>JAMKCF010000005.1:23057284-23662540 GCA_023634235.1 Pisaster brevispinus
AACCCTATTCCTAACCCTAACCCTAACCCTAACCCTAACCCTTACCCTAACCCTAACCCTTACCCTTACCCTAACCCTAACCACACCAGGCTTTGCCCTACAAAAGACTTGTGTCATTTACCTAACCCTAACCTCATCCTTTCCTAACCCTAACCTTATCCTACCCTACTCCTAATCTTTATCTTAGCCCTTACCTTACACCAATCTTTAGCCCTACAAAAGACTTGTAGTCATTAACCCTGACCCTAACCAGTTAACGTTATACCCTGACCCTTACCTCATAAAAAAACTCTTGCCCTAACCCTATAGAACCCCAACACTGAACTCTTGCCCTAACCCTAACCCTAACCCTAACCCTTACCCTAACCCTAACCCTAACCACTCCAGGCTTGTGTCATTTACCTAACCCTAACCTTATCCTTTCCTTATCCTAACCCTATAGAACCCCAATACTGAACTCTTGCCCTAACCCTATAGAACCCCAACACTGAACTCTTGCCCTAACCCTAACACTAACCCTAACCCTAACCCTAACCCTAACCCTAACCCTTACCCTAACCCTAAGCCTTACCCTAACCTTAACCCTAACCCTAACTCTAACCCTAACTCTAACCCTAACCCTAACCCTAACCCTAACCCTAACCTTAACCCTTACCCTTACCCTAACCAAACCAGATAGAACCCCAACACTGAACTCTTACACTAACCCTATAGAACCCCAATACTGAACTCTTGCCCTAACCCTATAGAACCCCAACACTGAACTCTTGCCCTAACCCTAACCCTAACCCTAACCCTAACCCTAACCTTAACCCTAACCCTAACCCTAACTTTAACCTTAACTCTAACCCTAACCCTAACCCTAACCCTAACCCTAACCCTAACCCTAACCCTAACCCTAACCTTAACCCTTACCCTAACCCTAACCAAACCAGATAGAACCCCAACACTGAACTCTTACCCTAACCCATTAGAACCCCAATACTGAACTCTTACCCTAACCCTATAGAACCCAAATACTGAACTCTTACTCTAACCCTATAGAACCCCAATACTGAACTCTTACCCTTACCCTATAATAGAACCCCAACACTGAACTCTTACCCTAACCCTATAGAACCCCAACACTGAACTCTTACCCTAACCCTATAGAACCCCAATACTGAACTCTTGCCCTAACCCTATAGAACCACAACCCCTAACCCTAACCCTAACCCTAACCATAACCCTAACCCTAACCCTAACCCTAACCCTAACCCTAACCCTAACCCTAACTCTAACCCTAACCCTAACCCTAACTTTAACCCTAACCCTAACCTTAACCCTTACCCTAACCCTAACCAAACCAGATAGAACCCCAACACTGAACTCTTACACTAACCCTATAGAACCCCAATACTGAACTCTTGCCCTAACCCTATAGAACCCCAACACTGAACTCTTACCCTAACCCTATAGAACCCCAATACTGAACTCTTGCCCTAACCCTATAGAACCACAACCCCTTACCCTAACCCTAACCCTAACCCTAACCCTAACCCTAACCCTAACCCTAACCCTAACCCTAACCCTAACCCTAACTCTAACCCTAACCCTAACCCTAACGTTAACCCTAACCCTAACCTTAACCCTTACCCTAACCCTAACCAAACCAGATAGAACCCCAACACTGAACTCTTACACTAACCCTATAGAACCCCAATACTGAAATCTTGCCCTAACCCTATAGAACCCCAACACTGAACTCTTGCCCTAACCCTTACCCTAACCCTAACCCTAACCCTAACCGTAACTCTAACCCTAACCCTTACCCTAACCCTAACCCTAACCCTAACCCTATTCCTAACCCTAACCCTAACCCTAACCCTAACCCTTACCCTAACCCTAACCCTTACCCTTACCCTAACCCTATCCACACCAGGCTTTGCCCTACAAAAGACTTGTGTCATTTACCTAACCCTAACCTCATCCTTTCCTAACCCTAACCTTATCCTACCCTACTCCTAATCTTTATCTTAGCCCTTACCTTACACCAATCTTTAGCCCTACAAAAGACTTGTAGTCATTAACCCTGACCCTAACCAGTTAACGTTATACCCTGACCCTTACCTCATAAAAAACTCTTGCCCTAACCCTATAGAACCCCAACACTGAACTCTTGCCCTAACCCTAACCCTAACCCTAACCCTAACTCTAACCCTAACCCTAACCCTAAGCCTAAGCCTAACCCTAACCCTTACCCTAACCTTAACCCTTACCCTAACCCTAACCAAACCAGATAGAACCCCAACACTGAACTCTTACCCTAACCCTTTAGAACCCCAATACTGAACTCTTACCCTAACCCTATAGAACCCAAATACTGAACTCTTACCCTAACCCTATAGAACCCCAACACTGAACTCTTACCCTACTATAGAACCCCAATACTGAACTCTTACCCTAACCCTATAATAGAACCCCAACACTGAACTCTTACCTTAACCCTATAGAACCCCAATACTGAACTCTTACCCTAACCCTAAAGAACCCCAACACTGAACTCTTACCCTAACCCCATAGAACCCCAATACTGAACTCTTGCCCTAACCCTATAGAACCCCAACCCCTAACCCTAACCCTAACCCTAACCCTAACCCTAACCCCAACCCTAACCCTAACCCTTACCCTAACGCTAACCCTAACCCTAACCCTAACCCTAACCCTTACCCTAACCCTAACCCTAACCCTAACCCTAACTCTAACCCTAACCCTAACCCTAACCCTAACCCTAACCCTATTCCTAACCCAAACCCTAACCCTAACCCTATTCCTAACCCTAACCCTTACCCTAACACTAACCCTTACCCTAACCCTAACCCTTACCCTAACCCTAACCCTAACCACTCCAGGCTTGTGTCATTTACCTAACCCTAACCTTATCCTTTCCTTATCCTAACCCTATACAACCCCAATACTGAACTCTTGCCCTAACCCTATAGAACCCCAACACTGAACTCTTGCCCTAACCCTAACACTAACCCTAACCCTAACCCTAACCCTAACCCTAACCCTTACCCTAACCCTAAGCCTTACCCTAACCCTAACCCTAACCCTAACCCTAACCCTAACTCTAACCCTAACCCTAACCCTAACCCTAACCCTAACCTTAACCCTTACCCTTACCCTAACCAAACCAGATAGAACCCCAACACTGAACTCTTACACTAACCCTATAGAACCCCAATACTGAACTCTTGCCCTAACCCTATAGAACCCCAACACTGAACTCTTGCCCTAACCTAAACCCTAACCCTTACCCTAACCCTAACCCTAACCCTAACCCTAACCCTAACCCTAACCCTAACCCTAACCCTAACCCTAACCCTAACCCTAACCCTAACTTTAACCCTAACTCTAACCCTAACCCTAACCCTAACCCTAACCCTAACCCTAACTCTAACCCTAACCCTAACCCTAACCTTAACCCTTACCCTAACCCTAACCAAACCAGAAAGAACCCCAACACTGAACTCTTACCCTAACCCTATAGAACCCAAATACTGAACTCTTACTCTAACCCTATAGAACCCCAATACTGAACTCTTACCCTAACCCTATAATAGAACCCCAACACTGAACTCTTACTCTAACCCTATAGAACCCCAATACTGAACTCTTACCCTAACCCTATAGAACCCCAACACTGAACTCTTACCCTAACCCTATAGAACCCCAATACTGAACTCTTGCCCTAACCCTATAGAACCCCAACCCCTAACCCTAACCCTAACCCTAACCATAACCCTAACCCTAACCCTAACCCTAACCCTAACCCTTACCCTAACCCTAACCCTAACCCTAACCCTAACCCTAACCCTAACCCTAACCCTAACCCTAACCCTAACCCTAACCCTAACTCTAACCCTAACCCTAACCCTAACGTTAACCCTAACCCTAACCCTAACCTTAACCCTTACCCTAACCCTAACCAAACCAGATAGAACCCCAACACTGAACTCTTACACTAACCCTATAGAACCCCAATACTGAACTCTTGCCCTAACCCTATAGAACCCCAACACTGAACTCTTGCCCTAACCCTAACCCTAACCCTAACCCTAACCCTAACCGTAACTCTAACCCTAACCCTTACCCTAACCCTAACCCTAACCCTAACCCTATTCCTAACCCTAACCCTAACCCTAACCCTAACCCTTACCCTAACCCTAACCCTTACCCTTACCCTAACCCTAACCACACCAGGCTTTGCCCTACAAAAGACTTGTGTCATTTACCTAACCCTAACCTCATCCTTTCCTAACCCTAACCTTATCCTACCCTACTCCTTATCTTTATCTTAGCCCTTACCTTACACCAATCTTTAGCCCTACAAAAGACTTGTAGTCATTAACCCTGACCCTAACCAGTTAACGTTATACCCTGACCCTTACCTCATAAAAACCCTAGCCGTTATACTACCCTAACCAAACCCTTATCTTAACCCTTACCATAGTCCTACACCAACTTAGCCCTGCAATAGTCTTGAAGTCATTGCCCTAACCCTAATCCTTACCCTTATATTGACCCTTACCCTAACCTTGCGCCAATCTTAGCTCTACAATAGACTTGTAGTCATTAAACCCTAACTTGTTAACTTTATATCCTAACCCTAACCCTTATACTAACCCAATTACCCAACATACTACACCAAGATTAGCCCTACAATAGACTTGCAGTCATCCTAACCACAACCTGTTAACTTTATATTTTAACCCTAACCCTAACCTAATTATAATTCTAACCCTTATCCTACCCTAACCCAAACACTTAACCCCAGTGCTAACCTTAATTATCTTAACCCTAACCCTAAACCTGCACCGAGCTTAGCCCTTGTAGTAGTTAATGTTCTAACCAGTTAACCCTAACTCTATCCTAACCCCAACCCTTATTTAAACCCTTACCCTAACCAATTAACCTTATCCTGACCCTAACCAGTTTACCTTACTCTAACCTAACATTAACCGTACATAAAGAATAGTATTACAATGGGCTTGTAGTCATTAACCCTAACCTTAACTCATTTACCATATACCCTATAACCCTAACCTAACCCTAACTCATGTCTTGCCTACTTAACCTGTTTACCTTAGTTAAACTCAAACCCTAACCCCAATTTAACCCTAACCCTTGTCCTACCCTAAGCCCAACAATACTTAATTTTAAAACCCTGTATGCACGTGCCATTATTCATGACACTTTGTTTATTTCGTCAGTTTCTCAAGAGTGCAATGACCTGGGGAGCCAAAGTCCTTGATATCCTATACTGGTGGACCATTCCACATATCTAAGAGGGGATCAGGTCCAAGCCTATGTATATAGGATTGAGTGAAATACCCCTTGTTAACGACCGAAATACCCACATCAAACCGTCTGATTAGTGGATCCATCTGTTCTTGTCAAAAATCAAAACATAATTAATTAAACAAACAAAAAATAAGGTTTACGCTGGGCATGTGGAGACTGGTCACCTTTGTGGTACTAGGGTAGTAGATGTAAACATTGGGAAATGACTTGATTAAATATGACTGGAGCATATCCAGTGCATTATAATTATTATTCAAATGCCTTTTTGAATATTATTGTGTACTGAAAAAATTCACACACAAACACTGGAAAATAGGCCGTACAGGCCTACATCCCACAATCTTTAGAATTCTGTTAATTGAGGGCGCACTATTGGCAAACATTGCAGAGACTAGAGCTAGGCTAGCGTAAATCACCGAGCTGAAGTTAGCACAGTATTGGGCCCAAAATAGCCAGCCGCGTATTTGCGGAACGGCAAGCCGTTCCCGAAATTAGCCGTACTCACGAAATTAGAACACATGCAGTACAGGGAGGTAACAAACAATCTCATTTGGCTCATTTCTGTCGGCGAATCCGTTACTTTATCCGAACGTTTTTCATTAGATAATATTGAAATGTTATAGCTATTAATCATTGAAAAGCAATAAACAAACAAAAACAAGTCGCTAAATATCAAAAAGTAGCCGCAAACACGGAGACAATGTGCGTGTGTTATGTCCAAAAAAATGTATGCATTTTCAATACTATAACATAATTTGAAAAGAGTTGTACCCTTCGTTGTGAATAAAAGTGAAAGTTTTAGCCCAGAATCTTGAAGACTGATACACTGGGCATACCAAATTGTGAGCTGGCTAATTTGGTCCACTAATTAGTAGCTAATTAACCACAATTATACAGACACCATTTTCCATCTAAAACACGCACAAATGCATATGCGGTTGAGACAACTACCTCTTCTAAGGACTTTGTACCCTTCATTATGAATAAAAGTGGAAGTTTTAGTCCAGAATCTCAAAGACTGATACACTGGGCATATCAAATTTTTGAGCTGGCTAGTTAGTGGTAAATCAATAACAGTTAAACAGACGCCATTTGTTGCAACCTGGGGCCCAGTTGCAACTGCAACTGGGGGCCCAGTTGCAGTTGCAGCACCTGGGGGCCCAGTTGCAGTTGCAGCACCTGGGGGCCCAGTTGCAGTTGCAGCACCTGGGGGCCCAGTTGCAGTTGCAGCACCTGGGGGCCCAGTTGCAGTTGCAGCACCTGGGGGCCCAGTTGCAGTTGCAGCACCTGGGGGCCCAGTTGCAGTTGCAGCACCTGGGGGCCCAGTTGCAGTTGCAGCACCTGGGGGCCCAGTTGCAGTTGCAGCACCTGGGGGCCCAGTTGCAGTTGCAGCACCTGGGGGCCCAGTTGCAGTTGCAGCACCTGGGGGCCCAGTTGCAGTTGCAGCACCTGGGGGCCCAGTTGCAGTTGCAGCACCTGGGGGCCCAGTTGCAGTTGCAGCACCTGGGGGCCCAGTTGCAGTTGCAGCACCTGGGGGCCCAGTTGCAGTTGCAGCACCTGGGGGCCCAGTTGCAGTTGCAGCACCTGGGGGCCCAGTTGCAGTTGCAGCACCTGGGGGCCCAGTTGCAGTTGCAGCACCTGGGGGCCCAGTTGCAGTTGCAGCACCTGGGGGCCCAGTTGCAGTTGCAGCACCTGGGGGCCCAGTTGCAGTTGCAGCACCTGGGGGCCCAGTTGCAGTTGCAGCACCTGGGGGCCCAGTTGCAGTTGCAGCACCTGGGGGCCCAGTTGCAGTTGCAGCACCTGGGGGCCCAGTTGCAGTTGCAGCACCTGGGGGCCCAGTTGCAGTTGCAGCACCTGGGGGCCCAGTTGCAGTTGCAGCACCTGGGGGCCCAGTTGCAGTTGCAGCACCTGGGGGCCCAGTTGCAGTTGCAGCACCTGGGGGCCCAGTTGCAGTTGCAGCACCTGGGGGCCCAGTTGCAGTTGCAGCACCTGGGGGCCCAGTTGCAGTTGCAGCACCTGGGGGCCCAGTTGCAGTTGCAGCACCTGGGGGCCCAGTTGCAGTTGCAGCACCTGGGGGCCCAGTTGCAGTTGCAGCACCTGGGGGCCCAGTTGCAGTTGCAGCACCTGGGGGCCCAGTTGCAGTTGCAGCACCTGGGGGCCCAGTTGCAGTTGCAGCACCTGGGGGCCCAGTTGCAGTTGCAGCACCTGGGGGCCCAGTTGCAGTTGCAGCACCTGGGGGCCCAGTTGCAGTTGCAGCACCTGGGGGCCCAGTTGCAGTTGCAGCACCTGGGGGCCCAGTTGCAGTTGCAGCACCTGGGGGCCCAGTTGCAGTTGCAGCACCTGGGGGCCCAGTTGCAGTTGCAGCACCTGGGGGCCCAGTTGCAGTTGCAGCACCTGGGGGCCCAGTTGCAGTTGCAGCACCTGGGGGCCCAGTTGCAGTTGCAGCACCTGGGGGCCCAGTTGCAGTTGCAGCACCTGGGGGCCCAGTTGCAGTTGCAGCACCTGGGGGCCCAGTTGCAGTTGCAGCACCTGGGGGCCCAGTTGCAGTTGCAGCACCTGGGGGCCCAGTTGCAGTTGCAGCACCTGGGGGCCCAGTTGCAGTTGCAGCACCTGGGGGCCCAGTTGCAGTTGCAGCACCTGGGGGCCCAGTTGCAGTTGCAGCACCTGGGGGCCCAGTTGCAGTTGCAGCACCTGGGGGCCCAGTTGCAGTTGCAGCACCTGGGGGCCCAGTTGCAGTTGCAGCACCTGGGGGCCCAGTTGCAGTTGCAGCACCTGGGGGCCCAGTTGCAGTTGCAGCACCTGGGGGCCCAGTTGCAGTTGCAGCACCTGGGGGCCCAGTTGCAGTTGCAGCACCTGGGGGCCCAGTTGCAGTTGCAGCACCTGGGGGCCCAGTTGCAGTTGCAGCACCTGGGGGCCCAGTTGCAGTTGCAGCACCTGGGGGCCCAGTTGCAGTTGCAGCACCTGGGGGCCCAGTTGCAGTTGCAGCACCTGGGGGCCCAGTTGCAGTTGCAGCACCTGGGGGCCCAGTTGCAGTTGCAGCACCTGGGGGCCCAGTTGCAGTTGCAGCACCTGGGGGCCCAGTTGCAGTTGCAGCACCTGGGGGCCCAGTTGCAGTTGCAGCACCTGGGGGCCCAGTTGCAGTTGCAGCACCTGGGGGCCCAGTTGCAGTTGCAGCACCTGGGGGCCCAGTTGCAGTTGCAGCACCTGGGGGCCCAGTTGCAGTTGCAGCACCTGGGGGCCCAGTTGCAGTTGCAGCACCTGGGGGCCCAGTTGCAGTTGCAGCACCTGGGGGCCCAGTTGCAGTTGCAGCACCTGGGGGCCCAGTTGCAGTTGCAGCACCTGGGGGCCCAGTTGCAGTTGCAGCACCTGGGGGCCCAGTTGCAGTTGCAGCACCTGGGGGCCCAGTTGCAGTTGCAGCACCTGGGGGCCCAGTTGCAGTTGCAGCACCTGGGGGCCCAGTTGCAGTTGCAGCACCTGGGGGCCCAGTTGCAGTTGCAGCACCTGGGGGCCCAGTTGCAGTTGCAGCACCTGGGGGCCCAGTTGCAGTTGCAGCACCTGGGGGCCCAGTTGCAGTTGCAGCACCTGGGGGCCCAGTTGCAGTTGCAGCACCTGGGGGCCCAGTTGCAGTTGCAGCACCTGGGGGCCCAGTTGCAGTTGCAGCACCTGGGGGCCCAGTTGCAGTTGCAGCACCTGGGGGCCCAGTTGCAGTTGCAGCACCTGGGGGCCCAGTTGCAGTTGCAGCACCTGGGGGCCCAGTTGCAGTTGCAGCACCTGGGGGCCCAGTTGCAGTTGCAGCACCTGGGGGCCCAGTTGCAGTTGCAGCACCTGGGGGCCCAGTTGCAGTTGCAGCACCTGGGGGCCCAGTTGCAGTTGCAGCACCTGGGGGCCCAGTTGCAGTTGCAGCACCTGGGGGCCCAGTTGCAGTTGCAGCACCTGGGGGCCCAGTTGCAGTTGCAGCACCTGGGGGCCCAGTTGCAGTTGCAGCACCTGGGGGCCCAGTTGCAGTTGCAGCACCTGGGGGCCCAGTTGCAGTTGCAGCACCTGGGGGCCCAGTTGCAGTTGCAGCACCTGGGGGCCCAGTTGCAGTTGCAGCACCTGGGGGCCCAGTTGCAGTTGCAGCACCTGGGGGCCCAGTTGCAGTTGCAGCACCTGGGGGCCCAGTTGCAGTTGCAGCACCTGGGGGCCCAGTTGCAGTTGCAGCACCTGGGGGCCCAGTTGCAGTTGCAGCACCTGGGGGCCCAGTTGCAGTTGCAGCACCTGGGGGCCCAGTTGCAGTTGCAGCACCTGGGGGCCCAGTTGCAGTTGCAGCACCTGGGGGCCCAGTTGCAGTTGCAGCACCTGGGGGCCCAGTTGCAGTTGCAGCACCTGGGGGCCCAGTTGCAGTTGCAGCACCTGGGGGCCCAGTTGCAGTTGCAGCACCTGGGGGCCCAGTTGCAGTTGCAGCACCTGGGGGCCCAGTTGCAGTTGCAGCACCTGGGGGCCCAGTTGCAGTTGCAGCACCTGGGGGCCCAGTTGCAGTTGCAGCACCTGGGGGCCCAGTTGCAGTTGCAGCACCTGGGGGCCCAGTTGCAGTTGCAGCACCTGGGGGCCCAGTTGCAGTTGCAGCACCTGGGGGCCCAGTTGCAGTTGCAGCACCTGGGGGCCCAGTTGCAGTTGCAGCACCTGGGGGCCCAGTTGCAGTTGCAGCACCTGGGGGCCCAGTTGCAGTTGCAGCACCTGGGGGCCCAGTTGCAGTTGCAGCACCTGGGGGCCCAGTTGCAGTTGCAGCACCTGGGGGCCCAGTTGCAGTTGCAGCACCTGGGGGCCCAGTTGCAGTTGCAGCACCTGGGGGCCCAGTTGCAGTTGCAGCACCTGGGGGCCCAGTTGCAGTTGCAGCACCTGGGGGCCCAGTTGCAGTTGCAGCACCTGGGGGCCCAGTTGCAGTTGCAGCACCTGGGGGCCCAGTTGCAGTTGCAGCACCTGGGGGCCCAGTTGCAGTTGCAGCACCTGGGGGCCCAGTTGCAGTTGCAGCACCTGGGGGCCCAGTTGCAGTTGCAGCACCTGGGGGCCCAGTTGCAGTTGCAGCACCTGGGGGCCCAGTTGCAGTTGCAGCACCTGGGGGCCCAGTTGCAGTTGCAGCACCTGGGGGCCCAGTTGCAGTTGCAGCACCTGGGGGCCCAGTTGCAGTTGCAGCACCTGGGGGCCCAGTTGCAGTTGCAGCACCTGGGGGCCCAGTTGCAGTTGCAGCACCTGGGGGCCCAGTTGCAGTTGCAGCACCTGGGGGCCCAGTTGCAGTTGCAGCACCTGGGGGCCCAGTTGCAGTTGCAGCACCTGGGGGCCCAGTTGCAGTTGCAGCACCTGGGGGCCCAGTTGCAGTTGCAGCACCTGGGGGCCCAGTTGCAGTTGCAGCACCTGGGGGCCCAGTTGCAGTTGCAGCACCTGGGGGCCCCGCCGTGATTCGAACCTCTCACCTTCTCTCTTGTAGTCACTCTTCCTACCTTTGCGCTAAGTTACTGCCCACCACCACCCTCTGGTTTTTTTCAATATATAGTGTCAACTTACTTTTTTATGAAGGTAAAAAGAAATTCGTTCATTGGTTTGAGCCTACATGGGCTCGAACTCGGGTCTATCGATATGCAAGACCGTCACTTAACCAGTTTTGCTAACTGACTGATCTACTGGAAGTTTGTTTTATTTTAGATATAAATATTTCTTTACCTTTTATAGTTAGATAAAAAAACAAAAACCCGCCAGGGCTCGAACCTGGGTCTTGCGATTTACACTTACTTAAACTATGTACTTGCGCTAACTGGCCAGCTCATAAATTATGGTGTATATTTACGTTATAAATAATTTGTTACATAACAGTTTAAGAAAAAAAATTAAAATGCTGCGGTTCGAACCGGGGTCTTGTTCTATGCCCTACCACGACCTACTCTTCGTATTTATAATAAAGGGTACAAAGTCTTTACAAGAGGTAGTTGTCTCAACTGCATATGCATTTGTGCGTGTTTTAGATGGAAAATGGTGTTTGTATAACTGTGGCTAATTAACTACTAATTAGTGGACCAAATTAGCCAGCTCAAAAATTTGGTATGCCCAGTGTATCTATCAGTCTTCAAGATTCTGGGCTAAAACTTCCACTTTTATTCATAACGAAGGGTACATACTCTTTTCAAATTATGTTATAGTATTTAAACTGCATAAAATTTATTGTTTTTGACATAACACACGCACTTTGTCTCCGTGTTTGCGGCTACTTTTCTGTTATTTAGCGACTTGGTTGTGATGTTCATTGCTTTTCAATAATTAATAGCTATAACATTTCAATATTATCTAATGAAAATCTGCAAGTAATGGCTAGAATTTCAGTATTCGTTCGGATAAAGTAACGGATTCGCCGACAGAAATGAGCCGAATGAGCCATTTTGTTACCTCCCTGTACTGCATGTGTTCTAATTTCGTGAATACGCGGCTGGCCGTTCCGCGAATACGCGGCTGGCTACTGTTGGGCGCGATCGGTCAATCTGCACGATCGACCGATCGCGCTGCGCTATTGAAAGATCTATTGTTCGCGCAGCAATCGGTCGATCGCGCAACAATCGGTCGATCGCGCAACGAACATCTTTGCGCAATCGACTGATCGCTCTACGAATATTTTTTGCGCGATCGATCAATCGTGCAAGAATGGTTGTGCGCCATCGACCGATCGTGCAGGCATGGTTTTGCGCGATCGGTCAATCGTGCAGGAGTGGTTTTGCGCGATCGACCGATCGACGACGAATTTTGTACAAATTCCATCTTTTTTGAATAAAATTTGAACAAAATTCGCCGTATGGGAGGACAAAATCCCCCGCCGGAAAGAATTGGCCAATCGCGCAAAACCATTCCTGCACAATCAGCCGATCGCGCAAAGCCATTCCAGCACGATCATTCCAGCACGATCAATTGATCGCGCAAAACCATACCTGCACGATCGGTCGATCGCGCAAAACCATTCCTGCACGATTGATCTATCGCGCAAAAAATACTCGTAGCGCGATCAGTCGATCGCGCAAAGATGTTCGTTGCGCGATCGACCGATTGTTGCGCGATCGACCGATTGCTGCGCGAACAATAGATCTTTCAATAGCGCAGCGCGATCGGCCGATCGCGCAGCGCTATCGGTCGATCGTGCAGATTGACCGATCGCGCCCAACACTACTACTAGCTTCAGCTCGGTCGAAAATCAAGGTGTACGGTGTTGTGTGGGCGACCTGTCAAGTGTCATTTTCCGTCAAAACCTTCGGACTTGGAACCTACCTCCATAGTTCTGTGAACACGGTACATATGTACATGTACGTGTTGAAGGGGTAAAACTAAAAGTCGGAGTTCGGAGCTATAATGTGGTGATCATGGAGCTTTGTGTGGCAAACAAAGATGACAGGAGCGGTCTCTGATATCTTTTTGCATGCCTTTATTCTTCAACGTTATTTTGTCCATTCTGAGAAAACAACCAAAACACCTGGCAGACAGATGCTGCAGACAGATGCTGCAGACAGATGGACTTACTATTTTTCTGATGAATGTCGCCGGCGACGTTGGACTTTTTTAGATTTTCAGTGTTAAAATATGCAAGGTCAGTCTCTTTTCATCGAATCAAAAATAAAGAACAACCAATCATATTGACATGATTGACGTTGTCATCTGGCCTGCTTGTTGTCATGATATAATGACTGTTGTTTTTGTTGTCGTTTACCATTTATTGCATATATCATAATATGTGTGCCTCCATTTATCATGTAAGAAAAGGAGAGTGGATAAAAGTTTAGTTAAGTTTTGTCTCATGGCATTTCCTGTAAGGAGTGTATTGCGGTCCCTTTGTTGTTGTTTTTTAATTGAATTAAAAAAAAATAATAATGTTTATATAGGTTTTTATTTTATTTGTTTTTATTTTAAATGTATTTACATGATGTATATACATACTTTTTTTTGGGGGGGGTGGATGCCTAGCTAGCCTAATCCATCTGACTGTTGACATAACTAAGTTATGGCATAAATGCACAACTTGTTTTTCTTTTGTTACAGCGTACTTTTACAATGGATGGTAGAAGCAGACACAACGTGTGTCACATTTGTGACAGATCGTTCACACGTAACAGTAGTCTGAAACTTCATCAGCGAGTCCACACTAACGAAAAACCGTACGTTTGCACCCTGTGTAATAAGGGATTCTCGGTAAGTTGTAGTCTAACGAGACACATACGGACACACACACTGGAGAAACCATTTTGTTGTGACATCTGTGGGAAGTCTTTCTCACAGAATGGCAATCTGAAACAGCATCGTTCCATCCATATCGAAGAAAAACCATTTGTCTGCTACGTTTGCAGTAGGAACTTCTCAGATAAAAGAGGCCTCAGGAAGCATCAGAAGATCCACACCAATGAGAAAGCTTTCATTTGCGATTTGTGCGGTGAATCCTTCCGTAACCAAACCAGGCTTAGACAACACCATCGGAACCACTTTGGGGGTAAACCTATGATCTGTGACACTTGCGGCAAAGCCTTTTCACGCAGAAGCAGTTTAGACATGCATCTTAGAGTCCATACCAAAGAGAGACCGTTTATTTGTGATTTATGTGGGAAATGTTTCACGCAGCTGAGCAATCTTAGGCAACATTGTACAGTCCACACCAATGAGAAACCATTTGTTTGTGACATTTGCGGTAAAGCATTCACCATCAACAGCACCCTGACAAGACATCGGAGGGTCCACACCAAGGAGAAACCATTCCCTTGCAGTAGTTGCAGTAAAACCTTCGCCGATAGTAGCAGTTTAAACAAGCATATCAGGGTCCACACCAATGAAAAACTTTTCATTTGTGAAATGTGCGGCAAAAGCTTCATACAACTTGGCAATCTAAGACAGCATCAATCTGTCCACACCAAGATAAAGCCATTTACTTGTGAGGTTTGTGGCAAATCGTTCACTCGTGGGACAAGCTTGAGAGCCCACCAAAGGTTCCACACAAACGATAAACTCTATAAATGCAAGGAGTGTGGGAATTCTTTCACAGAGAAAGCCAGTCTGAAAAAACACTACAGTTTACACAAAGAAGAGACCGTTTGCTTGCAATCTTTGTGAGAAATTCTCATTCAAGATAAATAACCATTAAAGCCTAATTCATACTTCACTCAAATTACCAAAGCAAAGCAAATTTTCTCAACTCACACATTTGAAAACAGCATTATGCTGATTGTTTGCATAACCACAGTTTTTGTGACATTATACTTCAATTTGAAACCTTAGTTTAATTATATTTGCACAACCCCTGTGGTCTACAAAGTTCCAGAAACCATTCTCCATTACCGGGGTAGTTGTATGGACAGTTTGTTTTGTAACTTGGCTGTCTACATCAGCATCACTCCATCCACTCAAACATTGAGAAACCACTTGCTTGCAGCCTTTGCAAAACTCACACTGATGAGAAATAGTCCAAGAGTTTGTCAAGGAAAACAACATTTAGTTGTGCCAGTGCAAATACGTATCTCATAAAATAGTACTTGCATTATGCACGAGTTTGAAATTGTCAAAATGTTGGACCTCGCTTAAACTAGCCGGGATGTTTTGAAGGTAGCAGCTTTTCAGTTCAACAAGTCAATATACTGGTTCCACTTTCATGGGTCCCTTATTGCAGAATTCTGCATTTACATCCCATGGAATGATGCCCTCTACAGGGCGCTGTAATTGTAGAATGGGCTGTAAGCAGAATCATGAAATTGGCCCTTGTGGATGTAAGTGGCACATATCACAAAAATCTGCAAAATACAATTTTTGGGGGTCTGGGGCGAGTTGGTAACTTGTGAGGGCAGGGTTTGCATTTTTGCTGTAACAGAAATAATTGGCCTTTAAAAACTTCCTCCTCTACATGTATAAGTATCCACTTGAAGAGTGTATGACACCTTTTCCCAAATATCAGTAAACGATAGTAAACGATAGTGATTAAATTAGTGTTTACTCCAGTTCACCTGATCGCTATAGTTTTGGTTTTGCCATTGTAGGAGTCCACAAATGTTTTACAGTGTAGTGCGCATTTTATGTGATGCAGCGTTTACAAACTCCACCATTGACTTAAAAAATGTTGAGCGTGGGAGATGGTACATGTAGCCATGTGTGACGGCAGGGCAAAATCCACAAGATCTCGGGTTGTAGCTCAAAAAGTTTACTGTAGACCAGAACTTGTTTTTACAATACCAAAAATTGAAATAAGAAAAACGCCTACTTATTTTAACATTTGAACTGTTTTAATTTGGACAAGCACAAAGAGAAATTTAAATTATGTGTATTATTCAATACTCAACAGAATTAAAAGAGATTTATCAGACTAAAAGTCAACATTTGAACAAAAACACAAGACTGTGAGTTTACTGGCCTGATTCTAAAATCGCTGGCCTTGGGCCTGCCATCATGTATAAATTTTGAGCCCTGTACGGAGGTGCACAGGGTCAACATTTATGTAACACTCGATACTAAAACAAGAAACTCAAATCCCGCTCTAGTCAAATTGTCTTTGTTCTACCAACAATTTATTTAGTCAGTTTCCCTGTGGTTTATGACTTTAGATTTGATTTGTATGACAAGTTTTCCTTTCTGCCATCATGGTGGGTTCTCCCCATGCACAAGCCAACTCATCGGGCTGATACATGCGAATGTTGGGCCGAAACGCACATATTGTGGCCAATACCTTAGATTAAATTCACAGAAATCATCAAGATAAACAATTTAAAATGCCCTGGGCAGATTTTAAAATCAAAGATAAACACCACGTAAAAACATCTGAGGACCTTTATTCAATTCAGTGAGCTTTTAAAGCCAAACTTCCAAAATTTAAGCCCAGAAATGCAGAATGCCCAGAGTTTGGAAAAAACCTGGGGAGAACCCTGACCATGCGAGTTGAAATTCTAGAGTACTCTCAAATGAAGGGGTACTCTCAAATGAAGGGGTACTAAAATGCCCCAGTGAAAAGTTTAGATCATTTTAATGTGAGATTTTCAATAGATTCTATTTAATAAAATTGTGTACTTGTTAGCATCTAAGTCAGTTTTATATTATTCATGTTTGTAAATAAATAGTGCTAAAGTATGTGGACGTAAAGTGCAAATAGGAAGTCATCATGAAGTACCTTTTGAAGGAATGAATTTCTATTGTTTTATAAACTGCTAAGCAGTGGAAATTTTCCATATATGTAGGAAATGAAAAATATATAATAATTTTTTTAAATAAACAATTCATCAATGACCTCAAATTCTATTCTTTTAAATTGCAGTTCAGTACTATTAAAGGTCCTTAATATATCGGTCCAGTACTATTTAAAATTCTTAATACATAGTAATCTTAAAAGTATAGGCCTCTAATATTGTGAGAAGTTTAGCTGTCTCCTGGGTTAGGCTAGGATTAATAGAACAACATTGTGATTATCTGTGCCTTGTTCTGTTTGTTTATAAATATTTAACGACACATAGTTGTTTACTCTTCTTGCTTATTGTACTTTCTTGGAGGCCCTTAAAGTCAAACCTTGCTTTTTGAGGGCCTTGTATCACAATCACATGCATTGAATTTCTCTGCATCATATTTCTATTTATTATTAATATAGATTTTCCCGATCAATTTCATCAGTTTCATTGAAACGTATTTTTGCCTAATTTGATCAAACTAGGGTTTCTTTTTAGTTAATGATGGCATTAAATTTTGCTTTTCTGCACAGATGATTTCATTCTTCTCATTCAGGTACATTTCAGTCATTGTTTTGCTTTCATAGACATTCAAGACCATTATTCAGTTGAATTTCTACAACCTATTTACAATTGATAAAACTGAGTGGTTCCCCAGCCTCTTGCTGTTGGCTTTCACAAAATTGAATGATCTTTGCAACTTGATGAATTTGAATGATCTTATTTAACCAATGAATGCTAAACTTTGAAATTGAATTACTCCTTTTGACTGTTGAATGCTTATTTGCAACGAAGCATTTATTTTGAAATGAAATTGAATGAGCTGGGTTTTAAATTGAAGGATTTATTAATGTTTTATAAAAAAAAAAAACCTTTATTTATTTATTGTTATTGCTATCTAGCCTTCATAAAAAATCAAATTTTATGTTTGCTAATATCCATAATGAATCATTTGCTAAGTGTGGAAGAAAATAGTAAAGAACTGAACCTGCACATAAATTCTTTCTTAAAAATAGCTGTGTTAGTCTAGCAGATAAAACAAGGAAGATAGTGGTAGCACTGAAGAACTAACTAATTTCATTAAAAAAAACTTCATGAGCTTTCATAGCTACAACTACTTGGATCTGATGAAGTAGTTGTTGCTAAGAAAGCTCATGCAGTTTTTGATGTAACTAGTTAGTACTTAAGTGATACCACTTTCTTCCTTGTTTTACATAGATCCTTGTCATTGGACGAGCCTACATGTCTATTTTGTGAGGATCTATGTGTGAGTTAAACAAAACAAACATTAAATTTTATGCAAAGAGTAAACTCTGTGAAATCTGGCTTTTCCATTTCACTCGACTTCGCCTCGTCAAATGAAACAGTCCAGATTGTACTCTGCACTCTTATCCATTCAACATTTGTAATAGATAGTTCCCAATAGACGCCATCTTTACGGGCAAATTGCAATTTGGCTTGCAGGCGCGCCAAGCGCTCAAATTATTAACGCAGCCATGCTGTTTACTAACCAATCATGCAATGAGTTTTGTGAAATGTGGGCGTGCTGCACGCCGTTCTCACGCAAAATGCATGACTGTGTGTTCCAAATTGCCCGTAAAGATGGCCGACTTACGTCATATTGCAACCTATCTATTGACAATATACAAATATTGAATAGAACCTCTTGCATAACGCGAAATGCTACCGGGATGGTTTTTTTTTTCACAAAGAATAGCTATCGTCCAATGATCTGCCTGCTTTTGGCCTCAGTGAGGGCGCTTTTTGAGAGTGTGACGTCATATGCAAAGGTTCTATGGATGGTAGTGCATTAGTTTTTTTGTATGAATTTTATAAAATTGGTTTTGTACCATAATTTTGAAGTGCCTGGTATAAAGAGGTTACTTGTGAAATACTTTGGCAATATATATGTATTATTTAGTAAGGATAAAAATGAATTTCGTTTGAAAACATTTATCTGTGGCGTTTGATTGTTTTATGATTTATAGCTATTTTGGGTTTTAGTTATTTCTGATTATCTTAAATATGAAATTACAAATAAAGATAATAACACGGAGCTCATGAAGTTGCATTTTTAATAATTTGCTGTTTTTGACCGAAGTATTAATGTGGGTTTGGAAAGAGTAATATGTTATGTTTTGAGAATATAATTTGAGGCATGTTTACAGTAGTAGGGCACACGGACATGGACATTTTGGCAGGGGGTGGACAGTGTTGATCAGGGGGAGTTTATGATTAGTATTTGGCAGGGAGTTAGTGGACAGTATTTGGTGGGCAGTTAGTGGACAGTATTTGGCGGGCAGTTAGTGGACAGTACTTGGCGGGGAGTTAGTGGACAGTGTTTAGCAGGGGGAGTTTATGGTCAGTATTTGGCGGGGAGTTAGTGGACAGTATTTAGCAGGGGGAGTTTATGGTCAGTATTTGGCGGGGAGTTAGTGGACAGTGTTTAGCAGGGGGAGTTTATGGTCAGTATTTGGCGGGCAGTTAGTGGACAGTACTTGGCGGGGAGTTAGTGGACAGTGTTTAGCAGGGGGAGTTTATGGTCAGTATTTGGCGGGGAGTTAGTGGACAGTGTTTAGCAGGGGGAGTTTATGGTCAGTATTTGGCGGGGAGTTAGTGGACAGTATTTAGCAGGGGGAGTTTATGGTCAGTATTTGGCGGGGAGTTAGTGGACAGTGTTTAGCAGGGGGAGTTTATGGTCAGTATTTGGTGGGGAGTTAGTGGACAGTGTTTAGCAGGGGGAGTTTATGGTCAGTATTTGGTGGGGAGTTAGTGGACAGTGTTTAGCAGGGGGAGTTTATGGTCAGTATTTGCCGGGGAGTTAGTGGACAGTGTTTAGCAGGGGGAGTTTATGGTCAGTATTTGGCGGGGAGTTAGTGGACAGTGTTTAGCAGGGGGAGTTTATGGTCAGTATTTGGCGGGGAGTTAGTGGACAGTATTTAGCAGGGGGAGTTTATGGTCAGTATTTGGTGGGGAGTTAGTGGACAGTGTTTAGCAGGGGGAGTTTATGGTCAGTATTTGGTGGGGAGTTAGTGGACAGTGTTTAGCAGGGGGAGTTTATGGTCAGTGTTTGGCGGGGAGTTAGTGGAAAGTGTTTAGCAGGGGGAGTTTATGGTCAGTATTTGGTGGGGAGTTAGTGGACAGTGTTTAGCAGGGGGAGTTTATGGTCAGTATTTGGCGGGGAGTTAGTGGACAGTGTTTAGCAGGGGGAGTTTATGGTCAGTATTTGGCGGGGAGTTAGTGGACAGTATTTAGCAGTGGGAGTTTATGGTCAGTATTTGGTGGGGAGTTAGTGGACAGTGTTTAGCAGGGGGAGTTTATGGTCAGTATTTGGTGGGGAGTTAGTGGACAGTGTTTAGCAGGGGGAGTTTATGGTCAGTATTTGGCGGGGAGTTAGTGGACAGTGTTTAGCAGGGGGAGTTTATGGTCAGTATTTGGTGGGGAGTTAGTGGACAGTGTTTAGCAGGGGGAGTTTATGGTCAGTATTTGGCGGGGAGTTAGTGGACAGTGTTTGGCAGGAATGAATGAGGAATGGATAGTGTTTTGCAGGGAGTCCAAATTGGGGGGGGGGGGCTTCTTTCTTTAAAAAAATTAAGGCACTAAGTACTATATTTATAAGCTTTGTTATTCAGTATGTTAAACAAATTAATTGGACATAATACAGTCAATCAGTAAACACTGTTCAAGAGGCCAATCAGCAGCTTGTTAAGCCCTTTGAAAATTAGGGGCTACTACAATTTCTTCAAAATATACAAGCTTTTTAGTGGTAGGGTTCTTATTTTGAATAATATTGCAAGAATACCACCATCAGGTCTGTTTGATTTTACCTTGAATGCTGCTAATTGCCCTTTCGTCAAATTCATGACTCATCAGTTGAACTTGCATCTTGATTGGGTATTTGTTCTTTGGTAACGAAATTTCAATTTGCTCCCTATTTTAATTTTTTTATCTGCTATCCCCTAAAGATACAAATAATAACTGTAAGTAAAAAAAAAAAGCCTTCTTGAAAAGTTACTACCAGAACTGCTTCTAGGTATAAAATAAATAAATAACCATTGAAGATTTGTTTTTACAGAACCAACAACTCTTCAAAGCCAAGAAAGTTGTATTTAGAGAATTTAAAGACCAAAAAATTAAAAACATAAATATTTAAAATGGCAAATGAAAGGGAATTAATTGCAACAGAACAAAGAACATTAACAATATCCCACTACCATTACAAAATATGAGAAACAGACACGTGTTATAAAAATAAATAACTACATATACATAATAAATAACCTTGAAATAAATAATGTAAAAAGTTTTCCTGCACTTTTTGTGCGAGCCAACCACCAGAAAATAATTAATACCTACCCTAAACACAAAGACCTACACCAACCAATCAACTACCCGCAACTCTAGGACACATGTCTACACTTTAGTGACCTTCGCCACGTCAGCACCTTCTATGGGTATACACTGTCTCCACAGCAATCCCACCATTGACACCATGTCTACCAAGCTAAGTAAATCTTTCAAGCGACACTGTAAAGCAAGCCAAAAACCTTCTTCAAGACCTCAAGACCAGCCATCTCCCGCATCCTCCACTGCCAGCGACTTCCAGTGCAGACAGTTACCCCTTATAGACCGTTTGGAAAAGTCATTCATCACATCACTGGAGGTCAGGGAAGAATTCGCATCTGAAACCCTGTCCCCCGGGTCATGCTGTCTGAAACTGATTTCAACAAAGTGAAACTTTTGGCCGAACCAGTCAACAGACTAACGACCGCCAAAAGCCACATCATGAACCAAATATCAGTCTTCAACCAAGCCATCACAACCAACAAACCTCCAGCCTACCTTAGAAACTCAGCAAAGCCACCACACCCACACCAGGGACTAACTTTTCAACCCTTCTTTACGGAGAACTGGAACAGATTGACCTCAAAAGCTTCGCTACTCCAAGTACAACTGGCATTTAACGAGCACAAATTTCAAGACAAGGAGATCAGGATCAAGTTGGAAACGGCGAAGGAGGCCAGAGCTCTTATATTACTTTACAAGACAACCAAGCAAAGGAACCAAGAGAAAACGGGAGCTTACTTAGCTTGTTTACAAACCAACTGGTCTTTTTCAGGACCACCCCAACTTCCAAAGAGAGATTATAACAATTCTGCTTCCGGAAAAAAAAAAAATTGGGGTCTAAGTTTTCTTGCCACCGACAAATACGGTGTACCAATTTCATGGGTGCTACTGGCATGGGCATCAATGTTTCTTGAATGGAAAAGAATATAATGAAGTACAATGAAGGTCTTCATCGCTGATGGAACATTATTTGGTGTCGTAGAGTGAGACATCCGTGTCCAACCAGAACTGAGAGAGAGATTTGGGGAAATGACCCAAATTTTCAAGATTGAAGAAATTAGCAAAGAAGACATAGGTGGTGAGCACATGAAAACATTTCTCAAAATTCTGATTGGGAGTATGTTTGGTTTGAGAATAATGTTTGCTACTCCTCTTTTGCAATGGTACATTTCACACGGACTGGAGGTCCAACTTGTGTTTGAGGTCATTGAGTATCAAAAACAGGACTATGTTAAACATTTTGGAGATGCTGTCAGCGATGCCCAAAGGGCTGGCTACACCTGCGATTTCATCATCTATGCTGGCAAGAGTGAGCGACACACCGATAATGGGCTGACGTATGATGTCGTCATGCAGCTGATGAGCCCTTATTTGGGAAAAGGGTACAAGTTGTACCTTGATAATTTTTTACTAGTCCCATTCTGTTTCGTGATTTGTACACCCTTAACACTTTGGCATGTGGGACAGTAGGGAAAATCGTAGAGGTTTCCCAAAATCAAAGGAGAACAAAATTCCCAAAAAACTACGTTCTTAGGCATGACCTATGAAAACATTTACAGAGACAACTGCTTGGTCGCCGTCAGAACGTTGGTGAGTCAGTAAGGGATTATTCCGTAACCTTACAGCGCCTATTCACCAGACTGCAGAAAAGGGATCCAGAGCTCTATAAAGAACCCGACACATTATTGAAAGAACATTCGTTGATGGACTTGATCACGAGGGATTACGCTGCTCCTGCCATGATCTGCTGGATAGGTCACTGTCAATGATGTTTGTGGAACTCAAAGACTGGGTGATCAAAAGGGAGGAGAGAGAGAATGCCCGCACTAGGGTTGGGAAAACTCACCACATTGCGGCAGTAGAAGTAAAGGAGGATGACCGCTACGTCAACTTACAGAGACAGGTGAAATCCCTTACAAAGTCAGTTCCAGGGCTATTTACTTCTTCATGGCCGAATCGAGTGGAACAGCCTTATGGGGTCTCTCTTAACCAAATTTGAAGAACACACCAAAGTATTTGAGTCAGATAAGAAAGGCTCAGCCTGGTGTTTTGATGATTGATTTAGGGACGAATGATTTGTGTTCCAGAGCACTGAGCCCAGAACAGCTAGGCCCATGCTTCAGTGACGTTGCAAAAGGAAGGTCTACAGTGTTAAATGCATTGTGGGAATTAAAAATAGGTGTCACATATGGCGGCCAACTTGACTTACATCAAAATTGACTGTTGTTCTTCTTTTATTGCAAAATAGCCGCATACCAGAAAAGAATGAGAAAGAACCTGAAGAAGACGTGTCGAATCTTTTGGACGAGGAAGCCAAAAAAGTAAGTAACCGTTTCTGGCATGCAAGGGAAAGCCCAATACTGTTACTAAGACGAACTAAACAAACATGCAAAATCGTATTTCAAACAAGTCAATTTTTAAGGGTTTGATCGCTTCTCAAACCTTTAAAGTATGGAATCTAACTTAATATACTGACCAACATGTAATTCTCATGTTATCAATGATGATTCAAATCTATATTGTATTACTTACAACTTTCTGCCAGGATGAATGATTTACGTAAAGCTCCCGACAAAAGATCCTAACCACAAAGGTCGAATGTGCCCATTTGGTTGCAGAAATAGCGCCTTATACAATACATATACACCCACATGGCGAGAGTGCACAAAAGTACCATGACCGAAGCAAAGATCAATTGCAATCGACGAACCGTGAAAGCCAGCCCTTCAGAAAAAGGAGCCAGCCAAGAATCAAACTCTGAGACTGCAATGGATCTCCTAGAATCTGATTATGAGGGAAGCTCCGAAGATGATGATACGGGAGTGAAGACACAGTGCCATCACCACCATCATCACCAGTGAAAAGAAAAATGAAGAAAGTGACAAAGCGGTCAAAAAGAAGTCAATCCAGGACCAAAGCAGAACAAGTAACAAGAGAAGGCTAATAAGCCGATACCAGGATGTTCCTTCATACTCAATGTCAATATATAGCCAAAACTTCAAATAATGCCCCTGTAGTCATCAGAAGTCCAGATACTGATGTAAGTAAGCCATGGTTTATGTACAATAAAGTAGCTTCAATTCATTTCATCTGGCCCCAAACTTGATCTTAATTTTGGTAAAATAACTGATAACTGATTTTGCACCTGTACCTTAGATGATTCTTCAAATTGAAGAAGTGGATATTTGTGTCCTTATCTTAAATGACACACTCATTCAGCTACATCTAGCCAAACTAGCATGCCATTTATAGATACTTTAGTAGTCTAACACCCCAACAATTCAGCAAGCAATTTCCTTGCATATGTATTTCTTTGCATTCTCATTTGGCCACACCTGACCAAACTAGCATACCACTACACTGCAGCATTCTTAATAAGTGAACGCAGTGGCGTCTATAAACTCATGATGATATGATTACAAACCCTGCCACAATACAAGCATGTCTGAATTGATGGCTGCGGCTATGTTTCGACTGTTGCTATATGAGCATCATCAATACTTGTTTTATGTGATGATTAAGCCACAGCCACTTGGGGCTTACCAGGCTTATGATGTTGCTGTGTATGAAATAATACAGCCTTGTGAACAGAGTGGCTGAAATAAGCGTGACATTCTCAATCGGCTACATCTAGCTGAGTTAGAACTACCACTACAGCACAACATTATTGTTGCAGGTACAACTGATCATTTGCAAAGTTTGGTGTCCATAAAATATTTATGGTATACTCAATTGACTACATCTAGCCAAAATAGCATACCAGGCATGTGCCCCCTTTGCATTGTCAGGAATTTCAGTTCAGCATTCTCGTACATTCTGATATTTTTGGATTGCTTGCTGGATTGCCTAAATGTACGAAGCCAAGGTTACATGCAGTTTGCCATTATAGACTTATTTAATGACAGATATCTTTGAAGGATATTAGTGTGCTTTTATCTGCCTACATGTACATGTAGCTCAACTGTGGCAGATGATGGTAGATGAGACCAATCGTTATGCTGACCAAACTTTAGGTGCAGGTGCAGAAAATCAGCGTGCTTGGAGACCAACTAATGTACCTGAAATGATGGCATTCATGGCCCTACTTCTTTGCATGGGAATCAACAACAGGCCTCGTTACTCCATGCATTGGTCCAGGTCTGAAATTCTACGAAGTCCCCTGTACTCAGCAACCATGGCTCATAACCGATTTACTGCAATCCTTTGATTTTTCCACCTCGCCAACAACAGAGATGTGGAGGACGACTCTCCCCGTGACAAACTTTCATAAGTACGCCCACTGTTAAACATTGTACTACCATCATTCCTCCGGGTGTACCAGCCTGGATGAAGCCTTTCGCCGGACGAGACCATGGTAAATTTCAAAGGACGACTCAGCTTCAAACAGTACATGCCACGAAAGGCCGCCAAATGGGGATTGAAATGTTTTTCATTGAACGAATCAGACACAGGGTACACATGTGCCTGGGACTTGTTCACAGGATCGCAGCCCAGGTCCCCACAAGGACAGTCCTCTGTAAGTTATCCTGAGACACACCATCCATCCGATCTTGGGGCACCAGGCAAGGTAGTCTTGAACCTTTTGCAGGGACTCGAACATAAAGGACATTGCATCTACATGGACAATTGGTTTACTAGCCCGGCTCTGTTCTCCAAGTTGTCTGAGCTAGGATTCGGAGCTTGTGGAACTGCGCTATACCACCCTAGGGATACCCGATGTTGCAATCCCCAAGAAGTTCCCCATGAAAAGCGGAGCAGATCCCCAATTTTATCAGAAAGCAGGCCAACTATGCGTTATGTGGCAGGACACAAAACGTGTCACTCTCCTGTCAAACTATGGCGATTGCAGTGTCACTAGTAAACAGATTCGCAGCCGGAAAACTTCAACAGGACATCGTGATATCCAAAAACTGTGCATAGTCGACGATTACAATAAATACATGGGAGGCACGGATCTGGCAGGACAATTGTGCACGTACTATACTCACAGCCACAGAACACTAAAATGGTGGAAACGAGTATTTATCACAATCCTAGACATCTGTTTGCTAAATGCTAATGTCGTATACAACAGCATCCATACAAACGAGAGCTTGTCTACTTTGGATTTCCGGGTCAAGGTGATAGAGGGACATCTATTGGGTCTCAGGCAGATGGCTTCTAAGTCAGCTAAACACACACTTGACAACCTGAAGGAAACCCTGTCTGACATCACAGACATTTGCCAAAAATCAAATGCTGGCAATGACGTTGGCCACAAAGTGCTGTGCCAGATAAGAAACACGATGTCAGACAGGGCCGCAACAGAAGGACTGTTTAATTACATGCTGAAATCATACCGAGAAGAATGCCTCCCACTCTACATGGGCAACTGGGACATTTTTAGCATCCCTGCCAAAGAAAAGTTGTCTGTAATGTACAATTTTTTCCGCGGTCTTCACCTTCTAATGTCAATGGCAGACGCTGTGACTGCATCCTTTAAAAAGTTTGAAGAGATTCACTTAGAAGGGAAGAAGGTTGGTGCTGCAGCGGAAGCAAGCATAAATGTTTTTAATACTTCAAGTGGGATTATCCGTTGAGTACAGAATGCCTGCAAGGCTCTCGCCTGAGGGGGAGATGAGAAGAGTGGTGTGCACAGGGCCTGGAAAGTTTTCAAGAACAAGGTGGGCATTATATCGACATAGTTCCAGCCTTTTCGGGGTAACAGGTTTAACATTGTATTTTTGTTTGGTGGCTGGACATACTTTTTGGCAAGGCATATTGCAGATTTTCTTGGTAATATTCATGGCACTCCGAATGGGCTTTTAAAGGCTCTTTACACGGATGTGAAGGTCCCTCTATACTTAGCAGGATGTAAAGTTTTAGGCCTTATAAATAAAACAATAAGTGCACCTTTGTGGAGATTAACTGAGAAGAATGGTCATATTCTTGAGATGTGTGAGATCTACACTGGATTGGTTAGGTTTCTGGAGCAGGTAACAACAGAGGAAAAGATTCTGGCAGATTTTGCATTTGGTCATGTTGGTTATTTTGACGAGTCTCTCATAGAAAAAGATGAAGTATACGAGTATCTCCTAAGCCCTGGTCCCTTTGATGAGATCGCTCTCGCTCTTCTTCAACACACTCTCCTCACTCTTCTTCAACTCTTCAAGCGTGTGACGGCAGACTATCTTCCAGGTGAAAAATTCCATGAAGTCAAAGATGACATCGAATTTCAACAAGCTACAGCATTAGCTCCCAAACATAATAAACTTCCCAAAAGAATATTTGGTTACCTTGATTATTTAATACACAAACGCCCAAATTCTACAACAAATAGCTAACGAAGCACAGGTCATGTATGTTTTTAATAAAACTGCTGCATTCGTAGACTCAAAAAGTGATACTGAGTTGGAAGATTTGGTAAAAACTGTCAGAACGGAGGCAAGGAAAACACAGGCCACAGGAAAAAACAAAGTCAAGAAGTAATGAAATATTGGGAAAACAAGCAAGAAGAAAAAGCAAAGGCTATGGTAGAAAGTAGGCTTAAATTTAAAATGGGTTGCAGTCCCTACTATTACAGAATGTCTGTGTGTCAATATCACTTCGTTTTTGTCAACGGAGCATGGAGGAGAGTATTTTCCTTTGATGATGGAGAAGCCATGGATTTGTTGCTTTTTAAGTGCTGCCTAAAATCTGAGCAACAATGCCCTGATGGCTATGACTATAACTTCATTTGATTCTTCCAGGTTTAATGTTCAGTGCTTGCCCAGAGCCAAGAACATAGGCCACCCATCACTACATTTCATTGTGCTGTACTCAAACCTGGTCGATCAAGATTTCTATTTCATGTTGACCTGAATATCAGGATTTCATCATAGAAGAAATTATCTTCATCTTGTTTTCTTTTGCTTCTTTCAAGGTCGAGTCTTCCTTGGGGACCCAAGGTTGGGAGTACACGTCTCAAAGAATGGGCTGGAACAGCGGGAAAGGTTGGCCACAAAGCCAGAAAAGTTTGGACTTCTTCTGTTGGAGTTGGTTGTTTCTTTTGAAGAGTGTGCCTGAGGAGATTGAAGTTAAATTAGTGTAGTGTGTGTGCATGGACTTCAGCAACTATGTATATAACGAACAGTCAACATCATTAAATTGTTTTATATTGGGTTGGCAGTTTTTTTCGCTGCACTGATGGTATTGTTTGAACGGTAAGAAGTTATGGATGGATTTAATTGTGTATGGCAAAAGATGATAATAAATTCATAATAATTGTGAGTATAAAAACTTCTTTTTTCCCGGTTATTTCAGCTTTCTCACAGGTGGAATTTAACCATCCCAATGAGTTGCCAGATATCCCGGTGGGATACGTTGGAATCCCGGTGGGATACGTTAGGATCCTGACAAAATATCCCCGGTGGGATAGGTCTGGAATCCCAGTGGGATACTGACTGGGATCCCGACCTATCCCACCGGGATCCCGACAAAATATCCTGACCAGGGATAGGTCGGGATCCCTGGCAGTATCCCACCGGGATTCCCGACCTATCCCACCGGGATATTGGTTGGGATCCCTACCACATTTTTTAAGGGGGTAGGTTCATTCCAAGAGGCAGGCCTGATATTTTACCTATTTAGTCTGATTTTCGTTTTTTGTCTGTGCAAAAGAGAAAAAATGTGATAAAATAGCCTCAAAAGTTTATTTAAGTCAACACTACACGTACATTTAGGTCAACCCAGCACAATTGTGCTCAATCAAATAATCCTACTTTTTTTATGGTACATGTATGTGGGTTTAAACTAAAACATTTAAAAAATTTAATTTTATTATTCAAAATTAGCTCATTTATTCTCGTTACAGGCATGGTGCACCAAAAGACTGCCTCTCTGATCAAGGGAGAGAATTCTGTAACCAGGTAAAACAATGTAAATTCACACAAATAATCTGAAAAAACAACTGTTGTCAAATCTTCATGTACATTGCTTGACCAATCTCTATATATACAAATGCAATTAAATATGTATTAACCCAAACTTTGATGAGTGGATGAACCAGACACCTAAGGCGTCCATTGCCAAGCTTGTAAACGACAAGCAGGATGATTGGGAGAAGTATTTAGGTAATTATTAAACTTCAAAATTAAACTTAAGTAAAAGGGACTGTCTAAGCTGCCATGGCTGTGTTTAATAACCTTAATTTAATTTTGTTGTACAGATCCTGTGCTGTTTGCCTATCGCACATCCGTGCATGCAACCACAAAGTTTACTCCGTTCTTCTTGACGTATAATAGGGAAGCCAGATTGCCATGTGAGGTAAGTTAATGTCAATTATGCCAAGAGACTTGTTTTTTGACATCTACATAGTACATAGTGCTTTTTCAATCTATGTTGGAGGTTAAATTTAATTTTTAATGATAATTAATTTTAGCTGAACAAAGACGAAGCCCAACCAGAAATACCCGCTTATCCAAGCTTTGATACTCTGCGAGAATTTGCCAGCATTGTGACAGAGCAAGCCCAGGTTGTGAAACAACGGGTAAGTTTTGATTATTTTGCTAATTAAGTTACACAAATTCAGATTTTATTTTGTAATCTCAATATAAGATTCTCAAGAAATTATAACATTTTGAGGTGTTTTTTTTTTCAATAAAGGTACAGGAAAACATCAATGTAGCTCAAGAGAAGGACAAGAAGTTGTATGCAAAGAGAAAAGGCAAGAATGTAAAGGTGTTTCAACTGGCACCCTTGAATTCTGACTCCCCGCAAAAAACTGTCCATTCCTGACCATTGACAAATACTGTCCACCAACACACTGCCAGAATCATCCTGTCCATTCCTGCAAAATGTGACCCGCTCCATGAAAATGAGTCAAATGTTGCGAGGCATGATATTGCGTAAAGGGTGTCACTTTGATTGTTGCAACTAATGAGCAATGCCATTCCATCCAGGTGATCAATGGATAAGTCGAGGTACAGCCTGTTCAAGAATTGTTTTGCAACCATGAAGAAGCCAATACCAGGATGTTCCTTCATACTCAATGTCAATATATGGCCAAAACTTCAAATAATGCCACTGTAGTCATCAGAAGTCCAGATGCTGATGTAAGTAAGCAATGCTTTATGTACAATAAAGTAGCTTCAATTCATTTCATCTGGCCCCAAACTTGATCTTATTTTTGGTAAAATAACTGATAACTGAATTTTTAGAAAGCTGCATTACCACAGTCACCCTCCCCACCTCGGTCACCCTCTCCACCTCAGTTGCCTCGGTCACCCACCCCGCCTCGGTAACCAACTCCACCTCTGTCACCAACTCCGCCTCGGTCACCAACTCCGCCTCTGTCACCAACTCCACCTCTGTCACCAACTCCACCTCTGTCACCAACTCCACCTCTGTCACCAACTCCGCCTCGGTCACCAACTCCGCCTCGGTCACCAACTCCGCCTCTGTCACCAACTCCGCCTCTGTCACCAACTCCGCCTCTGTCACCAACTCCGCCTCTGTCACCAACTCCGCCTCTGTCACCAACTCCGCCTCTGTCACCAACTCCGCCTCTGTCACCAACTCCACCTCGGTCACCAACTCCGCCTCGGTCACCAACTCCACCTCGGTCACCATCACCGGCACCGATGGAAATAAAATCATCCATAAGTCCATTCATAAGTCCATTGTTTCGATCTTCAGTCCGGCCACCAATTAGGTTTCGCCCTTTCGCAGGCAAACGTTATCATCTTAACACCATCGGCGTCAGTCCATCCCCAACCTCCGTCCTCCCCATCGCCTTCCATATGCCGTTCGTTGTCGGTCTCCCTCTCCCTCTCCACGTCTACTCCAATCGCCATGTCGCCCGTCTCCCCACCCCCATCGTACCCAATCTCCATATGCGCGACTCTCACTTGGAGATGCTTTCAGCCACCAAGCTGCGTCCAACAGCCACTTTAGACCTTGGGTGCAAGGCCAATCTCAAAGCAATGGGGGATGGGAAGACGAGTTGAAGATGACAAAATAGAGGTTGCGAGCTGCAGAAGAGAAGATTGAAGAAATTGTCAGCTTCCTGGGGCTTAGGAAGAAAGAGCAGGCGACAGACATCTTGGAGAGGAAGTTCAGTTTTTAGGGAAACGGTGTTGCACAGCTTGGCATATCTGTTGCCAGACAGCATGGCGTTTGCACGTAAACTTGCTGGGCTTATCTTCAAGGACGAAGAAAGGGTAAACGCAAATTGCAGGGGGGTGCGAGGGAAGCGCAAGTTAGATGAAATGCGGGTAGACGCATTTCGACAAGCAGACAAAAACATGACACGTTGACATGTTGCATGCGTCAGATGTAGACTCAGTATCTAAAGAAAAGATTGAACCTTTCCTCAACAAGCTGCTTGGAAAATTCCAAGAAGCTTACTACCCATTCTGTGACGTGTCCATAGATGAGATGGTGATTGGGTGGAAGGGGAGATGAAAATACAAATAATACGATGCCGCAAAGCCCCATAAGCATCACATCAAGACATTCGGAATGTGTGACAGTGTCACTGGCTACGCATATAATTTACTCATTTATTTTGGTAAAGAAACTTCATTCAACCCCGACCAGAGCCAAACTGGACAGGCAGAGAAGATATTTGAATATCTACTTGAGCCACTGGGAAAGAGTCACCATGTTTTTGCTGATCGTTACTACACAACACATGCCCTCATCAAGTACAAGTACCTCAATGCCAAGAAGATGTATTACAGCGGCACACTAAACATGAACAGAAAAAACTATCCGTTGGAACTCAAAAATTTGAAACTTCAACACCATGATAATTCCATGAGACATGGCGGAGACGCATCGGGTCAGGCTAACTGAGACTGATTTCAACAAAGTGAAACTTTTGGCCGAACCAGTCAACAGACTAACAATTCTGGTTCTGGGAAAAAAAACTTTTTAGTCTAAGTTTTCTTGCCGACCGACAAATACGGTGTACCAATTTCATGGGTGCTACTGGCATGGGCATCAATGTTTCTTGAATGGAAAAGAATACAATGAAGTACAACGAAGGACTTCATCGCTGATGGAACATTATTTAGTGTCATAGAGTGTGACATCCGTGTCCAACTAGAACTGAGAGAGAGATTTGGGGAAATTACCCAAATTTTCAAGATTGAAGAAATTAGCAAAGAAGACATAGGTGAGCACATGAAAACATTTCTCAAAATTCTGATTGGGAGTATGTTTGGTTTGAGAATAATGTTTGCTACTCCTCTTTTGCAATGGTACATTTCACACGGACTGGAGGTCCAACTTGTGTTTGAGGTCATTGTGTACCAAAAACAGGACTATGTTAAACATTTTGGAGATGCTGTCAGCGATGCCCGAAGGGCTGGCTACACCTGCGATTTCATAATCTATGCTGGCAAGAGTGAGCGACACACCGATAATGGGCTGACGTATGATGTCGTCATGCAGCTGATGAGCCCTTATTTGGGAAATACATCCAGGTGATATCAACCAGTGATAAGAGTTTTATTTTTCCCAGATGAAGTAATTGTATAGTTAAAGTATTATTATCGATTTCTTTGTTTCACTTTCAATCTAGGGTGGAGCTAGATGTAGTGATCACTTAGTGATGCTACACCCCCAACATGAAAGTGGACTAATCTATGTATATAATTAAGACCCCTTAGAATACTGAGAGGAGAAGCCTTTTCTTATTTAGATTTATGAAAGTATTTAGAACTGAGCATCCCTAACTATTGTTATGGCCATGCGTGAATGGGCAGGGTCCTGGATAGGAACACACACACACACACACAAATACTTGTAAAAGGTGTATACCGAGGACGTATTATTCATTCTAGCAAACAGAGGACATACTAAATCAGGGTGTTTTTTTGAATTTTTTTATAACCCTGTGTTATTTAGAAGTCATCAAACATATTCCAAATGTTAATGAAGCCAATTTATTTATTTTTGTCGATATGAACCTCATCATTCATAGTGAGGACACTCACAAACCGTATGAGTAAACACACATTTCAAGTGTTCATGTACAACAGAGGACGCAATCCTTTATACACAGTATGAAGTATTCAAGACAAGTGAGGACACACAAATTGTAAGTTTTCTGCACAACTGAGGACATACCTCCCAATGGTTGATGTGAATCTCAATAATCAAAGAGAGGACACACAAAAGGTCGTAGGAATAACAGAGTTGAGGAGTTGAGTCTCAGACTTGGCCTTGATTTGCAATCGAAACACATCATTTTTGGGCTTGAGACTTGATTTGGACTTACGCTGAAAGACTCACGACTTGACTTTAGAACAACTTTGAGGTAACACACAATTCAAGTTTTCGTGTACAACAGAGGATACTAAAAACACACAGGATGACAAAGGAGGACACACACATTGTAAGTTATCTGCACAACTGAGGACATACATCCCAATTCACTCCGTTATGCTAATGAGAGGACATTACACACAGAGAGGACATGGGTTTCTTGAACTTGCTCTACTCTAAAAGTTGCACAATTTTAATTTAATTTAAATTCATGTAATGTATTTATTTTATTTATTTGTGGGTGGGGGTTCATGTATCAAACCGTTCATTTGTGCATTTATTGTTATTATTATTATTATTATTTTTTTTTGGGGGGGTCTCATTTGTAAGGACAAGGGTTCTGAGCGGAGGGGCTCTAATAGGGCATACAAGAATACCAGTTGAGCTTAATTAAAAAGGATAAATATAATAGGTTTCACTTTGTGTTTTATTTAATTATCCAGGTTTTTTTTTTACAACGTAGACACAAAAATGAACATTATTTCCAAACTCCTATTTGTTTCCTTATTGGATATTTATTGACAATTGCATAATATTTAAGATCAATTAAAAAACACTCAACAATCTCCAAAGTAATGTCACTGAGGCATTTGCAAGGTTTTTATGACACAAGGTAATAACTGAATTGTGTTTCAAATCTGTATGGTTCACTTTTGCTAGTAATACAACGTATTTTTTGTAAACAATGCTGTTTGACTCATGAAACTTTAGTTTGAGAGAATGCAATTATGATCGCCTTTTAAATCTTAGGTATCAATCTGGTCAATAATCATAACTGAAAGACAAATGATAGCATATAAAATTGAAATAAAATATATAAAATTGTATAAAAATATAAAAATGTATGAAATTCAATTGCACGTAAAGTAAAAACAAGTGTACATCAAAGATGGCAAGAGAGGGCAAAATATATGGCATTTCATTAATAAGATCGGCCACTGTGATGACCCTTAATGCATCTGTGGAATTAATTATTGTTTCATGAGGAAACATGGACAAAAATGGAGAAGTAAATATTTTGAAAATATTTCAACTTTTATAACACATAAACTCAAGTCATGCTAATCATCTAAATTGATCGCATCAGAATTTTGCAATATTTTACATTGGTCGTCATTTCAACCAGTCTTCATTAGTTACTTTACGTGCATTAACAGAGCAAAGGTAGGTAACTCAATCAACCAACGGTGTAGAACCACTTGTTATGCACTTTTGTCATGAAATAGACCAGATTGTTTATATCTGATTAAACTACACATAACAAATGAAATCATGTACATAGATAAAATTGATTTGACAGGTTACCTGATGCGTATCTCAGCCTGATATTTTGTTCGTATAGGGTCTTGCAACATTTCAAGGAGTAAAAAGATCTTATGAAATAGAGAAACAAAGTAAAGCCCTTGTTGGTTTGTGAAGTATCAAGCCTACTAATCAACCCATATTATTGTATTGTTGTACTGTCTACCAACTAGCACCAGAACAGTCAAAACATGAAATTCAAAGCTCAGTTAATTATTTCAAATATATTGCGAAAGCCAAGTGAAATTTACTGTGACTGTGGGAAAACAGAGCATACTGGTTGTTCGCATGACTAAAAATTGGCTTTGCATTCACTTGTGAATGAAGTATTAACTGGGCTTAATAGGTCAATAATTAAAACATTAACTTTTAAAGGGTCCAAATTCAAAACAGTGAATTTTGGTCAAAGCTCAAAACAGTAACTCTAAGATGTCAATTATCAAAACAGTAACCAAAAGAGGTCAATAGTCAAAACCACTCGGTAATTAACCCAGAGGTTAAAAACACAGCAATATCAGCTCATCTTTTATAAAAACTTAAATTCTGCATTGTATTCTTTTCTGTATAAGAACTGTCTTAAGATTATTTGTATGAGGTTTTACTGTTATTGTAATTGTTATTTCTTAGTGTTTCTCCAGAATTACATTTTTTAGTCATGTCTTAAGGACAAAACTTGATATTAGAAGGATTTTGTGTTACACCCATTTTACAAACTAGTGAAATGTACAAAACATACCCACTGAGGTGCCCTTTTTAAGTAAAAGCGACAGTAAAAAGAGTTTATCTGGATCACAATGTATGTTCTCTTCCACACACCATCTACAGACATGTAACACTCTGTTAAAAGAATGTCATCAAAATTACAAACAAAATGTACCCTATGAAAAGCGACAGTAAAAAGAGTTTATCTGGATCACGATGTATGTTCTCTTCCACACACCATCTACAGACATATAACATTCTGTTAAAAGAATGTCATCAAAATTACAAACAAAATGTACCCTATGAAAAGCGACAGTAAAAAGAGTATATCTGGATCACGATGTATGTTCTCTTCCACACACCATCTACAGACATGTAACATTATATTTCAAAAATGTCATCAAAAGTTCAAAAAAAATGTACCCAATGAAAAGCGACAGTAAGAAGGGTTTATCTGGATCACAATGTATGTTCTCTTTCATACATCATCTACAGACATGTAACATTCTGTTAAAATAATGTCATCAAAATTACAAACAAAATGTACCTTATGAAAAGCAACAGTAAAAAAAGTTATCTGGATCACGATGTATGTTCTCTTCCACACACCATCTACAGACATGTAACATTCTGTTAAAAGAATGTCATCAAAATTACAAAAAAAATGTACCCTATGAAAAGCGCATTAAAAAGAGTTTATCTGGATAACAATGTATGTTCTCTTTCATACATCATCTACAGACATGTAACATTCTGTTTAAAGAATGTCATCAAAATTACAAACAAAATGTACCCTATGAAAAGCGACAGTAAAGAGTTTATCTGGATCACGATGTATGTTCTCTTCCACACACCATCTACAGACATATAACATTCTGTTAAAAGAATGTCATCAAAATTACAAACAAAATGTACCCAATGAAAAGCGACAGTAAAAAGAGTATATCTGGATCACAATGTATGTTCTCTTCCACACACCATCTACAGACATGTAACATTATATTTCAAAAATGTCATCAAAAGTTCAAAAAAGAATTTACCCAATGAAAAGCGACAGTAAGAAGGGTTTATCTGGATCACAATGTATGTTCTCTTTCATACATCATCTACAGACATGTAACATTCTGTTAAAAGAATGTCATCAAAATTACAAACAAAATGTACCCAATGAAAAGCGACAGTAAGAAGGGTTTATCTGGATCACAATGTATGTTCTCTTCCACACACCATCTACAGACATGTAACATTCTGTAAAAAGAATGTCATCAAAATTACAAAAAAATGTACCCAATGAAAAGCGACAGTAAGAAGAGTTTATCTGGATCACAATGTATGTTCTCTTTCATACATCATCTACAGACATGTAACATTCTATTTAAAAAAAAAATCAAAATTACAAACAAAATATACCCTATGAGTTGCCATTTTTTACTTAGAGTGACCATAATTGTCATGAAGACACTTTTCTTGACAAAAAATAAATGTTAGTTATGTACATGTGTCAACTGCTTATATAATTAGTGGAGTATCGTACAAATTCCAGCAATGGAGGCGCAACCGGCAGCACTTTTGCGTGCTGGCTAAAAAAGATTGATCTTTCCAAACCAAAAAACCATGTCTTTCTTGATGTTACTTTTGTATCGTAGATCAAGATTGTAATTTGTTTTTTACCTTTACACAGATGTGAATTAAGCACTGTATACTCAGTTCTTTTCCAAGTTCTGTGGAAAAAAAATCCACAGGCAAATCACTAGGCTGGGATTCGAATCCGCAACCTTTGTATTTCCAGCGCAGATGTCTTGCAACTAGACAACCGAGCTAGCCCGGTGGCTGGAGGCAGTTTGAACCCTATTTTAGCAACGGGTACCGCAACGATTTTGCATTGAGGTTAAAGAATATCATTTGGTTTTTTACAGAACTCAGGAAAGTACTGAGTATACAGTGCTTAACACACATCATGTAAGGGTAAAAACCAAATTATATGTGTTCAAAACCTGTTACCTAGCATGCTTTTGCATTGTTTTTCATTGTGTTTCGACAGAAGTCTTTGACATTCCTCCAGGTTCGTGTTCTCAGAACGTTACAACATGATTTCTCAATATCACGTTTACCTGGAAGTCTGTTGAGCACAAAAAATTTGTGTAGCCCCCTCATGACCTCTTTTTTTTCCTCTGGAGTCCATGGTTTGCGTTTACATGTACCTTGAAGTTTTCCCTTTCCTGCAGAGAGGACATGAACAACAGGCAATATAAGTTACTCAAGAATTTCAGAACCTTCAGTATATTGTAGCAACAACACACCTTTAATATATCAATTGTAACAAGGCTAAACTATAACGAGTTTGGTTTAACCATCACCTTACATATCACGTATTACCTTACATAGATCCTTGGTTTGTTTGCTGAAAGGATTGATGGGGTACAATAAGATTCCTCAACATACTTTTATCATGGAACATTGCCCCTTTGTTTTCTGTGGTCCTGCCACTGTGCTTGCACAATGTAGTTGAATGTCTTGGCATATCAGAGAAATGTTGAGTTTCTGCTGTTTTAAGAAATTTGCTCAACAAATCAATTTATTATTAATCACACGTGGTGCAATATCCAGTATGACTCTTTATCTACAATTTAGTGGCAAACCCACAAAATAGAAAATTTTTAAGCAAACTTGAATCCTCAATTCTGATTGGTCAATCCATAGCAACAAGAGTGTGATATTAATGTTTATAACACACCTCTTGCTGGTTCTCTATCTACGTCAGCTGAAAAATGGTCACGTGGAGTTAACTATTATAGAGGCTAGTGCATGAAACATTATGCACGCATGATTTGCGGGAAAAAGTTCCCAAATCGAGCACTATACTCAAAATTTGAGACTGGTTACAGCACCCTATCACGATGTGAACATTGAACAGCAAGTACAACACTTTGTTTAGGGAAACTAAAAGAGGTCCTGTCCTTTAATAGTTGAACTGCTTATGGTTGACTTGCTCATGAGTCAATTATTGAATTATACCAGTTAAGCCGAAGTTTTTCATATTTAGGATAGGTGTGTTTTATAAAACACATAATAAATGGACTGGCAATATTCATTCACTAGTGCACGTCTATCTCCCCCCAGGCCTGTGAGTGACCAGAAGAGGGTTCTGTTTGCCTTGGAGTTCAGCCTTGGGGGAAAATAGGACTCTTCTCACAGTCCCTCAGGCTGCATAGACGAGCACTAAACCTCATTGTCAAGGTCCATACTATGGGTATAATATTGCATGGCCCATTTCACACCCTGTTATAACACACCACTAATCAGCGGCAATCTTTTTAAGTAAGATAAAACAAGCTTACCAGCAACACAAGGCTTATGTTGAACCTCCTCTTCCTCATCATCACTCTCCTCTTCATCAGTTGATGAGTCACTGCTGGCTTCATTGTCCACACCTGTTGCAAGTAGGAGGGTGCATTTAACGTTATTAAACATAGCTACTTTTTAATACAACCAGAACAACATTGTATATATATTTTTTCAACTTGGTTGTAGCCCCTCCACCCATGGACAAAGGTGGTTCACCTTGTTCAAAAATATTCTTTGACAACACTTTGGGCAAGGACTTCCCAGAAAAGCTTGTGCATTAGCACATGTATGCCAATTTGCTGGAATATTTTAGGCCGTCTAATGCAAGACGTGCAAACAAAAATAAGTCGAGGGTAATCATAAACTGGAAAAGTATAATGACCAAACTACATGTAAGTACAAAACATGCAGACAGCATAATCTATGTTGCTATCTTTTGAAATATTCTAAGAAATATGTCCTTCCCTTTTTGATTTTGTTTTACAAACTATTGTTACAAGAAATAATTGCACTGCAATGGGATGACCAGAATTATCTAATTAGCCACCCAAATGAAAAATAACATAGGCAGTGAAATTTAAAAACATGGAACACACAATTTAGCACTTAGTTAGTTACTTTGCCTGTTTCTTACTTTCACCAAACGAGGCAAACCTGAAAAATATGAAATCCAAAATTTTCTTTTTAACACCGCCACATAATTCAAAGCCAATGCAACGGCCATGTTATCACACACTAAATGTATAGGTAAATTATTTGTTCCCTTATTGGTTCAATGATGAAAATTTTCACTTGTAAACAATTTTAAAATTGCAATTTATGAGCAAAAGGCAAAGCTACATGATTACCTCAATACTTTTCCACTGTCAATGGGTGTTTGCTGGAATTGCTAAGTATGAGTATCTTCCATTTAAGAATGGGCAAGTGTACTTGAGTTCAGGTGGGCAAAAGTCTTTCTGACAGATGTGTTCCATGTTTATAATGGGCATTACATATTGTGGATGTGTAGCATACATTTGTGTGCGTCTTTCAGGGCATAATTAATTTACATGTAGCAACAGGTTAATTTCTACCAGCATGACCTTCAGTAAAGACAATATAATCCTTTACAAATATATATTTAGAGCAGGTCTGTCTATACAACTATAAAAAGTCTCACCTCCAGCGACATGAAGTTCATCCAAAGATTTGCCTTGTTGACTCGGCAAAGTGCCTTTCTCGAGACTCAGGAACAGTCTTGATAGTTTTGTGACTCTCTGGACGGTATCTGGCAACTGGTAGTATTCTTTATGAACACGTAAATCATGGCCCATAAAGTTTGCAAGTAGCTCCAGCTGATGTTCCTCTAAGGCTAGCATTTGTGATGCAGTAGCAACTTGCTTACGCAGCTTTGTTGATCTGATGTTGTTAGGATTTTGAGTGCCAGCCAAATCTGCATATTTCCTTAAGCAGTCACTTCCTCTGATGTGTCCCATGCTTGAATAACACGGGCGAGCAAAGACAAAAGGGTTCTCCTTTACAACTCCTACACGCTGTCTTTTCTCCACAAGCAAGTTCATTTGGACCACCATGTCTTTGCCTAAAAGTACGGGTACAGTTCGTCCTCTTTTGCCAACGATTTCAACAACCTGAAACATTTTGCAAAGATTCCGTTCAAGATCACTTAAAATGCACTCGTCATCTGCACTCACCATATGCTGGTTTTGAAAGTCCCTTAATTTCATCTTTGACACCTCTCCTTGCCTTCTGCGGTTAAACATGATAACTTGGCACAGTGTGATTTCATTCAATGTACTCCATGCAGCTTTCACATTTTTTTCCTGAGCTTCTTGCAGGGTATTTAGCTCTCTGCCAGCAGCTTCATGCAAAAATGATGAAATTTTTACTATGTCAGCATTTGTTGGGAGGACTTGTGGGTTGTTTCGCTTGGCTTGATAGAGTGTTCTATGTGCATGTGTAGAAACATAATCTTGCCAGTTGACATCACAGAGTTGCAAAAAGCAATCAGCATCATCTGCTTTTTGTTTTTGGCCCGACTCTAGAGCACTTCCTTTTACAATCAGCGCACATTTCTTGATAGAATGGCCTATCTTGATAGCCAGTGATGGAATCCTGTAGGCCTGACGAACTTCATCAAACCCAGCAATATCATGAACAGCCTTAACAATATTGTTAAGCTGCTGTGGGTGCATGAATGCTTCCAGAGATGCATTGGGTCGATTAGTGTTTTCCCGAAGTTGCACAACCAATCGGCCCAATTCGCGCAATTTGTTCCTTACATGGCCATGTTGGTCCACATCATGTCCCACTTTCATAAATTCTCTCTTTGCAAGTTCTAGAATTAGTGAATCCGTCTTTGCTATCAAAGAAACTTCATCTTTTTTCATAGGGGCAAGTACTTTATTTAACTCTAATGATACACCTGCTGGTGGAGGTTTCATTATGTCACTTCTAGTGGCAACACGCCCATGAAGGCGAGGTCTTCTACCTGGCTCTCCATCATGATCACTACATACTGGATTTCGGAGACATCGATGCCTCCAGAGGTCACTACGTACAAAGTATCCGTAGCAGTGAATGCATGGACCATATTCTTCAGGATTGGCCTCATAATTAGGTCGGTAGGCAACAATCAAAATGCCTTTACCGTTGCGAAGAACTTGACAGTTATGTCTGTGATTGCCAGCATTCCTGATGCGCATGAACAGCTGCTTGCGAACACTAGCATTTTTTTCATTACGAATCTCAGCAACTTCCCTCTCTTCTCTATGAAGGGATTCCAGATGGCGGGGAAGTTTTGCCAATGGAACTTCACAGTAATAACAGAAATGCTTTTTGTCCCATGTTCTTTGACCTGGTTGGTTTCCTGTCTGCATTACTTGCACTCCACTGTGAGACACTTTTTGCTCATTTGATACACTTGAAGGAAATTTCTTTTGCAATGGTATAATATCTGAGGTATCTGATTCAGCAGATGTTTCTGACACCTCATCACCACTCCAGTCAGAATCTGAAGAAGAAGTGCACTGCTCATCTGCACTGCTTAGTGTACTAGGAGAGGAAAACCTGCTCTGGTCATCCTTTTTTCTCTTCTGTGTTTCAGGAACGGCAATCTCAACGCTCTCATCACGACTATGCTTTAGTATGCTAGGAGAGGAAGAAAAGCTCTGGTCATCATTCTTTTTCTTCTGTGTTTCAGGAACGGCAATCTCAACGCTCTCATCCTGACTATGCTTTAGTGTGCTAGGAGAGGAAGAAAAGCTCAGGTCATCACTCTTTCTCTTCTGTGTTTCAGGAACGGCAATCTCAACGCTCTCATCACGACTATGCTTTAGTGTGCTAGGAGAGGAAGAAAAGCTCAGGTCATCACTCTTTCTCTTCTGTGTTTCAGGAACGGCAATCTCAACGCTCTCATCCTGACTATGCTTTAGTGTGCTAGGAGAGGAAGAAAAGCTCAGGTCATCACTCTTTCTCTTCTGTGTTTCAGGAACGGCAATCTCAACGCTCTCTTCACGACTATGCTTTAGTGTGCTAGGAGAGGAAGAAAAGCTCAGGTCATCACTCTTTCTCTTCTGTGTTTCAGGAACGGCAATCTTAACGCTCTCATCCTGACTATGCTTTAGTGTGCTAGGAGAGGAAGAAAAGCTCAGGTCATCACTCTTTCTCTTCTGTGTTTCAGGAACGGCAATCTCAACACTCTCATCCTGACTATGCTTTAGTGTAATAGGAGAGGAAGAAAAGCTCTGGTCATCACTCTTTTTCTTCTGTGTTTCAGGAACGGCAATCTTAACGCTCTCATCCTGACTATGCTTTAGTGTGCTAGGAGAGGAAGAAAAGCTCAGGTCATCACTCTTTCTCTTCTGTGTTTCAGGAACGGCAATCTCAACACTCTCATCACGACTATGCTTTAGTGTGCTAGGAGAGGAAGAAAAGCTCAGGTCATCACTCTTTCTCTTCTGTGTTTCAGGAACGGCAATCTCAACGCTCTCATCACGACTATGCTTTAGTGTGCTAGGAGAGGAAGAAAAGCTCAGGTCATCACTCTTTCTCTTCTGTGTTTCAGGAACGGCAATCTCAACACTCTCATCCTGACTATGCTTTAGTGTGCTAGGAGAGGAAGAAAAGCTCAGGTCATCATTCTTTCTCTTCTGTGTTTCAGGAACGGCAATCTTAACGCTCTCATGACTATGCTTTAGTGTGCTAGGAGAGGAAGAAAAGCTCAGGTCATCACTCTTTCTCTTCTGTGTTTCAGGAACGGCAATCTTAACGCTCTCATCCTGACTATGCTTTAGTGTGCTAGGAGAGGAAGAAAAGCTCAGGTCATCACTCTTTCTCTTCTGTGTTTCAGGAACGGCAATCTCAACGCTCTCATCACGACTATGCTTTAGTGTGCTAAGACAGGAAGCAATACCTTTATCCCTAGAGTCCTTTCCAAGTTCAGATGATAGTTTTGAAGCCTCTCTGATTGATGTGGTGCATATGGGACCTGGTAAAAATGAGGAGAATCAGGATTGTCATTAATATGTGCTTTAATTATCCCATGATAATTTTTTTTAGTGATTGTAAAAACAAGTTTACTGACCACCTTTTCTTCAGTCTTCCACAAACAGAACAAACACATGTAGATATTTTAAGGTTTGAAATGATTCTGGTTCAAGATAATATGGATTTCCATTAATAGTTCTGATGGAAAGATTTGCTTATACATCGGGCACTTTGATGTTCTTGTTAAAGTGTAACCGAAATGTCAATGCTGTTGTCATTTTCATTGGTATCATCAAGCCTTCAACATTTCTACTGGTTGCGTAAATCTTACAAAACAATTTTTTAAAATTGTCATTCTAACAAGTAATAATCTTTCAAAAAATAGTTATTAGACAAAGGGGGGGGGGGTGAAGTGAAGAGGCTGGTTTGACCACAAGAAAGTAGGAAAAACAAAGGACAACATTTTCCTATCTTCCCACCTTTGATTTAGTCCTTTGTATTTCCAACCTCTTGTGATCAAACCAGCCTCTTCTTTTCAACCACCTCCCATTCATTGTTTACCCCCTTGCTTTCTCTATCTGCTTTTTGCCTCTCTCTCTATTCATGTATTTCCACTTGACTGCTTCTGTTACACTTGTATACCTGTTTATGTGTGTTGTGTTGTCATTTAGCCTTCGAGAAAGACTCTGCTAGGGTCCGAACATCAGGCCATAAACTATTTTTTGCATTTATACCACAGGTCCTTTTGGTTGGTAAGCAGTTTGCAAAAGCTAACTTTATTTTCTCAAGTAATAATTTTGCCAGTATAAAAAGACCATTAATGTGTTTACCTTTCTTGTGAAGCCAAGGAAGATGCCTTATACCATAGTCATAGAGAACTTCTTCATCAGGCTGTATGGTTTTTAATGCATACAAGCAGAGCACTGGCCCATCGAAATCATCTATCTTCATCTTTGCATTTTGTTTGAGTTTGTGATCATGATTAGTGAGACGTCCTAGGGTATGTTTGGTTGGCGTTGTGGCATCAGAACTGTATCAATAGGAAAGTATAGAATGATCAAATGTATACAAAGCAGAATTTGAGGTGGAAAAACACAAAACAAACCACTTAAATTTTTACCTAAAAGCTTGTTTTTTATGAACTGTTATAGTATTACCATATCTCATATGGGTTTTGAGGCATTTTATGGTGAGGTATCAATGTATATTTAGTTTGTGGTAACACCATGTGTATACATGTATATCTACTTTGCTGTGTAGATTTGTTCTTGAGAACTTGCCTTGCTATTTGTTATACTGCCACGGAGTAGATTTCGGAATTCGTGAGACTACTTAGTTATGAAATAAACTGTCCTGCTTATTAAGTACTAGCTGGGAGATAGGAAATTAGCCGGGACTAATATTTTTAAATAGTGGGCCAAGGGGATTTACTTCACTGCCGCGGAGTGAGTTTTAATTGGTCTCAACGTTTTGACAAGCCTGCTCTAGTCAATCTCCTACTTTCCATTACGGAGCCGGCACAGAGCATTCCCTCACAGTGCCATGCTTCGTTTCATCAACACAAAGAGGACAGGTGCTGGTAGAAATAATAATGGAAATCTGCCTTTATAATACAGTGTTATTTTGTAACGCCATGCCTTTGTCCTACTGTTGCCAAAAAGGTAATATCTGGCATCCAGAGGCTTCCACCATTGTATTTCATTATATTTCGGTTCAATAGAGGTATTCAGTCCGAGCGGACCAAGATTACAGCCTTAGCTCCGGCCATGGACCCAAATAGCGGCCATGTTTTACGGCAGTGGTTTTGTGAATCATGGTGCGTGAATGAGGTATTTTCTCGACAGAGAAACAACAAATCTTGGTGCTTAAAAGACAATCTTTGTTCTCTTGGCTTTGTCAAGTTGATTTTCTTTGTGCCAATGATACTACATGTATTAAAAAAAAACACCCCACAATTCTGGCAGTTTCAACAAAAAAATCCCGTCAAGATGGAAGGAAAAAATACATAAATATTCAACAAAAAAATCCCGTCAAGATGGAAGGAAAAAATACATAAATAAACTTGCTGGCGCTAACTGGTTAAATGTGTCACAAAGATGTTTAACTGTACACATACCATAACTGTTTTCCTTTGAAAGAAAAGAAAAAGCGAAAAACACTCTCAGAGTCCAGTTCCCTTTTTTCTCCCTCTGCAGAAGAGATGATTTCACCCCCATAGATGTAAAGAGGTTCACCTGCTGTAATTAACTCAGAAGCAAAGACTCCTAAACCTAAAATAATGAACACAGATATTATTATTATTATTATTATTAAAAAAGATTTATCAAGCGCATTTACTAAAAGACCAATGAGTTTTACAATATAAAAATACACTCAAAGTACAAGGAAACATTGAAAATACAAAAGCACAGAAAAGCAAGATAAAAATGCACATAGACTACACAAAAAACCCACGATAAAATCAAAACATCGATCTGAAAATGAAACATTACAGAATTTTTTTAGTAAGGAGCTCTTGTAAATAAATAGGTACCATAAACACTGTTGTACAATGTACACATGCACTAAGATCTTAAACTCATTTCTCTGCTGAAAAGACAGCCAATGCAACTCACGAATAAGAGGGGCTGCGCTTAATGACCTGATTAAACTGTAAATAACAGAGAAACAACAGCAAGCATACTGATTCAATTCAATACACTTTTTGATTTTGTAGTATCTGTTGTACAGCTGACCGGTATGGTTCAGGTCTGATAAAGAACCCATCTGTGTAAACTAACAACTTCATTTTACTGTGCGGTTGACCCTGAGGCAACCTTTGTTTGTTTTGATGACCTCTTTGTCTCTTACAACCGCCAAATTTAATACAAAATAATGCATAAAATACATTTTGTTGCAAAACATTGCAGTTTGGAAAAGTATGGGTACTTCATAAAAAATATTTTTTTATTTTTATTGTTGCATCAATCATCAATCATCTGATTACTAAAACCTCGGTCAAGTAAGCGAGTACATGTATTTTCTGGTGCAGTAATGCTGAAATAGAATTTCTGCACGGGCCACTATATGCAGAAAATGTCTACTTTACAGGCTTTGTAAAATTTCCCCAAAGCCCATGCCATCTTTCAATGAATAAAAATCTTGTCTATTGTATGAATGCAAAATATTCATTAATACTTAAAAGTCCCTAGGTCCCTAGGTCTCAGACCAAAGGGTCTTTGTCCCATTTAAGAACCTATGGAAAGCCTGAGAAATGTGTGAGACTGTTGAAATAGAGATTCTTGTGTGCTTTACAGTCAAGCAAGAAATGTAGTTTTGTGTTTATTTTCTACAAAAATGTAGCAAGGATCTGGAATAGAGATGTCACATTATAAATTTTACCTTTATCTTTTGTAGATTTCACTTTGAAGCTGGTTGGATCTTCTTTAATGAGGGCTTTCAGCTTTTGATTGTGTAGATCTTGCCTTTGACAGCGAGTACTTACAGGACGTGTACATGTATAAGACTGAAAGATAATACAACAAAATATATACTGTCACAGGACAATTTTTACATTTCATTTACATCAACATTGTCATCCTTGCCAGTCTGATTAATCGACCTTGTGTGCGACAGAAATATTTTATTTAGCAATTTTTCAAAACATTATTTATGTTAAAAGGTTGTGTACAACATTGGTAAGATTGAAAATGTATCTGTTCACAGCTTTGCATTTAAGTTACATGGTAATGGTGGAAACTTCCCTTGAAAATATGTTTCTTGAAATGCTATAATTTTTGATAAATGAGTCAAACAATTAGTTTTGATCTTACAAGTCCAAAACCTATTGTTTGAAAACAGTGAAAACATATAAGGGGATTTTCCACTATTTTCTCGCGATTCCAATGACTGATTGAGCTTTAACAGGTTTGTTATGTCATGTAGGCCTATATGTTGGGTCACATAAGTGTGGACATTGGTCTTTGTCAATTACAAATGTTGTACGCAAGCTGTAACATGTTTTGGGCATACTGGATGCTTCTATTGAGTCGCAATGCTTTTTAAGTAGCAGCTGATACATTTTGTGCAGCTTTTTATTTTGCCATTGTAAGGGAAACAGTTTATAGTAAATGCTTTTTACAGTGTTTTTTGTTAGTTTAATTTTTGTTGCCAACACACAGGCAAAATCTTGGCAGAGTTTTACTAGCCTTGTCAAAGAAAGTCACTCTTTTTCCTGCAAATGCTTTTTTGCTGCACACAACTGAGGTTCGCTTGCAGTACCTTTTGTTAAGTCAGTGCAAACGCCTTGTACCTACTGTAAAAGTTTTGGCTTAAGGGCAGAGTTTAGTTATACTAGTTTTAGTTAACCTTTTTAAAGTACAAAATCAGGTAGACCAGACTAGTGCAGGTTGAAAAGATGACATTCGGTTGTTCAATAAAACACTGATGTCCTTTCTGAAAAATATTCAACAAAGCTATTATGAAACAAAAAACCCATTGGGCCCACAAAAATGTATATTATGAAGTTTGTGCGAAGGGGATTCCTGATGCATGGCTAGTGTGGCAAAACGGCTGCAATAGCTTACAAAGCTTTGGAAAAGGCAAGGATCATATAGATAGGCCTGCTGTACAGGTACCTACATGTACATATTCTTAATACCACATATTTTTCTCACCTTGGGCTTCATTGTGAACCGAAGACTCTAGATAGAACAGTGGCACCCAAAAACAGCATCAAATATTGCAAAGCTAGCGATAACGAAGAGGATGACAACACATCCAACAATTAGTGCAATATCACAATTCTCCATCCTGAAAAGAAAAACAGAAGTAATTTATTGTACAGGACTTTATTCCAAATTACATATGTATGAACACACATGGCCAGTCCAGTCAAAAATAAGCAAATTTTCCGATGTAAAACTTGTTAAATAAATTGTTTTTTTCTAATATAAAATTTTACACGGAAAAAAATGGGCAAGTCAAAATTTATTTGGGCTAGTCAAATGTACAAAACACTTGACCCTGGAGCTGATTAGGAAAGTAAATATTGCAAGGCAGTTTCAAGATTCAGAGTAATAAGCACATGTACATGTACATGTGTACGTAAGCTAATACCGCAACATGTTAATTTTGATTTAAAAAACTTGAACATGAAATGAGCTTGACCAAAACATCCAACCCCAAACCTAAATAATGACATTAAAAACATTCACAATATTTGTATACTCTTTGTATGATTGTCCAAAATACGCAGCATATCGCACATGTAAGTATGCAAGTACAATGTACATGTAAAACTAATTGTTTCATGTACACATCTGAACTTTGCTTTCAGTACGTAACATTGAGTCTGTTCAAACGCATTGTACCTCGCTGCTGCTAATTCTCATCTTAACCTTTTTTCAATTAATTTGGGGTTGAAAAAAAATTGACTAGAGCAGGATTTGAACCAATGACCTCCAGATTAACGTGCCGGCGCACTAAAAAATGAGCTATCTAGCCCTCTGTTGGCGGTCTCCCTATTTTGCCAATACATATAGAATCTGCTGGAGCAGAGTGGTGCAGGCTGAACAAACAAAAAAACAGCTTGATGCCTACGAAAACTGTACATGTACCAACAACTTAATACAAAAATAGTGTTTTTCTCACCCTGAATTTTATAGTAGGAACTAGTAGACTTTAGATCAGAGTATCAAACAGTGGCACGCAAAAATTGCATCATGTATTGCCAAACAAATGATAATGAAGAGGCAGACAACAATTGCAAGAATTATTGCAATGTCACACTTCTCCATCCTGAAATGAAAAAGAATACAATTACATAATTAGGGTATTGTACAGGACTTGATTCCAAATTAAATGCCAAAATTCATGTGGGCTTGTCAAACACAAAAAAAGTATTAAACTCCCAAAATGTGCACCAGTCACATACTATAATATTTTTTTATTTTTTTATTTTTTTAAAATAATGTTTGCTAAAAAAACAAAGTAAAGATGTCCGGTGCCAGGTAAATATCCAATACCTTTTCATTTTCTGATTCGTGGCTCCCAGGGATTTTATTTAAGGGAAATGAAGTCCGAAATTCATAAACTAAATGGGCCCAAAATTTTAATCCCCAAAACACTGAAAAACTGTCACTGTCAGACTGTGCATTTTCAGTGCCAGCAAAATATATACTTCCTTATTCTTCAGTGTTCTTTGGAACAAAATCAATGATAAATTGCAGTAAGCCTATACCAAGCATATGATAACATTAACTAAATTAGGACAACAAACAGATAAGCCATTTAAAAATAATTAAAATTAATACTACTCATGTCATTACTGAAAGTACACACTAACGAATTACCGTACTTAGTAACTAATCCTATGCAGTACAGTATGCTATGCTACATAATATTAATAGGCCTTAAAAATTGTGTCACTGAAGTGAAGACACATCATTAGATATTTTCAGCTCCTAGTTAGCAAAACTACATTGATGATTTTGAACATCAAAATCCTCTGTTAGATTGTAAAATACGCTTTAATTATTTGTGGTTTATTGATGCAATTGCAATGTCATGATCGATCGTTCACACCACCACCATTGCATTGTGAGTTGACCACCATGCCACCGTCGGCATGTCTGTGTCGGTCATCGAGCGTTGGGATTGTTTTCCTCAAATTCGCAACGTAACATAGCATTTAATTTACCCAAAATTGATGTTTAGGTTTGAATCATTTTGAATCAATAGTCGAAACAGATCTTACATTTAACTTCCAAAGAAAAACAAACGATATGTGACACAACATTTTAACGAAATACTTACCCTTTTGCAAACGATGTGATCGTCACGCGGCAGATCAATTGGGTTACGTATCACATACCGGCGAAATGAGGACTTTTTGAGATCGAGGTTATAGCTCTGCATTATGCGATGTAAACATCTGGGGAAAAGTGCACACGTACAACTCTGACGAATTGAGGACGCCTGATTGAAGATCGGAAGCACACCGGGTTAGGAAAAAATTGGCGCCTAAACACACAGCATACACAGCGGTCGCTTTGCACCGGCTAAATGAGGACGGCCATGAATTTGTTCACAAAGTTCACAGGTCACATGAATATTGATAAGAATCACATTTTTTGACAAATATCGAATCGAGGACGTCCTCACTTTGCTAGAAGTCCTCAGAACGTGACTGTGTATTCACATGTGTGTCCTCGGTGTACATCTTTGACAAACGCACGCACACAGCCTTATGAACACTCTCTCTACAGACCACTGGAGTGGACAGTGCTTTTTATTATCTCTACCAGCACCAGTTCTAGTATCTTTCTAGTATCTTAATGTACATAGTATGAAACTTAGCCTGTGCACAGTAATAAATAAGTTTAGGTAATTATTCTTATTAAATAAATATAACTGCATTAAATAGGCTAGGAAAGTTCCATTATTTATTGAACGTAGGGCGTGTCTATCGTGGTGTTGGCAGTAGTATACCGCCACCCAAAAGGTGTACACCCCGTGTTCAACGACGATACCTGCCTGCACCTACGCCAGCTAACTATGAACAATTGTAGGAGGGGTAAGTATTAAAATCATCCTTTGCCTCTTCAAGGGTACAAGTTGTACCTTGATAATTTATTACTAGTCCCATTCTATTTTGTGATTTGTACACCCGTAACACTTTGGCATGTGGAACAGTTAGGGAAAACCGTAGAGGTTTCCCCAAATCAAAGGAGAACAAAATTCCCAAAAAACTCGCTACGTTCTTAGGCATGACTTATGAAAACATTTACAAAATAAAAGAGGATGTAAGGTTGACAGAAGAGCGTACCTTCCTTATGTTAATGCAGTTTAGAGAGGTGATGAAGGATCTCCAACAACTAGAACAGCTGAGGGGTGCTTTAAAGACCAACTTGTTTTGTCGACAGCAATTTGTTTTCCTCTTTAATATGCTTGGGTTGGGCCATCTTTAATTTTTATTTTTGTGTTGGACACATCCTAGCGCTGTGCAACCTCTTGAAAAACGCTCTATAAATGTCAGCTTATTATTATAATACTCTCATCAAAACAACAGTTTGTTTAAGGTTATGTAATAAAATGTGGTATTTGTTTATAATTTGATCCATGTTACAGTTGGCGTTTTTACTTGCCGAAGTGAAGGCAGCAAAGTCACATGACAGCAATGACAGCGACAACGAATGGGACTACAAACTGCCCGCAGAGATGACTGTTGAGGCCCTGTCTGATATTGCAGAAGTTTCTTTACAGAGCATCGAAGAGAAAATTGCCAAGCGAGATGCTCTGAAGAAGAAATCTACAATGCCTCAGTCACCCTCTCCACCTCGGTCTTCCACCCTTCCTCGGTCACCCACCCCGCCTCGGTCACCAACTCTGCCTCGGTCACCAACTCTGCCTCGGTCACCAACTCCGCCTCGGTCACCAACTCCGCCTTGGTCACCATCACCGGAACCGATGGAAATAGAATCATCCATAAGTCCCATCACATCTTGACGATCACCTTTGTTTTCGATCTTCAGTCCGGCCACCAATTAGGTTTTCGCCCTTGCGCAGGCAAACGTTATCATCTTTACACCATCGGTGTCAGTCCATCCCCAACCTCCGTTCTCCCCATCGCCTTTCATATGCCGTTCGTTGTCGGTCTCCCTCTCCCTCTCCACGTCTACTCCAATCGCCATGTCGCCCGTCTCCCCACCCCCATTGTCGCCAATCTCCATATGCGCGACTCTCACTTGGAGATGCTTTCAGCCACCAAGCTGCGTCTAACAGCCACTTTAGACCTTGGGTGCAAGGCAAATCTCAAAGCAATGGGGGATGGGAAGACGAGTTGAAGATGACAAAAGAGAGGTTGCGAGCTGCAGAAGAGAAGATTGAAGAAATCGTCAGCTTCCTGGGGCTTAGGAAGAAAGAGCAGGCAACAGACATCTTGGAGAGGAATTTCAGCGAAAAGGGTGAACCACGCCTAGTTTTTAGGGAAACGGTGTTGCACAGCTTGGCATATCTGTTGCCAGACAGCATGGCGTTTGCACGTAAACTTGCTGGGCTAATCTTCAAGGACGAGGAAAGGGTAAACTCAAATTGCAGGGGAGTGCGAGGGAAGCGCAAGTTAGATGAAATGCGGGTAGGCGCAATTCGACAAGCAGTCGAAAACATAACGCCAGGAACAGACACAGAAAGAGCGTCAACGTAGCAAAAATGCATCAAGGCCATCGACACTTATAATCGAAACCTAACAAGAATAGTAAAAAAAATAAATAACGCCGGATTGAGCCCAATTTGTTTACAGTAAATTAATGATAGTGAAAAGCCTTCTGAGAAACATTTCACTTTGAAAAAACGCAACCACCTTTTGAAATTTTCACATGTGAGTTTTATTGTATAAAGGCTATCTACATTTATATAGGATTAAAACAATCGAACTTAGAGACCCTAAGTCATGTAAGTAGTAATAAAACGGGCATTTACTTGTTTATTTCCTACATTAAAAGTGATAAGGCCTACATGTATCATGCGAGGAACTGCACCAACGTTTTCAGACGCTCTTTTATATTTATTAGTGGCACAGTGGTAATTATTTCATACAAACAATATAAATATATGTATATAAAATGAACAACAATGTTTTAGCAATATAATTTTAATTGACTTGTATATAATAAATATTCCTATTCATTTTAAAAATATTTTTCATTACATGTTTTAAAGTATTTCCCTTTTTGTTTCGCTTGTTTTAAAAAATTTCTTCCGTAAGCAATTTTTAATGCAAATTCAAACAGCACATTCAGCTGTGTTTCGTATGTTTTGTATCTTCATTATATGAGAAACAGTATTTACTTAGAGACCCTAAGTAGTAATAAAACGGGCATTAACTTGTTTATTTCCTATATTAAAAGTGATAAGGCCTACATGTTTCATGCGAGGAACTGCACCAACGTTTTCAGACGCTCTTTTATATTTATTGGTGGCACAGTGGTAATTATTTCATACAAACAATATAAATATGGGTATATAAAATGAACAACAATGTATATATGTGTATATAAAATGAACATGCAGATCAGTGTTGAATAAAATCATATTGTTTTGTTTTGTATATTCAAACCACCTGTGTTTTTCAAAGTATTTCCTCTCTTGAGGTGATTTATTTTGAGTACAGTTAATTTCGCCCAGGCACTCTAACAACTTCTAAAAGTAAAAAACTGAGACCTATTGACTAAATCCATCGCGCAATTTTGTGGCTATTTTCAAATTCGTGGCTTTATTCCGTCCGCATACTGTTCATAACTAAGTTTTTCCAATCACGTGTCGCGATTTCAATGGTCTTTCCAAAGTTGTTGGAAGTAACCTTCCAGCTGGAGCGCAGACCGCGCAATGGGAGTCGACACTGATTTTTTAAAAAATGTATTTATTTTTTTTGGGGGGGGGGGGGCAACGATCATTGCACAAAAAAAGATACATGTACAAGTACACAATTGTATAATGACAGCATGTTTGCTAAGTACGTCTGTTCAGCCAATCGTAGTGTAGTCATTAGATACATATTCACGAAGGCTGCAAGCCACAGTTAGACTCGACAAGTGCTCCCAGCTGGAATGAATGGTTACTGATCATCTACTGTGAACGCACAAAATTGGCCATTGTGGTGGGGCGTTCTGTTAACGATGCGGGGAGTGTGAGAAGTTTAATAAAAGGGTTAGCATGTGGACATATTCGGGGGAGGGTGATTCTGAAATTATGCACGTATTGTACACTCCCGAGGCCTTTGGAAGAGGAAGAGGTAGCCGGGGCATGGATGTACAAAAAACAGTGCCTCGCCAGCCGGGACAATAGCGGGGTCTGTGCTGGGGTTGTATAATTTGTTTCCCACCCTACCGGGACAATAGCGGGGATTTAAATAATTTTGGGTGGAAAACCGCTGTGTCCCGACCGGACGGACGAATTTTCACTGACCATGACTGTCAAAAGTTCCATTATATCATTGAAATTTTTACATTGGACGAGTTGGTCTATAAAAAGCGTTTGTAACCGTTTGTTAAAAAATGCATCTGTTTTAAAAGTAGAATACAATGATCCACACAAGTATGCCATGAAATTGCGTGGTTTCCCTTTTTACATCGTGAACTAGTAACACGGTCGGCCATATTTTTGACTCCACAAAATGGCCGACCGTGTTAGTTCACGATGTAAAAGGGAAACCACGCAATTTCGAGGCATATTTGTGTGGATCATTGTATTCTACTTTTAAAACACATTTCTAACCATATGCATTTTATAACAAACGATTGCAAACGCTTTTTATAGACCAAACTCGCCTGATCCAAGGCAACGTGTCCCTTTAAGTGTGTTCTGTCCATTAAAATAACAGTGTCCAGATTCTGTTTCAATTAAAAAATAAAAGATTAACATTGATATTACCGGTACGTATTTTCACTTAAAAAACGTAGAAACGTGCCCGTGCCCATCCAGCAGCCCCAGCCCAGCCCCAGCCAGCTGGACGATTAGTGGCACCGGATGGCAGTGTGTGAAACGATCAAGTGCCCCTAAGAGCAAATATCATCAACGTGAGGTCGGGCCCCCGAAATGTGGACCGGGATTAATCCAAATTGCAGCTTTTGGAACTGTTCCTGCCAGTGGCGATGTTGCAACTCATCCTGGACCACACAAATGCATTTGCTCTAACTAAGCGAGGACGACAGTGGCAGAACATCGCCATGATGGAGCTTCGCTCAATCATCGGGCTACTGCTCTTTCTCGCCCTAACGAAGTCGGGCCACGAAAGGGCACAATCATTCTGGTCGCCTGGCCCCTTTGCACGACCTCTTTGCCAATCCACGATGTCTGGCACAAGATTCATGGACATATTGACAATGTTGCCCCGGCTATTGCCTCACGGTGGATGAGCAGCTCAGTTCTTTTCGTGGGAGATGCTCCTTCCGGCAGTACATGTGCCATCATCAACCCGACGCAAGACGACGGCGTAGGACCTCCCGCATCTGCTGCCTCTGTAACCGGTTCAGCTGCACGGAACACTGCCAAAGCCGAAGAAGCCATGAGGTTACATGCATGCACTGTATCATGGCTGTATAAACTGAACTGAACTGAATTAAAGGACAGAACTGATTCATGATTGTCATATGTTTTCATACATTTTGTTCTTATTATTTTCCATTTTTTATTTGATTCTTTTGTGATGGAAGGTTTTCCACAAGTTCATTTTCTTCATTGCATTTTTGGGGGGCAAGGAAGCGAAAGCAAACGAAAGAAAAAAAAAGACAGCTTCTTTCTGTTTTTTATTTGATTCATTTGTGATGGAAGGTTTTCCACAAGTTCATTTTCTTCATTGCATTTTTTCCTTTCCTGTAAATAACCCTTTGCCTTTTTTGTTCAGTTTATTGAGTTCAATAGATGATCTGAAAACTGAGAGAGCTGGTTTCCATGTGGTTTCTTTGATCAGTCTGTTTTTTTCTCGCTAATCCTCATTCACTGCAAAACAACTATTGTTTGGTTTGACTGAGTATTATTCTTTGAAATTTATAGCAAGGCCAGATCGCAAACAGTGTTGCAGACATGGCAGGAACATGTGTTAATCGGATTAGTTTTAGGCCTGCAGATAAAATTAATTAGTTATAAAATTGAATCCTTTAGGGTGCTTGTGGGGGAAGAAGAGGGGAATGGGGGAATTATTAAACAATCTCTAGACCCTCTCAAAGGAGTTGGGGATGGTCAGAGTCCATAAAACAAGATTTATTGAAGCGTGAATTGAGGTTTGTTTGGTTTTGGTTTTTTTCTTCTTTTTTTCTTCTTAGTGATATAGTGGAATCCTTTAGGGCGCTTGCGGGGGTATGGGGGAATTGTTTCACAATCTCTAGACCATCTCAAAGGTGTTGGGGATGCTCAAAGTCCATTTATGCAGCATTAAATCCCCCGTGTGTGTAGTGTATTAGTGTGTGTTTTTACTGTTAGTGTGCCTTGATTTTCAAAGCACGCCCAATGCATAGCGGTTTCGTGTGCATATGACGCACTGCAGGGTTTTAAACACGATAGCGGCGCTCTGTGATGACTCCGTCCATTGTTCACTAAACTGATCTGTAATGATTCATTGGCAAAACTGTGTGGTGAACAGATTAACACTTAACGTTTATAACCGTGTGTATCATTATCGTGTTGCACGTTCCAATAGTAGCGTGTAAGCATGGGCTTATAATCTGGGTGCCACTGTAAGTGATGCTAATCTTCACGTTTTAGAGCACGATAATTCATGCTTCGTTCAAGATTATTTAGTGCACGACAACGCCAATTGCAGTAACTGGGATTCATCGGCTGATGATGGAGATGAAGATGACATTTCTTTATCCAGCTTGCAGACTTCAAGTGATGAAGAGGACAAGTTTCACGACATACCAGTGCCCATTGTCGCTGATTTGCAGTTTGAGCAAGAATATCGTGCAAATGAAGAGAACAGCGAGCAAGAGACAGTCCTCTCCTGGTGCAGGCTCTTAGGTGGCTGAAAAGGCCTAATGCAAGATAAGCAGGTCTGCCACCGCGGCTGCAGGGAAAGGTTTGGGAGGAGGTAGATGTTGTGTGGGCAGTCTGCCTCTTCTCTATGGCCCTGGTTTTACGATTTGACTCATAGGGTTTGGTTGCTTGGAACACTGTTTAGTGCTATACTTTCTTGTCGGCTGCCAGGGTTGTCCATGATGATGGTCTATGCCGCAGTTAGAGAGGGTCCTTTTGAGGGAGTCCTTGTAATGTATCTCTTACGTGGTACTCCTCTATCATGATTGCCAGTGGACAGTTTCTCCACAGTACGAGTGACGTTGCAAAAGGAAGGTCTACAGTGTTAAATGCATTGTGGGAATTAAAAATAGGTGTCACATATGGCGGCCAACTTGACTTATATCAAAATTGACTGTTGTTCTTCTTTTATTGCAAAATAGCGGCATACCAGAAAAGAATGAGAAAGAACCTGAAGAAGACGTGACGAATCTTTTGGACGAGGAAGCCAAAAAAGTAAGTAACTGTTTTCTGGCATGCAAGGGACTAAACAAGACCAACTAAACAAACATGCAAAATCGTATTTCAAACAAGTCAATTTTTAAGGGTTTGATCGCTTCTCAAACCTTTAAAGTATGGAATTTAACTTAATATACTGACCAACATGTAATTCTCATGTTATCAATGATGATACAAATCTATATTGTATTACTTACAACTTTCTGCCGGGATGAATGATTTACGTAAAGCTCCCGACAAAAGGACGTGAGAGCCTGAAGACCTTCGTCCGTTCACACGACGATTTGATATCATATTTTTTTCTCTACTTCTATCTAGAACGACAGAACTAGCCCGCCAACCGGAAGCCAAGATCCTAACCACAAAGGTCAAATGTGCCCATTTGGTTGCAGAAATAGCGCCTTATACCATAACGTATACACCCACATGGCGAGAGTGCACAAAAGTACCATGACCGAAGCAAAGATCAATTGCAATCGACGAACCGTGAAAGCCAGCCCTTCAGAAAAAGGAGCCAGCCAAGAATCAAACTCTGAGACTGCAATGGATCTCCTAGAATCTGATTATGAGGGAAGCTCCGAAGATGATGATACGGGAGTGGAGACACAGTGCCATCACCACCATTTTACCAGTGTAAGCATGAGTTTTGTGAGTGGCTTTTTTGCTCAGAGGCGAACAAGAACTCTGTGGTAATAGCGCACAATATGAAGGGGTATGATGGCTATTTTTTGTTACAATACTTATATGACAATGTGGATGGCCTCAATGGGTTAAGTCTGACCAGGATAGAGATCAATACATTAGAGATAATTACCAAAATGAGGGAATACAATTAGATCGAAATGAGATCAAGAAAAACCGTGGCCTTCGCGCTCTAGCTAAATTGATGTTAAATAGTTTCTGGGGAAAGTTTGGTCAGCGGACTAATATGCCAAAATCAGAAATTATTCACGAACCATGTACCCTGTACGAACTGCTGTCAGCCGATGACAAAACCCTCCTTGATATCAACTTTATTAATCACGAAGTTGCTGAAATTCGGTACGAAATGGAGCAAGAATTTGTGGCTCCTAACCCACGTACCAATGTCGTTATTGCGGCCTTTACAACGGCCCATGCAAGATTGAAATTGTACAGTGTCTACGAAAAACTCAAAGACAGAGTCCTGTATTATGATACTGACAGCATGATCTATATAGATAGAAACGGCCAATACAACCCACCATTGGGAGATTACTTAGGTGATCTCACCGATGAAATAAGTCCCAAAGATGGAACTTACATCCAAACGTTTGTATCTGGCGGCCCTAAAAATTATGCTTATCAACTTGATACGGGTAAAACTTGCTGTAAAGTTCGCAGATTTATGCTGAACTTCAAAAACTCGCAGTTGATAAATTTTGAATCAGTTTGTAGTATGGTAAAACGGGAAGGAGAGAGTGTAGACTCTATAACAGTAGTTCAGAATAATAAAATCACGAGAGACCCAAAGTCTAAGATGATAGTAAACAAAGAGCTTAAAAAAGACTACAGGATCGTGTATGACAAAATAGTTTTGTTAGATGATTACAGTACTTTACCATACGGGTATGCTCGATAGGTTGTGATGAAACCCGCATCATGTTAATCCGTGATTAATATTCAAGAGAAGAAAGTTATACACTGTACACGGGTACTCTCTGTAAATTGTGATCCTCTAGCATTAATGTCTGAAGAGAAGAATGCTATAATAACAAAAGAACGCGCAATTAGTTCTTAGTCTGTGATTGAATACAATGGAGAGAGCACCTAATAGTAAATTCGGTCCTGTCGTAGTGCGTTTAATACAGATAATTTTATTGTTGGTCATTGTGGCAATATTATCCGTTGTCTTTAACGTAGAATTACCACTTGTGGAACAAGCTTTAGTCGATGTTTTAGATGCGTATAATTTTACAAAGGGTGGCGTAAATCAATGAATATCAAATTACAACATCCGGCAACATTTTGCATTGCTATTGAAAGAAAAAGACGCTCTGCAAGAGGTTGTAAATGAACTTAAAGATGATCTTCAGACGTCAAAGGCTCAGCTAAGTTATGCAAGAAGTGTCTGCGAAGAGCTGAAAGTATCTGAACAAAAGAGTGCCAAATCAACTGAAAAGCTTAGAAAAAAGATTTGGTACGGAAAAAAGAAAGTACAGACAATGCCATACCATAAGAAAGATCTCCCTCTTGTAGATGAACGGACAACATTTCTTTAGCAAAGGAATAAAGAGTTGGAGGAATTAATCATTCTATTTGAAGACAAAGAAGTCACAACTTTCCAAAATGGGCGTTACACAGACAGTATAAGAAAAACCATTATGGAGCTGTTATCACAGAACGTATCGATGAATAAAGTCAATAGCGTCATCAAAACAGTCTTGAAAAATCTTGCTGGGTTAGAGGTGGGAAGGTTACCATCGGCTGGCACACGGTCAAAGTTGGCTCTGGAGGCCAGTTATCTTGCAAATATTGAGGTAGCTTTGGCTATGAAGTCATCTTCTCCAGAAGACACACTTGGAAACTGCGTCCATGGTGATGGTACAACGAAGCATCATCGGAAGTACCAAAACTTCCAAGTCACACTTCCCGATGGGTCATCAAGAACAATGGCGCTTGTGGAGATGGCTGGTGGGGATACTCAGGCAGTTATGGCTTCATTCACCGACCAAATCAAGGACTTGGCTTACACACTATCAACAATTGATGAAGAGGGTTCAACTACTGACCTATATAACTAGATGATCACCACGATAAAATCTACGATGACTGACCAAGGTCCACCAATGTAATGTAAAAACGAGTGGATAAAAAGCCCATGACAAATCTCTTGGAGCCACAGATCTTCAGAATCAACAAACCAACACAGCGACAGCAACAGCATCAACAGCAGCGGCGGCAAAACATCACAAACAATATGGCCAGCCCTTCAGAAAAAGGAGCCAGCCAAGAATCAAACTCTGAGACTGCAATGGATCTCCTAAAATCTGATTACGAGGGAAGCTTCGAAGATGATGATACGGGAGTGGAGACACAGTGCCATCACCACCATCATCACCAGTGAAAAGAAAAATGAAGAAAGTGACAAAGCCGTCAAAAAGAAGTCAATCCAGGACCAAAGCAGAACAAGAGAAGGCTAATAAGCCGATACCAGGATGTTCCTTCATACTCAATGTCAATATATAGCCAAAACTTCAAATAATGCCCCTGTAGTCCGTTCACACAACGATTTGATATATATTTTCACACGACGGTTTGATATATATTTTTTTCTCTACTTCTATCTAGAACGACAGAACTAGCCCGCCAACCGGAAGCCAAGATCCTAACCACAAAGGTCGAATGTGCCCATTTGGTTGCAGAAATAGCGCCTTATACCATAACGTATACACCCACATGGCGAGAGTGCACAAAAGTACCATGACCGAAGCAAAGATCAATTGCAATCGACGAACCGTGAAAGCCAGCCCTTCAGAAAAAGGAGCCAGCCAAGAATCAAACTCTGAGACTGCAATGGATCTCCTAGAATCTGATTATGGCATCTCAGTGCTGTCACAAAATGTCTTGACGACACACACACAACTTTTTCAAGAAATATACTGAAGGAAAAACTTCAGAAACAATATCAGTAGTTAAGCGGGCGGATATACGGAAATAGACCTTTGACCTAATTCATGTACATAATTAGCATAAATTAATTTTAATGAGGCGCTTAAGCAGATGTACTACCATCATATCTTCGTTGTAGATTTTGCAGCTACTTCTTTTTTCTTTCTCCCGTTTCATTGAGGGACGTAAGAAGTTATTTGATAGTTTTAAAGATGGAGACTACGCGTCTGTGTTTGATTTTATTCGTCACTGCATTATGTGTAGACATCACAGCCATTGTTTTTAATTTGATCGATTTAAATCTTCAGAATAATGAAACGTTCAACGATGGAACCGTATCTCGGTATGGACCGTGTGATGATGGACTAGTCGAAAGTGACCCCGTATATCTTTATAAAGACAGGGCAAACACATCAAAATAAAATTTCACCGTTCGAAGGATTCTTTCTGTCTCATGTCTTCTACACCCGACGCAGATTACAAAGTAAAGATTCAGAACGCTACCTTATACATTCGACGAGTCAGCGTAAAATTTACAGTATTTTCTACAACTTTCAAATCACTATAACTTGAAAACCGTTTAACCGATTTTAATTTTTTTTTAGAATGCTGAGAGAATACTCTTTCAAATGAGGTATCCTGTGTAGCTAAATATTCAGAAATAGAAAACCACCTGAAATGCCTAGTCTTACTTTTAGTAAAATAACTGATAACTGATTTTGCACCTGTACCTGTACAGGTACCTTAAATGATTCTTCAAATTGAAGAAGTGGACATTTGTGTCCTTATCTTAAATGACACACTCATTCAGCTATATCTAGCCAAACTAGCATGCCATTTATAGATACTTTAGTAGTCTAACACCCAACGATCCAGCAAGCAATTTCTTTGCATTATGCATTTTTTGGCATTCTCATTTGGCCACACCTGGCCAAACTAGCATACCACTACACTGCAGCATTCTTAATAAGTGAACGCAGTGGCGTCCATAAACTCATGATGATATGATTACAAACCCTGCCACAATACAAGCATGTCTGAATTGATGGCTGCGGCTATGTTTCGACTGTTGCTATATGAGCATCATCAATACTTGCTTTATGTGATGATTAAGCCGCAGCCACTAACGGTTTACTATGATGTTGCTGTGTATGAAATAATACAGCCTTGTGAACAGAGTGGCTGAAATAAGCGTGACATTCTCAATCGGCTACATCTAGCTGAGTTAGAACTACCACTACAGCACAACATTATTGTTGCAGGTACAACTGATCATTTGCAAAGTTTGGTGCCCATAAAATATTTATGGTATACTCAATTGACTACATCTAGCCAAAATAGCATTGTGCCCCCTTTGCATTGTCAGGAATTTTAGTTAAATAGCATTCTCGTACATTCTGATATTTTTGGATTGCTTGCTGGATTGCCTAAATGTACGAAGCCAAGGTTACATGCAGTTTGCCATTATAGATTTATTTAATGACAGATATCTTTGAAGGATATTAGTGTGCTTTTATCTGCCTACATGTAGCTCGACTATCAAACCATTCTTAAACATTTTGACAAACCCAGAATAGCATTCTCAGTTGGCTAGGAGCCAAGTTAGAATACCATTATATTCTCAATGACAGGTACAGGTGCATACAGTAATCGGGAATGAAATAATTATGGCACACTCAGTTGGCTACATCTAGCCAAAATAGCATACCACTCGCTAACATCAACGAAATAAAGAAGATAATTGAGGGGATTGTACATATAAATTTTTAACATAAGTCACATAAGGACCTGAATGATTTTCACAATAACAGTGAAAGTCAAACCAAGATTTCTATTGCTTCAATAAATTTATGAAGGCATACTCAGTTGACTACATCTAGTCAACATAACATACCTTGTCCAAGATAATATTTGTCATCCTCAATTGATCCAAAATATTTGTCTGCTCAAGTTAGGGGCATATGCACTAACATATGAAAAATACATGTATTTGGTGGGATTAGGCTTTCCAGACGTCTAGACAAGATCTCAAACAAGAAAAACCAACCGGCTCTTTTCAGAGCCACCACATCATCAAAAAAGAGATTGATATCATGTTGTCTGAATAAAGTAACAAATAAAAAGTTCAAAGGGTCAAGAAGGTTTCCCAAATCATTAAAAAAAATGTTTAAGGCATTATGTCACAAGCATGACAAGGCAAATCAGAGGCAATTAACTAGTAAAAGGCAATATGCCAAAAGAAACATTCATACGGACTGGTGCTCCATCACACCGTGACGGGGGAATTAAGATACTTCCATTCATCATCCAACAACGCTTGTTTTGTTGACAAACCAGTTCCCATTGGGTCTAGGGAAGACTTGGAACCCATGTTGGTAGCGTTAAATAAGGAAGATGTGGAACAATTTGGTTGTCGTCAACGGCCGGATACGAAATGGGTCCTAAAAACAATGACAAATACCACAATCATCGTCAATAAGCTGAGGGGTTTTCCTATTGGGGCACCGGTAATAGTCCTTATTCCCTATGTGGCGAACAATCAGGGGCTTGTGAAGTTGGTAAAGAGTATAAAAACCCGACAAAGGTTTACCGACAATCTATGCTTCTTTCGTTGTCCAGCGCTACATATAAACAATGACAACCATCCTGCTCTGGAGCGTGACACAAAACACCTATTAGAAACCTACCGCCAGGCTACCAATGAACCTGAGGCAGCGGCACTTTGGATGACCTCACCAAAGCTGAAGAGGTATTTAGGCTAAGTATCCAGATATACTCTCTTGTTAGGGAAGGGGACGAGGAAGGTGGAGACGATGAGGTGCGAGTCTTCCCACAATTAGTTCAACGCGGTCATCGACGAACCATGTTCCTAAACCTGCACGGTGATCACTTCTCATTCATCAAGAAGATCTAACTGTACAGTCAGGCGTACTCCTGCATGAAATGTGGCTACAAATCACACATTTAACCTTCGCTGTCACCAGCACACGTGTGAGGCGAATGTTAAACACAGCTTCCCCGGTGGTGGTTATCCTGTACCGCAACAATCTTTAAAAAACTGGAAGACTTGGGGATTCCTGTTGCAGAGGAGAACAGTTTTTCCCCTACCGAGCCACTTTTGACTTTGAGTCTTATTTTGAGCTTTGCTACTCCTAGTACAACTGGCATTGGACGAGTACAAATTCAAAGTTGGAAACAGCGGAAAGGAGGCCAGAGCTCTTATATTACTTTACAAGGCCAAGACAACCAAGCAAAGGAACCAAAAGAAAACGAGAGCTTACTTAGCTTGCTAACAAACCAACTGGTCCTTTTCAGGCCACCCCATCTTCCAAAGAGAGATTATAACAATTCCGCTTCCGGGAAAAAAACAGTTTGGTCTAAGTTTTCTTGCCGACTGACAAACACGGTGTACCAAATTCATGAATGCTACTTGAATAGAAAAAAATACAATGAAGTACAGGGAACGATTTGGTCCCAAATTTTTGCATAGCAAAACTGCTATGCAATTTTTTTTTTTGCATAGCAATCTCAAAATATTGCATAGCAGTCCATAAATTTTGTATAGCAAATTTTAAAATGCCTAAATATTGTTGAAAATTTAACCCTGTGACACAGGTTTATTTGTGTGTTTTTTAAGGCTAAATTTCAGGCCAAGGCTACTTTCAGAATGTCTATAATTAAAGAATAAGACGCTCCAAAACTTAATATGAAAAAGGCCTATTCCCTTAACTTTTTTTTGACGTGTATTATTAAATGCACACGGTTTTCGTAGCGTAAAAAAAAAAAAAAAAAAAACTTTCCGAATTTTTTTTTTTTTTTTTAACGATCTTATCCCCCTTTTTTCTGCCCTAAATAGTACTTGTTTTCATCAACAACCATTTTCATGGATTTGTAATTTGAGAATCGGTTTTATAGAACTTCTTTTGCAATGAAATCTTCGTGTTAACGATCGATAGACGACGCACATTGAGAAAAAATTCAATGAACTTTGCCCTGCAACGCCCTCTATCGGCAAAAGTTGTTGATGCTTGAATAGCCTGAACCCAACGCTGTGTATAGTACAGAATCCACGGGCGTGCGCCGCGTTGTGCAGCAATTCTTTACTCGACTCGTGAACGTGTATGGAGTTGGAGGCTAGCCAAGCTTCCTTATGAATATGAATTTATTGACGGGCCAATCACAGCGTGCGGAATGTTGGTTAGGATGGACTTTGGACCTGCTGTTGTACTGAACAATAATACTACCATGTGTTGTGTGCGTGCGGGCGAACGTTGGCTACTCACTACCATGTGGTTAAGGGAAGTGCGTGCGTGTTTACTATGAATTGAACGATCGCGATCACGGTCACATTAAATCTAGAAAATACCAAGACTTGCTAAACCATTTTATGAACTTAAAAATAATCTCTCTTTGGGATTTTACAACTGTACCCCTCATTTATTGTGAAAAGGAACAATTTTTTGACTAGCCTGGCGGGCTACTAAGGGAGGGTTTTGACTCGCACGCCGCTGTTTTCACTCGCATTTGGCGACCGCTAATTTCGAACCCTACCGATGCTGCTTCCATCGACCCATCATGTGTGGGGGAATGTGGATCACAGCGCGGCGTCTTGCGCGATATGATTGTTTCCCTTGCTCTAGTCTTAGGTTGTCGGACGTCACGCTAAATAAAAGGCAATTCCTCAAACACCCACCGCCACAGCTTAGGTAAATGTGAATCCGAAACCTTGTGGGTGTAAACTTATTTTTATAACTATACAATTTAGTAAAACTTGCATCGCAAATTGCATCGCAAATTGTGCGATGCACTTTGTAAAATTGCATCGCAAATCGCTCCAATTGCATCGCAAAATGCGATGCGATACAAGGGAAATCGTTCACTGAAGTACAACATGACTAATGCTCAACTCCAAAATAACACGGAAGAAATAGCCTTATATATTTAAACAGATTGTTTTTAGGGATATTAAATCCATTGACATTAATTGCTTCAAAGGTGACTTAGTCTCTTCTAGGCTGTGCAGGGACACTCCTCAACGTCTTGAGGAGCTTACGAAGTGCTATAATTCTACGCTAGCTGGTGCCTTCAATACACATGCCCTTTTAAAGTCTAAGATGGTCACCGCTAGGCCCCGTCTACCTTGGTTTAGTCAAGAAATCAACTCTGCCTTGAGGATGAGGAGACGTGCAGAAAAAGAAGTGGCGACGAACAAACATGGTCTCTGATCTTTCAGAATATAAGCTTATAAGAAATAAGGTTACCTTTCTTCTTAATAAAGCTCGCTGCAATTTTTACAAAGACTTTATCGAAAGTAATAGTTCCGACCAGAGGTAATTATTTAGAGCATCTAAAAAGCTGCTTGGGCATAGTGTTGACGTCCTCTATCCACCTTTTAAAGATAAAATGATTCTTGCTAATGATATGGGTAGCTTTTTTGTAAAGAAAATATCTAATATTCATGCTAAACTTGATGACTTGGAAGTTTCAACCTCTGTTGACAGACCATTATCTTTTACACCTGAAACAATGTCCAGTAATAGCCTGTTTGATAGTTTCGCACCATTAACCGAGTCACAGGTAGAACAGCTAGTTGTCAATTCTTCTAAGGGATCATGCGCTCTGGATCCCATGCCTACTAACCTTGTGGGTGAGTGCCTTGATGTTTTGCTTCCAGTAATTACCAACATTATAAACTCATCATTAGTTTCTGGTACATTTCCTACTGACTGGAAAGAAGCTTTAATATGCCCTTTATTAAAAAAGAACAATCTTGATATGAAATTAGAAAACTACCGACCAATCAGTAACTTACAATTTATTTCTAAATTAACTGAGAGGGCTGTTTGTGACCAACTTTATAGTCACATGTCAAAACGTTCCATGTTTCCGGTTCTCCAATCATCTTACCAGAAGCATCTTAGGAAACAATTTAGGTTTAAAAGCGTTTATGAATTCAGGCCGTCTCCCACTGCATAGCAAAAAGTCAATGACACAGCATTAAGTTAGTCTTCATCGCTGATGGAACATTATTAAGTGTCGTAGAGTGTGACATCCGTGTCCAACCAGAACTGAGAGAGAGATTTGGGGAAATGACCCAAATTTTCAAGATTGAAGAAATTAGCCAAGAAGACATAGGCGAGCACATGAACACATGAATTTGTCAAAATTCTGATTGTTAGAGAACAATGCTCAATACTCCTCTTTTGCAACTTGGTACATTTCACATGGACTAGAAGTCCAACTTGTGTTTGAGGTCATTGAGTACAAAAAACAGGACTGTTTTTTTAAATAAACATTTTGGAGATGCTGTCAGTGATGCCCGAAGGGCTTGGGACAGAGATCCATCCAATGCTATATTGTTAAGGAATTCAAAAGACGCACTTGGACATTAAGTTAATTCACTCTCAAAACAAGAACGCCATCCTGACCATTAACGGTCTAAAAAGCAACATACATGTATCTACTAGAATTTTAGCTTATTTAGATACAATTTCACAAACAGATGCAAAATTAAACCAGCAATATTTTAAACTGCTAATGGAAAAGAACACTACCGTTATGCACGTATCAATTGTAGTCCCGGCCCTGGGGGACCCGCAACTTTGGCAGAGGTAGCCGGGACATAGACGGGGGTGTGCAAAGAACCGTGCCCCGCTAGCCGGGACAATAGCGGGGTCTTTGCCGAGGTTGTACAATTTGTTTCCCCGCCCTACCGGGAAAACAGCGGGGTCTTTGCCGAGGTTGTACAATTTGTTTCCCCGCCCTACCGGGACAATAGCAGTGTCTTTGGCGAGGTTGTACAATTTTGTTTCCCTGCCCTACCGGGACAATAGCGGGGTCTTTGCAGAACTGTACAAATTGTATCCCCCACCGCACAGAACTACCGGTACATACTTAGCCTCGAATGATTGATAGCAACTAAGGCTGTCCATATTCGTCGACACCCCTCAATGATAATTAACAAATTATTTGTGTATTCAATATAAAAGCTAAAATACACTTTATAGATATATTGTATATGAGTATTTCTATTGTTTGCATTTCCTCATAGATATAACTTAAAACAAACATTTGATTTAAGAAGAAATATGTTCTTCGTTTAACATGTTTTCTCGTTCCCGTACGCGCGAGACTTGCACAGTCGACCTGTAAGTATTTGCAAAACGGAACTAAAATGACATACATGTACCACTAGCCGGGATAGTGCAAGGTTTGTAACAAATGCCCCGCATGCTGGGGCCGGGATCCTGCGGGGGTTGTTATAAATGTTCCGCATGTCGGGGCCGGGATCGTGCGGGGTTTGTTATAAATGCACCACATGCCGGGGCCAGGATATAGCCGGGGATGTACAAAAAACAAGTGCCCCGCCCGGCCGGGCAGTAGCGGGGCATGGCAGGGACCATCACGCTGTGCCATTTTTACATTCCCGGCCAAGTCCCCGCTAGTCGCGGGTCCCCCAGGGCCGGGACTACAATTGATATGTGCATTAGCTCTCTGTTCAGAGAGATACAAAAAGTTATATTCTCGAGACAACAAAACGCCAAAATGCCTCTCATCTTCAAAAACATTGACATACACCGAGAGGACATTGGAGAACACATGCATCAGTTTGCGGAAGAGCACAACATCATGAACAAACCCTTTCATAAACTCAGTATGTGTGGCTCACGCATACTTCTTGCAACTCCCTATGTAAAGATGAGCAACCAAGGTTTATCAGTGCATCCAGTATAGACAGAACCCGTGTTTTTTAAACGATTTGTTGAATCGGTTACAATGCTCGACGATCCAGAGATAGCGACCCAGCCAAGGCCATCTTGGCAGATACCATGAAGACAAGACTTGATCACTGGGTGTCATTCACCGATTCAAGAATTTCAAGACTTCTTTCAAGATGACTAACCAGAGCGAGTTCCTGTTCTTTCAACAAGTCGGAAACACATCCATCCCTCAACTTGAGGAGAGGAGGGCGTCCGCCAATTAAGAGTGGAGAGGACGGCTCAGGCTGGTCGAATCTTTGAGGAAGGATCTTGTTTCGGAGGAAGCAGCGTGGGCCGACGAGCGCCTCAGGATGGTTCTCCCCGAAATGGGTCATAGGTGTAGTTTGAACTTCACCTATGATATACTTTTGGAGAGAACCGTACCGGAAGTGCCACCTAGGCTATGGCCAAGACATTTAGAAATTGGAGAGTAGATACTTATCTACAAACCAGCTCTTTTTACAGCCACCACATATTCCAAAAAGAGATTATATCTAAGTCTGTTAATGCCTACTCAAAATGAAAATTGTAAAAAATTACTATTATCATGATGTTGATTTGTTATTACCACTATTAATTGTTTATCATTATTATTTATAATTCCTATTACTTCACAGCAATGTCTTTTCTCCGTTGTAGATTTTGTTTCGATGTTTTATCATTTTGGGGTGTGTTAATACATATATTATAAGACAGATCACAGACTAATATGCCTACTAGTAAAGTGAAAAAGTTGAAATTCTAAACACTCATTATAAAACAACACCCAATTATTAGTGTATTTGCTATTTGCTTTATCTTTAATTTTTTTGTGCACAAACCAACCACAATTTGCAGCCCTGCCTTTGATGACATCACATATTTACTCAAGAATATGCAAAATTCAATTTGCATAAAACACAAAATTCTGAAAAAAAATGTCAAAGCACCCCAAATTTGGCAATGAAAGTTGAAATTCTTTTGTCCGAATGAAAACCAGTGTTATTTTAAGTCGTGCAAAACCTAATTCATAGGCCCTTTAACCCTTCTTAATTATAAGTGCTCATTTTTCTAGAGTTCTGTACCAGTTAATGATTTTTAGCGTTTTCTCTCTTTACTGTGCGTCAAGTTTGCTTGCACAGGTTGAATTCAAACATATTGATCCATTTCAAAAGTGGAGTTGAATTAAAAACCTGACCTTCACAAAACTGAAAGAGGAAAGTTTATTATTTTTAACATTAACGGCAATGAATGCTAAATATTCAAAAAAAAAAATTAAATATCGTTATTGATACTTTTTAATTAATTTACGTATTATTCTGTTTTTAATTTCTAGGACTCAAGAGCCATGGCAGCTATATCTGTGCAAGGCAAGAGAGCACGTGGATGCAAGTGGCCTTGCGGGGTGTGCGGGAAGGAGTGTCTATCCAATGTTATCCAGTGTGCCACCTGCATTTCGTGGTTCCATTGCCGCTGCGAGCAGCTGACACATGAACAGTTGGCTTGTTTGGGTGACAACACTCTCGACTATACCTGTCCTGGATGTACGATGTCTCTGCATCCATTCCAACCTGAACTTGCTCTTCGACGACTGGAGGTGTCCAATTTTAAGGCTCTCAAGGCTGCAGTCAACCGTGAGACGATCTTGATGCGTGAAACACCATACCTAAGTGGAAAGGCATCCAAGGTTGTCATGCATCCTCGTATGACTCCAGACCGTTCCTCAGTTCGTCTGCTGAAGTCTACTGGAGGACTGAAAGATCACACTCCAGTTGCAGCAACTGGTGATGGAAGTTGTCTATTCAACTCCATCTCAATTGCCATCAAGGGAGACGAATCTCTATCTACCGAACTAAGACTACGCACGTGCATCGAAATGGTGAACAATTCTGAATTTTATCTTGGCATACACCATCAAACTGGGCTGGGGGCTGTGAGTCCATCCTATAAGGAGGCTTGTCTGAGTTGTGGACGTGCGAGTGGATACTCCTCTGCTTGGACGATCCAGGCGGCGGCAAGTGTTCTGGGTGCGCCTATTGTAGTGGTACGGACGCTGACGACCATACGGACAGGGGGGATTAGCCCCTGAGGAGTCCCAAAGTGTTTCAGGGGTAAGGGATTCCAGACTGACAAGACAATGCCGATGACATGCAGTGACTTTCCAATTAGATAGTAGCAGTAACGGTTGGACTGCCTTTATTTCTGTCCGTTCCCATCAATTAGGAGAAAACAAACACCCCAATCCCGGATACTATATAAATCGTCTGGTGGTAGTGACAAAACCCAAACTATGCTCCCAGAATCACCAGATCGATGCAAATTGTTCAATAAGTGTGAGTTCAATAAGTGTTTCCTACTCGAGAGAGAGATAGAGAGAGAGAGAGAGAGAGAGAACAACGAGGCACCGAACTACCCGCTTATAGTTCATATATCCTTCCGCCTAAATTCAAGTTGGTGAATTCGGTGCCCGTTATATATAGCTCTCATCAATAAGAGAAAACCAAATAAACATTTTCATTAAATAATAATACACAATGGGAATCTCATGATTATAACATCAATTAAATAGGACACACGGATGATGCTAAAAACTAGTTTTTGGCGCGGACGCACACTATCCTCACAGGGAGGTGATTAAAACCAAAATTGTGCACATGCGCGGTATAATTTATAACCGATTTCTCACACTATCATATCGGTTAATCCTCCTGTAAACGGGATGACGGATATGTGTGTGCGTATATTGAACACGACTTTCCACCCCAGAGTCCTGCGCACAAGGGCCCCGGTGTACATTATGTGGACGTCACTTCACCAACCATCAACTGGCATCTGGACGCCAAATCACTTCGTGCCACTTCTGCGGAGCATCAATTGCAAAAAGACTTTCGCGGAAGTGGTAGCTATGTCAACTTCAGCAGTCATTGACCTCTCCCCTGAGCCGGAACCTCAGTGTGATGAAGTGGTTCCCCTATCACCATCAACCCCGAAGCGTGTTCCACGCAGGTCACCAGCTGTTGAACTCTCCCCTGATCCTGAACCTCAGTGTGATGAAGTGGTTCCCCTATCACCATCAACCCCGAAGCGTGTTCCACGCAGGTCACCAGCTGTTGAACTCTCCCCTGATCCTGAACCTCAGTGTGATGAAGTGGTTCCCCTATCACCATCAACCCCGAAGCGTGTTCCACGCAGGTCACCAGCTGTTGAACTCTCCCCTGAGCCGGAACCTCAGTGTGATGAAGTGGTTCCCCCATCACCATCAACCCCGAAGCGTGTTCCACGCAGGTCACCAGCTGTTGAACTCTCCCCTGATCCTGAACCTCAGTGTGATGAAGTGGTTCCCCTATCACCTATCCATGACTCTGCAGCCGCTCCTATGTGGACATCAACTCCAAAGCACGTTTGGGATTTAGTGATGTAATCATCGATACTGATGAGGAAATGCTTTGACAAAAGCTGTTGAGAAATGTTTTCCTGGGTCCACATTATTATTTGCAGGAAAATGTTGGGAGATATTTAAGAAACACAGTAGGAGCCAATGACAGGGTTAGAGCAAAAGTACTGAATGATATATTTGGACAGAATGGCCCCCTTCATGCAGATGACATTGTGAATTTTGAATCAGATGTTGTTGATTTAGATGAGACATACCAAGCTGAATTACCTGATTTCACGCATTATTTCAGGAATAAATTAGTCCCCTTGTTGAGAACGAATGTATTTGTACCAACTGTGTTCTCAACTACAACAAGAAGATGGGGGCTGTGGATATCACAGATCAAATGTCTGGATACTACTCATTTGCAAATAAGACAATGAAGTGTTGGAAAAAAATATTTTTCCACAACCTGAACCTCATGGTGACAAATTCATATATCCTGTATCGCAAGTACACTACCAGACCCATGGACCACTACCAGTTTCGTTGCTCGATTGTGAAACATCTGGTCACATCATCCTCCAGAACACGGATTCCAGTAGGAGCTCAACGTAGACCACATGGTGACCCAACCACACGACTTGCCTGTAAAGAAGATGGACATTTCCCAAGCTATTGTCCGGCAACTGGCAACAAACGGTATGGTCAGCGGAGGTGTGTTGTCTGTCAACATAGAGGTCGAAGGTAAGTCATGTACATTTACATGTCCATACATGCTACTAAATTGCAAACACAAGAAAATCATAGCTTTTGCTAACAAATTTCTTATGATGGCATTTTTACGATTTTTCCGTTTTTATTTTACACTTCAGGACTGATGTAACAACATGGTGCACAAGTGCAAGAAAGGGCTTTGTGCCGCCCCCTGCTTCCGCATATATCATACGCGTAAACACATCGGCAGAGATTCAGAAGATGAGTTGTCAGAGGAGGAAGACAGGGCTGGGAATGACATCTGAAGATGCGTAACATCAAAGACAATCTAGAAGTTTGCACAAACTGTTTACACTCAAAGTACATAGGATCTACAAAACCAGTTGTGGCCTTTATTGGTATATAAAAATTAAAACATCAAAGAAGAGAAGCAGTATTTGTATTTAAAACTTTTTATTCTCCATTCTAAATAGTCACAAGGATGATTTTTAAAAGTATTTTATGGGACAGATGTTACATACTGGTTCAAAAAATGGAAAAATGTGTGTTTTTTTGCGTCCCCCCCCCTTACCTATCACATTCAAAAAGTCATCAGCAGAACTCAAAGAGAGCATGCTAATACAGTACAGAGTCAGAGGATGAAGTGGAACATAAAACATCACAGTTGGAGAAACTTTTAGACTTGTCAAATGGCTCTAAGTAGTGTAAATATACATCTGTTGGGACATATTGAACACTAGTGGAATTTTTACAAAAATGGCCGGCCTGTGGATACAGAAATACCAAAACGCGGCCGGCACTGTAAGGGTTAAGATATGCACTTTTTGAGAAAATCACACTCTTAGTTTTCATTTTACTATACATTTGTGTACAAGGTAAAAGATTAAGTCTTAATTTAACAGGCTTGGTATGTCAATCTGATGATAAAAATAGTTTTTATGGATAGATCTACCACTTGGGGTCAAATTTGGGGTCAAATTTGGTGCCAAATCCAAAAATATCCATTTTGACCTTATTTGACCTTTGACTTCCCTAATTTGCATATTCGGCTAATTTTTAAATATGACAACACCCATTAAATTAAAGGAGGTGGCCTAAGGAATATTTTAAGCATAGTTGTCATCTATACACTGACACTACTGGCTGTTTGAATTTCTAGACCTTTATATCAACTTTACCTCTAGTCTAATGTTTCATCAATGATAAACAGTATAAAAGTATACTGTGCTTTACTTCAAAATTTGTACATCTTGTGAAATGTTTGCTATTTTGCGGTCCGCAGATTGAATCTTTAATTAGACTACAGTTTTTAATTACATGTACATACATCATACATTTTAAAAATTATCATGGTTGTGACGTTTTCAAGGTTTTTATAAATATACATTTCATATTTTCAAAGATTGATTTACATGTAAATTATGAGTTGAGAGGTAGGAAATAACAATTTATGATTCAATGACGAATAATTGTTTGCCCTATCTTATTTCTGGACTTGTAGTGCTATACTGTAGTCATGGTAGCCAGTAAAAAAACATTTAGAATTCACAAAATAAGAAAGCAAAATTGAAATGAAATGATTGGACGGGATAAGGTTTATTGCTAATAGTTTTTCACCAACAGAGGGCGTCCTCTTGCAAAGCATGATGGGATACCAATCGGAGCATGGGTAGCGTGGGGATGCGGCATTTGTACTGCCTGTACGGTCAGATCAGGAAGTGCCCGTGTTTCAACATGGACAAATTTCTTCAGTTAAAAGTCGACGAATTGCAGGCATATTTAAGGAACAGGGGAGTCCCTGTTGGCGAAGAAAATCGTGCGAAACTAGCGGAGCGGGCATTCTTGGCCGAAAAACTTGGTTTGCAGGTTAAATCATCAGACAAAGAGCAAAAAAAAGACATCGAGTCGTCAAAGAGCGCCAAGCTAATTCTTGTTGGTGGCATGATAAGACTTCCTCGGCCAGAGACACTTCAAAGAGGATGGGAAGATGGCCCAACAAGCCTCCCAGAAATTTGTAGAGACCATCTTGATAGCTACATTAAAGCTGGTAAATTAAACAAAAATTTATGTATGATGTTTTTATCGGTAATGTAACAATTAGATGTTCGGGTACATGAGCCAGGTTGTTTTTTTGTTTTTTGTTTTTTTTCTCTTTCTGTTAGATTTTAGAAATATAGGCATTTGTTAGTCCCACTTGTGTGTGGCTAAGGCTTTGGTCATGTCGGTAGGTCACAAGAAAGAACACAAATTTTTACTTTAAAACACTTTAAACTACTAAGAGTACCATTTCATAAAATACAACTGTATTTTGAAAGTGCCACAATTTTTAATATTTATTTCAGGTAACCGAAGAATAGGTCTAGTCAAGACGGAGGGGAGGAGAACACTTGCCCTTGGAAAGAGTCTCTACATGTCAGGACACATCTGTGCACTCCAGTACCATGGCATCAGCTCCAATCTTTGCTACTGCTTTGTTCGTGGGAAGGTTAGTATCTATGATCATGCGCAATGGTTTCAAAAATACTGGAAAAGCACTGACAAACCATTTGTATACAAATATACCTGTTTTTGTTAATACTTTTTTAGGTAATACCACAAGTTAAGACTTCAGAGCCAACCTATTTTACATGGGTAGTGCTGCATAAAGAGACAGGACAGGTCTGCACAGCTGAATGCACAAGTTGCGTTGGGTAAGAATATAAATAGTTATTTCATTTCTGAGAGTGTAGGTTTGTGGTACTATGGAAAAATATAAAATGGCAGTGATTGATTTAACAAGCTTGTAGATGCTTTGAGCTTACATTAATAAAGATGGAATTCACAGTAAATTAAGACTTTGTTGTTGGAAAAAATTAAAACCATCCCAGTGTTCTCCAACCTATAGAAAAGATGTGGCGCACCGCCACGCTTTCTGCGGCGCGCGCCACGCTTTATAATCGCTGCCTGTTCCTGCATGAATGTGGCACATTGCCCCCAGATTATGCTGCCCTTGTACTTTATGTCATTTTCATTTTAATCATTAACATGTATACAACTATGTGTAGCTGCATAATGCATCAAGTGTTTAATCTTTTATACTTAATTGTGTAACATTGTTTTTAATTATTCATACAGTATCCAAGCAACATGCAAGCATATAGCTGGGCTGCTGTTTGCTGTCGTGGAGTCGGTGGAAGAAGGGAGGAACGTTTCCTGCACATCGCAAAGACAGGCATGGGCACCTAAGAAGGGCAAGATTCGTGTGTTATGGACTAAAAACACAGTCTCCTTACCAGCTTGGAGATAATTTAAACGAGTAAGACCTTGATTTTGTCCTCGATCAAGACTTCATCCCTGATGGATTTCTGCAGAAAGACATTCGCCTTGATGGTGCCCGGCATGTTTTGTTTTTTACTGCGGAACAACTTCAACTACTGGACAAGGCCAAGACATGGTACCTTGATGGAACATTTAAACTAGTGAAACAGCCGTTTGTGCAGCTATTTTCTGTTCACGCCTTTGTGAAGAGTGACAGCGGCGGACAGAAGCAGGTGCCACTGGCCTTCATCATGATGTCACGTCGTACAAAAAAGGACTATCGGAAAGTACTTAAGGCCCTGCAGAGAAAGTTGCCATCAGCTGCGGCAAATCTTTGAGAGGTTGTGCTCGACTTTGAAATTGGACTGTGGGGGGCAATAAGAACTGTATTCCCCTACGTCTCGCCAAAAGGCTGCTTATTCCATTGAACCCAGGCCGTGTGGAGGAAGTGTCAGGCTCTTGGACTGGCCGTACAATATGTCACTGACGAAGGTGTTCGAGACTTCATCGGGCAGCTCCCGTCTCTGCCGTTTCTTCCGCATGAACATATAAGACCAACATTTGAAGTCTTCAACAACCGTGCTACGGGACAAGACATCATCACCGCCCTGTGTGACTACGTACGGAGCACGTGGTTGGAAGGTTCCACATGGAGCCCAAGCGACTGGTCGGTGTTTATGCGGAGTGTCCGCACCAACAACGATGTGGAAGGTTGGCATCGCCGGATCAACGGACGGGCAGGGAGGCACAGCGTCCAGTTTTACAACGTCGTCAAACTTTTGCATGCAGAATCCAGATTTGTGCAGATTCAAGTGAAGCTGGTATAGGAAGCAAGACTTTGCCGCAACCAGAGGCGCATGTACCACCAGATTCAAGGGCGGGTGTTCAAGCTTTGGGACGACTACAGTGCAGGCACCATCTCAACAACAGCACTTCTGGCAGCCTGCAAGCATCTCACCGGGCCATCCCTGTAAGCTACATGCTTGCACCAAAAACAAAAGGTCCTTTTCAGGACCGCACCCCAACTAAAGAGATTTACATGCTTGTCATGTTTTCATTGCAAATTTACCCCATAAAAAGGGAATACTTTTGATCAAAATATCAACAACCAAAAACACTTATCATTTTAATTTTGAAATCCTTTTAGTATTTAAACTGAAATCCTTTTAATCTTTAAACACAACAATTCTGATCCCCCCAAAACGGAAACAAATATTGTTGCCAATTTACCCCAAAGGGAAAATGTTTGATCAAAATATCAACAACAAAAAACACATCAAATTATAATCATTTTTTTTTTTCTGATAAAAAAACGGAAACAAATCCTTTAAAATACTCTCAAAAGTTTAATCCGTTTAATCTTTAAACTGATATCCTTTTAAGTTCTTTAAACTCAACAATTCTGATCACAAAAAAAAACCAAACAAATTCTGATAACAACTTAACTGTTCTGCCAAAAAAAAATTACAACTTTTTAGAATTTACCCCATACAAAAGGGAATATTTGTGAAAAAAAATACGATAAAACTATTATTTCTGATGTTTAAACAATCAGAGAATTGCTCAAATCTTAAAAACTCCCAAAACTTTTCTGCTCACAAAATAAAACCCGAATCAATTCATAAAAATAAAATTAATTTCTGATGTTTAAACAATCATAGAATTGCTCAAAACTTAAAACCCCAAAAAGTTCTGCTCACAAAAAAATACCCGAATCAATCAAGTTGTTTGAAAAGAAAACCCTGTCCAAATAGCAAAACACAGAAACAGGCGCCCTCAGTTGTTGCACAGTAATCATAAAAAAAACAACGTGCAGGACACTTTACACGACACAGGACACTTAACACGAAGGTTGGTTTCAACGATCGTTTCCAAATACATGCCTATAATGACTTGGGTACGAAATGACTTGGGTACGAAGTGACTTGGGTACGAAGTGACTTGGGTACGAAGTGACTTGGGTACGAAGTGACTTGGGTACGAAGTGACTTGGGTACGAAGTGACTTGGGTACGAAGTGACTTGGGTACGAAGTGACTTGGGTACGAAGTGACTTGGGTACGAAGTGACTTGGGTACGAAGTGACTTGGGTACGACGTGACTTGGGTACGAAGTGACCGACATGCTATGATGCGGACTCTTATTCACACATTTACTAACTTGTTTCGCCTCAAACATGATTTTTTAGTGGTTTTTTTAACGAGTTGTCGTCAGTTCTTGTCAGTTGTCGTCAGTTGTCGACTTTTAGTATGACCGAAAATGGGGGAGGCTATTTCTAGTTTTGAACTTCAGAAACCCTAATAAAATATTTCCACTATACAAAAAAAAATTGAAAAAATAACGATGTCAATAATCGTTAAATTTAAAATGATTGTTTTGTTATAATTTGTATGTATTATTTATTTTGCAAAAAAAAAATTCTATAATTAAGTATAAAAACAAGTAGGCTAACAATTTCTTAAAATGTTATATCTGTAATTCAGTAATTGCTAGGTATTACTATTAGATTTGTAAAAAATTTCTATAACGTTTATTAAGTATTTGTTGAGTGTTATAATTTACGACAAATTGAGCAACGTTAATAAAATCATTGACAATTATGTAAATTTGGGGCATGGAGTTTATTATTTGATGACCAGCCCCCACTGTAACATAACGTACACACAGACTTCTTACCCAATACTTGCTGCTGTCTACTACACCCATGAAAGAAGGAGAACCGTCAGTCACTAGCCAGAGGGAAATTCAGTCAGAAACCCGCCTACCTTGCTTGCTTGCGGTGGTAGCTGTCAGAATTTCCTCTTGCATTCGTCATGTTACCCTGCGCCGCTGACACCAGCAACACAAATCCTCCCGGGCACGAAATGGCGGTCGCCGCTAATGTGCCAATCTTCTCCCAATCACAGACTCCAGTTACCAGTTGAATACTTTATCGTGAAGAGAAAGCAGCCATTTTAGAAGGTCTGACTTTTTGTTTTTTTTTGCATTTTACGGTTTTGGGTTACGGAGGGTTAAAGTTCGTAGTACCATGGAGGTAGAAATAAAACCTCCATGGTAGTACCTATCTACACTTCAAATGCACACAGCTGCAGAATGATGACCACATGGCGTCCCCTCCAAGCTTTATATACTATACCCAGCAAGATCTGCGGAAAAAAAAACCAAGGCATGTGTCGTGTAGTAGGACTCCTACATCCTACACCATTGAACAGTGTACAAACCGAATGCAACACATCGCGCATGCTCATGTGCCATACGTACATTGCGTACACTTCATGCCCTACACTGACTGCAAGAGTAATGCCCGAATATACATGTACATGTACATAGTACACTGTACAATTTGTCCTACACAGGTTCTACACAACTATTCAAAAATCCTTACTACACGTATATTTTTATGGGGGAAAGTGATTCAAAAGTCCTACACCATTATACACTGTACAAATTTGTCCTACATGGGTTCTACACGGGTTCTACACAACTATTCAAAAATCCTACACGCATATTTTTATGGTGGTAGGAGATTCAAAAGTCCTACACCATTATACACTGTACAAATTTGTCCTACACGGGTTCTACAGAACTAAAAAAATCCTACACGTATATTTTTATGGGGGTAGGTGATTCAAAAGTCCTACACCATTATACACTGTACAAATTTGTCCTACACGGGTTCTACACAACTATTCAAAAATCCTACACGCATATTTTTATGGGGGTAGGAGATTCAAAAGTCCTACACCATTATACACTGTACAAATTTGTCCTACACGGGTTCTACACAACTATTCAAAAATCCTACACGTATATTTTTATGGGGGTAGGTGATTCAAAAGTCCTACACCATTATACACTGTACAAATTTGTCCTACACGGGTTCTACAGAACTAAAACAAATCCTACACGTATATTTTTATGGGGGTAGGTGATTCAAAAGTCCTACACCATTATACACTGTACAAATTTGTCCTACACGGGTTCTACAGAACTAAAAAAATCCTACACGTATATTTTTATGGGGGTAGGTGATTCAAAAGTCCTACACCATTATACACTGTACAAATTTGTCCTACACGGGTTCTACACAGCTATTCAAAAATCCTTCACGCATATTTTTATGGGGGTAGGAGATTCAAAAGTCCTACACCATTATACACTGTACAAATTTGTCCTACACGGGTTCTACACAACTATTCAAAAATCCTACACGCATATTTTTTATGGGGGTAGGTGATTCAAAAGTCCTACACCATTATACACTGTACAAATTTGTCCTACACGGGTTCTACAGAACTAAAAAAAATCCTACACGTATATTTTTATGGGGGTAGGTGATTCAAAAGTCCTACACCATTATACACTGTACAAATTTGTCCTACACGGGTTCTACACAGCTATTCAAAAATCCTACACGCATATTTTTATGGGGGTAGGAGATTCAAAAGTCCTACACCATTATACACTATACAAATTTGTCCTACACGGGTTCTACACAACTATTCATATTTTTATGGGGGTAGGAGATTCTACACAACTCTATATAATCCTACACATATAAAGTAGTTACAGAGTCCTAAGTGATGCATGATTAAAATATTAACAATAATTGGTTTACCAAATGATGGTAACCAGGTCATAGATATACATTGATTTTTAAGAAACCATCCTCTGAAGAGAAGACGATGAAGTAGTTTTTCCCTTAAATATCGTGCTGTGGATAAGTTTGACTTTTATTCAGTTGGAATCGTTTAAAAGGGTTAACCCCCAACATGAGGAAAAATAAAGAAACAAATAATTTTAAATCTTGCTAAATAGTCGGGGAAGTGTCATATACTTATTACCTTTACCTTTTATACTATACAGATACAATGTTTATAAAAATGGTGCGTTTCAATATTGAGATCCTAAGGGGACAGGTGGGGTGGAAATTGGACGGGTAAAAAGAAAAGTTGGGAGTTATTTCATTCCCTTGAAATAGCCGTTCCCTTAGAATACTTTTCCTCCTCAAAATTATCACTGGTTCCCTCAAAATATGATTTCTTCCAATTTCCTTATGGCAGTATGTTGACTCTGCATAACAGATTGATTTTAAACCCGTTGTCATTCTGCGTTGATTTTAGCAACTTTGCGCATCACGACTGGTAACTGAACGAGTTAACCAAAAGTTACTGCTGACCGGTGTTTTTTTTCACAATCACCCTACTAACAAATTGATCCATTAAAATGTTTTTGTGATTATTAAAAATGATGACTGATTTCGTGTCATGGGACATAAGGACCACGGACGGGGTGGTTCTGGGGAGCGATGGTGCTTACGGTCAATTCAACTTAAAGCCGTATAAACAAAGAGAGAGTGAGCTTGAGCAGTTTGTGGTTTGATAATTAATGATTAGCAATATTTTTTGGCTTTAATCTTTCGTATGAGTTAGGAATCAAATTTGTATACTTATTTCCAAAGTTAAAATACCAAACTCCTTTAATGTTAAAGTCAGAATATCCTTAAAAAAGTCCAGGTTCCGCAGGACAATACTTCATAACCATTAGTTTGTGTGCAACTTTTAGCGGTTCTAAAATAATTGTTATGACACTGGAATTGTTAATAAACTTATACATAGGGAGGCTAATTACGAGCACATACAATTAGATGAATTATTTGTCTTTAATTTGTCAAAGAAATCACAAAGTAAGCTGATATTTTTATAAAGTTACAATGTGCGTTTTTCAGAGGTCACGAATTTTTTTTAATTCAAATATAATCAGTGTCGTGGCTCCATAAAAAAAATTATTATAGCAAAAACAAATGTCGTAAAATTAAAATGTAGCCTATTTAAAGAGTGAAGTAATTATTTCCGACTGACTCGATAGTTTAGCTCCCAGGTTATTTAAAATAATTTGTCTCTTTTTTTGATCCGAAAATGTCAGTCCTTTGTGTCATTACATCTCGGGTTTGTTGTATTTTTTTATTTATTTGCCTACCCAGTAATGTGTGTGAAACGCAAAAAAAGGAAAACAAAAACTAAAAGTATTTGGTATAGAGACGGGGCAGTAGTAGGACAATAGAGGGCCTTCCTTGGTGGCCAAGGGAATTCCAACCTCGACCCAAAACCTCAATTTGTTTTAACAATCCAGGGAAAGTGATACTTTGCATTGTTTTATGTATTATTTTTTTAAAGACTTTTAAAGACAACCAGGATATGACATTAATACAAAATAAGTGTAATGTGTTATTAAATTGGTTCGAGCTAAAAGTGTTGGGGTGTAAACTTTTGTCACCAATTCGGGACCCATTTTTAGACTTTTCAACTGATCGACAGGTTTAATCCCGAACAGAATCAACAACAACGCCTAATATGTTGTTTGTATATTGGGTACATTTAAGACTAAGAATCAAGCTATAAGCTACGGTCAATAACTAAAACCTCAACTAAAAGACTGTAGGTCTTTATAATTTCACATTAGAATCTGGACCCAAAGGCTGCCGTAAAATTAATACACCCCCTGTAGACAGAAAGCTTGCGGTGGCTAAACTTTCTTCCACAATGCTGTGCTAACGCACGTGCGTGAGCACAGACAGCACAAACCTTTTCCTTAAAAAATATATAATCATTTTTATGGTTTTATAAAAATGAATTTTGATGAAGAACTAAATCACCAAAATTAGTTACCGTTTCACAATAACAAAATTTTAAACGGCATTCCCTTTATGCTATTTATGTGTATTTATGTATTTATGTATTTATATATGATCAAGTTGGCTTAAGGGGGTACTGCAGGCTATCAAGTGCATATAAGAATTCTTAATCTTATTAGTTGCTTTATCGGGAGGAATGTAACGTAAACGATAACAGTAATTAGTGTCTTGTGGTGATCCACCACATCGACCCTTGTTGTAGCAACAACGAATTTTAGTTTGTGGGTATCAAGTTATTTGTAAAGTCTTTATAAAATTAAAATGTAAAATAATATTATGGGGAAAGAGACACTAAGTCAATGGATGTTCTAATTATTAAACACTACCATTACATTGCAAGACGTTTAGTTACAATGAATTTTGCAAAGGGGAATAATTCATAGCATTGAAGTTTCAGCGTTTGATTTGGCAATTTCTCAACCACTAAATGACACAACCCTCTAATTTCTCTCTCTCAATAAATAAATAAATAAATATATAAATAAATAAACAAAATAAATAAATAAATAAATAAATAAGTAAATAAATAAATAAATAAATAAATAAATAAATAAATAAATAAATAAATAAATAAATAAATAAATAAATAAATAAATAAATAAATAAATAAATAAATAAATAAATAAATAAATAAATAAATAAATAAATAAATAAATAAATAAATAAATAAATAAATAAATAAATAAATAAATAAATAAACAAATAAACAAATAAATGAAAAACAATTCCGCAACAAAATTCCATGTACGCCTATTAGTGCCTTAACAAAATGATAAAACTGCACAAACAGAATTGGCACACATTGTGACCAACAAAATATATATGGAGGAAGATACTGAAGGAACGAAAAACACAATTTTACCACATATCGTCAGTGTTTTTGCGAACCGGCGAATCCGCCCACGCAGCTGGAACACAATGTTTTATTTAGGTTGGTCACATTCTGAAAATAATTATGTTTTCGCCGGTCTTTTAATTGGAGACTTTGGAACTCTAGGTGGCAGCAGATTTACCAGGTAAATTTCCATTGGGTGCACCACACTAAGATAAACTCCCATACCAACCAATGCTAATTGCTAAATATTCAGAAATACTAAAAATTAGAAGTCTGTCAGCCTCTTAAAAACCAATCAAAAATATTTTCAGACAACTAAACTTCTGATTTCTTTTCAACTTCTGGCAGGTCAGCTCAAGCCATTTAGAACTGTATATTTTTTGCCAATTACCCCGGAAAAAACACCCCCGAAAATGTGCTTTGACCCAAACCGATTTGTTGCCAGTTTTCACTTATTCAATTCCCCAGCCAAATAGGACCAACTTTAAAGCCTATATTTATGAAGTTTTCTCATAAGTTTAAACACAGTACAGAAAAATATTTCAAGGGCTAAAATTATGATAATCAGTTTAGCGCATCCTTTGTTGGCCTATTTAGTGTGGTGCACCATAGAGTACACAAATAATGACTGCTTCGAGTGCTATGGTTAAAACCACGACGCCCGAGGTGATCCCCCGTGGTTCCGGTGCAGTCGTAGTGTCAAAAATTGTTAAAACTGTTATTTTTAATCAAGGGGTTAAATGCCCCACAACTTTGGATCACTAATACAATAAATATTCATCACTTGGATTGATAATTTCAAGGGAAACATCACAATGGTTGTAGGATCGTTCAACAGTCTAAAAGTGACACACAAACAGAAGCAAAAATACATTTAACATTTTACTTGAGTTTTTTATTTTATTTGAGAGAACTAAAGTTAAATATTTTTGGAAATCAGTTCACACAGTAAATTAATACATTTTTATTTAAACAATAACCTTTAAAACTTGTATTTGTTTTTTCCTTACACCGATGTGTATTAAGCACTGTATACGAAGTGCTCTCCTGAGCTCTGTAAAAAGAAAACACAGGCAATCTCGGTCGTGATTCGAACCCACGACCTTTGCAATGCTAGAGCAGATGTCTTACCACTAGACCACCGAGCTAGCCCGATGGCTAGAGGCGGGTTCGAATCCTTAGCAGTGGGTTCTGCAACGATTTAATAGATGTTAACATTTGCATCGGGGATAAAGACTTTTTCTTTTTTTTCCCGTACACCAATTTGTGTATTAAGCACTGTATACTCAGTACTCTCCCGAGCTCTGTGAAAAAAATCCACAGGCAATCACTCGGGTGGGATTTGAACCCATGACCTTTGCATTGTTAGAGCAGATGTCTTACCACTAGACCACCGAGCTAGCACAAGGCCTGAGCTTATATTTATACAAAAGTATATTTTACAGGCAATATTGGCATCAAAACTGTTCCCCAACTTTTTATTTACCTGTTACATAATTGTAAATAGATGTAGGTGTAACAAGGTTCCGTTGTTGCCTAACCTTTTTTTAAGTTACAAATTCATTGCAAAAATATTCATTTGGAAATCTTAGGAAACGAAAAAGTTTGCTGAAATTTCTCTCAATGCCAATAATCACATTAACACAAGAAATCTTAAGTTTTAAAACCTGTGCTTATATTTATAAAAAAATATACTTTACAGGCAAAAATTGGCATCAAAACAGTTACCCGTCGGGAAGATGGAGGGTTACGATCATTGCAACTAGTTTTGGCAATGCTACAATGACACAATTAAGTACATGAAAATATGCCTGTAATAATTTTGTTTGATTTTGAAGACATAAATTTACCACCGAGATTAGAAGCATTGTAATGTGGGTTTAACATAAGATTTGAATAATCAGAATAATCACGAAAAAACTGTAGACTGCGCACAGGAACCTTTACTGGTAACTGGTCTGAGTGATACTCTTGTGTACCACCAGTGGGACTGAAGATGTAGTTGCATTATTTCATGGTAGCCCAGTACTGCTTGCTGGTGGATTTCTACATTATTACCTGCAGTTGGATACAAAAATAAAGGCAATTGAAAAAATAATATTGCAATTCTTCTCTGTGTTAGTTGGACTTCACAATCACAGGAACCACAGGCAAAAGGACACCGACAAAGGTCCACAGGCTTAGCGTTCAAAACTGTTAGTGCTACTCCATGTTCATGATGCTACCCTCTTTTTATGTGATATTCCACATTTGCCGGTGTAAATCGAAACATTACTTACTACATAGACTAGAGAAAGGATTCAAAACATCCCTCATTTTTATTGTGTACTGACTACTGTGTAAAAAAAAACTGAAGTAAAAAACTGAAGTACGTCCGCAGTGCATGGATGATGTACATGTAGTTAGTACTGTATGTTACTTTACCTAACCACTTTGACTTGACCGTTCAAGGGAACAGGACAGGAGGTGATTGATTGCTTGGTGCCGAATTTGTTAGTCAAACTTAAAGCTAAAAACGTGTAATTCCGACACTTTAACGTTAAAAAACATGTTAAAAGACATGACAGAAAATGGGTGAAAATTTTATTTTAGAGTACAAGTCTTTGACTTTAATATCTGACATAAAAACGTCAATCATTTACAGTGACCTGTTGTAACAACAGTGAAACAAAACAACTATAACTTACCAAGAAAGCATTCCACCAAAATGTATCGTCTACGTACTAGTAGTTAGTCATGTAATATAGTACACACATGTACAACATGCAGACCTTCATTTTAACCCTGGGGGAAAGGTTGTTCATCATTCACGCAAATCTGTGAATGCAGACGATTCGCCGTTTTATTAGTAAACTACACTTTTTCAAGAAAATAAAAACAAACGAAAATGGGTCCAATGATTCATTTTGGACAGATTCACTAATTCTCCCACCATCCCTTAAAAATACACACGACTGATTGCTGTGTGTCATGTGTGTAGACAACATGTACATGTACATGTATACGTATACATGTACTAGTACACCGGTCACCGTACGTACAGTGCATGCTTGCGTGCGCTGGTATTCAGTTATTTACGTTGGCTCAACACAGTGACATAAAGAGTACCAGTTGTGTAGGATGTAGGATTCCTACACATACATATGCCTTGGTATTCTTTCCGCAGATCTTGCAGCAATTGTTATATACTGTAGTTTGTCTGCTTTAGTCGGGTCCCTCAAAAGTTAAAGGTTGGTTTGCATGAGAGCTCGTCTGGAAGCCAACCTGTCAATCATTTTGCTGCCATTGTTGATAAACATACAGCGCTGGTTGGCATGGACCACCGAATGTTAGTAAAACATTCAATAGTGATAACAGATGTTTTAACTAAATTCAACATTTTCAGTAAACTTCTATTTAAATAAAATACCTCCCATGATCGGTTGCTTTGTTTCCAATAAATTAAACACTAATTTTGAATATTTGTGTAACATTGTTACAAACTGTAGCTATCTGTTGTTGTTTTGCATTTATGGCTTTCCATAGTTGTCCAACATCATGTGGTTGGCAAAAACTTGGACTGTGACGTTGCAAAAGAAAGGTCAGACTTTCTAAGCAAAAGGGAGATGGTACAAACTTACACAATCCTTCGTCGCTTTAAGCTTACAATTCAGAGCTATTAACTATTTATATTATGTGACCACATCTTCTTCCTAATTATTTAATGTACTGTTGGGTTGCTGAACAAAGAAGACGTTATCAGAGCGGGATAGTTGAACCACTGCAACCTCCGGACTCCGGCCCTTCTATCCGTTAATGTTGGGTGTGGTCTCCTTTGACGATATCTTTGTTTGGGGGCGCTTACTATACTTGTCACTGCTGTATAGCCATTCACGGATCACACCCCGAGTTTACGACACAACATGGGGGATGCGGCAGCAGAGGGATCAAGGGGCTGGGGTTCGACTTTATTTCAAATACACAAGTAATAATATCAGATGGAAACTGACTATGGTGAATTGTAAATAATGCATAAGTTCTGTACGTTACACGCTGACTCGTAACCGGGAGTGGGAGCTTAACACCCTACTCAGACCCCCCTTCCCTTCCATTCGAAAAGGGGGATATACTGCACAAACAATGAAACGTATATCATGACAACTGAAATACTACATTTTATTTAAATCACTTTGTGTACTCTATCGGATCATAACTCAAGGAAACATGAGCGCGACAGTCATATCCTGTTTGCAAATCAGTAACGATGGAGCACGGCAAATCAGCGTTCCAGTTTATGATCCTCCCGTGTGTAACCCACAACACCTGCTCGATTACGCAAAAAAAGTACATCAAGTCTATGCACACCATCAGCACCCCTTCTTTCTTGGATAGTCGTAACCAGCTGGTATCATTCAATCCAACCATGGAAGTAGAACTGTTCCAACTTTAAACTTCTCTCTTAAAAATACAAGTCTTGACCCAGGACTCCCCTCTATTGTTCAACTGCTTCGTGGCCACAGCCAAGCGTCGTCTGGCTTTATAGGCAAAGGACTAACGTTAATCTTTTAAATTGACGATAGTGAATAGGTCCTATTCCTACCTCCATGCTTTTTGGTTTATCTTTACAACCCATTCCCTTTGTTGCTTATTGACCTTTGCTAGCTACAAACATGGAGGTAAAATCTATTCTACCCCACTTCCAATTCCTTCAAGTCAATGAGATAGATCACAATGTGGTTCATTCTCATCACAGTCACATTACTTCTTCCCAATCGCTTACTTACAATACTTTACTCAAACAACAATACAAAATACATGATTTTGGGAAAAGCCTGCCGAGCGATTAGCACGTGAAGCCAGCTAATTGTATTTATTTAAAATCAAAATCAATTTCTAACTCAACTTGAATTCCTCATACTGTCTGTATCTTTTTCTGATACCAAGTAAATTTTGGTCCGGGATTAAAAAACAGAGATAAAACTAAGCGCAAAACTCTGGAAAAACCCTCGGCCACGGCTTAATAAGCCACGTGAAAACAATACATGCAGTCTTGTCTGTAGATATCTTTTTATGTAGTTTACTTAAATTAATTTACCTGTGATAGCATTTTAAATTTTGTTAAAAACGTGCTAGTTGCATGAAGTGCTAGGCTAGAATGAACTCCTCGTTCAGTACACGCCCTTAAAGCACCCTTGCCCCTTTTTCATATTCAAATTTACCGCCACCTGGCTGAACTCAGTGGAATGCATTACGATTTCCCTGAATTACGTTCACACTTCTTAAACGCATATTAACGCATGTAAAAAGATTTTCTTGTTTCGCATGATTCATTCGTCCAAGCCGATCTGCATACAAGCTGTGTTCCCGACAATCAGGCGCTTTGCTTGTAAATCCCTCCCGGCACTAATGGAGTATGAAAGTATTGCAGTTGAAACCGCCCCTTCCCGTATTAAGTCCTGTGGTGTCTCTTCTTCTTCTTCTACTTCTTTACCCTGGTTTATTCATGGTTTATTGAACACACCATTGGAAGCCACAGAGGTGCATGGAATAACGTTAGAAAAACATTAGTTTAAAAATAGCTCAATTGAATTTAAAACGTTTACTTTTTCTTTTTAGTCCGGTGGCGCAAATGGCGCTGCGGTGGTCATCACAAGTTCACGCCAACCATCTCGATGATCTGCTGCTGAAATTGCTGCTGGACGACCTCTACTTTTCTTTCCCTCGACTGACCCCTGGATTATTTCTTTGTCGAAAACTTTTACAGAACCACATCAATAATTTCTTTCTAAAATCTTTCTAATTTTGTTGTTTTTTTTGTCTTCGTTTTCAATCGAGGTATGATCGGATCAACCCCAGATGAGTCTGAAAAGACTCAGTTTCTTTCCCCTTGAGAAACCCGCTTGGGCCCTTCCTCCATGATTGAACTAATTGGCAGAGGTGATGACGAATTTAAATTTGAACAAATATGGACGAATTTAAGTCCATGTTTCTCTAATTTCTTATTTTTAAGAGTGTTCAGACAGCGCTACGAATGGCCTCACGTTTCAACTTTTAACAGAGTTAAAATTCATTCTCTTAATTACGTCAGTTGATTTACAAGATAACAAGAACTACCGAATGAAATTGTGATATAGAAAGAGGAACTCCAGTACCGAGTGTGGCCCGTTTTGACAGGTATTGAAGAACACATAAACAAACAACAAATACCAACAATAAAACATGACACATTTAAAACTATTTTCAATGTACAACCTGGTTTATTGTTATTGTTTAACATCAATGTTAAGTATAGCTTGTTTATAGTATTTAAGAAAAGCTTCCAATACTTCCAACCTGTCTAACCTTTACTTAATCCTCTAATCCTGTTTCGTGTGACGTAATTCCACTGTAAGCCAAGTCTATTTCACACTGCAAAAACTGGCTCCAATTATTAACATCAGCCCATAAGAGTTGCAGTTAATAGAATTACGCACAAAATGCTTAATAATTGAACTTGGCTTTTACATACGTTCTTCAACTTCTCAGATTTATAAGTAAAAAAATGCTTTGGACGATGAAATGGGGAAACATGTACAGTATTTGGTATTAAACATTACACACAAACATACGCCAAGTTTGCAGCCCGAAAGTAGTGAAAACCTTGTGTGTGTAGCAGAATATCCACACATGAACTTGCCTATCACTTGGCCAGCCTAGTCCAGGGTTAAATTTCATAGAGCTGCTTGGGCAGAAGTTAACATATTTCTGCTGAACAAAAATAAGCAGAGTACCAGTCAAATATTGTGCATGTGAGATGGAATTTAAGCTGATAACCCTATTCTGGTAAGTAGAAATGTTTTATGTTTTTTAGCAACTTTTTGGGCTTAAGCAGCTCTATGAAATTTGGAATCCTCTGTTCCATACAACATGACACGATGTGCAATGAAGACTGGAGTCCTACCAGGGCTAGGGCCAGCCATACCTACCTGATCCCAGTCTGAACATTTTGGTGTAGAGTAAACACAGAGTGTAGGATAGAGGAATGTCTTTACAAAAGTCTCAAATATTTGCTTCCAATATAAACAATTAGACTATGTAATTATTTGAGGGATTAATTACAATAACTAGACACCACAATTTACTTACATATATCAGAATACATTTGGGCTTAGACGAGGATAACCATACCTTATTCATTAACGTTAATACTGTTTGACAAAATATTTACTTAAACAAATACATTTTGGGGAGAAAACTAATGCCTGGCAAATATCCAAACACTTGTCCTAACAACTTTCTTCTTGGACAATCCCCTTTTTCAAAACACATTTCTTGTAACTCCAGTAGTAACAACCACATAAAATTGAATTTTGGAAGAAATGTTGACTCTGAAAAGAGCAGTTTTTTCTCTCCACATTTCGAGTAGCTTGCTCTAGTCATCTCCAGAAGACTTGAGGGTGGGGTGTAGATATTTTTGTTCACATTATTAAGACCAAATGAACCACACCTCAAGTCTATCACATTTACAAGAACACCTGCTAACTACAGGATCAGAAATGACCTCTCACTAGTGGGCAATCTTGGTGGTTAAGCAGTTGACATCTGCTCTAGAATGCAAGGTTCATGGGTTAAAAAATGGGTTCAGCCTGTAGATTTTTTTTCTCCCCACAGAACCCGTGAAGCATTCTGTGTATATTACTTATAGCACTTTGGTGTAAGAGCAAAACCAATAATAATTACAATATAACTTCTTTTATTGCATTTCAACATTAGATAAATCCAGAACAACAGGCATTCTTTGTTTGACAGAAAAAAAGGCCGTCATAAAAAAAATGACTCTACTTGTGGGACGGTACGATTTTATCAACATACGTGTTAAACCACAGGAATAAATAAAGATAACAGTCAATAAATTCCCCATCCAATCAAACACTATGAAAATCATTTCACAAATCATTCCTGCACTTTGCTTCAAAAGTTAATTACTGCACATGCTCATAAGAGATGGTATCATGTGCTCATAATTATGTCTGATAGAAATGAGTGGAATGTAACATCAACTGGAATACTTTTTCCATTTTGGTGTTTGTAGATTGAATAAAGATTCATGTAAACTCTAAGCTAAATATTCTTTAATTTCCATCTACATGTAATTGCATTAAACACCGTTTTACTCATCTGGTGCAGGCCAAGTAAGAACTACCAGACCATGATTTTCATCTGCATTAGGGCCATCATCTACATTGTACACTTCTTCCTGTACGGTGTCAGGTTCCCGATTTTCGATGTCAGGAGTGGGAACTCCTTGTCGCAAGTCAGAGCTCTGTGATACAACACCATCACTGGTTGAAGGTGAGTTCTGGATGTCGCCTGGAGATGGTGGGAATGTCATCAACTCAGTTACTTCGTCTGACTCTTGCTGACTCTCATTCACCTCTCCACAGCTTGTGCAGCACCGAACTCCAGTCTGTACTGGATTAACGCTCAGACAGTGTATACAGTGCCAAGAGCCGGTAGATTCCGCGCTACGAGTCTCACTGTCGGCCTGCTGCCCCTGGCGATCGTGTTGTCTCAGGCAGCCGCTGCGCTGGTGGGCGTGGTGGTACCGGTGGCCGAGGTGCTGATGTGTCTGGCTGTTGCTGCTCGAGGTGTTGGCAGCATTGCACGGGATATACATGAAGCTGTGTCCGCGGGGTCGCTTATAGCAACGGCGGGCGCTGATGGACGTGTTGATGCACTTCTGGCAAAAGAGGCGAGAGCAGTTCTTGCAGCGAACATAAAAGTTGCAGTTGGTGGAGGTACAGTTGAACACTGAACACATCAGGCCACCTTTAAGTCTGATTTTTAAGAAATAATAAAATTAAAAACATTATGGCACATAAACAAAATTAATTGAACAAAGAAACATGATTCAGGCAATTTGCAAACTTCAGGCTTATTTGAAGCTGATATCAATAGCTTGCAACAATCCCTTATTTCTAAAGTATGCTGACACTTATTGAAAATCCTGTTATTGCCATTAAATAATAATCTAAATAAAAAAAACCCCACACACACATTTGAAGTGGCATGGTTGTACGGTTTATTCAATCACAGACTTTGGATTTAAACTTCCTTCAGGAGAAGTGTTTGCTCAAAGACGAAACAAGGCTTAGACACAGCAGAGTCTTGACATTTTGAATAATGTGCCCTGCTTGTCTTCAGGAGATGATCAGAGCACTCCGTACTAGATCTAAAAACCCTGGTTCTTCTCAGACCCAAATAAAACTTCAACCCTGGATCTTCTCAGACCCAACACTTTTCCATAAATATTGAGATTTAATTCACATTGTTGTTACCCATAACTAGACTCTGTTCTTACTTCGTAGCACTATATAAAGTTGCAAACCTAAAGGCCTTGTAACACCATGGAGGTCACTCCATGGTCACACGGGGCAACTTTTACAGGCAAGTTAGCTGCACTACATACGCAAGAAACACTTCGGCAGCACAAATTACATTTTTCTTACAGTCTGTTACTGAGGAAATTGACTGTGAATGCTTTTTTTTCTTCTCGGAGATTGCCTGGAACGAGTTGCCTGTAGATTGCCCCATGTGATATGGCCCGACATACGCAAAGCACTGATGAACTAAGAGCAGATGCAGGAATAACGCCTTTAAGGCTCAGTACAAGCCATAGCTTTGGACAGGAATATAATCAATTACCTCTGATGTTGGGATGATTGGTGTGCTTGTCTGCGTAGTCTCCGTGGAGATGAGGTCACAACTTCCCATGGTTCAATCTCCTCCCTTCTTGTCTCATCTACTGCTGGATGGGAATAAAACAATAATTACAACAATATTAATAATAATAAAAGAAGGCGGTGCTTTTGGGGACAGCGAGGATCCTGAGGAAGACCCTTGAAATCTAAGGCTAAAGGACGTAGCCCGTCTCGAGGAGTTAACAGCACAAAGAAAAAAGTGATCTTTCTTTTGCATGCTGTGATAAAATGAAATAATAATAATTATAATAGATGATTCTTAAATAGCGCTTAACACCATGAGGTCCCTATGCACTTGAGAAAGAGAAAGAAGGACGAGAAAGGAAAAAATAAGGTTGTATTTCAAGTCTCTTCTCAACACTAAAAAATGAGAGAATAGAAGAAGCTGAAAGGCAGAAAAATTAAGTTAAATTAACTGTGATAACATTGATTGAACAGATGTGCTTTAACTAAGTAAGTTCAGCCAGTTTAACGCTTTTATGGTAAGCTGTTCCAAAGGTGCACAGCAGCACTTTGTAATGAGCGAGAACCATAAGATGTAGTTTGTAATTGCCGGGGCTGACAGAAGATAATTGTTTTTGGAACGTAGGTTTCTAGGCTGGTTGATATTGTTGAACTAAATCCTGGAGATAAGCAGGGAATGTACAATGAAGATATTGATAATGTTGATAATTAAAAAATAGTTAATGGCCTGATGTTTCAACCCTAGCAGAGTCTTTCTCGAAGGCTACATGAGAACACAACACACATAAACAGGTATACTGGTGTAGCAGTATGAATGGTGAACCATTACTATTCTGTTGCACCTGTATACCTGTTTATGTTTGTTGTGTTGTCATTTAGCCTTTGAGAAAGACTCTGCTAGGGTTGAAACATCAGGCCACTAACATTTTTAAACTAATAAAACAAGAAACATTTTTTACTGAAAGACAAAGTAAAAGATCGGTAATTATTGACTAAAAAGAAGAAAGTTTCAATCTGAGATCTCACTGATTTAAAATTCATACCAGTACCAATCTTCTAGAGAAATCTTTCCATCTGAATTACTGTCAAATGTGAGAAACAGCACCTGAAGATTCCACAAACCACCATGATTGGCACAATCAAAATACTTTCAAATCATTACTATTGGAGTTGGATGAAGTTAAACATTTAGGTGAATTTATGAAAATGTGAAGTTATCTCCTTTTGGTCTACTGGATGCAAGTCAACCCCAGAAACTTAAGATTGTTATATTTAAGAGGATTTAAATATTCTACCTTGCTATCAAGTAAAATCAAGAGGTATGGATGCAACAGGGATATGACTTTACTTCCCTGTTATGGCAACACCACCTGTTTTCAAGAAACTCCGAAGACAAAGGTGTAAAAAACAAATCCTGAAATTCAGGAAAACTTCTTACAAATCACAAGCCTGCAATGGACCTCTTGCATATGACGTCACAAGCTCAAACAGCGCCCTCAACGAGGTAAATGTAAGACCTGTCATTGGCTGAGAATTGTATGTACACAGCGATGGTAGCCTATGTAAGGGGTCTATACTCCTAAGCCAAACTAACGCTGCTTGGCATTGGGGCCAGATAAGTTATTAATTTCAAGTGATAAAGAAATTGGCTGACAATGAGAATATTTCTAGCCTCACAGCCTAAGAGGGTTAAAGTACAAGCCAAAGTTTACCTGTATGTGGTTGATCTTCACTGCCATGACCTCCTCCAACAGCCCCGTCTTGAAGTGCCTCTCCGATAGCTACATCTGCATCAGCATCCACCAATCCAAGCCCCTGTGAAACATCCGCCACCACAACCCCTGATTGTGTACCTCCCAAAGAGATACTCTGTGCAGCACCGTTATCAGAGGCAGTATTGCTGGTGGTGATTGTGGCTGACCATCCTCCACGATTGGCCCAGGCTGATCGTAGAGGGCGGTCTAGCTCCATGTCGCTGAGTTCGCTCAGATCTGGACTGTCCTCATCACCAGAGGAACTGGAGTTGTCAGATGGTGGAGTGGTCGACACTGGGACGAGCAGTCGCTCTGTTGAAAAAAATTTAAACAATAAACTTAACATGAAATCTCCAAATTGTTTGATTTATTGGGGATTGCAGACTGAAAACTGTAAAAATGGCTTGTTCTACTTTGAGAGATGACCTCTAACACTTCTAAAAGAAAATAAATAACAAAAACATAATTATTCTGATTATATGATGTGTTTTCATTAGAGTACAGAACATGCAGTCAAAAATATTGATACCTTTTGAAATGTGAAAATCTATAACTTTAAGAATCACAAATCATAGACATATTATAAAAACTAGGCGGTCACAAAAAAACAAGAGACAATCATTATTCAAGTTTTACTTAGCACTTGGTGAGTGCTCCCTCGTGCTGCCCTAGGTCGATTAGTCACTGAGGCCATGAGACCAGCCTGGGCAGGCTGTCTGGTTGAGCCATTACTGCAGACATGACAGCGGCACATTCGATGATGGTGCTGCTGCTGTTGCTGCTGCTGTTGCTGTTGTTGGCATCCAGTGGGTATTAGAGTGCTACTGCTGCTGCTCGCTGATGCAGTAGGTTCAAGATCCATGTCGTCGTAAATGACAATTACATCAGAGGGATTCAACTGCTGTCTGCCAAGGAAAAATTGGTATTTCAAGAATAATCTTTAAAAAATTGCTTTTATGGAGCTTCAGGACTGCATGAAGTACATCCAGGTTAAACTCAGGGCCCACTTTCATAAAGCTGTTAAGCACAACGAAATTGCTTACCACAGAAAAATCTTGCTTAGCAAAAACAGGTTACCAGCCAAAATACCATGTTATATGTATTTATTGTGACTGGTTCCCTGCTACTTTTTGCCAAGCAGAAAATTTTGCTAAGCACCTTTATCTGTTTAACATCTTTATGACTTTGGGTCCGGGTTGTGCTTGACTGAGGCAGGTTTGCTTATGCACGAAACTTTTCTACAGTCACTTTGTCTATCTGATTTGGGGAGGGGGCGGGGACTGCAAAGCTAGTGTTTCTGTGTATTAGGGTAAGTGGTGCAACATTTCCAGCTTTCAACACCCGTCATGGAAATCTAAGGATTTACCAAATGTACAAATGAGTTTTCTTAAGCTTGAGTGACCCATTGAGATATACTTCAACCAACTCTCCCGATACCAAATTGGTCACAAGAAGCTCCAAGATTTGACCCATGTTCCTTTGACCACAAGGGTCAAAGTAAAGGTCATGTCTGAATCGATGACGTTCCATGATGCCCTTAATACCTATCATTTATTTCCAGACATTTTTACTACAATCAGGAATATAAAACAAAGCAGCTCTGTCTGGGCACATACCCCTCAGCCCTCTTACCTTGTATTGCGACTACTGACATCAATCTCTGTCGGCCACTCGATATGTTCACAATCCCCTTCCTGTCTGTCTGCATCTCCTCCAGAACCAACTGACTCAGAGGTAGGGGTGTCAACCTAAAACAAGAATGGTCATAAGCTATACAGTCAACACTTCTTATAACATTTGTAAAAAGAGCACTGTTATAAAAGGTTCTGCTTATAAAGAGTACATTCTGAAGTCCATAATCTCATTTCCGCTTTGATTTTCTTTATTTTTGTTTGTTTGTCCTCTCATAACAACATTCCTGTTATATAGAGTTAATTTGGCCAGTCCTAGCGATCCTGTTATTGCGGGTGTCGATTGTAAATCCAATCATGCCACATACAAGGGGGTACCCTAACACCGCCCCATGCTCGTTTCATACTTAATTTTCCAGGGGTAAAATGAACACTCATAATAATAATAATAATATATTGTATTTGTATAGCGCCTACTGCAGGCCAGCCTCTAAGCCTCTAAGCGCTTAACATTCAGTATTTCCTGCAAGGTATTTGGAGCTACGTTTGAAGTATGAGACCTACTCCTTTACATAGCACCATGTAATGGTTTACAAGGTGCTGTGGCGCAATATGCAGCCGATCAAACCAGGAACACCGGGGCGGACCCCTTCTCTTTTCGATAAGTGCACTGGGTTCTTTTTCGTGCGTTACACAACACACGGGACCAACGGCTTTACGTCCCATCCGAAGGACAAAGCAATCATGGTTAAGTGTCTTGCTTAAGGACACAAGTGTCACGACCGGGGCTCGAACCCACACTCTGCTGATCAGAAACACCAGAGCTTGAGTCCAGTGATTTTATCCACTCGGCCACGACACGCCACTCATCATGCTAACCCGGGTTTTATGGCTTAACCCTGCCAACCCAGGGTAACCGTTACCTGGAAATGGCTATTGCCCAGGAATTTGCCAGGGATAGCAATTCAACGTGAAATGGTCAATCAACATTTTCCCAGGAAATCCTCGGAAATCCAATTAGTGTTAAAGGATCTTAAAAGTGAACAGCATGACATACCCTTAACCAAGTGCTACGTTTCTATTTTTTTAGGAGTAACCATTATTAAGCTAGCTTGTCAAACATATCACTGAGTAGATGCTCATGATTTTCACAAAACAATTTAACCTTTCAATTGTTTGTTTGTGATTATCAAACTCAAAGGTTTGTCACTATGTTTAGACAAATTATTTTTTAAATGTAAAGTAATAAGCAGCGAGGAAAGCTGACTGGGTAAATTATATGACTTCTGAATGGCACCCCCGAACGAAGATACTGACAAAATAGGGAGACTGCCAACATTAGGGCTGGATAGCTCAGTTGATTGAGCACCTGCACGCTAATCCGAAGGTCGCAGATTAAAGTCCAGCTCTAATCCATTTTCTTTGTTCGACCCCAAATTACAAATGGTTTTTGACGGGAATTCTGACATACTCTTTGGGATGAGCTTGCAGTAGCAGACGACGATGAGGCGGTGACCATGGTCCCCCTGTAGACTGGCTCCTTGATAAGTATACCATGACTACCGACACGCACCAACATGGCTGGGTCTAAGAAGCAATGTAGATCATCTTTGGTACATGGACGGAAGTCTCGGTCCTCTATGGATGTAGACAGGCTGCGGAATTCATTCTGAAAGTAACACACAAGATGGTCAAACTAAAACATTCGAAATGTTAAACAGTGCATGTATTTTTTTCTTGTAAATTCTGGTCCAGTAAACATTCTGAACTACAATTCCCGCTGTCTTCTAGATTTTCCTCCCAAATTCGAGCCTTGTAGTAGCTGCTCAGCACACATTTCTTTTAGCACAGAAAAGGGTTACCAGCTAAATTTCCATGTCAAGTTTGTCTACTCGCTGATCCCCAGCTCAATTTTGCCGAGTGAAAAACTTGTTAAGCAATGTTTTCTTGTTACTGTAACATATGCGTGAATTTGCCCAAAGCAATAAGATATCACAACAGGGGCTCAAGTCTAAAACACCCCAATACTCTGACAACTAGAGTAGGATATTTGAAGAGGGTATTAGACAAACCATATCCGCAATGTTACCTCCAGCTTTGTCTTTTGCTGAACGAGTTCATAATCGGGACCAGTCAGGACGGCTTGGCAGGAAGCACTCAGTTGATCCATCTTCACAATCAAATCATTCAACTTTCTGAAGAGGAAACACGTTCAATAAGGTGAGGTGTAGTTGTTTAAGGCCTACTTGATTTATAAGTGCAGTCTACAATCAAAAATTTATTTGATGTAATAAATGCATCAGGGATAAAGAAGTTTTTGTTCTAAATCTTTCTAGTAATGAAACCCTGGAACACTCAAAAGCAACGAGCACTGTGACCTGTAGGCCTGAAGATACCTGTAGTGAGAAAACCTCCGGGAAAACCAACCCAATCAGGTAGGGACTGAAAACCCAATCCACATGTAGGGCCCAGGTTCAAGATCGGAACTGGGGTCAACAGAAGTAAAGGGCATGAAGTAACTCACACAATCAGATAGGCAGTAAACATCCAATCTACATGTCAGGCTCCAGTCTGAATTGAGACTGGAACCAGGGTCCACAGAGTTGAAACCCAGGGCAAGACCATTAAGGTAACCTGGTCAATTTTTTATGTTGGTTTTACTAATCTGTACAATGATTTGTAATATTTAATGAATACTCAGTGCTATTTGCTCAGGTGGGATTTGAACCCGCGACCCTTGCCTTCTAGAGTAGATGTCTTAACCCCTAGATGATACTAAAGATGTTAGTCCAACATTTGCATTGATGGGAGAGACAAGGAGGATGGGATATAAAATTAAAATCTTAGTTTGTTAAAATACAGGAGTCTTATAGCACATGTATCTACCAATAAGGTACTCAATGCACTTGAACAAAGAGAAAAAAAATAAAGACATTTTGTGTTGTATTTGTTTAATTCTTTTTTAATTATGAAACTGATTTATGTAACACCTTATAAGGATTTACAAAGTGCTGCGGCGCACTCAGCAGCCACTGCCAGAAACACCAGAGCAAATCCCTTCTCGTAGTGATAAGTGTGCTGAGTTCTTTTACATTTGTTACACAACACACGTGACCTAATAGTTAAGTGTCTTGCTTAAAGACACAAGTGTCACGACCAGGACTAAAACCCACACTCTACTGACCAGAAACACCAGGGCTCAATTTCATAAAACCTGTAAGCACAAAAACTTGCTAAGCACAGAAAAATATTACTTAGCAGAAACTGGTTACCAGCCAAAATTCCATAAAGTTTACATTGTTGTGACTGGTGCCCCACTCATTTTTTGCTTCGCATAGAAAATTGCTAACAACTTTATGAAATTGGGCCCAGAGCTTAAGTCCAGTGTCCTTGACTGCTCGACCTCAACCAGCACATGGGTAAAGCAAAGTATAACAATTGTGTACAATTGCACATAAATCTTTTTCTTTCCTTCTCATAGAATTAGTATTGCGAGGTCCGAGGTAGAATCTTTGGCTAATGAACGGCGTACCTTTTCTGCTTGTCTAGCAACATGACTTTTGCCGATGTTCTGTTACTGAGTAGGATCTTAACTTGGTTCTCTCTCTGACTCAGCTTGCGTCGGAGCATCTCAAAGTGGCGCGTTGCATCATACATTAGTCGATCCTCCTTGGTAGTACAAAAATAAAACACAAAATATGTTATGATTGGATTCATGATCTAATATTGATTCGTTCATTTCTGCTGGGATTTTAATATGTGCACATATTATAAACAACATCTACACAGACACTGGTTTATCACAACAACACTACTGATATACAATTTGTATAGCGTTTTATCTACATGCGTCTTAAAGAACTAATTATACAAAGCTGTTTTGAAATCTTTACATAAATTGATAGATCATAGATAGATAGACATTTTTTTTTGTCCGCATCATAAAAAAATACAGAAATTTGGTTTCCATTGGCTATAATTACAAAGAAGTAAAAATGAAGTAGACAATGAATTCACTAATAACACCTTGTAAAAGTTTACAAGGTGCTGTGTTGTAATTTGAAGATAACTAATAAAAACTTTTATTTTGACGAGTCTGGGTTCAATTTCTGAAACCTACATTGCAAGCGTCGGAATTACATAGAGGCCTTGGACTCTGTTGTCACGATCTTGGGCTTGGTTAAGATTTTCCAATGGAGAGCCCTTTTCAAAATGAAAATGACCTTGCCCTCTCAAAGATGAAATGGCAGGGCTGATATTAATGCTCAACTCTGTACAAAATGGTATTGAGTACAAAGTTTGAGCACTTTACAAAGGCAGGTGAAACCTTTTAGGATCGGTGTTAGTGAACTACAAAGTAAATCTGTCAAGAAACCGTTCCATTTTGTCCTACCTTGACCTGGACAGCAGCGACTGTTTCGTTGACCGCTCGACTCACAGACACCATGCTGTCTTTCTGTCCATTCAGACGCTCCACAAACGAACCAATCATCTGTCAACATTCAATCAATTTTGTGATTTTCAACAGATTAATGGGGATGCATTTATGCTCACAGATGAATAGCCAGCTGGCTTTAACTTGCATCATGCTGCCACTTAGTTGTGCGAATGCAATTAAACGACGATACCTATAACATCTAGAAAATTAACGCTGGGTGTTCCATCCCAGTAATGGTGGAAATCACTGCAATGGACAACCAAGATGGCTTTGCCTATAAAACTACATGTACACATTGTTTACTACTGTTATTAGCTATGAACTTAGAGAACAGAATGAAGAGTAAAATCTCTCTATACATCAGCTCACCTTACGGCTTTCTTCAGCCAAGACTGTGACCAGCTGGCACTGATGCCCCTGATGAGAACCGTACACCTGACAGTAAATGCAGATCAGCTGGTCATCTTGGACACAGAATACCTTCTTAGGTTCGTTCTCATGCTCATTACACAGTAACACCTGTAGGAATATGAAAATGGTGTAAGGAAATGCAAGGTCAAAAGTTCGTCATGAGTGCATCCTTAAGTGTTTATTAATAGACCCCTTGTATAGACCCACCCCCCCCCCCCCCCATTTGGTGGTCAGATTGGCTAGTGGTTTCTTTCCTTGCCTTCCACCTCTAGGATCCATTTCACTTCTACAATCCCTTATCACAGGTTTCCTGTTTGCTCATTAGAGCCACATGGTTTGGTTTTGGATCAACTAACTTACAAAATCAATATTTAACCCTCCTACTGTCTGCCCATTCAATATCATCCACTGTGGTTTGTAATAATAGTTAAGCTATGTCAGCCTGCAGTATGATGTGATGTGGTGAATGAATCTACACAGTACACAGTCAACCCTCATACTGTCTGCCCATTCATTATCATCCACTGCGGTCTTGAATGATAGTTAAATGGATACATTGATAAGTCAGAACCAAAATTGTAAAATCTATTCTAGCCCGTATTGGCAGCCAATGTAAATCATTTAAAATAGATGTGATAGATTCCTGAGTGCAAGTTCTGGTGACAAGTCTAGCAGCAAAATTTTGTAAACCCAGCAATCTAGCAATTTGAGTGACAGATAGTCCGTAAAGTAGACTGTTGCAAGTATCTATGCGGCACATGACCAAGGAATGAACCAAAAGGCTAAACTTTCCAGATTAACTTACTGGATCCGTGACTGTGGCTCCACCAACCACCTTTACTCCATCCTCGATGCTTTCCAAGATCTCTAGGACTCCAAAATTCTTGGCCAGCTTGGTGATGTCATTGGAGAGGCCTGGAATAAGGGTATCCCCTTTGCAGGTCGGGCAGCGAATATGGCCATGGGCTAGCTGACCAAGAATCCTACTCAGACAACCTTGAAAAACAAATTCACAAACGATTAAAGTTAAAAAGTAGAAAAATTTAATTGAGTACAACTGCCGATCTATAAAACACAGTGTAGGTTTTTATAGACTTCTCAGGCCATCCAATTAACAATTTTGCTGGTTTTTCCCCCCCAAGGGCAAGAAATTGAAAAATAAATTAAAGTAGAACGAATATCTGATATAAATAGAGATCAAGGCCTAATCTTGCACAGCATGGAAACAATTTGGAGTCTAACATCCTGTATTTTAAATTTTCTTGATAAGCTCTGGTTGGATACAAAAATAAAATCTGAAATCTGTAAATTGAAAATGTTAAAGAAACTATTTATGGCTCACCAGTACAGAAACTATGTCCACAAGTCAAGATGCGTGGGACAGCTTCACCGTGGCATGTATACTGATGGTAACATACAGTGCAAAGACGACCCCTCTGCTCATCAAACAGTGACGTCATGTCTGCTGTCAGACAGCTTACCTGTCAGACACGTACTTCATGAGAAATCTGTGTAGAAAAGTAAGCAAATTCATCAAGATCGAAACAGACCATGTCACCATGAAAAAAAAAAAGTGACCTCGACCAGCTTGAACATTCCGCGGGCATTTTCTGGCAGGCAAGATAGTGGTTGTGATGATCATATTCATAACCCTCCTCCCTGATGGTTCTGGGACCGAAGGTAATGAATCCCATGAGGAACGTTTTAGCTCTGGTATAGTTTCAGCAGAGAGGAGGGATCCTCGCAACTAGCTAGGAAAGTAACGTCACTTTGTAGGGCTACAAGGGTTCTCCCCGATGCACACGAATTGCATGCCGATACGTAGATATTTCAGGAAAAAGAAAACATCTTAAATAATGTTATTTGTGCATTTGCTATCATTTTATCAATGTCAGTAGTAGTAGTTTAGGTACAGAGGGTAACCGGTCACTTTGGCACCTTGCAAACTCGGCACCTGACAAACTCGGCACCCACAAACTCGGCACATGCACAAATACAAATTCCGCACTCCGTCGCGTGGTATAGGTGTTTACAGTTTGTGTAAGTTTGTTATTAAAATTATTAGGCTGGTACCAAGTTCGTCACCGTATGGTACCGACAATCTTGGTGCCGAGTGGGTGCCAAGTTTGCAAGGTGCCGAGTTTGTGGGTGCCGAGTTTGCGAGGTGCCGAAGTGTCCGGTATACTCAGTTTAGTATTGCTAATTTAATTACAAATAAAATCCTGAGATGATTTATATGAAATAAAAATAAAAACAAAACATAACATTAATAACATGACAAAAAAGCGACCACAAGCAATAAACAAAAATGACTGTCTGACTGTATTTGTCTAGAGGTTTAAATATACTGGGTACACGTTAACTGTAGTATACATTGCCACAGCTTGTTAACCCAAATTCCTTCTGAACTATTTCACTGACAAAAGTTCAATTGAATAGAAAAACAAGACAACCTTCCAACTTGTACTCTGTCTGAATGCATGTCTGGCCTTTAATTATAGATGGAATTATTGATAACAGATATAGCGCCCTCAATAGTAGTTTCTGTATTATGGCTATAGAGGGCACTAGACATCATCTTGTAATGTCAACAACGGAACGGTGCCGAAAACAACACATTTTTTTCGTTGATTGTTTTGGTTTTTTTCGTCCATTTAAATTTTTATTCTCAGGTAAGATTATAATTTTACATTAAGCAAGATTGGCAAGATTGGTAACTTTCTCACCTCAATCAGTCTCTCGGGCGAGCGAGATTGCAAATTCTAGACTGAAGACCGTCGAAGGCTGAAGATTGAACTGGTGTTTGTTCATCTTTCGGAATAAAGAGTGGCGTGACCTGCCTTGTTGTTGGGTTCTTGCTGTCAAAAAGTGTCACCTTTCACTATCATTGTCAATATAGAGTCAGTGTAACTTGTCTCTTCTGCTGACACATCATTGATATGTTATTCAGTAAATTACGTAATGGTTTGGAGAATATTTCAAATTTGAAGGTAGGTCTTTTTATTATTTCATATACGGTCATTTGACCAGTTCGGGGTCACTTTTTGAATTCACATTGTTTTTGGTTGCAATCTCTTTGACATTTTAAACAAAAAAGTTTATCAGTTTACCTAAACATGTTATAAAACTCACCAAGTATCCACTGACAAAAAAGATTAGTACTTTTGAAGAGGCTTTGAGAAAAGTATTGTCACCTGTTTGACCAGTTCAGGATCAGTTGATTCTATTCTGAATCAGTAGCTTGCCCTCTATTGCAAACCAATACTCCCATTCATAAAACTGTCTCTCAAGGACACAAACTTCACAAGTGTGTTGGCATGGACATGGACTTCCTTTCTCCAGAGAATTTCATGCAAGTGTATTCATTAGCAGCGCAAAAATCCAGCAACAAAAACACAAAACAACAGCAAAGGCAAATGAAATGGTGAAGCACGCCTAAAAGCAACATTGACCCAATATTAAATATCTATTCTTACAGTCGCAATTTCCTCCTCCAAGTTTCATTTTCTCACAAAAAAACAATATTCCTACAAGAATTTGTTGAAGAAATGTATCTTAAAAGCAACAAATAAACTTTCGACTGCAGCAGTAAGATTTTACCTCACTGAGTGCGGCACCATTTGACGCAATGAGAGATGCTGAGTAGTGAGTGATCCCGAACTGGTCAAGGGTACGATGCCCCCCAAAAGATGATTTCGGTAATTTCGTCTCCTCAAAAAAACAAGACGACTGCTCAGTATTTACCTGAAATATTTTTTACACATTCTAAGCATTTAACATAAATGTTATTCGCCCTGGCGTTTAAATTTTAAAGGTGAGAAGTTTTAACAGCGTTTTTCAACCAACATTTTTTTTTTTAATAATGATCAAAATCGCAGACAAACTTCAAGAAAATGGCCATAATTTATTTGTTGATGAAGTTTGGAACCTTATTTTGGGTTTGTTGGTTTATTGCATGTTATTCTTCACATGTATCAACAGAAATTGGTAATGTGAGAAGTAACTTAATTATGTGGTTGTTGCAAAGTTGAAGTGATCCCGAACTGGTCAATGATCCCGAACTGGTCAAATGACTGTATTTGTAACTTGAAATTGTTTAAATAGTTAGTATACTAAATACTTTAATTACTTTACAGCTCACTTGTTTTCATTGCCTGATGACTTTCCAGTAACGTTAGCTCCTGTTCATGATGTCTGACTTACGGAGGAATGTCCAGATGAAAGGAATCTCTGGCAAGCTGCCTCCTATGGCACCCAAGGGGGTGCCATCTGGGTCAAGGTGGGTAGCCTAAACTAAAAGCCTACCAGGCATGCCAGGGTTACGGTGGGTGTGGCGTAAATAAAAAAGCTACAGGGTCAAAGGTGGGTAGTCCGAAACCTTTCCAGTGTTCAAATGGGCAGCCCAAAACCTTTCTAAGGTCAAGGTAGGTAACCTTCAAACTTTCGAGGATGAAGGTTGGGTTGCCCAAAACCTTTTCAGTGTTAACCTGGTTCAGGTTGGTAGCTGTCGAAGCACACTGAACGCTTGACCTGAATGGTCAGACCAACCATTCTGAGAGAGGGGTTTTACAGAGTACCTTGCCTCATTTCATAGCGGTGCACAGGCACCACTATTCATGCGTAGCGCTCAAATAAAGACAACGTGGTGTGCTCCGGAAGCCTTGTAAAACCCCTTTCATGGAATGGTTGGTCCGACCATTTGCGTTCAAGTATTGAGTGTGCTTTGACTGCAAAACAGCCGCCAGTATTGTGTAAGAAATGTCTTCTTTTTTTAAAGCGGTTTTTGCATGTAACTCTGCAAAAAAGATGGACATGTATTGTGAATGTATGTACAGTGTGTTGAGAAAGTTTTGAGCAGCACAAAGGAAACAGAATGTTATTGCTGGCTGAAGACCAGAAAATGCTGAGCTGTCAATGTCAGACATATGGTTGACTCCTATAAGGCTCACAGGGGAGCCTTATGGTTTCTAAAAGTAGCCTACATAGTAGCCCTCTAGACAGCCCAAATAATTGTCCACAAGAATTTACAATCAGAAGACAGGCCAAGGGTAAGGAAGGGGGTATGAGAGCAGTTGACTAAAGTCGCCTTTGTTTGGGAAAGGGTTAAACCCTGTCAGTTACCACACCCTTTTCTCCAGAGTAAAACAGTAAGGCTTGCATATGAACTTGAATTTGTTAGACTGTTTAAATTACAGAAGCAATGTACAGTGCTGCCTCCTAAGAATTATTTGCTTTTGTTTCAGGGGGTTGTTTCTTGGGCATCCAAGGAAAAGAGATTTTTCACAGCTTCCTTGGAGTGACTACTTTGACTCAAGTCAAGATGTTGAGGTGGACAAGGACAACATATCCTTTTTCTAATGAGAGGCTGTTCTTTGCTGTAGAATTTGTATCAACAAAATTTTGTTTCCTGACGTTGTTTGTACAGCTGAGAACTCTGCCTAGAGGTTGAAATGTGAGACCACTACCACTTGTTGTGATATGTGTTCTACGAGAGCTGGGAGGGGATAAAGAACTCTAAGTGCTAGCATAAATTGTAGGAACACAACCTGGGTAATGATAGTCACCCAAACTTTCTTGGGTTGAAAGAATTCAGTCTCAGTTTTCATTTAGTTTGATTAGGCCATCGATCAGTTCAACTCATAGTAGTAATAATAATATAAATCATATATTAAGCACTTTTAAACACTATTACTACACCTGTTCATTGGGCCTTAAGCATTCCTAAAACCATCTTAACTGCTTTAGTCAACTTAGTTACATTAGCCTTACATTAGTCAAATGGGTGCACTGGTTGCTGATCATTGAATTCACATCAACAATCTGTACCCTTGCAGTTACCCATTTACTCCTGGGTGAGGAGAAGCATTTATAGTTAAGTGTCTGAGCTCAAGTACACAAGTGTCATGACAGGGATTTGAACCCACACCCTGAGGACTCAGCTATCAGAACTTGAGCTCTATGCTCTAGACTACTCGTCCATCACATGCTACAATTAACATATTGACATATTGCTAAGTATTTCACAAAATGTATATTTTTCCCAGGCCAATAGCAAAAAAAAATAGTGAAGAAAATGACATACATATTTCTTTCTTGAAAAAAGTGCATTTACAGCGCAATATTTTCAACCTATTAAGCAAAACTTCCAAGTATAGAAATGCGTTTTCATAAGGTAAAGAAAACAGAGTGTACTGAAAAGGGTTGCATGGCTGTTAGTACCAGGTAAACCCAGGTCAGATTCAGGCATTGTTACGATGCCCCACCCCAAAAGTCAGGCAGTTTTCAAAAATAGTGAAATGGCATTAAAAGTGAAGACAATTGAAACATCAGCCATGATATCAATGTGATGTGATGTCTGAAACAGTTTATATGTTAAGAAATACTTACCATACAGCCCCTAATTAGGTCTGAAACAGTCTATATGTTAAGAAATAATTACCATACAGCCCCTAATTAGGTCTGAAACATTCTATATGTTGAGAAATAATTACCATACAGCCCCTAATTAGGTCTGAAACATTCTATATGTTGAGAAATAATTACCATACAGCCCCTAATTAGGTCTGAAACATTCTATATGTTGAGAAATAATTACCATACAGCCCCTAATTAGGTGTTTTTTGAAAGCTTTTCTTCTCATCATCTTGTAAGTTTAGCCAGGATGTACCTGGTTTTGGCATGGATATCCCTTTGCAAGTTAATCGTGTACAATTCATAATGCCCCACATCTATCAATTGACACTTCTGACGCTGAAATATCAATATTGGTGGAGCTTGTTAAGAATGATTTTATGAGACGAAGCAGCCATAATGCAACACCTTGAACGGGGTACAAGTTGAGGTGGGGCATATTGCTGCCAGACTATGCCAGAAACACCAGGACAAACCCCTTCTCTTAGTGTTAAGTGTAACTGGGTTCTTTACCGTGCAGTACACAACACACTGGACCAACGGCTTTACTTCCCGACAAAGCGATAATTCCAAATATATAATCAAACACTATACATAATCATTAGTTTATGTTCTGACATTAACATAGAAGGTGTGATTATCTATTGTAAATGGGGTGTTTTTATTCCTTAATACACCTCCTGCACATCTTCCGTGTTTACAGACGAGGTACCGAGGGTCCAGTGGTCCTCTACCTCCATGGGGGAGGCTTATCAGCGCTGTCCTGGTCTGTGCTGTCGGTGAGTTCTACCATTTGATTCCTCTCGCCGGGTCACAAAATTAATAAACCCCAATTTGTTAGTCAAAGAAAAGTGTTGCCTGGCAAATATACTTTTGTTGTGATTTATTGCAAAATACAGGTACTTTGCACCAAAGAAGAAAAAAACAAAATACAAAAGAAGAGGCTTGTTTTGCACAATCAAATAACATAAACGCTACAATGAAAGATTAAAAAATTGATTGGTCTTGCACAAAGATATTTGGACAGGGATTAGAAATTTCAGACTTTTGTCTGAATTCAGACTTTTTAAAGTCTGCCTGGTAATAAATAAATGCTGTAATTTGTCTTCAAATTAAATAAGTCATGCTCTTTAATCTACTTCTTTAGCACTAAGGATACTGTTCCCAAAAGCTTTTTGGAATCGATAACTTCAAGGGTTACTGAAAGGTGGAAATGCCATCATTTCAATGTACCAGTACCGCCTAAGATCTGGATCCAGGTTTCAGACTTTTTTGTGGGTGGCAACTCTCACCCCTGTTTTGAACACCTTGGAATTTGTATAATGGAAGGATGTTGTTTCTTCTCATGTCATTGTCCTCTTCCTAATGATTATTTTTTGGGTAGTAATTCACTCTGATTTCTTGTCTCTTTATCAGTCCGTTGTCACAAGTCGGGTCAAGTGTCAGTGTATAGCGTTAGATTTCAGAGGTCACGGTGATACAGTAACGGCGGATGAGGAGGATCTATCTGCACCAACCCTAGCCAGGTGAGACTTACCAAGGGCTTTTTCCCAAACTTGGGCTAAGGCTCTGTCTCCAGAATCGGGCTCCGTTTGATGCTGGAAACACTGTGCAAAGTGTACACTGCTCCAAAATGACGGAGGCCAAAGCCAGAGCTGGAGCCAGAGCCCAAGCTGAGGTTTGGAAAAAGGCACAGGGCACAAGTTTCAAGAAAATCCCCTCAAACCTGAGCCCAATTGTATACAGCTGCTTAAGCATAAAGTATTGCTTGATATTGTTCTGCTATTAAGCAAGAATGAGCAGGATACCAGTTACTGATAGTACTTGTGACGTGGTATTTTGGCTGGTAAAACCACAGTGGATGGTATTTAATGGTCAAACCGTAGGAGGGTTGACTGTGTGCTGTGTAGATGCATTCACCACATGTTTCAGATTGCACGCTGGCATAGTTTAGCAAAAATTCAAACCGCAGTGGATGATATGAAATGGTGAGACAGAAGAGTTAACATCGACAATCCATTAATTTTTATACAGTAGTTATGAAATGACGGAATTATGAAAGTCGCATCCCCTTGAGGTGATCCCTCTCTTGCGCTTCCTAGGTTGCATTGTAAACTTGGGTGTGATCCCTAGTTTATACAGCTGCTACAAGCTTCTGACTGGCAGTGGCACCCCTGTACAAAGATATTGACAAAATAGGAAGACAGCCAGCATTAGGGCTATATAGCTCAGGTGGTAGAGTGCTGGCACATTAATCTGGAGGTCACAAGTTCAATTTTTGCGGTCGTCAATTTTGTTTTTTGGTTCAACCCAAAATTAAATGTAACTTTTGCATTTTCCTGGCTTTTTTTTTCATCAAAGCGATGTAGGTAATGTTGTCACAGCACTGTTTGGTGAGGAACAAGTTCCACCCATTGTAGTTGTCGGTCACAGTATGGGCGGGGCTATTGCAATCCACGCTGCTGTTCAGTTCCTCATTCCATCACTGGCTGGTCTTGTGGTCATTGATGTAGTGGAAGGTAAGCATTCTTGTCCACTTTAAGTAAGCTGCTAAGCAAAGGGTCAATTCTATAGTTTCCATAGAGTTAAAGAGAGGGTATACCTTTGGTAATTACTCCAAAAATTAATGACCATGAAATCTTACTTGGTAAAGAGAACTGGTGAGCTGTTGATATTATAGAACATTGTTAAATCCGACTGCCTTTGAAGTACTGTACTTTTAAAGGAAGAGGTAATTTTTCCTCCACAAATTTGAATCTGAGAAAGTCTTCAGGCATGAGCCTTTCTGAGGCATGTGAAAGCATACAATTCTATGCAACAAGGGTGTTTTTGCTTTCATTATTTTCTTGCATTGACCAACTGAGCTCAAATTGTCACAGGTTTGTTATTTGATGCATATGTTGGGATACACCAAGTGAGGATACTGGTCTTTGACAATTACCAAAAGTATACTCTGCCTTTATGGACTAGAGGGCGTACAACGCCATGCGGCGTGACTCAACATTTTACCCATTGAGACAATGGTCCAGACCCATCCTATAACACTGGTCACTCCTAAGTTTACACAGCAAATAGTTTCCAAGTGGACATTTGTATTCAATTTGCTCACAGTAGGAGGGTTAATGACAAATTAAAACAAATCAATTCACAAATATTTTTGAGAATTTGTTTTCTCACATATATTTCTGTAGAATTGCCCTCAAGATTTTCAGAACACATATAAGTTTACAGAAACATTAACCTTGTCAAGCCATTTATTAATATCAATTGTAAATTTATCAAAGTTCTTAAATGTTAAACAATTGATATGAACAAAGGGAGTATTAACAGTTGGCACATGTAGACTAACTTCAGCTGAATTTTGTAAATATTAAGTTTTTATTCGGTTGATCAAATGTTACCATTGGCCATTGCTGATTTTAGGTACCGCACTAGAAGCACTTCAAAGTATGCAGGGCTTTCTACGAGGCAGACCAAAGTTGTTCAAATCACTGGAGTATGCCATCGAATGGGCGTAAGTAGACAACAATTACCAAAATTATGATTTGTTGTAATTGGGGGAAAAAGAGGCATTCTTCTTGTATGGGAGAAGTTCAGATGTTTTGTGGCAAGTTGTCTTCGAGTGATGGTAAGGAATAAGAGAATGCCATGTGATTTTAACTGTGACTGATGTATGGGATGAGTTGAGGAGTAGAGCTGGACCTAGTGTCTCAAAGTCCCCCATTGGGGTGGAGGTTTTTCAAGATTAAGACAGACTTTTAAATAATTATTTCAGGGTGAAGAGTGGACAGATTAAGAACATTGAGTCAGCCAGAGTCTCCATGGTTGGACAACTAAAAAGGTATGTTGAACTAAATGTTGCGGTAGGCCTGATAATTTTATAACAACATAATTTTGTGAAATATGGAAATGTTTCCAGAGAGTGTCATGACTGGGAACTGAACCCATACTCTGTCAACACCAGAGTTTTAGACTGGTGCACCTGGACTACTCGGCCATGACACTCCATAAATATACGACTGTGTCAGACTTGGTAGCTGCACCTGAAACACTGCATTGTACACATTGAAGTGTAGAATGTCCTTAGCAACACCCTTAACAACAGCTGTAGCCGCCAATTGGGCTACAGCCTAATTATACCTAAACTCAGAATGATATAGAAATTTTGAAATACTAACCAATCAGCTGCCACCTTGTTTCTCAAAGTCTTCCACTGAAGAAAAAAGAAGGGGACAGAATAATTTGCTGGCCACAATTTATAACCTGAAAAGTAGCTAAGCACAACAACATTATGCTTACCAGAATAAGGCTACCAGCCAAAATGATATTCCACATAAACATGATAAACAATTAAAATTTATAACCTGGTCCAATTTCATAGAGCTGCTTAAAATATCATGAAAAGTAGCTAAGCACAACAAAATTACCCTTACCAGAATAAGGCCACCAACCAAAATAATATTCCACAAAAACAATCTTTGACTGGTATCAGTTTTGCTTGCAGAAAACACTTAAGCATTATTTGCTACTCAGGCAACTATGAAATTGGGCCATGTGGTAGAAATGCAAACATTACTAATGGCCTAGGCACACTTTCATAGAACTGCTTAAGCATAAAACAATTACTTAACAGTTTTCTACTTAGCAAAACTAAGCAAGACATCAGTTGAATTTGTATGTCTGATATTGTATTTTGGGTGAGAACCTTATTCTGGTAAGCAAAATCGTTTTTGTGCTGAGCTATATTTGTTGCTTAAGCAGCAGTTGGAAATTGGGCCCTGATGTTGTAACCCCCAGCAGAGTCTCTGTCAAAGCTTTAAAAAAAGTTTTTATGATAAATTAATTGAAAGTCTGAATGTGTTGTACTATCCTTTCTTAGAATCTAGACTTTCCTCATTCTAAACCCCAGATGCACCGACGGATATAAGCCTCGATCTGAGCAGGTACCCAGCTGCTCCTCCAGTGAAGCAATAGTAGAAGAAGACGAAGAAGAAGACGAGAAACAAGATCATACAAATGAAGAAAGCATACCTCAACAGGTACAATGGAGTGGCGCTCTCTAACGGGTCTATGTACACCTTCAAAATGGTGCAGCGGTATTATTTTTATTCCAATCAAAGCAATGTTCCATAGTAAGGCTTGAATGCAAATATAGTCTGGTTCTGCTTCAGTTTATAAGGATAAGTACTGTCTGTGCTAAATCAACTTTCAATCAAATTAAAGGTTTTATACAGGGTTGGTAGAGCTGACAAAACAGTCGCAGACGGTGTTCATGTTTTGTGTGATCAACCATATACATGAAATAACAAACCTGTGAAAATTTAGGCTTAATCCGTTGTGTGAGTCAGCATGGTCAGAAGAAAAAGAGTGAAAAACCATGCACAATTTTCAGCATGTAACACATTGTCCTGAATTTGGGTTGTGACAACCGAAATCAGACGGTTGCGTTTTTTCAGGTGTTCAGATACAGTTTTCTCGAATATGACTTCATTTCAGAGAGAAACATTTTACAGAAAAAATGGTTTTAGTATGAACTCCATAATCAGTAAGTTTCCAGTCTACTAATAAACAGTGATATTTGTTATCCTTACCAATCCTGTATAATTCCTTTAACATGGACCTAAAAAAGGAAGTTCTAGTCTGTACTGTTTCCTGAAACATAATGCCACTAGAACACAATTTAAAAAGTACAACCCACCACTGAAATTCAAGCCCTTCCCCTGTGACCCATTCGGGGAAAAGCCTGGCTACACCGCTTTCCAAAAAGTAGACAATCTTAAGTTTTGTAACTATGAATATCAACTGGTGTATAGCTAATTTACAGAAATTACCTCCAATGAAACAGGTTTCTTCTACTTCATTTTCCATTTAGTATTAAAGTTTGCAAAATGTTGCACTTTCTGTTTAAATCTTGTGTTTTTTCCACTGTTTTAATCTTTTTCTAGAGTACCTCAACACCTGTCCCCACGCCGTACACATGGAGAGTGGATTTAACGAGGTCAGAAAGCTATTGGAAAGGTAAGCCAAGAGGATTTGAGTTGAAACATTGGGAACTAACCAATCTGTCCATCTCTGAGCCAAGCCTTTCACAAAATAGATTGTTACACAGTGTATCCTTACGACTTAACCACAAACAAATAGTTATTTTATGGTTAGTCTATGATCGTCCTTTAGCAGATGACATGCTTATTTTCACAAATCTTATTTTCAGGATGGTTTGAAGGAATGTCAAATTTGTTCTTATCTGTTTCTGTACCAAAGATGCTTCTTATTGCAGGTAAGTTTTTGCTACTATTAACCCTCCTACTCTGAGTGTGTTGACCAATTATTTGAAACCATTCATCTTCTTGGGTTGTGTATGATGGTACAACTGTGTCCTTCTCTTGTGTCCTTCAGAGGGGACACAAAGCCGTAGGTCCCAAGTGTTGTGTAATGCACGTAAAAACGCACAGTACACTTATCGTTAAGAGAAAGGAGTTTGCCCCAGTGTTGTCTGGTATGGTTGGCTGCAGATTGCGCCATAGCACCTCGAAAACTGTCACATGATACAGTGTAAATAAATGGGTCTAATATCTCAAAAATAGGTCAGCATATCTTGTAGAAACAATTCATGAGCACTTTGAGGCACCCTCTGGTGGGATAAAGTGCCCTGTAAGAACTGCGTATTAACCTCTGAAACTGATTTCTTTTAGGTGTTGATAGACTTGACAGAGACTTAACGGTGGGTCAGATGCAGGGCAAATTCTGGATGCAAGTTCTCCCTCAATGTGGTCACTGTGTCCATGAAGATCAACCACAGAAGGTGAAGTTTCAAAGTTGCCTTTAAGGAAATGATCCTACTTTTCTCGATAGTCAATTTGAAATGCATTTTTCCTCCTTCTCATTACAGGTGAATTTGTGTAGCTTTGGAATTTAAGTAAAATTTGACTTGCGTGGTCTTACAGTAAAAAAGCTACAGAGATTAAAACAATTGTGATTTGAAAACAGGGGGACTCAATTTTGTTTCCTTTGTACTTTTTTGTTCCTACAGGTAGCAGATATTCTCGCAGCTTTCCTGACTAGGAACAAATTAACAGAACCAGTGGATGATTTTGAGAGGTGAGTTTTCTTCATGAATATCTTTGCTAATGTTAACATGAAGTAGAATATCTCACAGGTAAAAATTAAGTTATGGTTTTCTGAAGAAAACTACAACTGCCAAATAGTTACTCGTTTGGTATAAGCAAAACATAGTGGAAAATTTCCATTGAGCAGTTTTGTCCAAAGATTATAGAGCACCGAAGCAGCAAGATGGGGAACTGGAGCTCTATCTATTGTTGGAACTTGAAACACACATGGGCGCCATTTCAGCAAGCAAATGTTTTATTATATCATTGATATCAAAGGTCATTGTCTGGGATTATCTATTGTTGCATCAAAAGAGTTGCTTACTGAAATTGTGTTCGGTGTTTCACGATGCCCCTTCGATGCTCTATACCCTTTTGTTTTGTCCCATTATTTTAACCTTTCTGCTCACAGCAGCTTTCTGAGATAAGGTCCAGATTCTCAGACGAAAGCTCCACTCATACTTTGCTTGTATGTGAGTGACAAGTTAATTTGACGACAAACAGTTCGCTCAAGTTAGTGGGCTCACCTCTTACTGGGAGTTGTGACGCTTGATTTGATTCACATTGCATGGAGTATAAACCAGGCTTTACTTTTTCAAGTGAAAAGGTCGCTTATAAGGTCATCATTTGGTTAATCCTGTGTCAGAGAAGTAGCCACACAACTTAATTTATTTTTTTATTTTTCCTTTGCAGAACTTCTCCATCTTGCTGACAAGAAAATTTGTGATAGCTCCACAAATGTAAAGTGCAGCTGAATCCACCACCACATGCAATTGTTAAATTTGAACGGACTCTTTCATCAATCATGAGGGAAAAATACTGAAGAAATTGAACTCTTGTAAAGGATTTCCTTTATAACAGTGAATACAGTGAATAACTGTACAATAGCGGAAGGGAACACTTTTATTTGATTTATATCTTTCTGGTAATGAAACCAAGGGACTCTCAAAAGCACCGAGCTCTACAACCAGTAGGCATTAAGATACCTGTGTAGAGAAGATCAGAAATGATCAGTTTTAGATGTTGAAGAAAATCCCATAGCCTTTTAGAGACCATAGTAGTTGCGAGCGGCTTGTACCAAAATGCCCACAGTGGCTGCAAATGACTTGTACCAAAATGCCCATAGCGGCCATGAGCGGCTTGTACTGAAATGCCCATAGCGGCTGCAAAGGGCTTTGTTCCAAAATGCCCATAGTGGCCGCAAATGGCTTGTACCAAAATGCCCACAGTGGCCGCAAATGACTTGTTTTAAAATGCCCATAGCGGCCTTGAGCGGCTTGTACTGAAAAGCCCAAAGCGGCTACAAGCAGCTTGTACCAAAATTCCCAAAGTATAACTTTTAAAGGCTGCTTGGTTTGACCACCTTCCACTCGACCAAAAAGGTCAAAGTAAAGGTGATGTCCTGAATTGGCATTTTCCAATGTTTCTCATATTGACATAAAATCTACAATTCAACAACAAAATCCTTTATTTCTGTTTTTATGGGGTTTTATAAAGTTTTTGTATAGAAATTCTTCCTGAAAAAAGTCAAAAATCAACATCCTTTGCCATTTCTGGCTGCATGGTGATGATTATACAGGAATGAATGGTCTCTAGTGGGTTAAACGGGAAACCCAATCCAGATGTAAGGCTCCGGTCTGAGGTGGGATTCGAACTGGAAACCTTGGAGGCAAAAGGCAGGGAAAGATCATACTTAGCCAACCTGATCCATCAAGGGAGAGACTTTGCAATGTGCAGATTTTATAGTTTTAAATTTTTGTTTGTTTGGTAACTTATGCTGCTGGACTCTAGAGTTATATAATAGAACTAGAAGGTGTACAAAACCATGTGAGCCGGCCCAACAAGAAGTAGCTTTGGCCATTTAGAAAAATGGTGCTGTCCCATTGTATAACAAAGGTCATGCACCAGTTCACACAGCCAGCATTTTGTAAGTGGACATCTGTATCAATTTATCCAAAGGGCTTCGTGTTTAGTGTTACATCCAAAGTGTAAACCCGAGAACAAAAAAGGTCCACAGGGACTTGAAACACTATGTGGACTTACACAAGTCCACACAGTGTTTTTTACAGTGCTGAAAATTTGTTTCTCTTAAGTGCACAGAACAAAAAGGAATGCCCACAGAGTGAATGCAACACAAAGCAGTGTGCCCATGGCGTTTTGACGCTACATACCAAGGTTGGACCTGAGAACAAAAGTGGTCCACATAATGTAGGGACTTGAATCACTGTGGACTTACACACGTCCACACAGTGTTTTTCTTACAGTGCTGAAGAATATTTGTTTTCTTAAGAACAAAGGAATATCCACAGCGTGAATGCAACACAAAGCTGTGTGCCTATGGTGGGCCAGTGCAGTTACTTGTGTATAATATTGAGTGCTTCCTCTAGTTCTATTGTATATAACTCTGTGTGTCAGACTGAAAAAGTCTTTACTTTACATTCAATAAAGTATGTATCATAATAAATGGTAGAGGAAATTTGAAGAAACACTTTTGACCACCTGTTTTGATGGTGATTTTCACAAAGAGATCATTTGAGGACTTTAGTATGAATTTTAGTTGGTGTGAGATTTACAGTACTACGTACAGTGTGTGTACCCAAGACAGAATTCAACATTGAAAATCTGGAGTGAGATGTGGGCCCAAGTTCTTGGCGTTGCTCACCGCATAATTCTGCTCTTGTGGAGCTCTGTGGACAATGAATCCGTGGAAAGTAGCACCACAAACTTTGCTAGCATGCATCATTTGTAGGTTGAGATCAACCAGATTTTAAGCAATAAAATGCAACGTACATCATTGTTTTTTTTAGAAGAGTATGTTAATTTGTTTCTTATAGTTTTCAATTTACAACATTCAGCCAAATACGGCCTGGAATTACACACAGGCGTGTTGTGGCCGAGCGGTTTACTGCATTGGACTCAAGTTCTGGTTGCTGAGTCATCTGGGTGTGGGTTCGAATCCCGGTCATGACACTTGAACAAGACACTTAACCATAATTGCTTCTCATCACCCAGGTGTAAATGGGTACCTGTGAGGGCAGAGATGGTTCTTGTGATTGATGTAGCTTGGTGCGCTACATATTTGGCAGCACAGGCTGTATACTCCAAAGGGAGCTGAGATGGTTTGAGGAATGAAATAAATGCCAAGTGACCAGGGGTAACAATGAAGTGCAATGACCACTCTTTGGAATTGCTCTTTATAAGAGTCAATATTATTGTGTATTATTATTATAGAAGCCACAAGGGCCATGTATATACAGGCCAACTACACCTATAATAAAGGACGGAAACAAATTGACTCCGATTTAGAAGATTATGTTTTAATCTTTCTCACAAGAAATATCCACTCATTCTTCAATTCTTTTTTACCAGCATTGTTTTCTTTCATAAAACTGTAATTCTTTTTATAAAGTTCCACATACAACTTGCGGGGATCATAAAGAGCAAACATTCAAAATTTCAGTGAAAAGCACAAATAAATTAAGATTGGGCGATTCTTAGGAGGCGAATCAATCCAAAGTAGGACACAAGAACTACGCCATTCAAGACCCCAACGATGTTACCTTGTTTAATAAGAATGACCAAGGAGGCAAGATACTACACTGTTATAGGAATTTATTTCCACCTCGGTCCAAGTATTGCAAAACACAATAACAGCTGATGAAAGAGTTTGGTATATGCCCCGTTTCTTCAAAATGCCCTTTCTTCCACTTTCTTTCAAAAGTTGATCAAGGTGAACCCTGCAATCTTCATTTAATGAAAGATTTTGGTTTCTCCTATTGAGCTGTGTGTATACAAATTGTGCCTGCAGGAAGTCCAAGGCTTAGTTTCACTAAACACAAAGATAGATCTTAAGATCAGTGTTGTCAATATCGCATGATTGTAGTGACTCCGTACTTTGCTGAGCAATTTTAATTGCAAAAGCAAGATTGATACTCATCTTAAGATGTCAAACCATCTGGGGTTTTTTAACAGATATTCTCATCACTGAAGAATATTACCAGAAAGTCAATTGATGTGTTCCACATTGTAAATTATAAATGCAACATTACACGGGAGCATTATCATCAAATCAATTAAAGGTTTCTACATTCCACCTGCCAAAATATCACCATCTTTGTCTTGTGTCCCGAACACAACATGCATTATGAATACCACATTCATTATACCAAAAAGGTACCGGACTATTTTACCCCTTCAGCCTTGGTATGGTGACTTTGAATGGGAGTAAAGCAAGATGGCTGTCCATGGTAACTAAAGGTCACCATGTCAACCTGAAAAGAAAAAGTCACAGCCCAATCTGATTGGTGGAATTTTAAAAGAATTTTATAGGAAGTTTCCAACTGATTAATCAGTGCTCTGCCACACATGCTCTCAAATATATAAATATATCCACTTAAAAAAAAACCAACCCAAAACCCAAATTTGTCCAGTGCAGATAAATTAATGGCATGGTTGACAAATTTATTTTTCACACCGTTCGACAAATACGAACCTAAAATAAAACACATTTAAAGGCATTAATATCTGCCTTTTGTAAACGCCAATAAGATTTTTTCCTCTAAAAATAAAATAGAATTTTCATGTGAAACAGTAAACTCTACAGCTGCATCACATTTCCAATAATCTTTAGAGGCATGAAGCCAAGGATGGTGTCCATGAATGCTGTTTTCTATTTTAAAAATACGATTGTGACGACTGAAAAAAAAAAACCCAAACAACAAAACAAAAACACCCTTACATACATTCTAATCTGCATCAAGTTTTTCTGAAGTTATCCTTTTACCAATAAACCAATCCATTAAGATCTGCTCATTAATCCTACTAAGCCCTAATCCTCCATAATCCTCTTCAGGATTCATAAGATATGGTGCACCAGGCCAAAGTAACGAATGTCCATCATTGAAACTTGTACAGCAATCTTATTCAAGTCCAAACACTGGGCGTTGAGTTACCACAGAGTGGAGTATTTTGAGGGGTGTGGGAGGGTCCTTAGCCAAAGACAGAGAGGGGTTCCAGTTGATGTATTGACAAATCAAAACAGCAACTGTAGACCCAAATCCCATCACAAAATGGTAGCTGCTGCAATGTGTTATCTTTCACTAATGTCATGCAATCCTCTGCGCTTGGTGCTTGATATGGACCATGGTGCACTCCCCCACCATCCAGACATTTGATTTATAGGAGTCATTTCGGAAATTGATCGTGAAAGTTTTTTCTTCATGGAGATTGCCTGGTGGAAGTTTTTGCCTGTAAAATACCTAGTGTGACATGACCCTACATGTAAGCTGGGTGGGGCTAAATGCATTTTTGAATGTAACAAACTTTTAAATTTAGTTTATTTTCAGAAATAATATTCATCAATTTCAGTTCAACGATTCAACAATTTAATAAGTTCATGAAGAAGACATTTGAATTATAGATTTCATTTCGGTTGGGATCTTTAACCACTTCAGGTCGGTATTCCAAATGTTCCGTGCCTCTGCAGGATACTGTTTTTAGAACATCTTGCAGTTTCCGGTCTAATGTTTTATTTCGAAAATATTTTTGCCAAAATGAAACCGTCTTGACAAAGAAAAGAAAACAAAGCATAACTAGCACAACTAGCACCGAAATTGTTCTCCTCTTGTGTGAGAAAATGTGAGTATGTGTTCACTGTGAATCGCAAAACCTTGGCCATAACCTACAGCTAATAATCTGCTAAGGTATGCAGGAATCTCAACATGCTCGTACTTGCCCCCAATTAATCTGAATACAATGATAAACAATGGTGGCAGTCTGTCTATTCTTAGACAAAGGTCTGGAATCAGGGATTACACAATAACCTCCGGCAAAAGGAAGATTAGGAGCATAGTTTCCTGTGTCTTCTGTACCCCTTTTTAAAAATGAAACAAAGCACAGCACGGTGAGGAATGTTTGGGTTGACATACACATCAGCCGTCAGAATGACTAGACAAAATTGAGGGCACTCCAAAGTTGTTCCGGAAGACCAAAAACGTTCGCCATAAGCCAGTTTAGAAAAAAAATTGCGAATATACACCTCATCTGACGTGAAGTGGTTTAAGGACACCAACAGCAACTCTCCAAATATCCTAATGAAACATAGGATGGTACTCTTCTGTGTGAACTTTTAAAGCCCGCCAAAAAGTAACTAGCGACTCACCATATTTTCACAGAAGATGCATTTGTAATAAAAATGTTTTCTTTATCTATATTTCTAATACAATTTAGTAGCTAGACTAGAAAAGGGGGCTTCATTCTTGCGTCCCGTGGATGTTGAACAATTTAGCGAGGTCACTGAGGTCACTGTACTCTTTTCCTTCCTTGATAACCTGCAAGAAGAAATGGGTTTCAGAATGTTAAGTTTGAGTATCAAAGGCTGAATGAAACTTGTTCAACGCATCCAGATTGTTAAAATCGTGGGTTGTGAGCATCTTAAGTAAAAACCTTGGTGAAAAATAACCTCACTAAAAACAAACCCCCACAAAAAAATAGTACCAAATCCAAAGCAAATAATGACCACACAAAACCTTCAAAAGCAAAAGCAAAATCATGGCCCAAAATATCCTCACTAGGCCTTTGTTGTTGATCGCCATATACATGTACTTCTACTTTTTGAATGTTTGTATTGTCAATCTAATAACATCTTCTTACCTTTCTTGCAATGGGCATTTTGTTGAAGACGTTCCATAAGACGATACCCACAACCAAGTCATTTTTAAGGTAGAATACCACACCCTTCCCATAATCTTCTGCTGCAACAGGAGCAATGACCGCAGGGGTCACCTCTGGCAGTGCCGTATCAGCTACCTGCAAGTTGGATTATTTTCATACAAGTAAGGCTACAGGCTTACCCAAACTATTGTAATTTCAAAGTTAAAAGAGTTAAAGGTAGGGTCATTGATTAGTTTTTTTGTCAATGTAATACTGAATTTTTAGCAAAATTATAAAAAAAGATACAGTTAAAGTCACATGTGAAAGTTTCAGCTAAATACTGTGTCTACTTGTTGAGCAAACGGCAAAAAACTGTCAAGGTATTTTCACAAGAATGTCAAATCAATCAATGTTTAGCAACCCTCAGAATTCATCCCTCAAAAAGCTGAGAACAATTTATGCATGAATCTTTTCTCAGATTCAAATGTTTTGATTGATTTCCAACCAAAAGGGGCATTTCAGACAAAATAATTTCACAGGATGCTTACTACCCTTACCATCTTTATAACAAGATAGCTTTCGAATAGAAACTACACAAATGTTTGACCCTATCTTTAAAGATCCATCACCTGTTTGTTTACCAGATTGATGGTGGAAAATTAATTTAAAATATTGGATAGTCATTTTCCTTTATTCAAGGAAGTTATAAATCTCGTTTTAGACAATGAACAATTAGTAACAATTAATTATTCAACGATACAAATGAGTTATTGTCTGGCTCCAGTCATTATCTCGCGTAACTAGTAGCCAAGTAAAGAAAATGAAAGGATGACGACAACTACTTACACTCTCTGTTTCTGATCTAACACTCTCTCCGGTTGCTTCTACGACAGCTTTGGGTGTGTCTTTTGGCGTGGCTTTTGCAAATACACCAACTGTTGGTAGACTGGAATCGACGATCCCTATTGCTTCATAACCAACCTCTGGGCCTAGATCACTCCTGTGAAATGAGCAATTGAATTTGGAAGTTGAGTTTCTTCAGAGTAAATACTGAACTGGCAACAGGAGACTTTGGGGGATGCAAGGTGGGGGCAGGCTTACCAGATCAAATTATTGGTCTCAGAAATGTGTGTGTGTTCAAAACTACCTAGATAATTTTACCTGGTAAGTCTGTCGTTATCTAGCTCCCCTGAAAGTCTGCTGCCACCTAGTGTTCCAAAGTTCCTATTATTGTTTCCAAACCCAGATTTCTACCATGTAGTATTTATACAATCCATAGGGTGTCTGAGATGACACTTAGATCTGATTATTATCATTATATTTATTATTATTATTTATTTATTTGACCAAGACAAATTATACAAAACTTACAAAGAAACAAATACATGAACAAGAAAGAAAAAGTGATCTAAACAAGAAAAAATATGTAAACAATGAAATATGTAGATAAATAAAAACTTGTAATAAAAATGGAAAAATTAAGTAAATAATGAAAAACAAGTAGTTCAATAGATTAAACGACAACTAGGGGCAGACACGAACTGAGTGAATGAGGGTGGACCGTGTGGATGGAGGGGGAAACCAATAAACGAGTTAAGAAAAAGCAAACATGGGAAAAACAAAGACAAATCAGGCAGGTCAGAAACAACCAAAGTAAACTGAATTACTGTTGCTCAGAAGCATGCTACCCCGGGCATGACAGAATTACAAGCCAGTATCCGTCAAGTCTGGACACTCATGGTGCTAACCCTAACACTTAAATAAATTACAAAATTCCAAAACAAAAACATCAGTGACATAATAGATGTGAATTTGGCATCCGGGATAAAGAACACAATTTGTTTTTACCCTTAAACCTGAGTGTACAGTGCTTTTACACAAAGGTGTAAGGGTAAAAACAAATTACATCAGTGACATAATTCAAACAATAAATATCTTAAACTTAAAGTGTTAGTAGAATGAAAATTTGGACAGCAGGAACAATTATAGACCTTGCAGACATTATTTCACACTACTGTTTTATGAATTAGCAACACATGTTATAGAGTTGAGATAAACAAAAGATGTTAAACAAACAAGATAAGATGTCTGAGAAATTGCTCCTTTAAGAGCAAGGCAGGTTTTCCAAAGTAAAGGCACCTCTATCAGGAAAATAAAACTTTGTATTGGAGCATTTCCAGAGGCAATTAAGGCAGTAACCAGGGGTATGCCATCTAGTGCCCTCATTGCCTCAGTGAAGTATCAGGCCTGCAACAAATAATTTTGAACTAAAATTCCATTAAATTCTCTTAATTTATTTCCCAGAAATGGTTAATAACAAAGCGCAGAACATAATGATTTTTGATGAGGTTATACTGACCAAAACATAGATTGATGCCAGTATGGTTTCTTGGCTCCTGTCATGTTTTCTCCTGCGAGTCTACCACTGACTACAGCATGATCATGGTGCTCTACCCGCCTCCTACCCAACTTGATATCATAGAAACATGCAGCATCACCAGCCTGGAAATATCAACGGGAGGAAGATATATTAACCCTCCTACTGTCTGACCATTCAATATCCTCCACTGTGGTTTTGAATAAGGGAATCAATGTGTGATGAAGAGGTTTAAAACTAGTGATTTAGACCAGCCGAGGCCTGGTTCATGATAATCTTAGCGAGACGAAGACAATGTGAAATTATCAAGAACCAGGCCTCGGCAGGTTTAAACTACTAGTTTAAAACCAATTCAACACACTTTGATTCCCATACATAAATATCTTTCTCTTAAAAAATATCCCGAAACATTGTAAAGGTTGAGCACAAATCTGACAGTTTAGCCTCAGCTCACATCGACTGTGCATTGAATTTTTATGTGTGTGTTGAACGAGGAATACCTCGCCGCACAAGTTTTGAAGTTGCGCGCAGTTTTCAAACTTGCATGAAATTGACTATGCGACCTACCAACTTAAATTTGGCCGTGAAGTTTATACGCTCCGCACAATCACCTGATAGCGCCCTCTTTTAAAAAGTTGCCAGTCTATGTTTAAACACTTTTGATTGTGTTTATATCACACGTTTAAACATGGCTATGTGATGTCCTCTCGACCAATCAGAATGTATAAACTGTCCCAGGTATTTATGAATGAAAGATAATCTATGCCTGCCTGCAATATGATATCATGTGGTGAATGCATCTACACAGTACACAGTCAACCCTCCTACTGTCTGACCATTCATTATCATCCACTGTGGTTTTGAATGAAAGATAATTTATGCCAGTTTGCAATGTGATATCATGTGGTGAATGCATCCACACAGTACACAATCAACCCTCCTACTGTCTGACCATTCAATATCATCCACTGTGGTTTTGAATGTAAGATTTCAGGAATATTTGATCAGCAATAACAACTTACCACAAAGACACCACTCCTGGCCTCCAACTCAGCGTTGACTCTGTACCCCCCTAAGTCATCATCAATTTCAAGACCAGAAGATTTTGCAAGCTCAACATTAGGCCTAAGTCCAACAGCAACCACTATGTGATCCGCGTACAACTGCAGTTAAGAGAAGGCAAATTGCATAGTGCTGAATTAATCAAATCCCCATCAAAGAAACGGACAACAATACATGGTAACACAAGTTGTCTTTGTGTGCTTTCTGCCCTACTATCACTGGTACCCACAACAGCTACAAAGTATCTTACGGATACATACAGAACCTCTGGGTCTGGGGTGAGACTTGGTCTATTTGAGCCCCACTTGAATTGTCACACCAGTTCATCAATTTCATTGGAAGTTGACCCAATATCTGTCGAGCAAACTCTTGATATTGCTCAGTGACTTGGCATTCAGTATGTTTGAGGGCAGGCTATTTCAGTAGTTTACAACATGCCGGTAGAAGAACTAATTTCTTACTCCAAGGCGTGACCTGCTCTTGACAAGTTATGACCCCAGGCTAGCACTGGGTGCATGGGTTTCTTCTGTTTGTACAGCTGGTATTACCCCAGGCTAGCACTGGGTGCATGGGTTTCTTCTGTTTGTACAGCTGGCATTATGTGGATACACCATAGCTTGTGTACTGTGGACTTAGTCTCCACAGTCTGCTGTGGAAATTTGTGGAAAGAGCCAGTTGGGCAGGATGGGGATCAGGCTGGCTCAGTGGTTTCTTTCCCTGCCATTCACCTCTGTGGACCCTGGTTCGAATCCCACCTCAGACCAGAGCCCAGCATGTAGATTGGGTTTTCAGTCTCTACCTGATTGCATGGGTTTTGGTCATTTGGGGTTTTCCTTCCACAGTTCTGATGTGAGAGTTTTAAAAAAAGACTTCAAGCCTCTAATGTCATGTTAAAATTGTATAAAAGGCAATTGTATTTGATACCCTACCAGTGCAAATTCCCCCAAACATCCAATGACAACAAATATCAAGTATAAGGGGCTGTGCATTTTTAAATGGTGAATTCTGATTCATTTCTAATCAAAACAGCATAACAAATAGTAAAATGTTCGTGTTGGGAATGTACAGACCCATTTATTGTTGACATCCAATGGCGCCATGTTTCAAATTTCGCTCTAAAAGAGTACCATATAAATGGCATTTTACACCATTTTAGCGTGAGCTTAGAGACTTTTAATTTGTTAACACTTTCAGAAGAAATTGGAAAATGAGTTTTTTAAAAACCTGAGTTTGGCCCTAGAGCCCCTCTATAAACATGCATTAGGACTTAGCAATGATATGCACAAATTCATCCTAGAAAAGACTCAATACAAATCTGCTTATCCTCAGGTATCTGATTTCCTTACCACTCTACCGTTGCTAAGCTTGATCTTGACCTGCTCCTTGGATTTATCAAAGCCAGCCGACTTCAAGAAGGCTCCAGGCACTACTTCCACTCCCTCTGGAGTAGAAAATCAAAGACAACATATACACACTAGCACAGGAAGGGTACATATTTCATATTTAAAAGGGAATCCCATAAGTACATCTACTTACCAGTAGAGAAAAGGATCATATCTCCCCTGCTTCCCTTTTTCTCTAGTCTACCCTTTCCTTTCCTACCCTCATCTTCCTATACACAGTGCCTTATCCAACAGTCTCAACTGTCTTACACCCGGTTCAGACAGGCGCTCTAGAATCGCGCCGAACCAAAATGAATTAATTACATGACAAGTTTGACGTCTGAAATAGTTAGGAAACACTGGATGCGCTGGAAGTCGGAAGATCGACTGTTTCAGTCGTTCGGAACAACTCTTGAGCGTCTTTGTTTCAGACGTCAATCTTGTCATGAGCTGAACCTGATGTAATTGTTATGTTAAGTTTGCATTTCTAAAACCAAGATTGTTTTGGGTCGACCTAGAGTCGCTCCTAATCTATTTGGTTCAGCGTGACTCTAGAGCACCTGTCTGAACCGGGTGTTACTTCCTTCAACTTATTTAGTTACTTTAATTTTTCTTTTTATTATCATGACGTTATCTCTCAAGGAAATCCTGGACAGAAACATCATCAAGTGAACGATTGTTTACTTCTGCTACCCCTTCATTATGGAACAATACTTTCTCCATCACTGGCTTTGTTCAAAACTTCCCTAAAGACTCACCTAATGAGGACTGCGTAAACATTCCCCTCTATTGATGTGTTGCTTCGCCATGGATACCAGCACATTATAAATGTTCATTATTATTATTATTACTATTTTGCTAAAGAATGCCAAGCATGACGAATTTTTGCCTGGCTGAAATAAAAACAGTATAATGTCTTGACAATTCACTTACCATGTTTAACCTTTTTCTTTGTCCATTTGCTGAGATATTCAGGTAGAACTCTGCCCATATTTCCTAAAAAGAAAGACCACACAATCTTTCAGAATCTCTCTTGATGGCTGTCCTTTGTCCTATGCTAAATTTCATTAACTTAAAATGGCGCTCAACAAATTTTTCTGCTAAGTAAAAATTAGCTGGGAACAAGCCACACAAAATCTACATTACCCTTAATTATTCTGGCAAGTAAACTGTTTCTATTAAGCAATCTCTTTCTTTGCCAAGTTTTGTGCTTGACAGATGTACGGCCCTTTTGGAAACAACAGCTTGGGCTTAGGCTCTGGCTCTGTCTCCGCCAAAAGTTTTGAAAGTGGACACTTTCAGTACAGACTTCCAGCAGACGGACGGCGCCTGAGTCGGTGCCAAAATCTAAGCCGTGGTTTTTGAAAAGGTCATATGAAGTTGGGTCTTGCCTGAGGCTAAAAATATTGAAGGAGAGGCCGGTAAAAAGATGGAGTGATTTGAACAAAGCTAATAATTAAAACAGCTGCCAAAACTCAAAGCTGGGTTTTAGTTGCTCATCAAATAGATGAGAAATAGTCAAACACATTGACTATTGAGGATAAAGATTTGTTCTGCGCATCCTTATTTTAAAACAATAAGTGGACCAGGGCGAAGGCAGCATCTAGCCCCCCCCCCCCAACCTCTACACTATCAAATAACATCTACTTAAGGCCCATGAGGTAAAACTCCACACTATAACTGTTAAGACATTACATCATGCTAAAATCATGGTTAACAGTCAGGTGGTCTTCACTTTTGAAACAATTTGAATGTTCCCTAGAAATGCCTGTTTTTGACATGAAATATTATATCTTATAAGTATAAGAAATATTTGGGGTTGAAAAAGTAAAAAATTGACAACAGCTGGACTCAAACCTGTGACCTCTGGATTTACGTGCCCCTGCTCTACCTAGGTCTCCCACTAGTCAATTTTTCTTTGTTCAACCCAAAATTATTAAAAAATTTACCAAGTCAGTTTCCCCGTTGGTTTATTACTTGATAAATACAAGAAATACAAGAATTTAATGTGATGACTCATTCACAGGAAATCCTAACAAAACAGCAGCTTCAATACTAGGCTATAAGGTTCAACAGATTTACAAATAGGAATTAAATATACATGTACCTTTTTCTGGAAATACTTGTGTGACTTTCAAATCTGTTTCTTTGCCTAGATTGAAGGAAAAGGCAAATTTATAAAATATTATCAGACAGTTTAAAGAAAAGCTCATAAAGTAACTTTCTTATAAAGTAACTTTCTCAGACTCTCTACGCCATCCAGTCACTCACACCACCATCCCATCCAATGAGGACATTGGTAAAATGAGAGTTGGTTCAACTTACCCCGCCTTCCGAGTGCACAGGCCAGCTCGCTCCCTAGGAATCCACCCCCGATAATGACGACGTTCTTAGCGGTCTGTGTAATCTCATCTAGACTCTGAAAGTCTTTAATCTAAAACATGGAATGACAGAACTTATCATAATTTGTAGTTTTAATTTTGTGGTTTGGCTATGAACCAAACAAAGTCAAGAATAATCATGCAAAAGATGCAGTTGGATCTCAACGGATTTGTACCTGTTAGGAGCAAGAAATTGAACAAAGATGTCCTCATACTTTAGTTTTGTAACATTTAATTCTGTACTCGTCTAAAACTGCTTTTGGGGTACATATGATTTTTTTGGTTTGGCTATTAATGAGTATTCGGTTTGCGGTAACACTGCATGTGTATATCTACACTGTTGTGTAGATTTTGTTCTTTGAGAAATTGTCTTGCTATTTATTCTACTGCCGCGTAATAAATAATTCAGAAATCGGCACTACTTAGTTCTGAAAAGAACTGTCCTGCTTATTAGCTACTACCTGGGTGGAAGGTAGAAAATTGGCCGGGACTAGTTCTTTCGCTTAGTGGATCGAGGGGATTTCTTGGTATTAACTTCACTGCCGCAGAGTGAGTTTCTGATGGTCTCAGCCTTTTGACTGGCCTGCTCTAGTCATCATCAGTAGACTGGTTTGGTTATGAAGCCAATGCATCTTAAGATATACCCATACTTTTGTTTTGCAACATTTACTTCCATTCTCCTCCTAAAAAAAGTTGACCGAAACTACAGAAATATCAGTGAATGGAAAAACCAATGTAAAGAAAAGTACATTAAAAAAATTATATTGAAAAGAAAGAATGGTGGAATGAAAACTGAAAAATTGAAAATGAAGCATTCAAATATAAGGTAAATGTACAAAATGAACAGGACATTTCAACACTAAAGAAGAATTTTAGAGCTTAATTTGTGTCTCATCTACTACTTACAGTTCTGAATAATGTTGTTCTTTTTCCAACTTCCTCTCCTGCCTTCTGGATTGCTGGAAGATTTCTTGGTGTGCCGCCTGAATAAAAACAAAATACAAAATTGGGTTTGATTGTGGTTTATTATTCAAAGGCAGAGTATACTTTTGGTAATTGTCAAAGACCAGTATCCTCACTTGGTGTATCCCAACATATGCATCAAATAACAAACCTGTGAAAATTTGTGCTCAATTCATACAATTGGTCATCAAGTTGCAAGAAAATAATGAAAGGAAAAACACTCTTGTTGCATAGAATTGTGTACTTTCAGATACCTGAGAAAGGCTTTATGCCTGAAGGCTTTCTCAGATTCAATTTTCTGTGTGTGAACAATTACCTGTTTCTCTAAAACTACACTACTTCAAAGGGTGTCATTTCCAAAAATGTTTTATAATATCAACAGCTCCCAAGTGCTCTTTACCAAGTAATTTTTGATGGTCATTAATTTTTGGAGTAACTACCAAAGGTATACACTCCTTTTAAATATCACAACAAAATAGTAATAATAATGAAATAGTTCTATCAGTAAAATGTACCACTGTAGTAAAAGTAACATCCAACAAAACTGTGCCAGACAATTGCCCCTTCCCAAAGTCTTGATGTAAGTAAGTACCCGATTAGACAAACAACAGTCACTTACAGGACACACTGTCAAGCATCACCACATCACTTCAAAATAAATGCCGACGTCTTTCTAGATAATTTGCTCTAAATCCCCCTTGCTTGTAAGAGTGGATGCTCTACCATGATGGCATGATAGTATCATGGTCGGTATAAGTGAGGCAGTAATGCTTGACACCCTTACTTAGAAGTGAGAATGGCTAGGCAAATTAGCAAAGTGTTGTATTTAAAAAAACAAACATTAAACATTCAAACAAAAAACAGAATTAGTCAGAAAGCTACCATTTTTGTGGTGAAACACTGATTTTCCAGTTGAACTGCAAAAACAAACTCAAAGTTAAGGTAAGATACTGTGTCTAATATAGTAGAAGTGAACATTTAATGCTGTTTTTTTTTTTTAGATTGATGTATTGGAAAATCACTGAAACTAGCTCCATTTTCATAGTTGTTTGCGTAAGCAAAACAGTATTCATAAGTGATCAAGAAGATTTGACACAATGTTGTATCACTTATCTGCTTACACCTACCAGCAACTTAGCGTGCTGTTTGTTTTGTTTACAGTAAACAGCGGTAATGAAATAGACACTGTACACAGGGCTGCTCCATAAGCAGAAAATATCTGCTTACAGGATTCATGAAATGGGTGCCATGTTCAGAGCAACAGTTTTGTTGTTTACCTGTGGCTAGGAGGCACTTGTCGTATTTGATGGTTTTACCATCAGCAAGGGTAACTGCCTTTTCATGCACATCCAGAGAAACAACCTGAAAAACAGATTCAATGAAATCAATTAATCCAGATAAATCAATACATCCAACTCGAAATAATCTGCATGTGGATAGAGTAATCTGCGGATTGATCAAGTAATCTGCGCATGGATAGAGTAATTTGCGTGTGGATAGAGTAATCTGCATGTGAATCAAGTAATCTGCATGTGGATAGAGTAATCTGTGTGTAGATCTAGTAATCTATGTGTGGATCGAGTAATCTATGTGTGGATCGAGTAATCTATGTGTGGATCGAGTAATCTATGTGTGGATCGAGTAATCTATGTGTGGATCGAGTAATCTATGTGTGGATCGAGTAATCTATGTGTGGATCGAGTAATCTATGTGTGGATCGAGTAATCTATGTGTGGATCGAGTAATGTGTGTGGATCAAGTAATCTATATGTGGATCGAGTAATCTATGTGTGGATAGAGTAATCTGCGTGTGGATCGAGTAATCTGTGTGTGGATAGAGTAATCTGTGTGTGGATAGAGTAATCTGTGTGTGGATAGAGTAATCTATGTGTGGATCGAGTAATCTATGTGTGGATCGAGTAATCTATGTGTGGATCGAGTAATCTATGTGTGAATCGAGTAATCTGCGTGTAGATCAAGTAATATGCCTGTGGATTTTTGTTCACTGAGTGTACAGTGCTTTACATATACCAGTGCATTAGTAAAACACATATAAAATCCACAAAGGATTTCGATTGATACAAAAGTCAAGGAAATTTACTGCCCAGGGGGCTCAATGTACCAAAAGATTGGAAAGAAATTGTCTGTTTCCTGAACTTGAGGGCCAGCTACTTTGCTGTTTTAATAAGGGCGAGGCAAAAGTAATGTCCTTAATAAAGGGCACCTCAATGAGGGAAGCGTACATTAATTTCTATTGGAACATTTCCAAGGGCCAATAGTGTCGCTGCAAAACACCACGACCCAAATATGACACCATCTCAAAAGCCTCAAGATACAAAAAACAAATTTACAACAATCATTTATGACAATCATTTTAACTTTTGATGTTCTTCAAGAATTTTGATTTGACTCAGTCAGGGCTGACTCACTGGAATAGCTGACTCGCTGGAATTGTGCAGACAGAAAAAAAACACCCTCAAAGTTACCTTAGCTCCCTTCAAGATGGCCACACCCCCATTTTCTCGTCCCATGAGGTCTGTTGGATTGCAGTAGAAAGACTCCGGCTCAAAGAGAATACTGTGACAAAATGAACAGATGACAAGAAATCGAACCTTATCATTAACTATACCAAAACCTACAAAATTAAACTGCATGTTTTGTTTGATTCTATTGAATTCAGGAATGCAAAAGTAGACTGATCGTGCTTTACATGGGATCAGGCATACCACCATAATCAGAGTCCAACAGTTTGGGTGCTGAGTTACTGAATGGTGTTGGACTGAGGACTGCACTAGTAAACTGATTATGCTTTACATGGGATCAGGCATACCACCATAATCAGAGTCCAACAGTTTGGGTGTTGAGTTACTGAATGGTGTTGGACTGAGGACTGCACAAGTAAACTGATTATGCTTTACATGGGATCAGGCATTCCACCATAATCAGAGTCCAACAGTTTGGGTGTTGAGTTACTGAATGGTGTTGGACTGAGGACTGCACTAGCAATTTCATTATGCTTTACATGTGATCAGGCATACCACCATAATCAGAGTCCTACAGTTTGGGTGTTGAGTTACTGTATGGTGTTGGATTTTGTTTAGTGTGGGAGGATCAAGATCATTCAATGATGTTAGAGTTTAACCACTAATCTGAAACCATTTGGTTTGGTAGTGTTTCTAGTTGGTTTCTTAATGGACGTAACATTTTGTTGAGAACAAGAAGATAACAATCCATGTAAATGACTGACCTTCTTTCTTTACCGTTCCACTGTGTGAATCTGAGATTAGCAATGGCTTCCTTGTCTTTACTAAACCACAGTTCCTTGGAGAGTGGTGGCCTCATGTATGGGGTATAATCCTCCTGACCTATCACCAACACCTGAAATACACCAACAGAAAAAAAAGAGAACAGTTTATCAAACGTATCCTGTGCATTTCATTAACACCTGAAGTGCACCAACAGAAAGAGAGAACAGTCTATTAAACATATCTAGGGTATTTCACCAACACCTGAAATACACCGACACAAAACAGCAAAAGAGAGAACAGTCTATCAAACATATTTTTGGTATTTTACAAACACCTGAAATACACTAACAGAAAAGAGAGAATAGTCTATAAAACATCTTGGGTATTTTACTAACACCTGAAACACACCAGCGGAAAAGGGAGAACAGTCTATCAAAAATGTATTGAGTATTTTAATAACACCTGAAATACACCAGCGAAAAAGAGAGAACAGTCTATCAAACATATATTGAATATTTTAATAACACCTGAGATACACCAACAGAAAAGAGAGAATAGTCTTTTAAACGTATCTTGAGTGTTTTACTAACACCTGAGATACACTGAAAGTTTAATTGTTTGGGTATTTCAGTTTTTGTTAAGAGTGAGGAAGTACCCTAGTACTTCACTCAGGGCAGTTAGGTTTAAAGCATCTCTAAGACGTGTTACTTATACCTCAGTTACATCAAAGAAACAATGTAGAGATTATCAGTGGTACTTAGATGAAATTTAAATAAAAAAACAGAAGGGATTCATAATTTATTTTGGCAGTTAACAATGAGATACAGACTTATCTCAAAACAGAGCTTGTAAAATGGCTGAATATTCTCCCCTTGTTCTTAATCACCAAGAAAGATAATCTTTGTTATCACCTCCTTCATTGAAATTTACAACTTTATGTTTTCAATGTCTTTCCATAATTCAAAAGAGCATGTTATTTTTCTTTACCTTTGCCTTCGGGTCGCTAGATCTTATAGCTCTGAATGCTGCAAATGCTGCTGTACCAGCTCCAACAATGACATACGGAACATGCTCTGGGAAGACTGCTGGGGCGGATACTGCTGGAGATGCTGAGGAGAGAAACACAAAGTCCCAGTAAATGAGCTTGTATGCATTTTCTAAAATTGTTTTTTAAACACATTTTTTAAATGCAAGTTCACCCCAAACAAGGCTAAAAGCCACACTTGGTAAGGGGCTACAATAAGAAAATACTCGAAGGTAAGAATTTGTATTCCTAATAAGATCTAGATTCCTAGATTGTCTGACCTCGGGCCTGCAGTCCAGTGTAGAATTCAAGCTCTGGTTTATCTCAATAATTGTTAGTGATAAACTGTAAAGTAGTATCCTATGGGAAAACAATTTTAACTGTTTGGACATACCCCGGGTAGAGAAATGTTATGAATAAACAAACACAGTTGTGCAGGTACCTGAGTCAGCCTCATCAGCTGTTTCTGTGGCAGCCACACTGGGTTCTTTGGTTTCTGTAGCAGCAGAGCTGCTTTCAACTTCAGCAGGGGTACTTGTCGCTACGTCAGCCTCAGTGACCAACTTTCGATCTGGCTGAAGACCAAGTGTGATCAAATCCATCTTGTACACCTGCAGATAATCAATTGAGGAATAATTGATTATTGGCTGCTGTGAAGAAACATTACGGTCTCTTTTTCCTGGGAAATAAGTCGTTTATAAAAATCCAAAAACTTCAACTCTTCCGGCCGGGACCAAATTCCATGAAACTAAGTCAGTAATAATAGGACCCTAACAAAAATGGTTACACATTGCAGCCCAATGCAAGCAAAGTAATTTATGTCTATAAAGTTCAAGTCAAACTAACAACAAAAAAGTATATCATTCAATACATACATGTAAGTGTCTGTAAACTCTTGTGTATCTATTGATTGAGTATTGAATAAGTACTCAAATTATTTGCACGCCAGTAGGTCACTTTGTTGTTGTTAAGGGCAACGCAGTTTTTTCACACAACACGAAAAATGTGAATTTCTAGTGGAACATTGTCCGTCTTCCTGATAGTCTAATGCCTGTTGACTCTTAGTTTGAATGTTTCGTTATAATGTGGTGTTTTGTTTTGTTCATCTATCCTGTCAAAGGGCTGTCTTTCACAAGTTTTGACTAATTCAATCAGTCTCCTTATTTTGCTTTAACTACATTTTGTATTATTGCCTTCATATTCTTTTATTAATTGGTTATTTTACTCACTTTCAGAATCATTATCAATAGAATTGTGTGAGAGTTCGAAAATAAATGTTCCATTGAATTGAATTAAACATTTCAATGGGCACGGAAGCACTGAACAAAAAGACCATAGAGGCAAGTGCCTCTACAATGTATGTTGCCATGAAGTAGCATGCCTGGAATTCTACCAAACTTCAAAAGAATTAAATACAAAAAACTTACAAATGCTGTGATTCCAATGAACCCAACAGCTCCACCAATCATCCACAGGTTTCCATACTTGCCGACTCCCTCAACTGACTCTGTTGCCATAAACCTGAGAGGGCCAAGTTGCGATGGCCTCTTACCTCGTGTGAGTAAAGCTAAAAAATAACAACAAATACGGGCAGTGGGTCAAAGATGATGCACAGTTAATTTGCAGTCTCTCTAATTCTCCTTGTTGGACGGGCGCTCTTTTCACTTTACGCCAGGAAGAATAACAAACGACAAAGAATACCATTACCAGGTTAACATGCATTCAACATGTTCATTTAGAAATTTAAGAATTCTGTGCAAAAAAGGAAAATGCTACAATAACAATAGGAAATTTAACTGCATACCAAAGTGCTGCAAGTGCAAGTAATACTACAAAAGTATATTATATGGATAAATGTTTTCAAAATGAAAACTTCTGATGTTCGGTCTAGGCACAGAAAGGGTTCCTTACTTTTGTAGGTCGATTTATGGGATAATCTGAATGCACTGTGCTATCGGACAATTTATCTTTGGTGCAGCTATTGATCAATTGCGAAGCAATCAGGTGATTGCGTATGTCAGGCAATTGCGCAAGGTTCTGTGTTGCGCGATTGATGGACCACCAATATTCTGCCCAACAGGGATGGATCTCGCAAAAGCCCTGCAAGCAAGATCGGTCGATCATGTCATAAGTTCCGTGCTGCTTGGTTGATGGACCAACAAACCTAGCCCTGGTAGGACGTCAGTGTGTGTTGCACTACACTGACGTTCTGGGTATAAAGCTTCTGTACCATGCAAACCAAATTTTGAATAATGTTTTTTCTTATTTTAACCTGTTTTAAGAAGCTAAAATTTCTGTTCATATATTCTTCATGGCCATAACTACACTCTTGAGGCGTCCAAAAATAACAAATATATCCATGGATGATAATATTCCAGAAAATAAATTGCAGATCCACGCTAACGTTTTAAACATCGTGTACCGATTGACGAGTGAGCACATGTGTGCCCATGTGCAAAATGCATAGCAACTCCATAGACTTCCGGGTCAATGCTCCTTGTAGCATGCACGAACGAATGTAGTCTTGGTGTAAGACTTCGGTTTGATCTGTCACAATATTTCCCAGCGAGATGGCACTATCATTTGCAGGCAGTTCATGGATGATAGTGCCCTCTTGCGGGGAAATTATGACAAATCAAAACGAGAGGAATATTGCACCAGACTAGAGCAAGTTTAACTTGCTATAGGCCCGCTTGCGTGCAAGTATTCATAAACGGAGTCTAAACAGAAAGTTACAACTGACAGGGCTCAAATTTTGGGGAAAAATCCACAAGACTGCAGGGCTTGTAGCTCAAAACTTCTACTGGACCAGACAATTAGTTACAACACCAGAATCAAAATGAGAAGAACACTATCTTCACAGTTTCACATTTGAACTGTTTTTGGAACAAGCATTAAGAGAAGGTTTCTCTCATTCCTCTCATGGGTAATAATTCAATACTCAACGCATTTGAAAGATATGTATTTATCAGTTTCAATTAAAAATACATTAAGGTGTTATGGAAAACACAAGACTGCTGGTCTTGTACGGTCGTAGGTTTACAGGCCCGACGCTAAAATCACTGGCCTCGGGCCTGCGGTCCAGTGTAAAATTCAAGCCCTGACTGAGACATCAATTTCCATTTTATTTTTCGAATAATGTCACCCAAGGTTAAAATTAACAATTCTGAACCCATCAGGCTAGGAGTTCTGGACCCAAGAAATATGTGAACGAGGTTTCAGCTCCCTCCATCAGGTATAAATATGAAAAATGCTTGTTATAAATTTGACGAGTGAGCAAGCTGAATCCTTGGCCACACTAATTAACGACGTCACCGGCCGGCCGGGTTGTGGGTGGAGCGAGGGTGCATACATTGGAATGGTTGCTTTATGTATCTGCTCCGCCCACAACCTGGCCGGCCGGTGATGTCGTGAATTGATTGGCATGATTAGAATAAATCCAAAATGGCCACGGTCAGTAAACATCGAGCGAAGTAAATCGGAGGAAATGGACAAATTATTTCTTTAAATATCTTTTTAAAACTTTATTTATTTAAACATCCAAAACACCCAGGTCATGCTAAGAGGTGAGTGAACACATTGAGCTGATTTAAACCGCCAACCCGCCCGTAGGGAATGCGCCTTGAATTTTCTATCGGTGAGCACAAGAAAAAATGGGTCTGGACATACCGTGTGGCCAAGGCTTCAGGTTTCCTTGGCCACACAAGTGGGGAAAAGCCGCCCTAACGGAAAAATTTCCGTATCCCGACTTTTTCACTAATTTTTACCCAAAGGAATAACTCATTTGTGAGTAAATTAGATTAGGTACTTAAGCATGTCAAGATAGGCTACTAACTAGTAGAGTACTAGTTTTATACTACCCGTACTATTTTATTTCATAACGAATGATTGAAAAAGTGAAGTGGTGGCTGGATACGGACATTTTTCCGTAAGTTTTGCTACCCATCATAATGAGTTAAAAAATGGCAGTCAGATACAGCCCTCATCTCAGCAACTCCAAACAATTACACTTATATAACTGAATTTCTCTCTGGGGACTCTGCTCTGTAAATGTATATGTGCAATTTATCGTCCGGAAACTGGGCAAATGTACATGGTATAGCTTACGTACAAAAAAATGAACTACAAAATATCATAAGTATTTATTCACCATCATTTGGTTGTTTCTTCTTTAAAGCTGACGAGAATGTCCTCTTCAAAGGCGTACATCCCTGCCACACTGATCTGCATTTATACATTGTTTTCCCCGTTAACAAATGTCCTTTGGTAATCTACTACTGGTCTTGACGACTGAAGCCAGTAGGGAAAACCGTGGGCAGAAAAAAATTTAACCGGCTCAGCTGGAAACCGGTTAGACCTGGTCCGGTTACCGGCGCTCACATTCGCTAGGTAAGAGCTGTATCTGTAATACTGCAAACCAGACTATTTCAAACAACACGTGTGTCTAGCGCCCTCTGTTGGTTAAGCTAACGGTAATCTAACTTTTTTCGCTCGCCCACAGTCCCGAAGTCGGGGGCGTTGCGATTAATGGGTAGCTAAACCTTACCAAAATTTCCAATTCAATTTTCCAATTGGAACCAATTAGAATTGTTCCAATGTTGTGTATTGGCACAAAACAAATTGGACCCAATTGGACACGATTGAACTCAGGTGGCTTCAGTTTGATTTTTTTCCAACTGGACCCAATTGGATGTTTTCAACTACACCCAAAAATAAGTTTTTACCCACTGGTCTGACAGCCCATTGGTCCGACACATTGATACTGATCATTGGACCATTGAGCAAAAAAAGTAGTTTATACCCATTGGGCTGACAGTCCAAAAACTTAAGGGGATATAGTTCATCCCACCCCACTCGAGGGATTTAAACCAGTGCAATTAAGTAATTCTAAACCCAGTTGGTGACATTGGAATAATATGAAGATTGTTTTTTCCAAGTGGACCCTGTTGGAAAAGCTTTATTTCCTTTCTATACCAAAGTATAAATCAGTTATTTCAATGGTTGCATCAACAATCTGAGGAAGCAGTCACTTAAGTTTTATGTCATTACATTTCATTGATTAATTCTGGTTGTGAAGCAGCCAATAACCATGCGGAGCGAGAGACAAGGAAGAAAGTTTCAGTTTTAGATGCAAAAAAATACTACACCAGCCCGTTAGCCCAATTTTTTTTGTTCCGATAACCCTATGTTCCAATAACCCCTTGTAATCTACACACTAGAGTTGGGGTTGTAGATTAGGAAAATACATTAGTTGCAACATAGGACTGTCGGAAACAAAGGGTGTCAGAACATAGTTTTTACACACAAGGAGAAGCAAGTTTCATGAACCAGTAACACCTGGATATATACAAGTACAGTCTGTGGATAAAGCATTTTATGGCCATTTGCATAGTCTTTATCTTTTTATTTTGATTAATCGATGGTGCATTGAAAACAAAATGTCATCGTTGCATACAAGTACTCTTTGACAAAGTTTTAGTACTTTCTTGTTATTTCTTTCTTTCTTTCTTCATTATACCAAACTCCTCTCATTGCGTTAGTACTTTTTTTTATTTCAGTCAGCCATTCAATAAGGCTTAATATTTGCCAATTTAAACAGTGTTTCTATTCTTAGCATGCAACGACCTTTTGAAACAAATGCACCATCATACTCACATTGCATTTCATTTTTCAATCAAAATAAATAAACTTTGAAATTTCACAAAAAATACTTCATTTACAAATTTTAATAAGCAAGTATATACGATACAATATCACTCCAACATTATACACCAAAAGATATATATACACTCAGACCTAAGTCAACAATAAAAACATCAGTAAACTTTATATGATATAAAAAAAAATTGACAGGAGGATCTCTGAAGTCACCAGGGGAATCATAAAGGCCAACATTTCTGTTGCCTCTGAAACTTAACTTTGCTATCAACCAAATAATTTATATGATTTGGGGTTGAACAGAGACAAATTGACTAGAGAGAGATTTGAACCAAAGACCTCTGTTTTAACATGCCAGCGCTTTAACAACTGAGCTATCTAGTCCCTATGCTGGCGGTCTCACTATTTTGTCAATATCTTTGTTCAGGGATGCTAGTCAGAAGCCATACAACCGTTAGCTGCCGTATAGCCAGGGATCACACCAAAGTTAACGATACAACCTTGTGGTCTATAACTTGATAACCAAATACATGTATGCACATAATAACCATTCCAACATCACAAAGTCATAACTCTCATACAATGAGATGGTTGTGGACATGACCTGTCAACACAACATTATGCTTTGAAACACTTTAACATTTTACAATTTGTACCTATGTTCTTGTTGTATTAAGCCCCTTTCACACGAGAGCAGTTTAGCAAGAGTCCCTTGCTAAACTGTAGCATGGTTGTAACATTTTACATTTAACATTTCGTATGAAAGGACATCAATTTTTGCCTGTCCAGGGTCCCCATTGCTACATTTTGTCGGCGGTCCGGCCGGACCTGCGACAAGATCTTCCGCACAGCCCACAATGGTTGCTAGATTTTAGTTTGGCCGTGTGAAACCTTGCAAAATCAGTCATGCACGGTGACAACAAATAAACAATAAGCGCTCGTAAAATTCGTAGCAAGGGACCATGGTAATTGTTTTGTTGTGTGAAAAGGGCTTTATTTAATGTTTCACATTAAAGCCTCAGCAAGTAACCTAGACTTCAACACAATCTTATAGAAAACAAATATTTCAGAACGAGTTTCTTCAAGAATATTTCAGTTAACATATAGAGTTGTTGCAGTGAAGGTCAAGTGTACAATTAATTCACGAAAGAAATATAACATGTATTGAAGAAAAGTACACATAGACTTGTTATCATTATTGTTATTGTTATTACTATATATTTGTGGTAACCAAGGATGCCGCATAAGTGAACTTAGTCACTGTAGCTAACAAGCCTGCGGAAACCTGTAAACAAGGGTGCTTGCTATGTGAACCAGAAGCACCCAGGTTATTAACTGTAAGCATTCAAGCCCTCTACCCATGTATAATCTGGCAGTCTAAGTACCTTAGCCACATTTTAGAGTACTTTTTGCATTTTTGAACTTATTTTGGACAAAAAAAGGCACATCCTTGAGAAACTTTAATTCCTGAGGTTGCCACAGTTTGAGTTATGCCCTGACAAATCAAGGCACCGAAGACAACTACTTCAGAGCGGCCAACATTTGCATCTTGCAATCAGGAAGATTTTGTACAACAATCAGGGAGTTATTTAGAATTACATTCAACATAATAAGGAAAAAAAGTTTCCATAATCAGGGAGATTTTCAAATTTTGTTCATCTTAACTTGGAAAGACTGGTTGATTTTCAGGGACTTTCTGCAGAATCAGAGATAGTTGGCAGCTCTGAAATGTTGTACAAAGACAATATCCCTGCTGTGTCATAGAGATATAGACAATCTAAAAGTTTGAAACAAGGTTTGGGACCAATAGAGAGACTCATCATAGTCCAGCATAAATCATTTTAAGAATCACTAATGATTGCAACTGCAACATGACATAGGCAGCCTGATGAAGTCGAGTACAAAAAGGTTCAAGCTCTTCACCTGTCAGGATGACAATCTGAATTTTTAGAAAATTTGCAGTTGAAAAAGTGAAAAAGTTTTCACAGAATACTCTTAGTCTTGAATTATATAAAATTTCCATTTGCCAAATTAGATTTTATGTACTTCATTTCCCTTGACAAAGTTTGCGCCCTTTTAGAGGAAAACTTCACATTTCGACAAAATATATATATTTACTTCATTTTCCTTAGCAAATTTTGATCCTTGTTTTCATAGGAAAACTTTACATTTTTTACAAAACAGTTCGTAGTTACTTCATTGTCCTACAAAGATTTTTAAGGAAACACTCTTTCTTTTTTCAAATCAGAAAACGCTTCAACAAGAATTTTAAAAGTTTTATTAAAAAACTCCAAACACATCTCTCTTTAAGAGGATACAAATGTAAAAACTTCTTGTTCATTTGGTCCACAAACCAGGTTGTAAAACTAGAGTTTGATTCTTACAGTTTCTGTGTCATTTATTTATTTTTTTTTTCTTCTTTTTTCTTCTTATTTTGACATAGAAGTACCGGATGTACTCGTTTTCCGCGCCCCCACTAAAAAAGGCGTCTCCTGCACAAACCAGGTTGTAAAACTAGAGTTTGATTCTTACAGTTTCTGTGTCATTTATTTTTTATTATTTTTTTTTTCCTTCTTTTTTTGACATAGAAGTACCGGATGTACTCGTTTTCCGCGCCCCCACTAAAAAAGGCGTCTCCTGCACAAACCAGGTCGTAAAACTAGAGTTTGATTCTTACAGTTTCTGTGTCATTTATTTATTTATTTATTTTTTTTTCCTTCTTTTTTTGACATAGAAGTACCGGATGTACTCGTTTTCCGCGCCCCCACTAAAAAAGGCGTCTCCTGCACAAACCAGGTTGTAAAACTAGAGTTTGATTCTTACAGTTTCTGTGTCATTTATTTTTTTATTTTTTTATTTTTTCTTCTTTTTTTGACATAGAAGTACCGGATGTACTCGTTTTCCGCGTCCCCACTAAAAAAGGCGTCTCCTGCACAAACCAGGTTGTAAAACTAGAGTTTGATTCTTACAGTTTCTGTGTCATTTATTTTTTTATTATTTTTTTTTTCCTTCTTTTTTTGACATAGAAGTACCGGATGTACTCGTTTTCCGCGCCCCCACTAAAAAAGGCGTCTCCTGCACAAACCAGGTTGTAAAACTAGAGTTTGATTCTTACAGTTTCTGTGTCATTTATTTATTTATTTATTTTTTTTTTCTTCTTTTTTTGACATAGAAGTACCGGATGTACTCGTTTTCCGCGCCCCCACTAAAAAAGGCGTCTCCTGCACAAACCAGGTTGTAAAACTAGAGTTTGATTCTTACAGTTTCTGTGTCATTTATTTTTTTATTTTTTTATTTTTTCTTCTTTTTTTGACATAGAAGTACCGGATGTACTCGTTTTCCGCGCCCCCACTAAAAAAGGCGTCTCCTGCACAAACCAGGTTGTAAAACTAGAGTTTGATTCTTACAGTTTCTGTGTCATTTATTTTTTTATTTTTTTATTTTTTCTTCTTTTTTTGACATAGAAGTACCGGATGTACTCGTTTTCCGCGTCCCCACTAAAAAAGGCTTCCAAATGTGTGCCCCCCCTTATTTTTTATTTTTGTTGTTGTTGTTGTTGTTGGGTTTGGGGTTTTTGTTTTTGTTTTTTTTTTTTTGGGGGGGGGCTTGGAAGTCAAATTCAGTTTGTTTGTTTCTTTTGTAACGGGGGGGGGGGGGGGCTTGGTATTCATTTTTATTTTGTTTTTATTTGGGCTTGGAAGTAAGATCTTTCAAATGTGTGCCCTCATTGTTTACTTTTATTTATTGATTTTTTTTTTTTGGGGGGGGCTTGATATAGAGTGTACCCTTGTTTTAATTGGGATGGAAGTCAAGTTTTAAGAAATGAGTATTTTTTCAGAATGGGATTGGAAATAAAGTTTTCCGCAACCCCTGGGTCTTTTGGGTTTTAGTATCACATGTACACAATCACACTGTTGGTAAAATATGGGTCTTACAGTTTATGGCAAATGCTAGGTAATATGGTCCTTCCAACCCCTAGAATCTTTAGAATGCAATCTTTGAATTAGTCCCCTCGGCAAGTTGGCTTCTTATCAATTAACTCTTTCACGATTTCCCTCACAATATCATTTCTTTTCATTTTGCTCAAAGTCAGCAGTGCCTTGTCCATGAAAACTTCTGTATGCAGTGACATTTCCAGCTGAGTGAAGACGCTGTTCAGATCGCTGCAATCTTTCAAATCAGTGTCGCATTTCAGACCCATTAACTCGCCAAATGCCTTGAAGTCTTTCTCCTTGCTTTCAGTTTTCATCATCTTGTTGACTCTAGTCCTGAACAACAGATTAAAGTCCTTCCATCGACAAGCTGATCATTGAAAACAGGGGGAAAAAGTGCAAGATGTAAGATATTATTGATCTAACTATCTTCAAAACACTAGATGGCAGCAGACCAGGTGAATTTCAATTGTTTGTGTAGTTCTTTGGATTTACCAATGGATTTACAGGGCATACAGAGCTGCCAACATTTGCGTCTTGCTTTCAGGGTGATTTGGTACAACAACCAGGGAGATATCTGAAATATTTAACATAAGAGCAGTTTCCATAATCACGGAGATTTTCAAATTTGTTCATCAAGTGGGCTGATTCTTCAAATAATAGTTCCCTACGCTTTTAGAGAGACTGCAGATTTTCCCACGGAACAGTCGTCCACTTCTTGCCCTTCGTCAAGCCACATCAGCCATTTTTTCAATCTCTCAAATCCTTTTTGTTTACACTCGAAATTAGTATATTTTTCAGCTTTTTGTTTTTGCATACTGTTGAGCGCCTTGAGCATCACTGCTTGACAGAATTGTGCGCTATATAAGAAGCCACTATTATTATTATTGTTCACTGGCTATTAAATAATAATCTTTTGTTATAAATCATCATCAAAAAATCAAAAACAAACATTAAAGACTAGACTCGCAATTTGTTGTTGTAAATCTTACCCTCTCCTAATACCAGAGCCTTTTGAAAATCTTTCTTGAAATTATCCGTCCTGTCTTTATATTTCGTCTGCAAAATAAAATAGAACAAAATACAGTTTTAATAATAATCCCGCAAGGGAGGCTAAGTAATACTGTGTAGTTTACAAATTCTTGTGCTTGGCAAGCTTTCCAAAATGGGACTAAGTGACTAAAAGGGCGTCTGGGTGTCTAAGATCTGTTCTGACACACACGCTTGTCATCTATCTTCATGTAAAAGCATTGGTGTTGCCTTTACTTTCAACTTGAAGGAATTTAAGTTCGCGTCCTGGGCTGATTTGCTCACAAACTATCACCAATAGAGGGCGCTATTCCCCCTGAACCAAGATCACAGGAAATAGGGGTGTACCACACTAAATAGGTCACAACTCATGGGCCAAGCTGATAATCATAACTTTTAACCCCACAAGATCTTTTTGATTATAACAATTTGGGGGTCATGCAATTAAAAGATTGTGTAATTATAAGAATCTATCACAACATGGGGGTTCTGTGTTTAAACTTTTGAGGGGATTTGATAAATTTAGGCTTTAAAGTTGGTCCAAACTGGCAACAAGTCGGCTTGAGAAAAAGCACCTTTTTGGGGGGTGTTTTTTTTTCTGGGGGTAATTAGCGTTAATTCCAAATGGCTGACCTGCCAAATATTGAAAAGAAATCTTAAGTTCAGCTGTCTAGAAATAAATTTGAGAATTGTTGAGTATTTTCAAATATTTAGCATTTATCATTGGTTGCTATGGGAGTTTATTTAGTGTGGTGCACCCATAGAGCCAGAAATTGAGAATTTGATACGCGCCCTCTGTAGGTAGAAATGAGCCATTTTGGTTGTTTTAGAAATAGCAACAGGAGGGTCTAGGAACCTAGACCAAATGCCTTGACTGCAGTCAATATATTAAGAATGGTTATATATTGCAGTTTCAAAGAGAGTATATAGTAGTTAACACCAGGAAAAGCTTGGAATTAAACTTTTATTACAGGGCACTACTGGAATTTCAAAGGGGATTTACACAAAATGTGCAATTGTGCTTGAAAACAGATGAAGAAGTACATTTAAGTTCTTAACTCTAGTGTCGTGGCCGAGTGGTTAAGAGCATCTACCCAAGCTCTCATGTTTCTTACCAGCAGAGTGTGGATTCGAGTCCCCAGTCTTGACACTCGTGTTCTTAAGCAAGACACTTAACCTGTTGAGTAGGGGACTTAGACAAGTCGAATAGCGCCCTCTAGAGACCACATTGTTTGATATACGTGCTCATCCTGAGTATATTCTCTGACATGACTAGTTTGATCTTGATCTCCTCTAAGTACATAATAAAGCCAGACACCGTTCTGATGATGATAACAGTTACTCGTCCTTGACATTTCTGCTTTACTGCTCATCTACGCAACATAACCATTATTGCTTAGGATGGGACATAAAGCCGTACGTCCTGTGTGTTTGTAATGCATGTAAAAAAAAACAACCAATTACACTTATCGCTAAGAACAGGGGTTAGCTCCGGTGTTTCTGTCAGTGGCTGCTTAATGCACAGCAGCACCTTGTAAACCATTAGAAGGTGCTACAAAAATCGGTCTCATAGTTCAACCCCCCCCCCCCCCTCCAAAAAAAAAACTGTTTTAAAGTGTTTGTTCAAGCACCTTGAGTACCTTTCTGGAAGTATATGTGCGTTCCACAAGACTATAGATTATTACATTATTAATTATGAGAAAAAATCAACATAGCCCCAGCAGAAGCTTGTCGATTTAGACTTTGCCTTTTTTTAGAGAAGAGTTACAGATAAGAAACATAGGCACAGACATTTGCTCAAAACTTCCCGCCCCCAAGAACAGTTTCCTATTATACTCACCTCGACCAAGCTCTTCTGAGTATTTTCAGGCAATATCGGGAATGTCTTGTCCTCCCCCTTTGCATTTTCATTTGAGGTTTTTGCAGGCACCGATTGACTGCGATTAAAGCATGGACGAACTGTCGTGCTTCTACCTTCTCCACTGAAAAAAAGTCAATAAAAAAATCATAAAATTAATAAAATTATTAGATACGATCTGGAAAATGCCAATGGCTACAATTATTGGCACTAAATCTAATTCTCGCATGAATTAATTCCAATATGTCAAAGACTTCCCCCAAAAAGGATTTAATTTACTGAAGAGAGAGAGAGTGGCGGGGAAGGAGGATCAATTCCTAAAGAGGCCAAGATCTCTTTAACATCAGGTCACTGCAAAAACGTCAGAATCCAATTAGGATGAGAGAGAGGCTCCACACAGAAAAACTCCATATCCCAGCTCTTATTGGGCTTTCACAGTAATGATATGCGCATTCACGGGCACTTCACAGACATTTCAATTGCTGGCCTTATGCAGAGTTTTAAGCATGTACAACGTCAGTGGCTGCTGTGCTTGCATTGACCCAAAAGTTAGTAGTACTATATTCAGTTTCTTCACAAACAAATTTTGAAGACAAACTCTGCTGCAAAAGGACATGAATGGAAAGCAAATTAACCCACCTTTGACCAGTGTGGATTGGGTTGGTTGGGTCATTTCTCACCCTGGGCCTGAGTTTAAATCCTGCCTCAGACATGCCTCGCATGTAGATTAGTTTTCAGTCCCTAACTGATTGCTTGAAGTTTTTGCCATTTGTGGTTATCCTCCCACATATAAAACAGAACATTTTTTGGTCATCTTCTACTTCACATGTACAGTAATCATCCTGTTATTGGGGCTTGTGCTGTTGGATGTCAACTAAAATTAAACAAATATAAACATACCTTATTTTCTCCAACGGTCCAAGATCATCTCTAGTCTCATCACTGCTGGCCGATTCAGTGGATAGAGAGAAGGGTTTAACATCAGTATCTGTGTTAGGTTCCACCACTTCCCCACTATCATCTTCCGGGGTGTGGTTGAAGATGTTGCCATTGGCAGTCGGTGAATCATGTCCCTGAGCTCCAGTGAGTGCCCTATCATCATTAACATCAGTATCTGCGTTAGGTTCCACCACTTCCCCACTATCATCTTCCGGGGCGTGGTTGAAGATGTTGCCATTGGCAGTTGGTGAATCGTGTCCCTGAGCTCCAGTGAGTGCCCTATCATCGTTAACATCAGTACCTGCGTTAGGTTCCACCACTTCCCCACTATCATCTTCTGGGGTGTGGTTGAAGATGTTGCCAATGGCAGTTGGTGGATCATGTCCCTGAGCTCCAGTGAGTGCCCTATCATCGTTAACATCAGTATCTGTGTTAGGTTCCACCACTTCCCCACTATCATCTTCTGGGGTGTGGTTGAAGATGTTGCCATTGGCAGTTGGTGAATCGTGTCCCTGAGCTCCAGTGAGTGCCCTATCATCGTTAACATCAGTACCTGCGTTAGGTTCCACCACTTCCTCACTAAAAACATTAACAATCAAAAACTTGAGTTGAACGGGTCGTACCAAGAAATAAACTATTGACTGCTGCTTTTAATCAAAGCAATAGTTAAACGATGGATACTGATGAGAAATGATTTCCACAAAGCAGACAGACTTTAAAAAAAATTTAATCAACCACAAAGGAAACTGACTGGGTAAATTTTAAATAATTAGGGTTTGAACAAAGAAAAATTGACTGGAGCGGGACTTGAGCCAGCGACCTCCGGATTAACGTACCGGCGCTCTACCAAGCTATCCAGCCCTATGTTGGCGGTCTCCCTATTAGTCAATATCTTTGTTCGGGGGTGCCAGTCAGAAGCCATTTGACCATATTGACTGATTGGGAGACTGCAGACATAGGGCTGCACAGCTCAGTTGGTAGAGCGCCGGTACGTTAATCCAGGGGTCGTTGGTTCAAGTCCTGCTCCAGTAAATTTTTCTTTATTCAAACCCCCCCCAAAAAAAATTAAATAAATAAATAAATAAATAAAAATAAAGATTATTACATCTTAAAACAAGGAATTTTGAATGTAAGAAAATCTCTTTGTTGGTTGATTTGAAACAAAGAGTTGTCAACGCCGGTGTGATGATAAAATATTTGATAGCAAAAACAGCTTCAACCGTACCTCGTGTGAGATCCAATAAAAGGAAAACCTGATTCAATACATCATAGGGTGAAAGATCATTTGCTTCTACTGCTCCTCCATTGTGCAACAATTTGTCGCAACATGATAAATTTTCTTCATCAATGGCTTTATTCAAAACGTCCCTCAAGTCTCATTTTAGGACTTCATAAACACTACCCTCTGTTCTCTGTTTTACTAGATCATTCCCTCTTATTTTATGTAAATTATAAATGTTCATTATTATCAATTGCAAAAGCAAATTGACAACCTTTTTTGCTAACATTACCACTGCCCATTATTATAAAAAGTTTGTGGGTTTGAACAAAGAAAAATTTACTGGAGCGGGACTTGAACCAGATTAACGTACCGGCGCTCTACCAACTGAGCTATCGAGCCCTATGTCGGGGTCTCCCTATTAGTCAATATCTTTGTCCGGGGGTACCAGTCAGAAGCCATTTAACCGTTAGCTGTTGTGTAGCCAGGGATCACACCCAAGTTTCTGATACAACCTGGGAAGCGGCAGCCACGCATTATTATAAACATAACACTTTACCTCAGACTGGTTTCCCCGCCCAGAAGAGACTCAAGTTCTTCCTGACTGGCAGGTGGGAGACTTTGTCTGTTGCTGTTAGTAACGGCTTGTGGGCTATCAGAGGTAGCTGATGCTGTGTCGTCCCTTCTTCCTGAATCATCGGTGGATTGGGCAAGGTCACTTTCTTGCATTTGACCTTCATCCTGTGAAGCCGTCAAAGTTGTCATTTGTGTTGCAGACACCTTCGCATCTTAAAAAGTTCAAAACAAGTGAACATTTATTAAGTGTGAACACCTCTGGTTATTGTTCGGTTTTTCTTCTTCTCCCGCTTCCACGTAACTCTTCTCTACAGCATAACTCATGATTGAAACTGAAACAAAGGTTCAGACCGGCAGTTGATTTAAAAAAAATAATCATAACTCCTGAACTAAACATTGGATTTTTACAATTTATAAATTGTCGTCATTTTCTTTTAAAAAACTTAACAAAGGCTACACAGAGTACGGCCCCATTTGACCTTTACTTCCAGTTCAAACCTGGGCCCAATTTCATAGAGCTGCTTAAGCATAAAAAGTTGCTAAGCACAACAAAATTATGCTTACCAGAATAAGGTTACCAGCTAAAATACCATTTATCATGTACAAAATGTAACTGGTATCCTGCTTAGTTTTGCTTAGCAGAAATATATTAAGCAATATTTTCTGCTTAAGCAGCTCTATGAAATTGGGCCCAGAAGATGAAGTTTCAGATTAAAAAATCTAACCCCTGAACCAATCATTGGATTTATAAGGTCAAATGTCGTCACCAATTCATTCAATCACAATTTGATGACATCACTCACAAACACTTTGTTTTTGGCATTGACAAAAACTGAAAGGCTAGTTTCTTTTTCCATTCACAACATAAAAAAAAAAAGCTTTCAAATACAGACATGAAAAGCAATAAAATTAGAGAATACACATGGAGGCACATCTGGGATAAAGCTAAGGCATGTTGCGGCTTGCCTTTCAAAAACATGGACAGTTAAAACTAAAAATATCACTAGGATTCAGGTTGGCTCAGTGGTTTCTGTCCCTGCCTTTCATCTCTGTGGACCGGAGCTTGTATGTGGATTGAGTTTTCAGTCCCTACCTAATTGAGTGGGTTTTCCCTATTCAGGTTTTCCTCCCACATCCAAAACAGAACATTTCTTGTCACTTCGTATATTCATCCTGTAAATGGCTCACTGAGGATCTAGCCATTGTTGTCAGTAGCCAATAGCACATAGTGCTTAGACACTGACTTGCATTTTCAAGGAGCCTTGATTTGGTTTATGGGGTTTTAAGAAAGCAGACAAACAAAAGATGATAGTAGCAATTTATTGAACCTTGTGGATAAGGATTGGAAAATAAGATGGACAAAAAAAACAAAGAAGAGGATTTAAGCATTCAATCTAAAGACTTAATCTATTTTGTCACTTCTACAGTAGCCATAGCAGATTTCAATGATGAAAAGTCAAAATACCCTTTGATGGTTTTTCTCAACAGTGAACCAGCACAAAAATATTCAATTATTGAATGTGTTTTTCTGATAATAAAACCAAGGGACCCTTAAAAAGCGAAGAGCAACTGTGTGTCAGTTTTAGATGTGGAAGGGAAAACCTTGGGGAAAACTGGTTTGGGATTTGAACCAGGGTCAATGAGGTGGAAGGCAGGGAAAAAACTATTAACCCAACATGACCACCCAGTAACTTTGGCCGTGTCCGAATTGATGGCTACAGCTATGGCTAGATTTCTGTGTCATCACGCGTTGAAGTATAGTACGTCTTTAGCAACATGCCTAGCAACAGTCATAGCCGTTGCTGTAGCCGTCAATTTGGATGTGGCCTTACACTCACCCATGTCTCTACTGACACATGCAAACAGCTATCAAAATAAATGAGTTAGAACAAGTTATTGGAAGCATGTGCTTTGAACTTTTGCCAACACTTTTTATTTCAAAAGCTGTTGCATGTGGGCCCTGAAAGTTTATTATTTAATACAAAAAAACCAAATCAAACTCTAACTTTATAGCACTTATTACCTTTACATCTTTTTCTCCATAGCCATATAACAGCCAATACTAACAGTATCAACACAGGTCCTAGAATGCCTAAAGTTACGACAATGGCTACAATGTTTGTTCCAGTACTGCTATTGCCTGTAATAACAGATTAAAAGAAGAAGATTAAAGTATCAAAGAGTTATACATCACATACTTGAATATACCGAGGTTCACTTTCCTATCTGTCTGAAATAACTCAATGAAGTAAAATATCTAGTGTTGTGAACGTTTGTCAGCATTATCTGTCATCTGTCTGAAATAACTCAATGAAGTAAAATATCTATTATTCCCCCAAAAATTGTATGCATTGCTTGGCATGTATTTTCCATAGGATTGCGCACAACGCATCACGCATACACTAGACCGATAGGTCAATCGCACACAACGAGTGATGAGTGTAGCGTGTGCGTTAGGTCCAAGGTATATCTACGAGATCCTGCAAGGCGCTAAAGGGCGGTATCTGGCGTTATTCACAAGCCTGGAAGTGTGACGTCAAATGTTCGGGCTGTAGATTAAAATAAAACTGGATACAATGACAGCTGGGTTATTCCGAGAACGTGGGACCCAAAGTGAGTCCTGAAGGTCAATCTTTCAAGTTCATTATGTAAAAGGAATTACTGATCAGTTGTGTTATTTATCCTAGTCTTGCATCTTGTCATATCCTTCTCAGGAAAATTTATAATTGAATTGTGTCATGTGTTTACTTCCTGGTTCACCTGATATGAAGTTAACGATGTTACAGAATTACAAGGATCCTATGTACATGGAATTTCCGAGCTACATGAGGGGTTATACTTCAGGCGATCTAGCCTGGTGGTTTTATTACTTACCAATACATTGACTTGAGGAATCCATCTCAAATCCACGCAAACAATCACATGTGTAGCTACCGTTGATGTTACTGCATCTTGAAACGGAAGCGTCGCATGAGTCCAGATGCAACTCACATTCATTTACATCTGCAGAAAAATTAAACGAAAGACCAAGTGCAATAGAGAAGAGTAGCCCGTATATTAAATTTGCGATAACACCAGGTGGGATCTACTTTGCTGTGTAGATTTTGTTCTTTGAAAACTTGTCTAGCAGTTTATTCTACTGCCGCAGAGTAGATTTTGGAATTCGGGAGACTACTTAGTTCTGAAAAGAACTGTTCTGCTTATTAACTTCTACCTGGGCGGAAGGTAGGAAATCGGCCAGGACTACTACTTTCGCTTAGTGGATCAAGAGGACTTCTTATTAACTTCACTGCCATGGAGTGAGTTCTAAATGGTCTCACCGTTTCGACTAGCCTGCTCTAGTCATTTCCTACCCTCCGCCCAGGTATTGGCTAATAAGATGGACAGTTCTTTTCAGAACTAGGTAGTCTCCCGAAGTAGAAGCAAGACCTAGTTCTCTTAGAACAAATTTTACACAGCTAGTAGATATACACATGGTGTTACCCCAAACCGAATATGCAATTTCTCTTTTGCTTTTTCTTTTTGTAGGATGGATGGAAATTGGCAAAAGCTTTTGATCAAGTTTTGCTCAGCGAGTACATGTAGATGTGTTTGGAGGACTTGTGACAAGGAGATTTTCCAAAACAATAGGGTAGAGGAAACCTAATTCGCTGAAGCCTGCAGAGAACTTCTTGAGAAAGACTGTGAGAAATACCGAATATAATCAATCGCCCAACCAACCAGCTAACGTTAAGATGCTCAGGCTGAAGCCACTAAACTCTATCCACAAAACTTTCACAAACCCAGACAGTTCTGCACTCAATTGCCATCATGTCCCGGGCAGCCTTGCAGTTTTGACTTGGGTCCCAGTCTTGTATAAACAGCCGACTTCCTGTTTGTTTGCTCTTAAGATCATAGGCTTAAATTTTGATGTTTTGAACCCTGCAAAATTTAATTGCCTCATTGTTTCATTTGTTTTCTCCTTGTTTCATATGTTTCACACAATATTATCACTCCCTTTCTGTGCGTAATTGCCACTATCACCTAGATAAGTTGTCCCCCAAATCCATCTTTGCCCCCTATGCTGTATTTTTAATGCTGGTTAAGCCTTCACTGCCCCCTTGCCATATCCTCGCACCAGGCGCTAGGATCAGGATGTTACTTACCGACACATTGGTTCATGGAATCCATCTCAAATCCAGGCAAACAATCACATGTGTAGCTACCGTTGGTGTTACTGCATCTTGAAATGGAAGCGTCGCATGAGTCTTGCAAATCACATTCATTTATATCTGGACGAAAAAAAAAGCAAAGTGGAACATGGAAGATAATTAAATTTGTTAACTCTTTCGTTACCAAACTATTTGGACAAAAACAACCACTGGTGCCCACATTGTTTGACCACTGACGCATGAAGCACAAATTCTCACACATTCTCACACGACAGAAAGCTTTCGTTCAAAGGTAATTTTCAGCAAACTCTATTATCTCATTGAAGATATTGTTTTAAAACAAACTAAGTAATAACAAAAGTTCTTTTTTATTGAATTCCCTTACATATAATCTAAAAATCATTGAGATCGGCCGACAGCGGGTACTAATCATATTTCTGGCCATATAGAGGGCAACATTCAAACGGAGAGCATACAAATCTCCAAAAGTCACCTACAAGTGACCTTCAGAGATTCAAATTATTCAGCAAACATTTATTGATTTCTAATCAACAGGAGGACTTCAGAAAAAATAACTTTGCAGGATGCTTACTACCATTACCATCTTTATTAAAACTAGATTATGGTTAGAAATTACACAGTGCTGGTTATTAGCCTTGATTGAGATGTTACTTACCGACACATTGGTTCGATGAATCAATCTCAAACCCAGTCAAACAATCACATGTGTAGCTACCGTTGGTGTTATTGCATCTTGAAATGGAATCGTTGCATGAGTCTGGCGACTCACATTCATTTATATCTGGACGAAAAAAAGATATTGTTTTAAAGCAAAATAAGTAAATAAATAATCTTACTTATTGAGTTCTCTTACATATAAACTAAAAATCATTGAGATCGGCCAATAGATGTCAAAGTTTTTTGTCTTTCTTTCCTCAGTGTGGTCTGTAATCTCAAACATTTTTTTGTACACAACCATATGGCGCTCCACAGGTGTTTGGCATTTTGGATCTTTCAACTCCAATTTGAAGAGATTGCATAATAGCAACCTTATTTCATTTTACCATCATTGGAAAGATCTAATTTTTTTCTTTTCAATGATGGTAAGCTTGAGAATGGAATATGTTTATGGACAAAAATACAGCTTGATTACAATTGGCCTTTGTGCTCAGGCTTGAGTGCTTTATTGTGTGTAAGCTTGGTTGACTATAGTCGCCTATGGTGGGGGTATGAGTGCACTTGATTAAAGCCGCCTATGGTAAGTAAAGGGTTAAGCGATCAATCTTCTTCTTAGTACATGTAGTGCTGGGATACCAGGCACAGATGTTATTATGTTGAGGTGTTTTGTGCACAGCTACCCTAGTCATTATGGGTCGGCCAGTTGGCTGCTTTATTGCCAAGGGTCTAATTTCACAGAGCTGCTTAAGTACAAAATACTGTATATTAATAACAAATAACAAGGCACCAGTCACTAACTATGTGCATAATATGGTATTTTGATTGGTAGCCTCTTTCAACTGGGCAAAATTGTTTTGCGTTTAGCTGTTTTTTGTGCACAAACAGCTCTGTGATAATGGCCCCTGCTTTGCTATCAGACACTTACCAACACACTTATCCAAACTGTTCTTCACATATCCAGATAAGCATTCACACCTGTAGCTACCAATGGTATTGTGGCATGTTGAAACTGAAGTGTCGCATGTGTTCTGGTTCATCATACATTCATCAGTATCTGGTGCAATTACTGGCGGTGTTGGTGTTGGGGTAGCCATCAGGCACTCTGGTGGTTTCTCGTCATCGTTTAAATGCTTACAAAGACTGCACAGTCCTGGGATGTTTGGATGTTGGCCATACCTTGATAAAAAAAACAACAACAATAAAAACAACTAGAAACGAGTTTGTAACGAACAAACACTTGGGTTTCGGCTTTGTTGTCAATGTTGAATTAATGTAATAATTAATTTGACACCTGATGATATCACGATGAAAACACGTTTTTCGTATGAACTTTGTTATAATCTACAAGACGGTACAAAAAATATAACTCTTTTACATTATGGTTCAGACGATATAAAGTTTTAAATAATAAATTGTAAATAATAAACTACCATGCCAATGCTAAAGTTATTATTAAGCTATACCGCACAGACCTTGAAATAAATTGTGGTGGGAGAATGCAATGAAATTGCGCGACAACACACCGCTACTAATATCCCAAAACGCTTCCATATTTAATAGTTCGAGGACTCTCCACGAGCAAGAGGGCGCTGTACAGGTGCACCATTAACTGTAGAAGCGAAGTAGTGAACCAAAATGAAAGGTACAAAGGTCGAACGATGCCACGCGCGTGGACAATGGGCTCTGTGTGGGTATGGCCGTATGCGATGTACAGCGTGAATTACGTGCAATGTACACACAAGACGATCGTGCTTTGTTGACGATACGTGTTTTTAAATCGTTAATATCATCAACAGATGATTAAAAACCCTCGATCGAGCTGCTGCTTGCTCTAAGTTAGAGCACAGGCTTTCATTTGATGTATTGTTTGTGTCTTTTAAGACTGTAGATCCTGAGATCGAACAGTAACAAATTTCACGTGTAAATGCTATGAAACTTTTTCGGAAAGAAGTATAATAATAATTGTGAAATAAAATAAAAATCTCGACGAAAACAAAGGTGGTTTTGGCTGATGGCCGAAACCCCCAATAAAAACAAATTCCAAGGTTATGGCAACCAAATTAAAGTCATACTTATACAACATACTCATTTACACTGTAACACATGCACTGTACAATATAACACATGCTAGAATATTTGCTGCGGGAAATTCTTTGTCCCCAGTTAACTATTAAATCTATTAAGTATTCTGAAATTTTGCATTTTTGAACTTTGGTCTGCATTTCTTTAGTACATAAAAACTTACCCCTCATTACATGGGCCACACTGCGTATCACTATGCTTTGTGCAGTTGTTCAGCACACTTGCGTTGGAATCACACATTCTGCATGTGTTACATTGGCCTTTGGTTGCTGTCTGGTCTTGGAAGGTTTCCCCATCAATACAGTCCTCACATACTCCCTTTTCTCCATATCCATCACCACAAGTCGACTGATGGATAACAAAGGCAAAAACGTTACCATTCATGCAGTGTAGCATTCCTACATGTAATCGCACTATACTGAGAGAGTTAGGTTCCACCACCTCAGAGCTCGCACGCAGAGACTTTGCTTGTTATTGGGAAGAACTGCATGATTTGCTGAGGTCTGGGGTGGCAAAGTACTATCAAATGGATTCAGTGGTTAACAAACATGGACATTGAGGGGGGAGGGGGGAGGGGGGGGGGGAGTATCCCAGTTTTGCACCGGATCCCGAGGAAAAGGCTGGCAAAAATGTCAGCTGTGGTAAGTAAAGTCCTTGGGTAGTTAAGTACAAATAATCTATCAGAAACTAACCGCCTTATTTTTGAAGGGGCAGTTGTGTAGGGGAAAAATTAGGATTGAAGGCGTCACAATCAGTACACCATGGTGGAAACATAGGGTGGAGGGTCAAACTAAAGACAGATGAAAAGATCTCCGTAGAATACAACAAATGAACAAGGATTTTTTAAAGGGTTCAGACTTGAGGAATACAACCATGACAAAGTACAATGTCAAAAAGAAAAAGGAGTGAGTGTAGTAATAAAGGAGATAAAGCAAAAGGTGAATGCTAAGCCTGCAAAAGTGAAAAGGTATGACAACAGGGTTAGGCAGTTTCACCAAAAACAGACCATTGAACAACAATCAGCGCCAGTTGTTTAAGGACATTGGACGGAAAGACTGACAGGACGCAAGCGGGCCTGAGGCCAGAAGAGGCAAACCCTTTCTAGGATGGTATTTGGGACCAACAAGTTCAGCAAAACTGACAAGCTGAATGGCTAATGAATGTGAAAGATACATTGAGAGGGGTACAACGGCAAGATGGATTCCAGGTTGAGGTGGGCAAGGTAAGTACCCAATTGGAAAGCCCTGGGGCCAGATCATGTGCATGGGTACAGGTTGAAGAACTTCTGTAGTTTGTATGAACGGAGGGCCCTACATCTGCAAGACTGTCTAGTACAGGGTATGGTCCCATTTTGGATGACTAAGGCAAAAATAGTTCTGATTATGAAGGATGTCAACAAAGGTAACATTATGAGTAATAATAGACCAAAAACATGCTATGAACAGTATGATTGCAGAGGTCTTCTATCGACATATGGATGACCAGCAGTTGTTTCCAGAGGAGCAGAAAGGCTGAAAGAAGCGGTCCAGAGGTACGCAGGATCAACTTATCATCGATAAGGCTGTACTGAAGGACTGCAGGAGCAGAAAGATGAACTTGGCAATGGCAAATGGCGTGGATCGATTACAAGAAGGCATATGACATGGTATCACACACATGGGTAATGGAATGTCTGGATATTTGGAGTGGCTGATGCACTGACAGATACAAATATCACCCCTTCCATGGCAAAAGAGACCTATCTGTATACTCTGTTCCTGTGTTTAAGACAAGAAATTTGACTGCGTAAAATAACTGTGGCCTTTTTCTCTGTCTGTTTCAAAATTAGATTTTCACTGCAGCTATTAAGGTTAGTTAAGATTTTTACCGACTCTCACTTGTCTATCATGTTACATTGTGCATGTATAGAGTAAAACAGGCCAATTCTTTGGCATACTTACAGCAGTAGATCCCATACCCACTGGACAAAACACACATCGTAAACAATCTTCTATTTCATTGTCAAAATAAAAGTCATTTTGACATTTTGGTGGAACTGTAGCAATGTCCAAAGGGTTAGATTGATGTAGGACTTCTGGTAGGCTGGTGATTGGTGCGCCTAGAAGCACTGGAATTAGTGTTGCAAGCTGAAACAAACAATGTAAATGGATACACACTTTGAATAAAAAATAAATAAAATAAAACCCAAAACCAACACAGACATCCTCCCACCCCCAAAAACAAAACACAAAACACAAACAATACAAAATAAATAAATAAATAAATAAATGCAATTTTATAAGTAGCTGAAACATCACCCAGCTCGTTTGAACGGTATGCACAACATTTGCAAGTTGAACACAAAAATACACAGAGCCGTGGTATCAAGCTGGTCATGTTGGAAAACTTCCCTTGAAATATGTTTGCTTGAAATTATCATTTTTGTGAAATGAGTAAAAAAAAAAAAAAAATTTTCTGGTCTTTGACAATCACCAATGTTGACCACATGCTTTGGCTGTGCTTCAAATGTTTCTCAATGACAACAAGAACCTTGCCTTATCTTTTAGTTTTACAACATTTGTTCAATTTGGGGTTCAATTGTTTAGAACATAACAAATACTAGTGCTACAGCCTGATTAACAAAAATGGAACTTACATGTACCACCAAACTTGCACATTTCAGAGTCATACGAAGACTCACAACTACGTCACTCATGATGATTGAAGTCAACTGATGTCACATGTGACTGTGAACATCTTACTAGAGAAAATACAAAATCAGCGTAGACTGAGATGTAGAATTCGTTTCCTCGGTATTTCTGCTTTATCTGAAGATGACCTGTTTTGGTTATAGGACATAAATCATGAGTAAAAACTAAACGGGTCAAATAAATGAATAACTAAACTTAAAATTGTGTTGAAACAAAAACAAGGGGTTCATTAAATATTTCCAAATTAGGAGAGCTGGTGAAAAGTAAACAGAAAATTTGGGAAATCGTCTTTGTAGGAAATATTGATGTACGTAAAGTTTATTGCTCTAATAATTATATTGCATTTTAGAATCAAGAAACTGTGATGGAGCTAAAGTTGAAAACCAATGTCATTATGACATCATCGTGATGTCCTCATAGCTTATTTCTTATCTGGATATTGAGATTAGGCCTAACTTAGTGTTAAGTTTTAATCTTTTGTGAACAATGCAACAGGTTTTCAGCAATTAATAGTTCCTTAAAAAAAAGTTATAACAAGAGGGTGCTGTTGAAAATAATTACTTCATTACTCTTTTTATTCAAAGGCACAGGGGTCAAACTTTATTTTATACAAAGAGACTAAGACATTTTCTAGACCATATTATTCACAGATCTTAAAATGAGGCATGGAAAATTCATTTCCTCCCACTTCTTGGTCCTACACCAACGATATCAGGGAATGTCATGACTTTTCGAATGAGAGCTAACACAGTTTTGAAGTGAGTACATTAATACGACGTTGTGATGGTTCAGTTTTGTATAATTTTATGAAGAATCACTGAGCTGTCAAAAATAGGTTTAATCATTGTTGGCAGCCATGTTTGCTCATTCAAAAAGTCATATCAGTCCATGATACAACAAGAATGTAAGGAAAAAGAAGAGGGAGAAGTCAAGCATATTGGCACTTTTAATGGGGCTACTCTCAACCTAAGTGGGAGAATAGCAGTGCAACAGAGACTGCCTTAAGCCCGTTTCAAATTCAAAATTTCCATGGTTCCTTGCTACAAATTTTTACGAGCGCTGATTGTTTATTTGTTGTTACCATGCATGACTGATATTGCAAGCTTTCACACGGCCAAACTAAGAAACTAACAACCATCGTGCACTATGCGGAAGATTTTGTCGTAGGTCCAGACCTCCGACAAAATGTAGCAATGTTTAGTAAGATTTTACAAGGGACCCTGGACAGTACAAAAATTGTTGTTCTTTCACACGAGGTACATTTTGTAAAATGTTACAACCATGCTTCATCTTAGCAAAGGACCCTTGCTAAATTGCTCTCGTGTGAAAGGGGCTTTACTTGCCATAATCATAACCCTCAATCCTCATGAGGGTTGACTTGTAGACTCACTAGACTGGAGGTCTAAGGTAACGCCGCCCTCAGGTCAATCTGCTCAAAACACATTTGTTTAGAATTGCTTTGAATGACTCTATATTTGTGTTTATCCACTTGTTTATTGTTATGCTGCAAGTATGAAAATATCTCTTTGCGTGCTTATAATTACATCCCCTGTACACTTTGATAATCGAAGTATCTTGTAATGTTTACTTTTCTGATTTTTTTTTTTTTTCCAGCGCCTAGAAATAAAACAGGACATAGATAAATGGCGTTTTACCAGCATACGGTTTGCATCAACCTCGTTCCCAGGGGTGATCGATCTTGTCACGCCATTTTTTCCCAGCTTGCCTTGCTTGCTCACCCTTGAGATTGATTCATAAACAGGCCAGAATCTGGCATTGAATTAGGCCTGTGACCAATCCACCCTATGCCCCTGCTCAAGTATGGTAGCTTGCAAAAGAGAAATCAAGCAACTGGTCCAAGGGGCCTCTCATTCTTCTTTGGTCTTTTGATATGTCTAACTCTATGCAGGTTAGGGTGAGCGTGTAAAAACATAAATCATTTGAAATGAAATAACGGCAAAATATTTGCCCTCTCACACATGCATACAGCCTCCTACAAGCAGCATACAAGCGCTCAGGAATTTTGTGTGAACACATTGTCAGAGACATCAAACTGGTATGCTGCCCGCGCATTGCTGGTTCACGATAACAAACAGTTTTGTTTTTGTTTTTTAAAATCTTGGATTCAGGGACCTGATGAAAACATTAAAAAGATGAAAAGCGGCCCATATTTCATTCCAGGCCAAATCACCTAAAAATTCTGGAAAGTTTAAAAGTCCCCTATGGATGCCACGAACATACACACAACTTTTTGAGTCACTACTCCTCAACAGTTCTGAGATACCCCTTAAAAAAATTAAGCCCGCCCCTTCAAATTGACTTTTTGTGTTTTGGAAATTTTTTAGAGGTCTGCATCTACAAATGGAAATAGCTACAAATTAATATACAGGGTACCCGGTATCTCATCAACTACCTGTAGAATCTACAGTCAAAAGTAGCACAGGCCATTTCTTTATCAAGGTAGGTCTTTAAAAACATACATTTTAGCCTGCGTATGACTTTTCATCATTTTTGAGATCCCCTAGTGCCTAGGTGAAATGTCTGATTGCTTTTATATTACATTTGGTTATAAACTAGGTGCATAGTGACCTGATATAAGGATAGACCAATCAATTCTTTGATGGATATTTGCTAGGGGTCTGAAATTGGGTCCGCCTGAAAAAGTGCCCTAAAATGACTTTTTCAAGTGGTTATTTGACAACATGGGACACCACTGACAGATTTACAAATTGTTCCCAATAATACAGTAGTGGAAATGCATAGTGACTTACATGTGATTGTTTTATATTTAGTGTGGATATTGCAGGTAGTGCCGTGTGATGACTTGGCAATGCAAGTAGGTGGAGCTCAGCGCATGCAGTGACCCGGACTGGCAGGTGGATACCGATGTGGAATTTCGGTTGAGGGAAAAGACATCTGGGTATGGTTCTCCCTTGTTGGGGAACCTGTCAGGTGCAAACTCTGTGCTTGATGTGACCCCAGAGGTGAGGAAGGAGGTTAGCTTTGAGGAAAGTACACCTGTTAGGCGTGGGGGCTCAGGGATGTTTTCCCGAGCACAAGAGATTACTCCCGTTGCTAAGGCATCGAACAGTCGGGCCCTTAATGAATTGATGCTGTTTCTTTCAGGACAGAATGTTGTGGAACTGGGTAGGGGAAATATGAGCCTGTTCCTGGACAATAAGGGAGCAGTCCAACACAAGCCGACCAACAGCGAACTGTTACATGTAGGTGGCATGACCTGCCCAGTCCAGAAAGCGTGTAACAGCAGTTCAGCTGCAGAGGTGGATGACTCCACGGTGAGGCCCCAGCCATCGGGAGGGAGTACATTGGTCAATAGTGAGGAAGGTCAGAAGGGAAGTGTGAATTGACGACCATACATAACCCCTGATTGTTACAATGGTAAGGTTCTCTGAAAGGAGTACTACCGCCATCTTGAGTCGTGCCATGAGGTTAACGGCTGGAGTGATGAACAGGCTGTGAGTTACATGACTGCAAGCTTGCTGGGTAACGCACTCTGATTGTTGGGCGAGACGGGGCAATGTATAAGTACAATAACCTTGTCAAGTTGTTGGAAAGACGATTTGGTTCTGGTCAACAAAGTGAGAATTATCTTGTCGAATTGCAACACAGGCGGCAGGGAATGAAGGAGACCCTCCAAGAGTTGGGTCAGGCAATTCAGGAGCTGATGGCTCAAGCATACCCTGAGATCGAGGAAGTTGCTCACGACCGGTTAGCGAAGAACCATTTTATTGATGCAGTGGATAACCATTCCATCCAAGAAGGCATCTACAGGGCGCGTCCGAAGAATTTAGACAAGGCTGTTCAGGCAGCCTTGGAGACAGAGAACTTTGACAAAGTTGAACGTCAAAGGTTACTGGACATGCTGGATCGACAGCCCGCCAGGTTGGCTAGGGCTGCAGACTCAGTTGTTATGGAGCAGAGGCTGGGTAGTTTGGAAGCAAACCTCGGTGAGAAAGCCCGTACTTGGCAAACGATGGCAGAGATGTTGAAGTCTTTGGGGCCTTCAGGAAAGCACGAGCCCCAGGGGACGGAACCCGGTCCGAGGAGGTGCTTCAATTGTGGGGGTGTGGGGCATTTTGCCCGGGAATGTAAGAAACCCTGAAGACAGTCTACCCAGAAACAGGGAAACGACAACCAGCCTCAAGAGGGACCCACGGACAGGCTGGTTTTACCAGAGGGTCCAAGAGACAAAACAGTGATAGTGGTGGTAGTGGGGGCAAAAGGTCGAAGCGAGGGGACAGGAGAGTAATTACTCTGCCCCTGTCCAATCTTGGTCCACGCTTTGGAGTATTTGTTGATGGATTTGTAAGGACTGCCAAGTGTCAATTTTTGATTGACACAGGGTCCATCGATTCTTTAATAAGTAGTGCCATAAACTACCAAATACCAAAAGGGCGGAGACCCGTCTTGGAGATTCAGGGTAAAGAGTCGTTGGTCAGAGGCCTGGTGGCTGAGCCAATGATTTCAGGGGAGGAGATGAGGGAAGCTCAGCTGGAAGATGGGACGATGAGTTGGCTCATCAAGTCCAAGGAGGAGGGAAGTGATCGGCCCGAGTGGAAGACTCTGTTCCACTCTTCCTAAGCCTCCAAGACTTATTGGTCTCAATGGGACCAATTGGAGGTTAAGGAAGGACTGTTGGCGCAGGGAGTCCAACAATGGAAAATCTGTGAGGTGGCTTTTGATCTTGCCACAGAACGTGTCATTGAGGAGTTGCATGGTGGTCAACTTGGTGGTCATTTGGGAGTCAGTAAGACTTTGGCCAAGATAAAGTACAAGTACTTCTGGGCAGGTATGTTGGCAGATGTACGGTCATCCCTGAGGGCTTGTGATCTCTGCACCAGAAGGAAATCTGCTGCTAAGAGAAGGTTTGCTTGTTTAAGGCAGTACAGGGTCAGCGTTCCGATGGAGCGGGTGGCCAAAGATTTGCTTGGGTCACTGCCTACATATCGCCTCGGTAAGAGTGCCAGTGGACAGAAGAAAAAGTGCCGACATGCATCTAGCCATGAACTGCAGCAGGGCCAATTTGTTTGGTTGCGAAGTCTTGCAAGGAAGAGGCATGGGTCCCCCAACCTACAACTGCATTGGGATGGACCATGGCTAATAGTAAGGAAGTTGTCAGACGTGGTGGTGCGCATCCAGCTTTGGCGAGGAGGCAAACTTAAGGGGGTCCACATCAACCGACTAAAACCATATGTCGGTGAGGAGTTGGAACCTTGGGACAGTCAGCTTGCCTTCGCATAGTATTCTGTGTGCAACACTGGTCCACAATAATCAATGGCTTATCTTTTATACGTAAACCGTTGGTTATTGTGAACCAGCGTTGCGCGCAGCATACCATTGATACAAGCGACGGCGGCCATTTTTGTTATCGGAAGGCGACGATTCTGAATAAACGATGGGAATTTATCATTTTTTGCACCTTGTTTTTGCGGAGTGGATTTTCTGGACCCACCCCGAGCTCACTTTGAAAACAATGAATAGATAGAGCCTAATTTTGGCGAGCTCCGTTTTCAAAAGAGAAGTCCAGGTGCATAAACGTGAAGGGGAAAAAGTTTCGAATAGGATTTTGTACATGATGACCTATGAGGGTCGGGGAGACGATAGCGGAACGAACCGAATAGTTCTAGGAGTATCCAATTATTATGTACAATTGTTTGATTTAATATTGATTACTGAAATGAACGATCTTGAGATCAAGTCACCGACAGTCCACTTGTCAAGAGTAGAACTATGCGGTTTGTTCCGCTATCGTCTCCACGACCTGAGTCATAGGTCATCATTACTCCTAGAACTATTCGGTTCGTTCCGCTATCGTCTACGAACCGAATAGTTCTAGCTAGGAGTAGGTCATCATGTACAAAATCCTATTCGAAACTTTTTCCCCTTCACGTTTATGCACCTGGAGTTCTCTTTTGAAAACGGAGCTCGCCAAAATTAGGCTCTATGTGTTCATTGTTTTCACAGTGAGCTCGGGGTGGGTCCAGAAAATCCACTCCGCAAAAAAAGGTACAAAAAATATTAAATTCCCATCATTATTCAGAATCGTCGCCTTCCGATAACAAAAATGGCCGCCGTCGTTTGTATCAATGGTATGCTGCGCGCATTTAAAATGAACGTTTTTACGTTGGTATTTAAAATGAACGTTGAAGACCTCGTCCCACTAATTCCCATATTTTACTCAAATTAGAAAACGTTGTATATTGATTTCGACATCTAAACAGAAGCACAAACACCCATAAAATAGAATGAATGTTGGAAAATAAAATGACAACACAATTTAAACTGTAAAAATATGACTCACCGTGGAGCAATTTCTAGAACTGTCTACAGCGATCAAACGTTTATATCGTACAGGGCCAGTTCGAGATTAGTCTTGGTTCCAAGACCTTTGCATGGATCAATTCCAACAACAGAATGAGTCCACTATCCATCGTTGGTAGTTCGCACCGAAATGGATCAATTCAAACAACAGAGGGCGTCACTATCCTTGGTTCGATGCCGTGTCCGAAACGGCGACTTCGGCTACAGCTACAGCTAGATCGGCGCGTCTGCCAGTATTGAAGTATAGGCAGACGCACGCGATCTAGCCGTAGCTGTAGCCGAAGTCGCCGTTTCGGACACGGCCTTACTACAGACAGTCGTCAACCGAAATGAATTCAAGAAGAAAAGCGCGCCCTCTGTAGGGTTATCACGTTACGTTACGAGTATGAGGTAGTGACGTCTTGGACCAAGACTAGTTCGAGATGAGCAGCGCACGAGCGCGGAATGGGGAATCCCCTTGAATTGATATGTCGCAATAGACCTTATCGCCAATCCGCCTGGTTGATTTTGCTGAATGGCCGAAAGAACGTTTCGCCGGTGTCATGATTCTAGAAAGTTCTTGAGCTGCCGGCCGATTTCGCAACACGAATTACTGGAGAAAAGATATCTTTATCAAACAAACGTCTGGCTCAGGGAGTTGATTAGGCCCTCCGTGTGATACAAATACACACTGCACCAACAATTCATAACGGAGCCCAAGCCGGAGGCGTATTTTTTTTCCCAGGACGAACGTGGGCAATTAACATAAATGGGCGTAGTAAACTTTACATTTCCCCTTGCACATGCGTACTTGGACGTAGTAGTTGTGGGTTGTACACTCACGTGTATTATTATGTTATGTGAAAGTACATGTGCATTTACATGTACATGTACATGTACATTACATGTACTGTACATTGTGTACCGTTCATTGTGTACAAAAATGCGTCGCGGCTTGTTGAGTCTTGATTGCCCGATAAAATATTTTGGGATAGGGTTGGGATAGGGTTGGGATAGGGTTGGGATAGGGTTGGGAAGGGGAGGGAGGGCAAGTAAGAAAATAGACCGACATCCATAATGAAAGAAGAAACCCATTAAATGAAATTAGAAATGGTCCTAAATGTTTGTGATGAAAGTACACTGCAGTAACAGACGCAGCTTGATGAGCCTACATGTAGTTTAGAATAATAATTTGTTGTTGGACTGGGTTCATCGTTCATCACAATCTATACACCCTTGTGAAGTGGCAGTAGAAGAACAGCCGGTCGCGTGGTCCCCACAACTATGTCATTCAACATACCACCACTGGCCCAAGGTCCCTTGTGGTCATCATTCATACACTAAACCCACATTTCTGGACATTGATAATTACATCAAGGCTGAATGGCCATTCCTAATTCCATTTATGTGTTCTAAGGAGACTCAACAATGGGCCAATAAAGTCAAACTTTGGGAGACAAGAGTTTGTAAACCTCAAGGAATCTTGAAAGGAACACAAGACCTTTTAGTGTAAACTGTAAGATGTGTTAATATTGGGGAGAGGAGCCTTCATGAATACTGCTACTTTTACATAGCAACCCACAACTATTACGTCCAAGTACGCATGAGCAAGGGAGATGTAAAGTTTACTACGCCCATTTATGTTAATTGCCCACGTTCGTCCTGGTAAAAAAAAAAATACGCAAGTCGGAGACGGAGCCCAAGCCGAGGTTTGAGAAAGGCCCCAAAAAGGAAACCTTACGCGATATAAAGCTATGCTAGTGTATTTTTTAGAAAGTGAAATACACTGAAATGTGTATTTCAAGTCATTTGTTTGGATTTGTTTGGATTGCAATGAGAGGAATGGTTAATACGTCGATTTCGAGAATTCAAAAACCGAATATTCCATTTTCTCGAGTAAACGATAAAATGCTTTATACTTGGCATGCACATAACTCCCTTGTGTTTGCTCCTGCTTGTCTCTCGTGAGTCATGGTAAGACTAGTTTTCCAGTCTAGGTTTTTCCCTTACGGCCTTACACTGTTGTGTGTTGTGTGCGTTTGAGTTCACAGCTTGTAGCATGTGAAGTTGTGTAGTTAGGACAACCAATGAGAGCAAGGCTCTGGTAAGGTTGTTTGGCTGGATGTACAAGGTTGACCAATAAGGATTGGTCTTGCAAATGAATGGCTGAAAGTTTGGCGGGAGCAAAAATAATTGTCACTTTGTCACAGCTTATGTTTGCGGAAACTTTTCAACCCACCTCCTCCCCTTACAGTCCACCTTTGGTAATACCATGATTCGAAGCTGAATGCTCTGGGTGCACAAGCATATTTCTTGGTTTTCACTACACTACGATACAGCGGAGTAAATTACATAATATTGTACTGGGCATGTGTGTTTGTTTTATTCGGGTTGCTTGTGGTGAATCCATTCATCAGGTTGGCATGAGGTAGCAAGCTTGGGGCCAGCATACGTTCTCATTTTTCCCACAGGGTTTTGATTTTTCGTATCCGGCTACTATCCCGATTGGTTCTCGCATCCAGCTCGGTGTTTGTTCTTCGTTTGTTTATTTGTTTTTGTTAAGTAGATCTTTCATCAAGGGAACTTGATATACAATGGTAATGAAGTACTAGATAAAGCAGGGAAAAGGGACGTGTTTAATGGTTTTATATAAGACAGTTGATTAAACAGTTGAGAGATATAGAATTTATCCCGATTTTCATATGATGTGGTAGTGTTAGCTCTAACGGTATACATTATGGTGATATTCACTAATTGTGCGATGTATTATTGCGGTTTTTTTCGAAAAATGACAGATTTGGTTGGGGGTCTAAGGTAATGTCATAAAATACCACAGGTTTTATAGCTTCATTAACAATACCAGGTTAACTTTTAGCAGGTAAAGGCAATATTAATCTTACGTAACAAATGTGTTGGGGATTTCATGAACAATAGTGCCTTATGGTAATTCCAAGGGCTACCTTGGAAGAATGCAAATTTATATTACCGTATGTCATATTAAATTACACTATTTACTTTATGTAATGTTAGAGTCATATAGTGCCCTTCCGTACCGTTGGGGCTATGTATTTTCCCTTGTGCGTTCCTACTCAGGGGGACAAATTCTAACTTAAAACACTAGTTAATTTAGTTATTTTGTGTATTAGTGCCCGTCGGTTCCGTTGGGGCTACAGTCTTATCCCCTCAGACTTCCACTTTGGGGAATCAGTACAAGTGTTAGGTTCAAATTTAAGTTTGATACATTTTGTTTGTTCCTGTACAATGGTTTGTTATATGTACTAACAAGGCAAGGTGCGTTTGTGTTGTTCGAATGTGGAGGTCCGACGAGTGGATGACCGGTGTGCCGGTTTGACCCTTGGGCCCGGTGTGTCGGTGTGACCTTTGGGTCCCGGTGTGCCCGGTGTGTCATTAGTGTTGTGTTTGTACACAGTATTTTATGTGGATATGGACAAGTGAGTCCATATATAAATGTTGGAAGGGCGTGCTGCCCTTTGGTGAGGCCACAATGGTTTGGACGTGGTAGTCCATTTGTGTTTTGGTTGGACATGGTAGTCCAAAAGTGTTTTGGGACGATGGTAGTCCTCAAAATGTGTGTAGTAATGTATTTGTTGATGTGTGTCTGTTTAGCCAGTTTGCCCTGTGTCCCGGCTCCTTGCCTACTGTACTACTAAATCTCCTATAGGTAAACTTTGCATTTCACAATTGGGTGTGTGTGAATAGGCAAAAATCAAGTTGCTTGTGATACGTTGTCAATAATGATGTCCGAGTATAACAGTCCGCTCTCTTCTCTAGTACAGAGACTAGAGTAGTAGTTAAGTAGGGCCTATTATTAGTACATTTTTCTTTGTTACCAAGATGTAAGTGCTTGATGTCCTACTCCTAAAATACCTAGTTTAACTCGCGTTTTGAGTTCCTGGGGCCTATTTCACTAGAGTCACCGTTTACGAACATCGCTATCACGAGATCGCAAACCGCAATGTTGTGCTTGCGACGTCGCTGATTTTGTCGCAGTTGTGATGTCATAACAAGGAAAATAAACGTTTTGTACGAGGCTTAAAGTTAAAGTAGTGACCTTTGACATAAACCTCCAGAAAACCGTCGCGACGGTTTTCGCACGTGGACGTCATAATGTCAAAATGTTGTAGCCGCGGTTCGATTAAAAACGATCCGCATTGAAATGCAGTTCAAATGTAAATCGTCGATGCTGGTGCATCAAAAGTAACAACTCGTTAAAAATGGTTCACATGAAATCAAATTCAACTTGTTTCATTTTTAGGCTTAAAGTATAACTATATAAATTACTTTTATAAAATCTTGTACATGATTGTTATATACGTTGAGAGTGATACAAATTTGCCCAAACGGGTTAAATTTATGGGTTATGAGAATGACGGTTTTTGTTTCTGACATCTGTAAATTTGTCTGATACTGTCAAACAAAATAATAACAAATCGTTTGAAATATTGATATCTTAAAGAACTGTCACAATCTATAAAATGATAACTCTCGACTTCATATAAGCTTCAGCTTCTTTTTATTAGACCTATATTTGCAAAAGGCATTCATTTCCAAATGCTCGAAATTTTCGTCAAAGTGTTGTCACCGAAAATGTGTACATGATATTAAATCGGAAAGGACAAATTGTGGATGCTATGAGGCCTACACTAACTTTAGGCCAAAATGCTGGTAAAAATAACTGAACCCAAATAGATGAAGATTTCCTTTTACCGATTTCAATCTCTCTCGGCAACAATCACGTTGCTGAAAGGTGTCATCGGCCAACTGCGCCGTGGGTACCCTGAGTATCCCAGTTAAAGACCGCAAAGAGTAAATGTAACGCCATTTTACTCTTCAATTCACGGACAAACTATACTACGTCAAGACGTAAACCGTTAATAAAATCTAATAAAATCATTCTTCATTGTCTTGAGAATACCACACCATACATGTATGTTGAAGGGCAAGTTTTACTCTTAATGAACTGTATCTATCATTACTACGAAGTTAAATTCTGATAGACTGGGTTTAAATGACAAGAAATATTTGAACTTTAAAAAAAATACATTTACTTGTATATTTTTCCCTTTCCTTTGTGACACTGGCAGTTCATTCCATTAATGATACGGAGCACGTTGGCATTGTTTAGCAAAACAAGCCCGAGGTTTAGGCTATAGTTGCTCATGGGAGACCCTTTTGCAAAAGTTCAAGTAAAGGTCTCCAGCAAATGCCAGTTTCCCAACTTCTGCTATGATGAGTATATGGGTTAAGATAATGACAGGGAGGTGGAACAATCTTTTTATATCTCCGTTCTCATCCCTTTTCTTCTCTGTAGTCATCCAAAGCCATTTTGACAGTAATGTGGCTATGAAAAGTCCTTGCTAGAGTGGTGTGGTTTATACAAGGGATCACTGGGGGTGATTTATACTGGGTCGAGGTGTCAGGGTGATTTATAATGGGGGTGGGTGTAACCAATTTATAGACCAACTAGGTAGAACAAAGGTTCCGTTTTAAAACAAGATTTTAAAAACAACACTGATATAAAACACCATTGTCTATTAAATTTCTTAACAATAAATCATCATTTTTATTAACACCCAATTAAATAAATTTTATTGATCCATTAAATACACGATATCTTTCTTGATTTGTAAAAAAAAATAGAAATACATATATATTTGGCTCTCTTTACAGTTGCACAAACCTTTCTCTTTCTTCAGACAAACCAAAAGTATCTTCAAACCCTGCCTTTACGTGTTATGTTCAACGGATACAATAAGGCTATAACTGTTCCAAACAACCAGATTGAAAATTTCGTTTTCATGTTCCTTTTCTTCTACACTGGCGTGTCGTGACCGAGCGGTCAAGAGCACCAACTCGAGCTCTGGTATTTCTGATCGGTAGAGTGTGGGTTTGAGTCCTAGTCGTGGCACTTGTTTCCTTAAGTAAGACACTTAACCAGTATTGCTTCATGTATTTAGATGGGACGGAAAGCCCTAGGTCCTGTGTGTTGTGTAATGCCAAACAAAATTACACTTATTGCACACAAACAACAGTGTCCATGAGTCCCTCTGTACAGTGTACATAAAGCAAAAAGTACCTGTGCACCAGCTGATCACCGAGTGTGAAAAGGGTTTGCAAATTTATCATGAAATGACAGGTCATGATTCTATTTCACAACAATACTATTACGTATCTTTTTTATCACAAGGCATCTCAAATCCCTTCTTTTGACAATAATCTTACTCTGATGAGTATATTTAACAATAAAAATATACTGCTATTCTTCATAATAAACCCTCCGTTATGTTTACATTTTGAAAAGTGTCAGTTGGTTAATCAGCAGAGCCAACAATGAGATTACAAGGCTGGATCCCAGGAAGTCTACTGGTCTGGACAACATCAATGGCAGCTCTTTAAAATGGCTGCGCCTGTCATTGCCGTCCCCCTGATACACATATGTAGTCAATTTGTAGTAGTTTATTTCCCTTTTTACGCACCTTCTGCCACGTCTTGTCACTTTAAATATTTTATCCTTCGATGTATTTTTTTTATTTTATGTGGGGAGGTCCCGAAATGGTCAGCTGTGCTGGATGGGTCACCCTCGTCAAATATGTTTTTTTAATAAATATTTCCATAGATTATCACAAGCTATCAGTATCACTCCCGACCATACTGATATACTTATAGTCTTACCTGACTGAATAAATAACCCAAATACAAGTGTGATACTCGATTTACGTTGCCCACTGATATGAGAAATCTTATTCATTTTCTTAACTTTACATGTTGAAGTGGACATCAGTCATTTTGCCCCCCCCCCCACCCCCAGCAAAGTTGCCCCCCTAGCAAAGTCACACCCAACAACATTTTAGCAGCATTCGAGTGTTGATAATACAGTTCATTATTAATTCTTAGCATCCCATGTTTAAATTTATGTCAAAAAGTACAAAAAGTACAAAATTGTAAAATTCATTTTAACCACATTTTTAGTCATCCCATAATGGAATTAAGTACATGGGCGACTTTGCTAGGGGGCAAGATGACTGGTTTCCAATGAGGTTTTATGTTTCTCAATGACACATCTTAGCTCTCACAGAACCAGATTTCATATACATGTTGATAAATTAAGACTAATGTTTTTACCATACACAGATGAGTCATAAGCACTGTTATACACCTGTACTCATTGCTCCTCACTCTACAAGTCCAGCGAGAAAATCAAATCTATAAGATGGTAAAGTTAATTAAATCATTTGCTAAAACATTTAGGCTCAGAAGAGCATGACATACAAATTTTAAAATCTATTTACATTTTTGTATTAAGCAAGTTCACCCAAAAAGAAAGCTAAAAGCCACTCTTGGTAAAGTACTACAAGAAATAAATATTTCAGAAATTCATAAAAGCAATGTGGAAGACACGAACTTGTTTCGTTTTAAACTACGCTGTGAAGCTTTGCTGAGAAGTGTCCCAAGTATCCTACATGTCTTGTCTTTATTACACAGGACTCCTAAATTTGAACATTTTGGAGCGTCCAACATCGCGGCAGTATGGCAAAATAAAGTATGTGACGTAAAATCCCCCAATCAAATGAAAAGGATTCGTGTTCAACACAAGTTATACAAAACAAAATATTATAGACAAGGCCTCTATTAGGAAGCTTAAACCATTAAAGGACCTGGGGTCGATTTCACAAAACCCATCCTAACTTAGGACTAGTCCTAGGCAATGCTAGGAGATAGAACTAGTCCTAAGTTAAGACCAGTTACTGGTCCTAACTTCAGATAAGACTAGTCTTATCTCTTTGTGAAATCGACCCTTGATGACCTAAGGTGCAGTCTGTTTAAGGCACAGCACCCCCCAGGTCAGACCCATTAATTTCAAAAGCTTGGCAAGGCAGCATTTTCGAGTACATAAATTGCAATACCAGGCTTTAGGGAATCTGGTTAAAACTCACCTAATCACCTATATACATGTACAGTACATATGTACATGTCGATACAAGGCAATCAAAAATTGAAAAATAACTATTTGAAAGCACTTACCAATAAATAACAATCATCTCAATCGACAAAATAATTATACAGAATCTTTAAATCTACAAGAATAAAATAGTTTGAGATATCTTATGCAAAGTAAAATTATTTAAAGAAGACCAGTTTGTCTCCCAAAAAAGCTTGATAAATCCAAAGGCCATAAACATACTACTACTAGTACTGGTACTCTTACACTAGCAAAGCTAAAAGAAGTTGGAATGCGATAATCCTAATCCTCCCGAGTGATGGTCGTAAATACATTGTACATAAATAAGTACAGCCTTGTCACAAGTGAATTGTATACTGTAATTATTAGTAGTTTTCATTTTTGTAGATAAACCCTTTTTTTTAACCCAGTGCATTTAATAGTGTTTGCTTAGAAGATGCATGCTCTGATTGGCTAGCAGTTTTAGAAACCACTGAATATTCATTTAATTTATGCATTGTTAAGTTAAACAGCCAGGATAGTTCAGTTGAGTGAGCAAGTCCTTATTTGGAAAAATATGTATGAAGTGACCGAGGGAGTATGTGTGTGTATCGGTGTATGACTATTGTTCTTTGGGTAAATGCCATGGTTAGAGAATCTTGGAATGTTTTTGGCAATCTTAAGTTGTTGGGGTGCGGTCCCAGTCACTTTTATGCAGAATCTGCCAGCAGGAAAGTCGCACATACAGAACCTTTGAGCAGCTTGGTGGTCAACCAACACTGCACAAATTGTAACAGCAAGCAGACACCGTTGTAGTTTTAAAAGAATCAGGGACTATCTAACCGTAAGTTGTACCTTTTATTGTGAAATTTTATTTCAGATTTCCAATACAAAATTCAAGATGAAAATTTACTTTAGAATACTTGAAGATTTTGATGGAAAAATGTACTGTGCAGCCTTTGAATAATAGGTTTGATGTATTCATTTTATAGATGGCACTAATTCCGGGCTAGAGGCTGGTATGAGGGCAAGAACACCCCTACCTGACGTTTGAACTTTAAAGACAGTCTGCAACTGGAGAACATTTCGTTCCAGAAACCATCACAATAAATCAAAAGTTGTTAATTTTGGTGGATGAAAAGCTAGTTATTATCAACTATATGTAATTGTAGATTGGTACTTTGGAGTCAGACCAATGTAACATTTGATTTGGGTGTAGAACCACACACGTTGATTAAAGAGGTTAAAGAGATTGAGATAGTAATCCTTCGAGAATAAAGTTTTTGAGGATGCAAACATTTTGCAGAGTATTTTGAGTGGCTTCGGTTGAAACTTGGAACCCATAAATATCTCCTGAGAGATTTGTGTTTTGTTCTAATTATTATTGGACAGACCAGAAATAAATCAAGAGAGTATTGTAAATAGAAATCTGAAAGTTTGAGTACTCATTTATTTCATGTGTACATATTATGTTTATACTTTTAATTTGTCAGTTGGAACCACCCACCGTGGTTATGTGACAAGCCTCTTATGACACACACTTACATGTGGGCTTTTTCTTCATAATTTCATCAACCAAAACTCTCACCACGTCCATTCTTGGCAACTCTCTAAGCTTCTGAAGTACTTCCTCCATGTTGACACACGTGCTCCTTGTTTTGTGCAGCATGTCAAACACATCTTCAAGATTGTTGCACTCCTTCAACTCGGTCCTGGGATTGAGTTTCAGCATCTCACCTAGTTTGCTCCAGGCATTTGATGGAGACCTGTCCACAGAAGTCATCAACTGGGTGCACGTCTTCCTGGTACCTGGCTCTAAGTCTTCCCAGTGAAGATCTTGAACACAACAAATGGGAGAAAAAATTCATTAAATTTGTATAATTTCATGGCTAAATGGCAATGATTTTTACAACTTTTAAAAAAGCAAAATACAAAGCAATTGTTTCAAGAGTGTTAGCTTTAAAATGCTATTTGTGTAAAAACTGTTGGTCTATAATCGCAATAAGAAGCTGTTTTTTTCAAAAGTTAGGCAAGAATTGGCGGTTACGGATACAGCTACAGCTAGATTTCAGCATCATTATATGTTGAAGTATAGAATGCCCTTCCTACCGCCCTTAACAGTCACAGCCGTAATCGTAACTATCAATTTAGACATGGCCTTAGAATACACATTTTTACCCTAAAAAAAAGAAAAGAAAGAAGATGCGATAAAGCAAAATGAGTCATTAGTCGACCAAGGACATTTTAAATATTGTTTACACATTTGAAATGAGCATAAGCTACGCTTTAAAACTGTTAAAACCCCATGTTGATACCACCTTTGGTTCAAAAGTTGTGAAAGTAGAAACACCAAGCGATGCAAAAGAATGACACTGGGAAAATGTTAGTGTTATTTATTAGGAAGGAAGTTGACCAATAAAAAACAAGATATATTTTGGCATTTAAATTTACAAAACTTTTTAGTTAAAAATTTCACCCCTGTCGGCCTGTTTTGGCTTGTTTCTCCATAAAGACATTTCCGACAAACGACTCATTTAGCTTGATCGCATCACAAATGTTTTCTACACAATGTTGTAGTTATTTTACACAGCAAAAATCACTTCAGGGTCCAATTAACTGAACTACTCATAAGAACAGTTAGCTTAAAAACAATCAACATACAACAAGTTAAGTTTGGCTGGCAGTCTGCTTTTCTGTCTGCCATTTTGGGTGTTAATTTACCTGTAAAGACATGGAACACAACTTACTAAACACAGAGTCTTGAAATGTGAACTCTACAGTAACACGGGAGGAATGTGATGAAGCAGTGATGAAGCAGGTGAAATGGGTCGTAAATCATTTTCAACTAATAGTTCAAACTTGAAAGTTTCACAGGCTGGTTGTATTATATGTTTATTTAAAACTGTACGACCAATGATGTAACATTTATTGATTGTTTGACATTAAAGCTTTCTGTGAAGTCAAATTTAATATTCAATCATTTAGTACTTGACAGATGTAATCTATTAATACAATAAATAATAAAAATAATACAAGGTTCTTATAAAGTGCTTTATCACAGTAATCACACCCGATGGCTGTCTCAAAGCACTCATATTTTTTCCCTGCAAGGTATGTGGAGCTACGTTTTGAAGTATGAGACTTATCCATTTACATAGCACCATGTAATGGTTTACGAGGTGCTGTGGTGCAATATGCTGCCGATCAGACCAGGAATACTAGGGCAACCCCTTCTCTTTTCGATAAGTGCACTGGGTTCTTTTACGTTCTTTACACAACACATAAGACCCACAGCTTTACGTCCCATCTGAAGTATGCAGCAATAATGGTTGGGGACTGTGTCAAAATTTCTATAGTCCAGGACAGCCATAAGTACCGTCCGGGATAACAGCTTTTTAACATGGGAGAAGTTCAAAGTGCCTGGGGCTACATTTGTTTACAAACCACAGAGACTTAGATTGCTATCTACTGGAAAACAAGAAGGGGGTCTCTCTTTCCATGTCTCACTAGAAACACCAGAGCTTGAGTCCGGTGCTCTTATCCACTCCACCATGACACACCACAATATGTAACACTTGCATCGGGGATAAACAATATCTTTTTTAATTTTTTTTACTGTACATTGATGTGTGATAAGCACTGTATACTTGGTAATTTCTCCCCCCCCCCCCCTTGTCCTGCAGAAAAAAATCCACTGTATACTATTCAGGTGGGATTTGAACCCATGACCCCTGAATTCAAGGAGCAGATATCTTAACCACTAGATCACTGGACCACCAAGCGATGAGTGACGAGAGGTCAATTTGAATCAAGCCATGGTTATTGCAAACACTCACAAATGGGACACATGCAGGGATTTAGTGATTAAGATATATCTTTTCTAGAATGCAAAGGTCATGGGTTTGAATCCCACCCAAGTATGCCTGTGGACTATCTTCTGCAGGACTCCAGAAAGCATTGAGTATAGAGTATACTATGCCTATCACATATCAGTGTATTGTAGAGCCAAAATTATTATATCTCAGTCAAACAATCTATAAATAAATTATGACACTTACCTCTTCCATAACTGCAGGCCTTTTGAAATTTAACCTCAAATTCCTGCTCTTTTATTTTTTGCTCTTCCTGCATACATAGAAAGAAAAAGAGAACAAAAAATAACTTGTTTTTAACACTTATCTTTTAAATACTTATCCTTTATTTTATGAATGGAATGGATGGGACCAAGGCAGATATGGCTAAGATTCTGTGCAATTTTCCACAAAAGTTGCCAGGAACCTAAATGTCAAACCATGTATGGTTGGGCCCTAGTTGCATATAGTCCAAATTAGTTTCCAGAAGCCGTGTCTGTAGTAAAGTCAAACAAATGTTTTGGCTGTCACAAAACTACGCCCCTTTTTAAAAATTATAAATTTTCACTTTTGGTATGGAGCTTAAAACAGGCAGATGATTTTCATGTATTTATTTAGTTATTTTCTAGGGGCGGGGTGGGGTAGGGAGGAATCAACAAATAAAAGAGATTGAAAAGCACGTCTTCAGCAACTTCTCTTACCTCTAGACATTTGCTACGCACTTCTGGTGGTAGTGATGTGTTGGATGGTGCATCTGAATCGTCGCCCTCCGAATAGCAACGTTTACGCTTTTCTTTGGGTTTCTGATCATCTGCCATTAGGCGGGTTGGTATGTTGCCCAGTAGCATAAAACTAAGTATAAACAAATCAAATCAATGGTCATTGCACACAGTGTTCGCTACTAGAGACCTAATTTACATATTGAACACGTGCCCTTATTACACACTGGTAAAAAAATAGTGGACCGATATTTGTTAAAATAGAATTAGCTGTTGTAAATGCTTAATACAACCAATACGACCTATGCTATAAGTGCACAAAAATAGTTAGATGCCAGAAGTTTCAACCCTAGCAGAATCTTTCTCATACTGGCTTCTGTGTGGTACACCGAAAAAAAATATAAAAAATATTCTTAAAAATGTACCCACTTGGTTTCTGTTGTGGTTTATTACTTGATAAGTAAAGATATTTAATAACTAAATAAATAATGCAGTTTACCCAGGCGTAGAATGACAAACTGTTTGTTTGATGCTCAACTTGAGAGAGCTCAGCGCATCTTGTGTATGAGCCATTGCAAAAATAGGTTCCAAATATTGTCTATGTTAAAAAATGGTCATAATACAATAAATAAAATGGAGGTTTGGACATTTGACGACTTAACAGAAAATAAAATAGTGTCGCTATGTTATTAGTCTTTTAACACATTGTTTGACTGTTTCATGCTGGTTCACAAATAAAGACCTACTGTGAATAATGAAGATGAACTTCTTGTTGACATTTACATCTATTACTTCTTTATTTTTAAACAAAACTATATTGCAACTGCCATCTGATATTCAGTTTCATTCCTTTCTATTTTTAAAGAAAACCCACGAAACCCTCCTCAGGTACCTTCCACTTTCGTTGCCTGTTTCCTCTTGAATTGGTTGGAGCTTCGAGAAATCACAGTTGAGACGATCATTCTGAGCCCCTTCATCAATGGAAGGATTACTAGGGCCGGCTAGCAATGTGGACATCTCAGTCGGAGTGTCATGGATCTCGACATCGTCCCTCTCTTCCTCCTTATCTGGAGCCTTATTCGATTGTACGGGTACATCACCATTAGCCAAGGCATTACCTTTAGTGACACTTTGGCCAATGTGAATCTCCATCCCTAGAGTTTGATCGCCTGCAAATAAGAGAGAATTTGTTTTCTTCTTTATGTTTGACAAACTCAAGTACGACACTATTACGATAATCTGATGACTAGTCTTGCTCCACACAACACTGTCTGTTCCCTTAAAACAAAGATAGTAACAGACATATCTCAAACAGTGCACTTTGATTTTGGATTTGATTTTTTTCAAAACTCCTAGGGCTAATTCAACATGCTTCTCAAAGCCCTGCAGATGAGGTTTCCTGATCCGTGCAGGCTACTATAAACTGTCTACTTGATGTGACATTGTTTCCTACATGTTGAGGAATCTATGTTGTGCACATCATCAAGTGCTGCCTCCACATGTAGGTGAAAAAGGTCGACCCCCCCCCCAAAAAAAAAGAACAACAAAACAAAAACAAAAACAAATTTTTACACTAAAGTCTGAGCATAGAGGGCTCCCCCAGTCCACTTCCGCCAATTTGTCAGTAATCATATATAAAGTGTACTAGTTTATGTTCACTTTCCATAATACAATGTCTGGGCTTCTGTCATCGATTAAGCATTTTTCAAATTTATCGTTGTGCTGTGATAACCCAACCAGAGCCTGTCAGCCCTGGTTTCAAGAGTATAAGGCTTTTACAAAATAACAAAAATTTCTTAAGGAATTTTCAAAATCGTCAACCCTGAAAGAGTAGTTTCCAATTGTATGTAAAACATGAAATAGAAAATGCTCATGTGTATACTTTTTGCCATATTAATTTCAAGATAAATTCACAAACTGCTTATGGTTATGGGACTCTTTTAACACACTCATAAATCATGTTTGATATTGAAATTGGTCCTTGGAAAAAAAGTAGGAACACTTTATCAAGGAAAAGAACAGACCTACATATACGCATGGTGTAAGCTTTAATAGAATTTTCAGGCCACTAATATGAAAAAATTCTGACTTTTCCAAGGGCAAACAAAAATGGGAACTTAGACTTAAGTAGGAAAGATATCATGCCTGATAAATACACTCTTGGAGACATTTCAATCAGTGAATTTAAACAAAATATTTCAGATTTGTAAAAAGCACCCCAGGGTAAAATACATGCTTTCACAATAACATTTCAATGCACTTTATAGTGTCCTGGTTATTGAGCCAATGACATTCCTGTAATCTTTCTCAGCTCCCTGGGGAGTATGCAGCCCCGAAGGCACTCCGCAGGTTTTTTCAAACACAATATCAACCTCTACCCTGCCCATTTATACCCCTGGGTGAAGAGAAGCAATTACAATAAAGCTTACCTTCAAGCAAACTTGAATCCTTGATTCTGATTGGTCAACTCATAGCAACATGGGGTGTGATATAAGCCTATATCATACGTCCCATATCACACCCTGCGTATTGTGCTGTTCTAACTCTAAGCTAAGTATACACAAAATGCACAGCTGTTCCAACACCGCGTATTGCATTAATCTGCGTGTCTGCGTATCACACACGCGCTCGTGGATTACGGAAAATATTGCCCGTCTGTGTCCTACATCCAATGAGGCCGAACTCATTGGATATGGGGCATAGAAGCACTAAACATGTATTTCTACATATTCCACTCGCTTGTGTGATAACTAATAATCTTGCTCATACAAAGACAAAAATCTCATGACCAGGGTTTGAACCCACCCCTAACTGACTTAACCACAAGAACTTGAGTCCGGTTCACTAGACCACTCGACCATGACATACTACAAACTCCTCAAATAAACAGCATTAATCCCTGTGAAGTCCTACAATTTCTCACAATTGGTTTATTATAAATGTGCTTGTCATTGGTTTGAACTGTTTTGTAGACATTAATTTATTTAATGTACACAGCAATGAATGGCCTTACCTGTTGGTTGATTTGGACTGATGTGTCCTCTTTTATACTTGCATACAAGTAGGAGCACTACTACTGCAATTAAAACCACAACAACCACAACAACCACAGGAACCACAGGAAACACAGGAACCACAGGAAATGGACTACCTGGAATGATTCAAATAACCAATTGACATATGAATTGTATGTTTTATTATGAACAGAAATACTGAGTGAAAGTATGATCTTTTTTCCCCAGGATGAATGTGGGCAATCGCCATTGACTTGCTACACTATCAGGTCCAAGTACGTGTGTGTAACATGTGTAGTCAGTGGATTATAAAATAGACTAAAATATCTTTACAAAGCAAAGAAGTGCACAAAATTTAAAGTACAGTTACACCTGTTCCTGAAAAAATGGCTTGCTGGCCTGCGTTCCCCATTATTCTAGACCTGGAACATCCCAGTTGTAACAATAATTAGGACACAATGTGGACTATTTCTGTGTCAGCTGCCTTCAATACCATGAAGTTCTGACTGAGCAGCTAGAGACTTTTGGCATCACATCACTGGCGCTGAACTGGTTTTGTTCCTTAGTGACCGTCATCAGTGTATCTCAGTCCCCCATGGCATCCCCAAGGATCTGTCAGAGGACCCCTCTTGATCTTAGTTTACACACAACTGCTTATAGCTGTCATCCGCTCGCATGCATCAACTTCCACTCATATGCGGATGCCTTTCAGTTGTTTATCTCGTTCCCCCGACTGATTGATGATAACCTGGTCTTGGCACTAAGATGCCAAGAGTGAGGTTTGTCAGATGGCAAAGAATGGATGTCACAGAACAACTTGAAACTTAATGATCAGAGTTCATTCTCTTTGGCTCTTGTCAATCCGGAAGAAGATCTCTCCTAAACACCCCCATCAGAATTGGAGATTCAGAGGACACCCCCACGGAGAAGTACTGCAACCTGGGTGTTTCGGTTGTCATTGATTCAGAGATGACTTTTAATGACCACATTTCCAACAAAGGCGTTAGATTTCAGCTGCAAAATCTATCACACATCTACAAGATCTTAGTCCTGGTGTTTCCCTCTCTCCATGGCACAGCAACCACCAATCTCCAAGAGCTGCTACGACACCATGATCCACACTGACGACTTCATTCCTCCGATGCAAATTTTCTTTGAGTACCCCACTCACATCACTTCTGGGGAAACTATTCTTTCTCTCGGTCCGGTCGTTACCTATGGAACTCACTACCCATCAAACTGAGAAAGGAGACTTCCTATCTCACATTCACGAATGAACGCAAAACCCATGTCTTTCAAAGGTGTTTCACCTTCTGTTTATGTGTGTATGTCTTCTCAGATGTCAGTTTGGCTTAGGGATATTTTTGCACCAGGAGTGTCACTTTGTGACAGACAGTGTCTCCATTTTTATCTCTTTGGTAAAATGCTTTACTGCTTTCAAACAAATTTGAAGGCTCAAAAAGATTTTGAGAAAGTTCTGAAATTCTGAAAATTCTGAAAAATCACATGTCTGGGTACATTATTACTCCTAAACAAAGTTATTTCACGAGTTGTAGAAAACTTACTTGACTATAAAATTGTTTTTGTTACTGTGCAATAAGTGTAAAAACAAAAAGGGCCCCACACAAAATTAATCTCAACCTTTTTCTAGACTGGACGTCAAAACTGAACTGTAAAAAGCAATGAAAATACAGAAGTGGACGACCTCTGTTAGGTTAGAATACTACTCTACTCTAAATGGCTCTTAAATAAACTAACCTTGACCTTTTAGGGGTGTGTCAGAGGTTACAGTTGGTTCCATCTGGTGACACTCTGGTGGTAGCTCGTGTTTATTAAACAGCTTGCAAAGGCTGCAAATTTCTGGCCTACCAGGATGGCGTCCGAACCTTAAATAGAATAAAATTTCACCAGTGGCTCTATCAAATCAGACATAAAAGGGATTCAAATCTAGATGCTGAACCACTTATGCATGTATTTATGGTGTAATGCATGCAAAGGTACCAACTGAATACACTGTGTAGACCTCTAAAAATGCTTTTTAGTGACAAAGTTTGCTTTTCAAAATAGCCTGTTGGTAAGTCATTGCATCACACACGTGAGTATCTGCTGCACGCCCACAGTTTGTCGCTCGGCCATTGTCGGCTTCAAAGCTGGCATACGTCTGTGTGTAATTTCACTAAATATCACCACCTTTCACTTCGAGTCTGAGAAGACCTGTCTTTGAAGAACGCATGTAAAAGTCAAGTACAGTTATCAAACTTTTCTTGCATAAATCATCAAAGAAAAACAGCAACTCTTACAGGCTTCTGGTAATCAGTGGAAACAGTTTGTGTGAGGTGGGCATGGATCACAGTGGAGTTACATCAGGGATAACAAAGGAGTAGAATTTCAATTTGTGTGTTGAAATAACCAATCAGTTCATTACACAAAGAGGTAGATTGAAGGGAGCTTGAAGACTGGATACACACTACTGATAAATTTACATTTACCTTGACAGCTAGTTTCCTGAGAGAATAATATACAGATCCAGGCCTGTTGCTTCATTTTAGAAAGGGCAAGGATAAGGTGTTTCTCCTTGGTAAAGGCTACCTCTATGAGGAAATTGTACATTTCTTTTGGAACATTTCAAGGGCACCAAGGCAATGACTGGGGCAACTCACCCATCTTTACATGGACCACATACTATGTCGTTCATTGGTGTGCACTTAGCCTCAACAACTTGTCCATCACAGGTAGTGCATGGTTGACACAGTTCTGACGACCCGTTTAAGGTCTGGAACATTACTCCGTCCTTGCACTCTTTGCATTGAGCCCTTCTACCACTACCAAACCCACAGTTCTAAAAAACAAACAAACCCCAAACCCCAAAACCAAACCTTTTTTATGACGGTCAATTTGTATTTAATCATAATTGGTCGATACTGGATGTTTGTATCAAAATGTTACTTCGGACAAGGGATTAACCTTAAGGGAATCATTTTGCAAGAGTGTAATTTCAATTGATTTGGATTAGACTAAGTCTCAGTCTTCATTACTTGAGGCAAATTACATAATTGTTTTGTTTGTACACACTGTAGGAGTAAATTAAGTCCCATCTTCAATAGCTTTCAATTAACACCATAAAACCAACCCATACCATCTTAATATGTGCCTTATGAAAATTATACCAATGCATTGGATGTAATCCATGAAAACAAGTTGAAAAAGTGTTTCTATTTTGACTTTATTTGTGGGTTCACATGTAGGGGCTTATTTCTATTGTGGAAATCGGAAAGAGCAATGTGATTTTGGGGCGACTTCCAAATACTGTTTTCTCTCTTTTGTTTTATAGTATTTCGAAAGGATTGGTATTTGCATGAAACTTACAATCACAGATTAATCAGATTGAAAACTGATAGATACCAAATTTCTCGAGTACTTTATCGTAATCGAGGAAGCACAGGATTTGTTTTTATACCTTTTCTTTTGTTTGTAAAGCTGTTAATCTGAACCTGATGAAGTCAAGCCTCAAATACATTGCATAAAAAAACCTCCAATAATAGTCTGGCATTCTTCAACATGGGCTCGAAATTTACACTGGATTTTAGCATTAGGCCAGTAAACTCAGAAAACTGCACAAAGCTCAATTTTGGTTAAAAAAAAAAAAATCCACAAGACGGCTGAGCTTGTAGCTCACATTGTCTACTGGACCAGGAATTTGTGTACAAGACCAGAATCAAATTGAGAAAAATCTTCCTGAGTCCTGACACAGTTTAACATGGATGTTTTTCTTTAAACAATGTGGCACTAAGAAAGACATGTAATCATTATTCAATTGAATTCACAGGACCGCCGGAGTTGTCTGGTCAGAAGTTAACTGGCTCGACACCAAAACCACTGGACTCGAGGTGGCAGTCCAGTGTAAAATTAAAGCCCTGCAGCACAAGTCGGGCAACCTCTTTTGTTTCTCAATTGGAAAGTTATACTTTACTACATAAAAATCTCTTCATCTATGCATGTTGACTTTGAGTCTTGTACTATTCAAACCCTAATCATACAAACTTACATGGGTTGACCCCCATCCAATTGGGCATAGGGTGCATCTCATGCATTTTTCTTGTTCACTATCCCAGTACATTTCCTTCCCTGTGCACTCGGAGGCAGAGTCTCCATTGAAAGAGCTCTCTTGGCCTTCTGCTGCCAGTGGAGCTGCATTACCAAAATGCTAAAAAGAAATGAAGGTTGTTCTAAATTATCAATGACATAAATTACCTCAACAAAAGTTGCTCCACAAAAGATGTTTATAACTATCATTATTTTGATTTTTTAACCCTACACTAAAAGTGTAATACTCCCAACTCCTGTGGAAAAATTTACAGGTGTACTACTTGCGTGAGATTTTAACCAACGATCCCAGACCCTGTCATTATAAATAGAGCAGACCGCAAGAATGCCAAGCTACAATCCCGGCCCTATCTTGTTGGCCCCCCACCCCCCCCCCCCCCCCAAAGTTGGCTCTCATTGTGTGGTTTGCACTCCAGCTGCTGTTACTAGCATTGAGCGCGGGAACGGAGGAGAGTATGGTTGTTTTCACGTGGCGCAAGCATTTTGGCCAGGATTGTAGCCTGTGACAAATGGCCAATTTGTACCTTTGTACAGCTGGCAGTGGGCAGTCATTCATTTTAAGAAATACATGGAGACCTATCTCTCCTTAAATTTTGCAAAGAGCACGTCGATTTGAAAATCTTGAAGACTATGGGAAATGTCTGAAGGGTTACCAAGGCTAAGGCAACAAATTGATGATGATATCTCTAAACAAGAATTTATTAGGAGCTCTGCTCCTTTCCAGTATCTCTCTTAAACCGATCTCTTATTCTTAAATTTCTCTTTTTTATTCAAATCTTTGTTATTCATCGTATTCTAATTCAAAATGTATAAAAAGAAACCAACCATGCACACGCTTTGAAAATAGTTCTCACATGCAGTTGATTTTGCTTTTCACTACATTTTATTGCCAAGTGTATTCTGCATTGATTTCTGCTATGTTTGGTATGTTTCATATTTAAAAAAAATTTTTTGCATGCTCTTGGTACCGGTTGGCATTAAATATTCTCTTTTTCTTTCTGGTAGCTATTAAACTATTACTATACTTGTTGTATGAAGTATTATTTCTAATGTTTTAAATGCTCTCAGGCTCTGACAAATCATATCCTTGAATTTAGATCAATTTGGCTACTGAAACTTGCCCAAAATTTACAAAAACACATGAATAGGCCCTATAAAAAAAACCATCTTTGATACTTACCAAAAAGATTAGTACTAAAAGTACACTTTGTGTTTTTTTCTGTGCACTTGAAAGGTCCATCTGTATTTATTTCTGTGCACTTGAAAGGTCCATCTGTATTTATGAGTGAAGAGAGATGTGATGTACAGTATGTGAGTTAAACAAGGAGTTTAATGAAATAATTAAGAAATAACATCAATGTACATAAATTTGATAAACACTGCTCCCCAAATCCTGAGATTGTGATGACGCGAGACTGAACTTTAGTCCCGTGATTGAGCTATTCTGATTGTGCTCAACATGTTCCTATGAACCTACATGAGTACATACATACAGTAATACACAATACAAGGTATACGTATGATTGCACATGAAAAGAAAGTTTGAAAAAAAAATCATGCAAATTCACAGATTTTGACATACATGTCATCTTTTTAAAAGTAATACATGCAAGCAAAAATGATGTTTTCCAGTATTTTTTCATTTTTCTGTATTTTCGGGTATAGAGTATTATGAAACACCGCAAAAAAGCATGGTCATATGGTTTGAACAGTATTCACAAGTACTCTAGTAAGACAGGTGTCATCGGCCAACTGCGTTGTGGGTATCCTGAGTCCCCCAGTAAAAGAGCGAAGATTAAATGTAACGCCATTTTACTCTTCAGTTCACGGACAAACTATACTACGTCAAGACGTACACCGCTAATAAAATCTAAGCACAAAATGGTGCAATCTATCATAAACTTGCGATGAACTTACACTTTGCGGCCACTAACGAGTCATCGCAAGATTGTCATCGCTAATAGTTGTTTTGTAAATTCGTCGCTAAGATTGAGTGAAATCGTTATCCAAAATCCATTGCTAAGTTACGATTGATTTTGGATTTAGCGATCGGTTTTCGGTGTTTGTGATGATAAAAAAGTGTTAGTGAAATCGGCCAGTTGACTAAGTGTCTTTCTTGAGTCCTATAAAAACAATAACACACTGCTAGTGCTATTACCAGGGGTCGATTTAACTACATTTTCAAGGTAGCCCACAGATAAAGTAACCCTGAATTTTTTACTAGCCCTGTATAAATTTCAGTAGCCCTGGCTGGATTTTTGTTTCCTTCTGTATTGCATTGATTTAATTTGCTTTCATATACTAGGCGCCGAGCTAACATTATGTTGACAAAAACCAAACTATGACCATACCCTTTCATTGTAAAGATTAGAATAAAACAATAAAAAACAGTTTATTGGATTGTAGTTGATTTAGAAATCACTGTCCTCCTCGTCCTCATCAACGGATCGGATCCGTTGCTCATACGGCTTCTGGGTTGGTCGTCTGTTTTGTTTTCCTCCCGCTATCCAAAGGTTGATTGCATCTGCTGGGTTATATGATTTAATTTCTTCTGCAGGGGTTCCCTTAACTTTTTTTTCACTCGCCCGCCGGACGAGTCAACCAAAATTTTGGGTCGCCCGCAAGTTTTTTCATTCGCCCGTAGGTATGCATTGATGCACACAATTTTCGTAGCATAAAAAAAACCCCAAACAAACAAAACCACACACACACACGGAAATTTCTTATCCCCTAATTTCTTCCCTTAATAATCCTTTTTTCATCAACAACCATTTTCATGGATTTGTGATTTGAGAATCGGTTTTATAGAACTTCTTTTGCAATGAAATCTTCGTGTTAACCATCAATCGACGACGCACGATGGAGACAAAAATCAATGAACTTTGCCCTGCAACGCTCTTATCGGCAAAAGTTGTCGATGCTTGAATAGCCTTAACCCAACGCTGTGTAAAGTACACATGTACAGAATCCGCGGGCGGTGCGCCACATTTTGTGCAGCAACTCTTTACTTGACTCGTGAACTTGTACAGAAATGGAGGCTAGCCAAGCTTTCTTATGAATATGTAATTTTTAACGGGCCAATCACAGCGTACGGAAGGTTGGTTAGGATGGACTTTGGCTGTGTGCGTGCATGGACGACTACAGGCGGGCGGCGAGCGAACGTTGTGGGGGCGGGCCTGTGGATACTCACTACCATTCCATGTGGTTATGTGCGTGCGTGTTTTACTTATGAACAATCGTGATCGCGATCGCGATCGCGGCCACATTAAATCTAGCAAATGAGAAAGACTTGCCAAACCATTTTACGAACTTAAAATAATCTCTCTTTGGGATTTTACCACTGTACCCCTCATTTATTGTGAAAAGGAACAATTTTTCCACTAGCCCGCCGGGCTACTAAAACTGGGGGAAACGGTAGCCCGGCTGTCAATCTGGTACTGGTACGGTAGTCCCGGGCTAGCGGGCTACCGGCAATTTCGACCCCTGCTGGATATGATATAAATCAAGGTTTACAAACAGTTTTACATATTTTTACAACATTATTATTAATATGCTTTTTAACAATAAGAGCATTTATGAATGGAAATAAAAGAGCTCGGTCTTAAACGGCCGTTAAAACCTTGCAGGGTCGTCTGGCCGTGCGATTTCGGCTCGGTCCTTTATCGTGCGGCTACGAACCCTGTCGGTTTTAAAATGAACGTTTAATTTAAGACCTCGTCCCACTCTTTAATTCCCATATTTTACTCCAATTAGAAAACGTTGTATATTGATTTCGACATCTAAACAGAAGCACAAACACCCATAAAATATAATGAATGTTGAAGAATAAAATGACAACACAATTTATACTGTAAAAATATGACTCACCGTGGAGCAACTTCTAGGAACGTCTACATCGATCAAACGTTTTTATCGTACAGGGCCAGTTCGAGATGCCGGGGTAGATGAGCGGTACGGGGACGTAGGGTGGTGCAGTAGTGTAGGCTGCATGCGTATGTTCTGTCCCAATTTTAGATTCGTCCCAACTCCAGTTGGGACGGCCCAACTAGTGTACCCGTCACCAGCAAGGAACGAGCCGCTCTTAATTGGATGCAATCGTCAACATCAACTTATCAAGAGTACACGTTGTGCAACCAGAAGTTGGTTGTGGTCAAATCATGGGAGTCCACCTTCAGGACGATCTCGGGTGGAGAACCCATGTAGGTCAAGCCACATCCTATAGTATTAAGCCAGCCGTATGCTCGGAGTCGTGCGACGTAACCTGTACGCTCAGCTCTCTTTTTAGTCTCGCCAGGTTTTACCAAGGGCAACTACAATGCACGCGTTACGCACCTCCTGTAAGAGTTTTTTTTTAAATGTTGGTACGGGTGCACATTGGAGGAGGAGAGGAGAAAGCAAGCCAGGCACACCACATGTACTAAATCAACAACAATTTGGTCAACATCCCCAGTGACTGCTATCGAATGCCAGCAACCCGACGCTCACGTCAATCAATTTCAAACAGGCAAAACTTCATCACTCACACTCCAAAGTCACAGTGCCTGCCTATATTATTATACATCTGCAAACTCGCCTTCTTTCGAGTCCAGTCTTGAGCAGTGAAAGTGGATCATCATGGGGGTAAAATTCTCCTCCATGGTTAGGCCCTATTTCTACCTGCATGGGTGGTGAGAGGTTGCATGTAAAAGAAGAAATAAGTGAATTATGGCAACATTTGAGAAAAAATTTCTGTAGAATGTTGAAATTCCATGTTCCTTGGTCACTACAGCTATAGTTCAATGCCCAAAAGCGCTAATGAAAGGTAGATCAGACTCTATATATTTTTTATATATTTTTTATATCTGAAGAAAATAACTGCCAGGCAGACATACAAAAAAAGGATAGAATTCATATAAAAGTCTGTCATTTCTCATCCGTGCATGAAAACTACTGTGTCTAGGAGCCATCACACTGTCACAGTATATGACAGCAATTTGTTTTTGTGTACATGAAAAATGCCACAGCACTCGATCTCAGCCAATCACGCGCACCATCTCAAGATGGGACCGGTCCAAACTACAGTTGGGATAAATCTAAAGTTGGGTCGTTGGGCCAGGCTGACGTCTCCCGGTTAATAATAGAGGAGACACCAAGCCGTGATTGCACAATCGTGCCTCTGGTGGGCGGGGATTCCCCTAACTATATGCTGCAATCGCAGACTAGACTTGTTGGGTACACTCCATTTTAAAAAGAGGTGATAAACAATTATTAAAAAGAAAAAAAGAAAACCATGTTTACCGTTTAAATGCTCTCTTTAACATCACTGAAAACATGACAGTATATATTGTAAGAGCATTTTCAATTGTAAGGTGGTTAGTTTTATATAAAATGCGTAAAAATATTGCCAATAATTTTCCGTTGATTTTTTTGCAGCGGCTAAACGTGTATGAATGGGTCCAAGTGGGAATTTCATTACAAAACGTCTCCCCTTGGCTACAAATATCTACATAATGTGAAAAATTACTACCGATTGTGTATTGTAAAAAAATATACCCGTCCTTGAGTTCTATGAAACGACAAACTACTATCCGATTGTGTATTGTTACGTTTTTGTATTCGTATAAACACAACTGTACATACAGTTGCCCTAGAACTCCGCCGGGCGGTTTGACTTATATATTGGGGGTACCAAACGGAAATACATACAACGCAGTTTAATTATGCATTTCACGCAATTTTCAATTCTTAAAATTGCCATTATAATGTCATTAATTAGCTGAAAAAGGAATTATCACACACTTAAAAAATATGTTATTAGATTAACGACACAAGTTAATAAAGGAATTACCTCTAAATAATAGCCGGTTCTTCCGCGGAAGACTTTACGTCAGGGTCACCGTGGACGACGCACGGTTCTACAACTAATCGTCCGACATAAACAAATAGATTGGTAAACAATAACTTCCACGGGCTCCAAGTTTTCCCTTTTTAACATGGACACTATTATTAATACATAGGGACCCTTTCCACACACATGTACTTTTGAACATAAGGTGGTACACGGCGCCGGCCCGAATTTCGATCTCCTTTCTCTATGTCTATACACACACACACACACATCCTTCAAATTTCAGGTTCGGAACTACTTTCCAAGGAATGAGAAAACAATAAAGGAATTTACTCCCTCGGGATCGGGGGGGGGGGGTCCGGGTTCACAATGAGGCCTCTACTATATTTTTTGCCCATATCTTTGTTAACGCTCTTCAGAAATACGCTTTTCTAAATATATATCTTGGGTCGTATTGTAAGAAAATAAAGTACTTTTAATTTGGGGTATAGCCAAGTTTTCTTTGTTCAACCCCAACTTATTAAAAAATTACCCATCTGGTCCCCTTGTGGTTTAATACTGATGTATAAAATAAAATAAAAAATAAATAAATGTTGGCAGCAGCTGTTACCATGGCAATCGTTTGTTTGACCTTAAGTCAACATTTTTAATGCTTATTGTTGTTGTTGTTGTGTTTTTTTTTTTGGGGGGGAGGGTTTGGGGTTCCTTTCAACCAAAATTTAAAATTGTTGTTATTTATTTTTCAAGAAAGTGGTAGTTATGCGTGACAGTTGAATTTAAATTTGTGTGAATAATCTAATAAATTTAACCAAGTGACCCAAACATCAATCACATAAGATTCAATTAATCAACTTTTGTTTACTCATAGTGATGTCAGGTCAGCGGAATTCTTTGTTTTTTTTGCCAAAGGGTTTATGAATGGTCTGACTACATTATCAAAACCGGCGGCCCAATGTTCGATCTTTTTGATCTCATTCTCTCTTGATAATGATACACACTGCTACATGCGTTAGTATTAAATTGTTTTGTTAACTTTATTAATGGCAGCCATTTCATTTCCAGCGCACCAAGTTTTAATATGAAATGGGCGGAGCCAAACGATGCATATTCAATAGTACGCGCAAACCTTTTGCGCAGAACAACTCTGCCAGACAAGGCGGCGAAAATGGAAAAGGATTTCGCGGGGATTCCAATTTTGCGGCGTAAAAGGATGGATTTAAGTAGATTTATCATTTAAATGTACCACACTCCTCACTTGAAGTGTCAAGACAAGTAACCGTAATCATGGTTTGGTGAGGTGAGGTTGTTATTTCTTTATTCTTTGTGTGAGGTGTATTTTTGCCGGTGTAACAATGGAAACAATGAACTTTCCGCCGATAGACACAGCGCTGACTTTAGCGTTGCTCACTTCTCTGCACAGTTCACGTGTTGTTTTATGGGCATGACATGACTGAGTTTTCCTGTGGGTTTTTCCTAAGTAAATAGCTACAGAATATGTCAGAAATTGATACCTCACGCTTGTAAAGTTGTTGTCTTACTTGAGTGGTTGGATTGCTTATCAATGTTTTAATGCAGACAGGATTAGGTTAAAGAAAATTGAAAGAAGCAAAGTACATGTATGAAAAAAGATTAAGACTTTACGTGTAAAGCTAGAGAGAGAGGAAGTGCTCTTGTAATTGCAGCAAAGGCTGTTCAGTGAATGACGTTCACACCCTCTGCATGCTGTACAGTTGTACATGGTTTTAGTGACTGATACAGTGATAGTAATTTGCCTTTGACAGCTTGACCTTAGATTGTGATGCCCCCAACCATTACTAATAGAACTTAGAACAAATAGAAGGGCCCACTAACTAAGTAGGGGTTGTTCAACATCCAACAAACAGGACAGCCAACTGTACTGAATCTGAAGTTAGTAAACAAAAAATGCATCGACTAGTTTGTTGGTGCTGCCTGTGCTGTGGTGCCTAGTGTCGAGTTTAGTGACGAGTACTCCTACATGTACCTAGAACAGGTGGTGAACTATGCGGTTTGTTCCGCTATATTCTCCACGAACCTCGGGTCATCATGTTCAAAATCCTTTTCGAAACATTTTGCCCTTCACATTTATGCACCTGGAGTTTTCTTTTGGATAAGGATCTCGCCAAAGTTAGGCTCATAGGCTGTACGTGTTCTTTGGTTTCACAGCAAGCGTGTTGTGACGTGTTGGTACAATGTAGTGTGTTACATGTCCAAACAAGATGGGAAGCATCCACTGTGAAACGCCGTGGGGTTCTACTTTATACAAAGTAAATGAAATAGAAAATCCTCAACACAAACCAGACAGAAAAATAAGGTTTTGATGATTTAGGGTAAAACACAGGTTTGTTGTACTTGTAGAGTTTAACCCCTTCAGTTGTACAATGTACTACAACTTGTATGGTAGGCATGATACATGGCATAACAATATGTGCTTAGGTCTTTAGCGAGATTATGGCTTTCCATGATGGTGCGGTTTATAATATACAAGATAAGGAAAATGTTACTGTCGTAAGGAGAAGAAAAAAAATGCTGTACAGAGCAAAGAGCAAAGGGCGGGGTTGCTGGGAGTTTGGGGCACAGCTAATCGGGGCAAAATGTGACTAAACTGTTTCATCCGGCCAGTGTGCTTTGATCAAGGGTAGCTTTAAACAGGCCTGGGCTTTCATCTGTGAGAGAGCAAGGCCATATTTTGCAAAGGGCACCGGCACCTCTATCTTAAAATCTTAAAGTCTGTGGGAAACTTTTGAAGGGCACCAATACCAAGAACTGGAGGCCACGACCTCCAAGGCCTCTCTGCACGATGTAATTCAAGGCCTGCTTAAAGGTACACTCCACATGTTGTTGGGTTGGGATTTGAATGATCGAAACTCTCCTTCCCGAAGTGAATCGCCCTGAGGTACTGCGTGCGTAGACGTGTACGTGTCCATGAATGGATTCTAGCATGGATAACTAACTGCCAGGCAAAAAATTAGCACAAAACAGCCATGATCAAATCTACTTTAAGGGTTGTCCAGAATGTCCACATTTTCAGTGTCGTACAGATAGAACGTCTGTCCACAATCATCCTCCTTCCCATAAAGTGTATTGTTTTGGTCATCATCGAGATGCATGACCCACTAAAAAGCTTATTAATTTGGTAATTGATTCTCGGTTGTTCAACTTCAATGTGATCAATGACAAGATTACCCCCCCCCCATCTTTGGCAAGACATCAGTGACCCTGTTTACACTAGATCCAGAAAGGTGGATCAGACCCGGGTCTGATCCGGCAATGTGGATTAACGGCTAGTGTAAACGCAAAAAAGCCGGATCAGACCCGGTTCAAGATCCGGCAATTTTAATCCACCTTTCGAGGAGGGTTGAATCCGGCAATTGGTGGATCAGATCCGGCAAAGTGGATTCCAAATACAAGTGTAAACGCAAAGGTGGATCAGACACCGCAATTTGATGTGGTCATTTCCGGTTTCGCTACGAATGGCGCGCTTTTTGCTTGTGCTTTGGTGGGACATCCGTCGCTGTTTATATTTGTGTGTGTGCTGTGTGCACATGGACTGTGCGTGTGTGAAACGTTTTGTTGTTTTCAGCGTCCTTATACATACATCGTTACGTTCGGAGCTTGCCTTGTTGCTGTATTTTTTAAATTCCCATCTACCAAATATTTCTACCTGCATGGTCGTTGTTATCCGTATCATTTGCTGTACTGTATTTTCTGCATTCTACCTTCGCCTTGATAATGATTATTTCTAGAAGTGGCGCGCTGTAATCGTGACCTTTGAGCTCTTTGCGAGGAGCGGTGACGTCATGACCAATATACATCCGGTTCAAAAGTGGGATCGGAGCCGGATCAAGCGCTGGTGTAAACGCGACACAGGATCTTGATCTGCGGTCGTTAAAAAATTGCCGGATCTCAATCCACCTTTCTGGATCTAGTGTAAACGCGGCTAGTGTGTAGGCCTAAACCAGTTCATTTGATGCTCCATACATGTATGGGACATTGTGGTACCCCCCCCCAATCTATTGTGTCTTCATTGTGTGCTTGGAATCTCAGGAATTCTTTAGAGGATTTTAGTGTGTGTGTGTGTGTGTGTGTGGGGGGGGGGAAGGTTGTTCTGTACAAGAAAAAAGTATAGGAACATTTGGGGGGGGGGGGGGGGCCCTCTGCCCCCGTACCCGGCATGGTATAAAACCAGCTTCAAAACCCTTCTACAAACTCAATTGTTTCTGTAATTGGCCAGTTTAAAAGATGTATAGGTAAACTTTACATATCGAACTATTTTCATTTCTCCTGTGCCAACTGCCAACTTGCCAAGAGGGGCAGCAGTTCATTTCTCTTGTGCCAGGAGTGTTTTTGTTTTACACAAACATGGAGCTTAAGAAATATGCCCACTACAGCGTTCTCCCTTAACAGTGGTCCTCTAGCCAAATACCAGTTTAAACACCTGCGGTCCTGGCAGTTGAACCTCACTCTAAGTGGTCTGGCAGGCTTGTTCAGTGTTGAAAAGCATCCCTATCATTTGAAGTATTTCAAGTAAGGACTAGTGAAAAAGCTGATGGATTGGTGAAATGGCAAGCAAACTGATCTTGCTGGCCAGTCACTAAAAATGTTAAGGGCAAACCCTGCACTATTATTATTATTTATGGATGGTCAGGCTTCATTTTAATGGCTCAGTTCAAACAATGGCCAATAAAAAAGTAATTTGCATTCTGAGCAACGTTACAAGCTAGTTTTACACAGTAAATCCCTGGCAGTTGTCATTCCTCATTCCTCATTGTAAAGTCCAATTTGTTTTTAAATAGGCCAATGAAGCCGGATACAAAGTGTGTCATGAGGGTTGTGTGTGTTCATGTCTCCAAGTAATCCAAGTACTTTCTTTTGTCTTCCAATTGCAAAAATCTTAGAATGACATTGGAAGATGTTGGGGCAGTTTTTCCTGGAAATAATGGGCAAGAGTTTCAGAAAACAATTGGCTCACCTAAAGCCTAGTTCATACTTCGTGCGAATGCAACATGCGAAGTGAATTTGACGTCACAAATTCACAAGGAACAATTCGCAAGAGTTGAGCTGTTGTGAAACATTCGCAGCGAAAACAGAGTTGTTGTGTTTAATTCACTTCGCATTCGCAGGAAGTATGAACCGGGCTAAACTCTACCCCCCCCCCCCCCAAAAAAAAAGAAAAAAAGAAAGAAAAATAATAATAACATTGGTAAAATGAATAACAATAGAAATAGAAATACATAATAAAAACAAGTGATGGAGTATTGTTTTTACTCAATAATGCTTTCTTGTGTAAACAATTGAACCAAGATCACACAAGAATTTTCAAATTTCAATGTTAATGGTTGTGCGAGAGACCACATAAAGTAAACATGAGGCCATAAATAATTAGTTGCTTTGTAGGGTACTTTTTCACTTTCTGTGAGAATGTCCTTTCTATTTTTGTTTGTCCAATCAGTAAATGCAATACACTACCAACCAGTGCATACTCATTTTATAATGCATACTGCATGTAGTGCTTGCAAATCCAGACTGGTACCCTGACTGCTACAACAGAATGAAAAGGGCATTTAAAAGCAGACCAATCAGCACTGCATGTAGTTTGTTCAGTAATATTATCGCAACAACTGCAGGCGATAAAAGTAATGTCAACTTTAAAGTTTGCTTATTGCAGTGCCATGTGTTTTTGAGTTTTATGGTAATTGTTAAAAGTCTTTTTGAGAGAGACAAAAAATAAAAATAAATACATTAAGAAGGCCAGGGGTGTTGCAGTTCAAGTGCAGGAGGATCCGAAGCTATTTTGTGTACATGGCCAAATATTATAATTTTTTAGCAATAAAAAGTTAATTTTCACATGAAAACAAAATTGGCCACTGTTGGTCAATGTACTAAGGAAAATAAATTATCATGGTTTGCTATCCAAATTGTATTATTCTTATTTTTTTTGAATCAACTCTGCATGTTATTAAATGTATTAAATGCCCCTCGCTGAAGAAGCTTAAATTCCTTAATCTACAGAGGGAGTAACATCATATGGAGCAACAGCATTTTAATGTTATGTTGGTTCCAATTTGGAACAAAATTTGAAAATAGCTGTCAGCAGGAGACAGTCTTTCTTAAAAATGTATGTGAACTTCTTAATCTTGCCACTTGAAATGCCCTAGGGTTCCCTCTTGTACATTACACACTGTCCTTTCATACACATTATATTTGTACATGGAAGCCATTTTGAGCAATGCATTCTGGGTGTCTGCATTTTATGCAAATGATGACATGAATAATCATGATTTAATTCATATTCATGTTTCATACTCATGAATAATTAATTTCTTAATTAATATTCATGATTATGTTAATACATCAAAGTTTCCCTTTTGCTTCTTATAATTAATGTGTCACCTGATTTAACAAATAAGGTCCAAATTCTTCTCTTTTCAACCCAAATTCTTTGTGAAGCCTTAATTGCTTCCTAGGTGCACTGGAGTGCTCTGTAGGCTGCCTCAGTGCATTATGTACAATTATCGTACATAAAATACATAATACCCATGAAGAAGACGTAATCTGGTTTGACAGTTTGTGCTCTTTTTATAGATCGTATTTACTGCAAAAAGTAGTTCGTGGTGGGTTTGCATTTCAAACCTTCATGTGGAAGATGTACTTTCTCTATTCCATTGTTTCCTGTTCAGCAACCATCATTTCTTCATGCATTTGTATTTCATATCAATGCATCGTAAATATAATGCTACTAATAATAAGAACTAGTTTCTATATAGCGCTTTATCTACAGGCATCTTAAAGCGCTGATTATCATTTATTTTCAGCCAGGTTTTTGAAGTTTTTGAATTACTCATTTCTAAACACTTTGTAAGGGTTTACAAGGTGTTACATACTGTACACACAGAGTGCATCTGTAAATATCATATTTGCACAACTGTTTTTATCACATACCAAGTAGGCATGTACACAGGATGCATAATTGTTGTTTTAACCCTTACCTGAACCAATAGTGGGAGGTGAATGAACTCTGTGTACAGTACATGTATTATAGAAAGCTTCATGTCATACTGTGCACAGTGTAACTGTGGGAAATCTGGTGTTAATGGCAAGGGTAAAGGGTTCATTCAACTGTTTGAGGTACATGTATACAAACAGAGAGAACAAAAAGAGTGTTCCAATATGTACAATGTACATGTAACTGCCAAGGTTTTTGAATGGCCAAGGTCATCAATTTTTTGAGACACTGCATGGTGAGGTATCAATGTGTGATTGGTTTGCGGAAACACCATGTGTATATATCTACTTTGCTGTGTAGATTTGTTCTTTGGGACCTAGGTCTTGCTTTATTCTACTGCCACTGAGTAGAATAGAACTAACTTAGTCTCCCGAATTCCGATACCTACTCTGCGGCAGTAGAATAAAGCAAGACCTGGTTCCCAATGAACCAATCTACACAGCAAAGTATACACATGGTGTTACCGCAAACTGAATACAAAGGTCATGTTCATTTTAAAAAGTGGCCCTTCCGTTGGAAACTATTAAAGTTCATGAGAAGATTTTGAAAGTACCATGACCAGGGTTTTGCCCTGAGACTGGTCTGTGTGAAATTCTAGGCCTGAAATAATAAAGTCAACAAGAACAACAGCGGAAAGAAAACCCCCCAAAAGTAAACAAACAAACAAACAAACAAACAAACAAACAAACAAACAAACAAACTTGATGCTATTGAAGTATTTATCCTGGTGTCGAAAGGGCTCCTGTTTAATAACTATTTATCAACAACAAAAATAGATCAGCACTTACGCATTTTGAACAATTTACCAGGATTGCTTCATCAGCTGCTATTGAATCAGTTCTCACTTGTTGGTTTACAAAAAACAAAATCAGAAAAATACAGTGCAATACCTAAAATACCAAAAACGAGCTACTTATGTGGTACAATCAAATATGAACACATGACATCTGAGCCATAAGTGTTCATCATATATGACTCGTCTTTGTGTTACTGTTCTCATCAGTGTTGTCATGGTAACATGTTGTTTTTAAATTAGGCTGATAATTCAAGTAAAGCTCCAGTTTCCAAAATGAATTTTAAGCATATTGTAATAGTTTCAACAAAGTGACCTTGAAAAACAACAACAAATCAAACCAAAACATTGCGTCATCGCCACATAGGTGTAAGCCGCTGAGTATTTTAGTGTGGAAAAATGACCCTCTTGAACTTGGTGTAAAGTAATTGAGTTTGAATTTTAAGGATTTTAGTAATTAAATATAAGTGTTGAAGATATTAAAAGGGTTATTGATACATGTGTACTTCTGAAAATCCAGAGCTGTGAATTAAGCAAGTTCCGACGCGGAGGGACACATTTTTGTCTTTTGTCATGTGGTTTTTGGATGCCTTTTTTCAGGAATGTAGTACAACCCAATGTACAGTCTAGTCTGGCACCCTGTGTGCACATGCAGTTTTAATGAAAATGTTAAAAATTAGAAATAGCAACATGTTCAGTATTGGCCATATCTGGGAGTATTATGATACACAGAAATAAATGGTCGTTAAGGAGTTAATCAAGCAAAACTCCAAGTTTACTATTTGCAATGGTGGAAGCTGTGTGCTTTTTGACAGAGAATTTGACAAAATGGGGCGGGCTGTTATGAACCATAATGAGGAGGGAAACAACATTAAAAAAGAGATGATTTCCTTCCCAATTCCATTCAACATTTCAGCTGATCAGATGATTTCCTCGTTAAAAGTGCCAAAGAAATAGGAAAACACTGGACAAAATTTGGGGCTGCACACATGTGCTTGGCCATTTCTACCTGTTCATTTTCCAAGTTGCATGTCGGACTATTTCAGTACCCCCCCCCCTCAAGTTTTCCTTTTTCTAGAGAGAAACTATGCACTGCAAATTCACATGCAGTTTATGTTTGACTTATTTTGCACAGGTAGTTTGGCTAGTGCGTCACAAGTAACTGACCAATTGGGGCAACTACATGTGTAGTAGATTGCTCCCATTCTGTCCTGCAAGCAAGCCATGAGTATAGTTGGTAACAACAAATCCACAAGAAAGGTGAGGATACTTTTGTAACTACCCATATTTTTTGTTTTGTCTTTAACACTGATGTGTGATAAGCAAGCTACTTTATAGTGAATTTCAAGTTCTGCTGGAAGAATTTACAGGACTGAAACCCACGACCCCCCCTTTCTAGAGCTAATGTCTAAACCACTAGTGCACCAGATACGGGTGATTTAATTGCCGTTGATGTATCGTTTGTTATTACAACTGTTGGTTTATTGTTTCAAAATTAATTTTTTTGTACTTTTGGGCCACATGGATAAAAACTAGCGTTTGCTTTTACTACAAATTTTTAAACATTTATTCGCATCCGTATGAATAAAATGAAGAGCTATTCTTTTATTAGAAAAGCATTTACTCAGATTTAAAAGTACTTGTTAGGAATGAAAGACTATACATTTAAGACGTTTGGTATGTACAATGTAGTTGGTACATGTATGAATAAGAATTGGAGTACGTATTTTCCTGATTCCCCATTGTTATTAAGTGTTTTGGTGTGCAATGACCCACACGTATGAAGTTTTTACAGTACTACCATTTCAATGAGCAAATGTTGAACTGAGCGGACAGTTATACTTCACCTTTAACTGTACAAAGTCAAGCATTTGCTTTTCCTGTAAATGCTCTTACTCTAAAATAAATACTTTTGTTTAAACTTCCTTGCATTTACTAGTTTTTACCCGTTGGTGTAGTGATAAAACCCAATCAATATTTTTTTTCACAATGCAATTATTGCATAAATTGTAACAACCCATTTACGTAGTGTGAAGTACATGTAAGGCTAAGCACATGTAGTGTACAAATCAGCTTCAATTTACCTGATTTTGATAGCCAAACCTAATTAGGAGTTTAAAGATTTTAAAGGAATAGATGACATTTTTAATAAATTTGGTAAAATTGTTCTTTTCCCCCCGCCAATTCTCCAGATGCCAACTGGATCCTCAAGAAGGTGAGTTCATTTCATGTGTAATCCTGGGCCCAAATCTCATAGAGCTGCTTGAGCAAAACTTTGCCTAACAAGTTTCTGCTAAGCAAAAATGAGCAGGAAACCAGTCACAGAAGGTACATGTGACATGGTATTTAGCTGGTAACCTTATCGTGGTAAGCTAAAGCCTTGAGTAATGTTATAGTAGAAAGTGCGCTTTTAAGTACATTTTATTTATATTAAAAAATTGTGCTGAACTACGTCAAGCATCTCTTTGAAATTGGGCCCAGGTTGTAATAAGATTGAGGACATGATAAAAATGCTCTTTGAAAGCGAGTTGGTCGGCAATATAAAGATTTGAAGAACTAGAAAGTATGCTTACTTATTTCAATGCATAAATCTTAACAGCACGGTTTTTATAATGATGTTACAGAAACTACAGCTGCCATTAAAACCTGTACAAACTCTGAACTAATGGGTTTTCAGTTTGTATTTTGGAGTTTGAAAAATTTGGCATACATACATGTTAACTCAAAAACACTGCTGGGCTGAGAAGGCAGTGAACGCAATTGCCTAGGTACATGTACCTCGGTGCCACTTGAAATGTTCTAGTAACAATTTAGATTTCCCTCATGGAGGTGCCTTCAGAGGAAAGATTGAATTTCCTTCACTGAATGAAGTATCAGGCTGAATAGCTCACTGATTGTCCCATCATTGAACATCAGGGCTTGATAGATCGCAGGCCCATGGTTGGTGATTTTAGCAGCAGGCCACTAAACTCATGACGTTACAAGTCCGTCTGTCTTGTTTTTGTTCAAATGTTGATTTTAATTCTGATAAATATCTTTTAATTCTGTTGAGTATTGAAGAATACTTACCCATAATACAAATGAGAGAGATCTTCTCTATAGTGCTTGTTCAAATTCAAACAGTTCAAACATTAAACTGTGTTTCTCATTTCAGTTCTAGTCTTGTAAGCATAATTTTGATCCAGTAAACATTTGGAGCTACATGTATAAGCCCTGTGGTCTTGTGGATGTTCCTCCCAAATTCAAGGCCTATTTACCTCATCCTCAATCTCACTTCCACTGACCTTTGTTTTCTGTCCTCTCCAGAAAAGCCAGGGTGCCTCATCATATAACAAGGCAGCCCTTATTAGTTGATGATGACATCATAGCTTCTGACATTGAAGACGCGATGGACATAAAGCCTTCATTCTTTGATCCTGGTACCCCGAGCACAAGCAGTGAAGCAGTGTGCAATGGGGCTGGTACCGGTGAGGATAGTACCAGGGAGGATGAGGAGGTCAAGGTCAAAGAGGAGCCTGTTCTCCCAGAGGGTAAGGCAAAGTGTAAAGAGCCTGTCATTACAGACCAGGGTTTCCTTATTCACAAGCAGGACAGTATTTGCAAATCTCAGGCCTATAAGGGAACGTCTCAAAGTTGGCATGGTAGGAACGCTCTGATTGGATCGGATACTATTGCCCGGAATCACTCGTGTAGGATTGCTCCCGTACCTCTGCACAATGATGTGGTCCAGCAGATTTTTGTGGCGGTCTAATGGATTGCAGGCGTGTGCCCACGGGAACATTCTTTTGGCCCTAGACCGTGCCCTACTTGTGAGATGCTCCCATAAACAAAAAGTTATTATTTTATTTTAGATTTAAGATTTTATTTCAAATTTACCAAAGTCAAAAAATTACACCATCAATAATGGTCCCGATTGCACAGTAGAGCTTTTAAATAAATTTTGGTTTCAGACAAGCGAACTTAACATAGGTTTGGCTCATGACAAGATCGACGCCTGAAACCAAGACGCTCCAGAGTCATTCCGAACAACTCCAACAGTCGATCTTTCAACTTCCAGCGCGTCCAGTTGCTCCTAACTGTTTTAGACGTTGAACTTTTTATGTACTTAATTAAATAATTTGGTTCGGTGTGGCTCTAGAGCGCCTATCTGAACCGGGTGTTACACCCCTTAAAACAACATTTTGTTTATCTCATTGTAGCCCACATCTGCCGAAAAATAATCACATTAATATTTTCCTAAGATCGAATAATTTCATAGAACATCCCTTTAAATTTTCACAACTACCCTCTAAACCTAACCTTGTAGAATTGTTTTCTCGCATGCAGTATTCCAGTTTAAATTGAACACAGAAGTTTTACTCAACTGTGCACTGATTCATTGATTCTATTTCCTGAAACAGGAACAGTAATTGTTCAGCCCGAGGCTGTCCCAGATAACGAAAGCGACTTTGAAGGACCGGAGTTCAAATCCAAACTCCGGACCAGACGCATGACGCAAAAAGGTGATATGTTTTACATTTGTAGAAATATTCTTGGTTCAATGGAAGACTAATGTGGACTCTAGGTGGCAGCAGACTTACCAGGTAAATACATTGTAATCTGAAATGTGCGCGTGCACAGAATTACTTCATCAATGGGAACCTACCTGGCACCTCTGCTGCCACCTAGTGTTCAAAGTCCCCTGTTTTAAATACTTCTTATATGTATCCATTTAGCTGCTATTGTTCCACTTCTCCTGACATCATCATCACAATAGTGTTGGTTGTGCCATTTTGGGAGTTGTCGTCCCTGTGTAGTGTGCAATTAAGGCGACACTGCGTTTACACACTTGTGATTTGAATTCCAAAACGGCAAGCGTTGCAGACAGTAGGCGTGTAATTTTTTATTAGAAAAATGATTACTGCAGTCTTAAACCTGTTCAACACACAAACAATTTCTTAGCACTGAAAAATCGTGCTTAGCATAATCAGGTTACCAGCCAGAATACCATGCAATCTATATTGTTTGTAACTGGTTCACTGCTTATTTTTCCTTCATGTCCAAAAAAATTGCCAATGTCTGCCTAACAACTCTATAAAATTTGGGCAAAGGGACCCATTGCTTAATGCACTTGTACAACATCGGTAAATGTCAAAGACCGGTATCAGAACTCTATAGGATCCAGCGTATGTACGAAATAACAAACTTGTGAAAGTTTAAGCTCAATCGATCACTGGAGTCACAAGAAAATGTACAAATAAAATGTTCACATAGAGTTGTGATCTGGCTAGATCAAAACTAATTGTTTTTCTCATCTCTCAAAAACTAGGATTTCAAGCAAAAATACTTCACAAGAAGTTTTCTACCATAACTACCTAGTTAACTACCTAGTTAGTCATGTGCATTTATTGTTTCAAGCTTACAAATGTTGTTCTTACCCTTTTACACCACAACTAGAGGACAGAACTCTTATTTTTTGGTGTTTTTTGTTCTTTTTACAGAGAATGACATCGAGAGGGCTCATTGCACATCATGCCATAAGCAGGTCAATCATCTGGACTCTCGATCCTTTAAACCACACCCCATACTGAAGGTCATTCTGTGCAGAGTGAGTCAGAATCTTCATTATTGTAGTTTACAGACCTGTGATTTGTCAGTTTTTTTCCAGATTTCAGGATTTTTCCATTGATTTTCTTGAGACATTGTAAAGATTTTCTTGAGAGATTTGATGAAGTAATAGACCCCATATGACATCACAAGATTAAGCATTGCCCTCACTGAGGTCAAAGGAAGACCTATCATTGGCTGAGAGTTGTGCGTGGTGCGTGCACACTTGAATGTTTTCCATTAGTTGACGTCAGCGATGGCGGACTAGGCAAGAGGCCTTTATAGAGAGGACACAGCCCATGTTATGACCAAACCACTAGATCCAATCTGTGGTGTCAGTTTCATAGTACAACAAAATTATGCTTACCAGAATAAGGTAACCAGTCAAAATCCCATTTCTCAATACCATCTGTGAGTGGTATCATGCTCATTTTGGCTCAGCCAAAATGTAACCTCCTTTATTTTCAAGGGACCTCATTCACAAGAGCACACTGCTATCCAATTGTTCAGGAAATTTTCATTTTAGTGTGCAATCCCACCGCTGGCATGACCGAGTGTTTATACATTGAGTTGTATACCTTTTAGAGACCAATTTCATTGAGCTGCTTAAGAATGAGCAGGATGCCAGTCACAAATGGTACACATTCTGTTTTGGCTGGTAACCTTTACATGTATGTGGTAAGCATAGCTGTTTTTGTGCTGAAGCATGAAATAGCGCCCTATGAAAGAGTTGCTTAAGCAAACATTTTCTAATAAGCAAAAATGAGTATGATACCACTCCATGGTTGGTTACCTTATTCTGGTAAGCATAATTTTTTGTGCTTAGATACTTTTTTGTGCTTAAGCAGCTTTATGAAATTGGGCCCTAACAGAAAAAAAGCAATTAGAGCATAGTGTATTTATCAAGAATTTGATTTCTAACAATTTAGGATTGACCTCAAGTAGTAATTATTAACACCTTGAACTAATGAGAAGCGTTTGGACAGAACTTGTCTGAATGTTGTCAATTAAGGACATTATTACCTATGTAATTTTTTTGGCAGAGATGCTTTGACTACTACCAGAGTGGTAAATTCAGTCAAGATGATGAAGGGATCGACGAGCAGTGCCGTTGGTGTGCTGAAGGTGGTAGTCTCATATGCTGTGATTTCTGCACCAATGCCTTCTGCAAGAAATGCATCAAGCACAACCTTGGACGAAGCACCCTCTCTGCGCTGATCAGCAGTGAAGACACCAAGTGGCGCTGTTATGGCTGTGACCCAGAACCACTCCGGGAGCTGCGCATGAAGTGCAGAAGTGCTATTGAGGGCTTAAACAAGCTCACGACACAAAAACCGTCCAAATCGCGCCGACGTCATAGGGGCGATAGCATAGAGGCTTCAGAGGCTGACGACTATGTCGAAATCCTCCACCCTAGCATCAGCAAAGTTAGCGTTAGTCTCCAATTTAAACCCAACCACCCAACTTTGGAGATCAGCTCAGACGGTCTAAGGATCTTAAGACCTCGGGAAGGAGATCGCTGGGGACTCAAGATGGCGTTGTGGATCATGCGCAGCCTGAAGCAATCCACAGTGAAGGCAGAGAAAGAGATTACCCAGAGACTGGCTGCCAAACCAGATAAGGACACAAAATTGTCAGAAGGGGGCACGGTGCAATTAGACATTTCCAGTAAGTGGATGTCGGTAAAAATGGGGAACAAAATGGGGAAGAAGACGCAGTCGCAACACAACGGCCAAACATCACATGATTCCAAACCAAAGCTTAATCAGTCAAAGCCCTCAAGCAGCAAAGAAACTGTCAAAGAGCAGAAAGACAATCCTAACAAAAGAAATTCATCCAATAGGAACAATGATACTGATGATAAAAGTGACATCGTAATCGACAGTCAGGAGGAAGCAACAGGAAGTGAAGAAGTAAAAAACAAACTGGATGAAGAAAAGAAATCTCAAAGTACTTCATCAGAACAGATCATTGAAGAATTCAGTCTTGACATGGACACTGAAGAAACAAACCAAAATCAAGACACAGAAGAACTTGAGAAAGATGATGATCAACAGCTGGACAAAAGTATAAAAAAAGGAACGCCTTGCAAAGACATTGAAGGAAAAGACTGTGAGAGTAAGAGTACAATATCTGATACAAAGGACACTGACAAAGACGAAGCAGAAGAAGAACAACAAGATCTGGGAGATGGAGAAGCTGAGAAGAAAGAGGATAAAAAAAAAGCTGGGCAAGTTATGGACAAAGCGAATGCAGAGGGAGGAGAAGTTGAGTTGGAGGGAGATAAGGGAGAACGCAGTGATCAAGACATTGAGTGTGAGAAAGCCCTCATGGATGAAATTGAAGGTATGGGTTCAAATCAGTCAGGAGAAGATGAGATGTCAACTCCAAAGAAAGAGACCAAGATAGCTTCCCCATTCAAAATTACTCCACTGCGCATCAAAATTGAAAAAATCTCGACCCAGAAGATAGCAAAAAGCAAGGAAGACGGGTCCAAGTCCCCACGACGACAGAAGACCACACCTAAGAGCCCAAGGAACATTTCACAGAAGCCTTCGTCCGATTCCTCAGATCTTGACCGAGGGATTGCATCAGATCCTGAAAAGGTTGGAAAGAAAGTGGAGTCCCCAAAAATTAAGGTTTCTAAGGAATTGTTGGAGAAGAAAGAGGACGAGGAAGGAAGTTCAGATTTAACAGAAACTTCGGATGACGGTGATTCTTCATCATCAAAGGGCTCTGATTGGAAGGCCCAACCACGGCGATCCGCAAGAAGGCAAAAGGGAGACGGTGAAGAGGATGAAGCAAAGGGCCAAAACAAAAAGAAGAAGAAAAAAAGAAAACAAGAAAAAAAGAAAAGCAGAAAAAATCAGGAGGAAGATTCAAGTTCTGAAGTGGACTTTCCAAAGACACCAGACCTGAAAAAGAAGGCTCGTCGAAAGGGGCCTGGTCTAGACTCAAGCAACCCAGAGGAAGATTCTGATGAGGCTGAGCGCCTTATCACTCCAAGAAAATCAAAGAAAACACCACGAGCATCCAAAAGATTGAAGGTTACGCCAAAGTCAGCCTCTAAATCTACAGGGAAATCCAAGGTAAAGGTTCGAGATTCAGATTCCTCTAATTTTGATTCTGATCTAGAGAGGCAGATAAAGACATTTTCAAAGGCTCCAGGCGGGAAGAAAAAACCCAAAGATGACAACGACGAGGGAGAACCTGCTCCTGAAGATTCTGATTCTCTGAAAGATTCCGACAATGTAGAATCTATGAAACCAAAAGAAAAAGCACCATCAAAAAAGATCAAATCCCCCAAGTCAAAGAAGGACAAGGACAAGGACTCGGACTCTAGTTCGGACTCTGAGGAAGAGGATTCAGAGAAAGATGGAGACCAATCAGGAGATGATGTCCAACATCTGGAGAACAATTCGGGTAGTGACTCAGGTCCTCTTGAAGATGGGGGGCATGGGGAAGGAGAGGATATTGACAGTGACTTGGAGAATAAGCTTGCTGAAAAGCAGCTGATGGAAGAAATAGAAGCAGAACTCGGTAAAGGAGATAGTGAGGATGATGAAGAGGATGATGAAACTTCAGACGATTCTGAAAAGCCAAAAAGAAAACGCAAGAAGAAGGCTAAAGATAGTGACAGTGGTGATGAGTTTAATGCAGCATCAGATGAGGAGGGGGAAGATGAGGATGATAACGAAAGCGACAGTGATGAAGAAGAAAGCTCATCAGATGAGAAATCATCAAAGAAGAAAAAGCACGGAAGACGTCATCGCCTCATGAGAGTCAAACTGGGAGAGACCGAAAGTGAAGACAGTGATGAAGATGCTAGTGGCTCAGACACCAGAAAGAAAAAGCTGAAAAAACGAAAACGGGGGCCGGCCACTCAAAGTTCTGACAATGACTCAGATGAGGGTAGACCAAAGAAAGGGGGAAAGCGAGGGCGTGCAAGGAAAAGGTCTTCTTCAAACAGCGATGAAGACTCAAATGAATTCCAAAAGGAACGCAGTTATAACCGGGGAAAGGGGAAGAAGAGACGGAGGATCAAGGTGGCAACTGATTCTGAAACAGATAATCAAAAAGTCAAGGGATCTGACAATGTAAGTTTTAATCTGTTAATTTTATCTTTTTTAAAGCTCTTATTTCATTGATTCCAATGCAAAGCATGTAGCATTGAAATGATTTCATTAACTACAATCCTTGTTACGATAATACAACATCCACATATTCATTTTCAGGCTGTTGATTGTTAAATGAAAAATGTCAGCAAGAATGAAACTTTCCATCACAAAAGTACTGGGGATTTCAATTTTTATTTATAACCATCTTTACTGATGGTAAGCCCATTCAGCTCATCTGATCATTTGGGGGCACTTACATATAAAGTACAGGCCCCTAACATATCGCAAGATATACCCCCTGTTGTGTACCCCCTGTTGTAAATATCAATAATTGACAGAGATAAGGAGACAGGTGTAACGTTTGCGTCAACTCTCAGGTTCTATTCAAGCTAAAAAGCTAACAACTGAGCTCTCGTACAACGAGAACTCGCGTGAAACCGTGACCTCAAATTCTATAAATAGATCACTAAGGCTGCATACACTACACACCCCCCCCCTTCAAAAAAAAGGAAACAAACCAGGCAACATAACCAAAGAGAATTTATGTTTTTATATATTTCTGGTAATGAAACCAAGGATGCCTCATAAGTGAACTTAATCACTGTAGCTTGCAACCCTGAAAAACCTGTAAACAAGGGTGCTTGCTATGTGAATTAGAAACACAAGTTAGGACGAGTAACTAGTCCTAACTTAGGATTAATCTTAAGGTTTACATGTTACAGTGCAAGGCTGGGACTCGTCCTAAGTCCTAAGATTAATCCTAAGTTAGGAAGAGTTTGGTGAAATCGACGGCTGGGTTCTTTTACGTGCACTACCGATTCTAGTGCACAGGACCTACAGTTTAATGTCCAATCCAAACAGTTATAGTAAAGTATCTTGCTCAAGGCACAAGTGCCACACTCCATCACAAACACCAGAGCTTGAGTCTGGTGCTCTTAACCTCTTAGCCACAACATACCACATTCAACTGTAGGTTAAAAATGACATTAACAAGTCATTTGGAAACTATTAAAAGAGAAAGAGAGAGAGAGGCATGGACAAGTTTAAAACCTAAAAACACAAACTAAACATTAACTATTCAAAACCATGTGTCTTTAGGACTCTGATCCAGAGAAAGATACCCCAAGCAAGCATGGCCGCAAGAAGATTCGCAGGGTGATCTCTAAGGGCAAGCTGCAGGAGGAGACAGTGAGGGCTGCCAAGGAGGAGAAGGAACGTCGGAAACGCATCGCTGATAAACGCAAAATGGTAACGTGATTGATTCTTAAGTTGAAATACTATTTTGTGTCATTGAAGACTCCTCAAATTGCGAATCTTCTAGAAAATGTCTTGGATTGGACAGAATGATATGCCTGATGTGAATATAAAGTAATGCAGATATGAATGTTTTTGTTTCTAGTTTTCCAAAGACACAGGGTAACCCACTGGCTGGTGGGGGGGGGGGTGGGAATGTTGAAAAGAATTGGCATGATTATTGCCACACAAAAACTGGTCCTGCAATATTATGATTATTTGGTTTAACCCTTGCACCGTTGTGTGTAAAGCACTGTATACTCAGTACTTTCCAGTGGAAAAAACCCACATGCATATTACTCAGGTGGGATTCAAACCCACGACCTTTGTAGTTCTAGAGCAGGTGTCCTACCACTAGACCACTGAGATTGCCTGGTGGCTAGAGGCAGTTTGAATTCAATATTTCACAGGAACCGGAAAAGTACCGAGTATTCAGTGCTTAACACGGTGTATGGGTAAAACCAAATAATATTATTTATCCCCGATAGAAGTTTAACAACTATTAATATTCTATAAATATTCTTTAATTGTTTTTAATCAGCCTAAGCCGCTTTTTCTAGGCATTGTATATCTTTATCCAAGATGCAATGGGAGACTTTTGGTGACACTAGGTGGCAGCAGACTTACCAGGTAAATCCATTGTTCTCAGAACTACGTAAACAATGGAAATTTACTTGGTAAGTCTGCTGCCACCTTGTGTTCCAAAGTCTCCTGTTATTCCTACTTTATTGATGAGTTTAATGAGGAGATTGTATCCATACTGCAGGTAACCCTCTAAAACACTCTTCTTCTCTGTTGAAACCTAATTCCCAATTATTTGCCCCTTTTGACAACTCATCACAGGTGACCAAAATTTCTGAAGAGGCTGCTGAGCAGATGGGTACAGTTGACAAAGTCATCCTGGAGCACGACCCAGAGACGAAGAAACCCATACTGGCCGTAGAGAAGTCTCTTGCCAAGCAACTGAAACCACATCAGGTTCATTCTTGCTTCCTCTCTACTACCCATTGGGCATTCTTTTTTTTAGCTAACCTCTCTGACTCTCCCCCATTTTGTTGGAACGAAACATTTGTGTCCATGGTCTAAAACTGATAAAAGTGTACAACGTTTCCGCGGATTTCCGCGTTTTTTAAAATGATCAGCACTAAAAAAAAAAAAAAAAAAGCCTTATATATGCTTGGCAACAACAATGTACAACCACAATAATGTGAAATAAGCCTAGTACATGCTAAGAATGCATCTAAGAGCATAATAAACCTCACAATTTTCTAGGGTACCATTGTGGATCTCATGTCCCTTGGCGTTTTGGCTGCCTCGCTCCGCGCTTGCGTTGTGCCTTTGAAAATTTCCTCTTTTTTTTTCATCGGGCAGTTGCATGCCTGAACGTCCCATTTACAGCTTGTTCCAAACTTTATAACTGTAGAATTAGCGCCTGTTATTTGCCATCAGCAAATAAGCGGCAAATAAGTGACCCAATAGTATAAAGTCTATGATGAATGCACACATACTTTCAGGCACGAGACTAACACAAGATCATTTTTTGGTTTAGCCTGAAACGACTCCAGGCAAAAGGTTCATGTTTTTAAAAAGTTTGAATCCCTTGAGCATTTGTCATGATTTCCTGCTTATTTTATTAGATTTTATTTCATACAATATGCAACAGTGCAAGCGTCAATTAAAGGATGGATAAAAGATTTTATAAAAATGTGAAAATTAAAACACACAAATAAATAAAAAACACACGCAATGGTACAAGGCAAATAGACAAAATAAAAACGCGACAAACAATTTAGCCCTACATTAGAACCAGACTAGGTTGACCTGATACATGTAGGTGAGGGGTCGGCCTGAAACACTTGATTAGTTTGAACTTTGAAGCCTGAGATTGACTGATGAAAAATGTCTACAGCAGGGTTGGCTGGGGTGATGGAATTAAACAGTGAAGTGAGACTGTATAAAGCCCTTTGTTGTGGATATTGACCCTGTTTTTAAGGACAATAAACAAACCTGAGTGACTGAGGTTAGGATGGGGGACCTTAAAGGGAATAGAAGAACCAAGCAAATTACATTAAATTTGGAATAAACCCATTTAAAAAGGAAACTCAAATCAATAGTATTTCTATCTTTTTTGAGTGAATAACTTGCACTGTAGTCACAAGCCACTGTCTGCCCATGGTCTGCCATTTTGGTAGTCAATTTGCATGTAATGCAATTGTGCACTTCACAGTAACATATGGGAAATCCCACTCATAATTTAGCGCAAGCAAGATTTTCTGTGTGACGACGCAAAATGAATTGAATCAATTGAATTACTTTTCATTTTGTATTTCTTTGGCTCTGATTTTTCGCACTAAAGTCTGCGATTACACCCCTTAGAATCACATGCTTTGAAGCGCACTGTAAGCGCAGAATAAAGTGGTACTGGTTTAAACTCCCTCCTTCCCTTCTGATGCAGTTATTGAATCTTCTAGTGACCTTCATGTTCTTTGATCTGCAGGTTGAAGGGGTACAGTTTATGTGGGATTGTACTTATGAGTCATTGGAAAAGGTGGAGGAGAAAGGCTCAGGCTGTATCCTTGCCCATTGCATGGGTCTCGGCAAGACACTACAGGTATGTCATACTCATCCATTAATCTAACATCACATCAAATAATAACAGTCTTGTACAGCACTGGTATCCACCCCAAAATGGCTCATTACTGTATATTTCTGGTTATGAAACCAAGGATGCCTCATAAGTGAACTTAATCACTGTAGCTCACAAGCCTGAGGAAACGTGTGAACCAGAAACACCAGGGTTAACCCTTACTCTTCCACCAGAAGTGTTCTGGGTTCTTTTACGTCACTACAACCCTAGTACATGGGACCTCTGGCTTAATGTCCCATTTGAAGGACAAAGCACTTATGGTAAAGTGTCTTGCTCAAGGACACAATTGTCACGACTGGGACTCGAACCCATATTCTGTTGATTAGAAACACCAGAGCTTGAGTCCAGTGCTCTTCACTGCTCGGCCACGACACGCTTGCTCCTCACATTCTGGAACTGTTTATTCATTGATGCAGAGGATTATTACAAACTTGAGCTTGGTTGGTTTGTTTATTGGGCGTGGTGTTGGGATGTTTCTTTGATAATAATAAGGGAATAAAAGAGTGGAGACGAGGTCTTAAATGGGTGTTTTAAAATTAAAACCAGACTTTTTATGCTGGTGAAAAAAATGAAATGCAGTGAACCAAGTATTTCAAGCAGGAAAATATTGGTTGTTCAATGACAAAATTTTAATAATAAATGATGGTTAAAAAAACATTTCAGAGTGGCCTAGTTCATGGAACTTTGAAATTGAAACTTCTCTCTGTCTCTAGGTGATCACGTATTTACACACAGTAATGACTGACCCGAAGATTAGTGTCAAGAGTTGCCTGGTGGTGGCCCCACTCAACACAGTGCTCAACTGGGTGGCTGAATTTGAGAAGTGGCTTGGACAAGATAGTGACATTGAGGTATATATTGTTTTCTTTGCCTAGCCTTTTTTTTCTATTTGTTTTATTTTTTTCATAAATATAGTTGTTTCAGTGAACCTAGGTTTGCAAGTGTTTGGACGAATCATTTATAAAGAGCATTCAACAATCAGAAACTTGTTTGAAAGTGGAGAAGTGATTGAGCTACCACTATGTCGTGTACATTTGTTGTCTGGGAAATTGTTTTCTGATGCATTGCAATCAACTGTACTTCAGCCATTTAATTTTTATGCTTTATTGTACTTTTTATAAACATAAACTCAGGGAGTTGATATTTCAGACTTAAATCTGAAATCAGACTTTTTACGGTTGTCTGGAGAATAAATAAAACGCAGTAATTTTTCTTCAGATCAAAACAAAACAAAACTAGGAGATAATTTCCATGTGCTCCTTGAAATCTAAAACCCCAGGAGTTGCCAAAAGGTGTGAAAATATCATCATGTCAATATACCTGTTATTTATTAACTCTGGTTGTGAATTCAAAGACTCTAAGAAAAGCAAACTTAATCACTACACTAGCCAAGAACCCGATGGAGAGAAGACAAGGAAGGATGGAAGGAAGTTTCAGTTGCAGATGTGGGAGGAAAGCCCCTGAGAATTATTCCAGGGAAAACCCACGCAATCAAGTAGGGACTGAAAACCCAATCCACATAGCCCTCCTGGCGGGATTTGAACCGCGCTCCTAGAGGTAGAAGGGGAGAAAAGGAACCACTACGCCAACCTGATCTTAAAATCTGGATTTGGGTTTCAGACTTTTCTTCTGCAATCAACTCTCACCCGTGTTAACTGCTATTTCATGTTGATGTTCCACTCAGGTGTTTGAAATCACAGTCTACAAAACAAACTGGCAGCGAGCGGACGCACTGAAACACTGGCATGACAACGGTGGTGTTATGGTCATGGGCTATACAATGTACAGACAGCTTTCTCTTCATAAGTTTGTCAAGAATAAGAAGCAGCGTGCCATTTTTACTAAGACTCTTGTTGATCCAGGTAAGTTAAATAATAACAGTCATTACATAGCCAAAATAGTGTTGGGATACAAGGTTGCTCAAATCACTGGTCTTGGGCTATTGGCTCAGTCAGGAGTGCAGGACCTATAAAATCAAGAAGGCTTTGCAAGTTGAGAAATGAAGATCTGCAAAGAAACTTTTCCCTTTGATAAATGACCCTTGAAGAAACTGCCACTGTAATCTTAAAATTGTTTCTTTCAATCAAGTAATTATTTAAGTTGTAACTTTATTCCTCCATTTGTCCTGATCCCATCTCTACTTCTTAAGGTCCCGACATTGTCGTTTGTGACGAGGGTCACATGTTGAAGAACGATGCCTCTGCAATCTCCAAAGCCCTCAACTCCATCAAAACGCTAAGACGTATCTGCCTGACTGGAACACCTCTCCAGAATAACCTGATAGAATGTAAGGGAGAAATGTCTCTGTTGTATCAGATTTTTGGGTGTGATCCCTGGCTATACAGCAGTTAGAGGTTGATTGGCTTCTGACTGGCACCCTCGAACAAAGATGTTGACAAAATAAGGAGGCCGCCAACACAGGGCCAAGTAGCTCATTTGGTAGAGTGCCGGCATGTTAATCCAGAGGTTGCAGATTCAATTTCTGCTCCAGTAAATTTTTCTGTGTTCAACCCAAAATTATTTAAATTTAATCGAGTCTAGGTTCTTAGCATTGTCACTAGTCCTGTCGTTTTAATGTTCTGTTTGTGATCTGGGTCCGATTTCGTGGTTCTGCTTACAGGGTAAGCATTGATTTTCTGCGCTAGCTGTGCAAGCGAATGTGATGTATGCATGAGCACGAACACAAATTCGTGCTAGAGAAGATATACTTTATAATATTTTAATGTTCACATGTAAAATGGGCCTCAATGTCTTTTCATAGTAAGGCCGTATCCCAATTGGTGGCCCCGGCTATGACTGTTGCTATGGTGTTGTTAAGGATGTCCTATACCTCAGCGCATGATGACACGGCGATCAAGCCATAGCCTTAGCCGCCAATCGGGATGCAGTCTTTCTCTATTGAAACCAGCAATGGCACATTGAGGTAATTTCTTGGTGTGATGTAATTCTCCATTGATAGATCACTGCATGGTAGACTTTGTCAAACCAAACCTTCTCGGTACCAGGAAGGAGTTCTTGAATCGTTTTGTCAATCCCATCACCAATGGTCAGTGTGCCGACTCCACCCAGAGGGATGTCAAGATCATGAAAAGAAGAGCTCATGTACTGCATGACCTGCTGAATGGTTGTGTACAGGTAAGATTTTATCAAGGGGTAGGGGGAGGGACAGAAGGAAGGTTGCTCATGCCTGATACATATTGTGGACCCCTCCCCTCCTCCATTGGGTCTTCATTGTGTACTTAGATTCTCAGAAGTTCTTCAGAGTCTCCCCCATATTGGACATGGTTTATGTTCTTGTTAAGGCAATGCATATTGGACATGGTTTATGTTCTTGTTAAGGCAATGCATATTGGACATGGTTTATGTTCTTGTTAAGGCAATGCATATTGGACATGGTTTATGTTCTTGTTAAGGCAATGCATATTGGACATGGTTTATGTTCTTGTTAAGGCAATGCATATTGGACATGGTTTATGTTCTTGTTAAGGCAATGCATATTGGACATGGTTTATGTTCTTGTTAAGGCAATGCATATTGGACATGGTTTATGTTCTTGTTAAGGCAATGCATATTTTACTTATTGAAGGGCACCTCTGTGAGGGAAGTTTAAACTTGTACTGGAACATTTCAAAGGCTTCATTCAAGAAAGAAATCACATATTGTTTGCCTCATTGTAATCCTCAACCAATCTTGTTAGGAAATATTAATGATGAGTGAGAAATTCAACAAATTGTTATCCCCCAAAGTTAACAACTAAAATTGTATTTTCGTTCTTCAGAGAAAGGACTACAGCGCCCTCACTAAATTCCTGCCCCCGAAATACGAGTACGTTGTCTCGGTACGCCTGTCGCCCGTCCAGATTAAGCTGTATGCGTTATATCTGCAGTCCCAGTCTCGTAATGACAGCGGTGAGTTGATCGAGGGATCGGCTAAGGGTTCTGGCTGTGGTTTGTTTGCGGACTACCAGCAGCTCATGAGGATATGGACTCATCCTCATGTACTAAAACTCAATGAGATCCGTCAGGAGAAAATTGTGAGTGCTCTGCGATTCTTCCTTACTTTTGAGTTTTTGATTTTGAAATTTATTGAATAGAAATTAGTGGAGAGTTGAGTGTTCTGCAGAGTGCGGAGTAAAATTCTGTTGAGTGCTTTAAAGTTCTGAGTCTAATTCTGTAGTGCTTGGTACAATTTTGTAGAGTGCTTGGTACAGTTCTGTAGAGTGCTGAGTAGAATGATGTAAAGTTCTGAATCTAATTCTGTAGAGTGCTGAGTACAATTCTGTAGAGTGCTGAGTAAAATGATGTAAAGTTCTGAATCTAATTTCTGTAGAGTGCCGAGTACAACTGTGTAGAGTGCTGAGTAGAATGCTGTAGAGTTCTGAGTCTAATTCTGTAGTGCTGAGTACAATTCTGCAGAGTGCTGAGTAGAATGCTGTAGAGGTCCGATTCTAATTCTGTAGTGCTGAGTAGAATTCTGTAGATGGCAACTTTCTTACATTTTAAACTGAACTGTGTGTACCTGTTTCTCATGATTCAACAGCAATCTCGCAACTACATGTCAGACTTTGTCACCTCGGCCTCAGAGGACGAGATCTCTGACAGCAACGACAGCATCCAGCAGTTTGTGGTAGAAGGTAGCGATGTGGAAGAGATTGTGATTGATTCAGATGAGCCAACAACATCATGTGGTACAACTCGTAGAACGAGGGGCATGCAACAACAGGCCATGAAGGAAGAGAAAGACGGGTGGGTGCTGGATTTACTTTCAATATTTTTATTAGAGACAACTCTGGCAAATTGTTTTAACTCTAAGACGGCGACGTGATAACATCGATGCATTTGTTTCATTTGTCATGGCTGAGCGGATAAGAACACGGGACTAAAACACTTGTGTTTCTGATCAGCAGAGTGTGGGTTCGAGTCCCGTTCATCGCACTTGTGTCCTTAAGCATTATTGCTTCATCCTTCAGATGGGACAAAAAGCCAGTACACTTATTGCTAAGAGAAGGGGTTCACCCGAATGTTCCTGGTTTGATTAGCTGCACCTTGTAAACCATTACATGGTGCTATGGGAAAAGGCTCTCAGTCTTCAAAAACGTAGCTCCACATACACCTTGCAGGAAAAATACTCAGAACTTAAAGATGCCTATCGGATGTGTTAAAGTGCTATAGAAGAACTATCTATTATTATTATTATTATGAGAAATGAATCTTCTTCTCCAGGGACAAACCAGAGAAGAAGAAGAAAGCGGGTAAGGATTCTGGGGACTCTGACAGCAGTATGGAAATCATCAAGACATGGAAGACAAGAAGCAGGTGTCTGGACCCGAATGGTGGTAAGAGAAGTGGTATTCAAGAGGTTTCACAAGCGTACGGACACAGATACAGATATGATAACCTTATCTGCTCACGTAGGATGCGCGTCAGATTTTGTTTCACCATCATAGAGTTATGTGTCAGGCCTTGGCCAAAATTGTAGATACACGTTGGCATAATATTGCAAGCAAAACAAATCCAACAAATATTTAGTGTATGTTTTTGTTATGTTAGAGAATTTGATTGAAAAGTATTTTTGTTTAACTGTTTGCTCTGGGACCCACACGTCAAATGCATGTAAAGAAAGAACTCCCCAAAAACTCCTAAACTATTGATGTTTTTTCCCTTGAACTTGCAGAGAATGTGACCAGATCTCCGTCCCCAGTCCAGACGTCCAAACCAAAATGGTACGATGAGTTCATTCAAGAGGGTGATGAAACCAAGATAGAGCTGAGTGGCAAGCTGGTTCTTCTCTTTGAGGTCCTCAAGCATGCTGAGAGTATTGGAGAGAAAGTGTAAGTTGTCCATTCTCAGGGACGATTTTCAAGTTGTTGTTTTGGCAGGCATCATTTTCTTCCTACTGTAGTCTGATTTTTTTGCCCGCGGAAAAATCAGAAAAATTGTGATAAAATAGCCTATTAGAGCCTATACCATCATACATGCATGTCAGCACTGAAACTCGATGTTCCTTGAAAGGACCAAATATTATGACTAACTTGGGTTCACTCTCCACTGATGTGTAATAAACCCTCTGAACTGAAACCCCACTCCCCCAAGAAACAAATGAATTCACAGACTTCTGTGGTGGGATTCGAACACTTGACCCCACATTCTATAGCAAATGTCTTCACCATTAGACCTCTGAGCATGCCCAGTGATGAGAGGTTAGGTAAAATCCTGTACTATTTGCAAAAGAAAATTTAATTGACGTAACGATTGTGTGAACTAGAATCTTTTTCGTGTGTTACACAACATATCGTCAAGTGTCTTGCTCAGGGACACAAGTACCGTCATGACAATGATAATAATAGTGGCTTCTTATATAGCGCTCAAATCTGTCACTTGGTAACGCTCATGGCTCTCCAACATTATTACCCCTGGTCACTGGGCCATTTATTTCATTCCTTAAACTATCTCAGCTCCCTTGGGAGTATACAGCCTGTGCTGCCAAATATGTAGCGCACTAAGCTAAATCAATCACAAGAACCATCTCTGCCCTCACAGGTACCCATTTACCCCTGGGTGATGAGAAGCAATTATAGTAAAGCATCTTGTTTAAGGACACAGGTGTCATGACCGGGATTTAAACCCACACGCTGCTGTCTCAATCAACAGAACTTGAGTCTGATGCATAAAACAGCTTGGCCTGTCAGGCCATGACTGGTAACCGAACCCACATTCTGACGCTAGAACTTGAGTCTAAAAGCCAAGGTGGATATCACAATCGTGCTCGTTAATAAAAAATAAAAAAAATTAAAAAAATCAATACTTCTGAATTTGTTTTTGTGGGACAGACTTGTGTTTAGTCAGAGTCTACTGTCCCTGGATCTAATTGAAGACATGCTGCAGAGTCTAGAAGACAAGGCACAGCAGGAACGAGAAGAAGGCAGTCAAGATTTAGACAACCAAGTAAGACAAACCATTCTTATTTATTGTATTGAGGTTTCTTAAAATTTAACAGTGGTTAATCTTGAAAAAGGAGAAGGAAAAATAAAAATAACATAATATAATTAAAATTTATTAGGCGCTATTCCATCCAGGTCATAGCGTACATAAATAGAAATTAACATAGATAGAGGTGAGTCTGAAGAGCTTTGCGAAATAGAGATAAACTAACAGATTCCCCAATGACAGGAGGAAGATTCTTCCAAATCATTGGTCCAGCTACACTGAATGCTTTTTGACACCGAACTTTGTTTGCACGGGGAACATTGGAGGAAGGAAATATGACAGTAAATTGGAATGATATCTAGGAGTAGTTTTGTCTGCCTGATGAAAATAAAACTAGTTGATGTTTGCATCATATATGAAGAAATCTTGCTCTTTGATCTACTTCTCTAGTGCTGAGTATACTGTTCCTAAAAGCTCCTTCGAATCTATAAGTCCAGGGGTTATCAAAAGGTGGAAATGTCATCATTTCAACTTACTCTCTGAAATTTGGATGCTAGTTTCAGACGTCTTGTTAGACGATGATTCTCACCCGATTTATTTCCTAAAATGGCAGACCATGGGCAGACTGTAAACCGTGTGTGACTTCAAAAATATGTACAGCTGGTAATGATACTTATTTCTGTTACATAATGTTTGTAAAGGTTGGAGGAATTGGATCCTGGGTCAAAGGTGAAGATTATTTCCGCATGGACGGTTCTACCTCGGCAGCATTCCGCAAGACCTGGGCCGAGACATTTAACAAAGTGAAGAATTACAGGTGAACACTAAACCTTCCGTTGTGTTGTTGTCAAGTAGATTAGACAAGGTGTTGAACACCTCACTAGGTATTCTGCATACATCTTATGCCGGTAGTTGCAGGGATGAGAAATTTTAGGCTTCTTAATTCAGACTTGAAAAATAAAGGGTTGTTATTTTCTTCAAACACAAAGAAATCCTGCTGTCTGATCTAGTTCTGTAGTGCTGAGGATACTGTTTCCAGAAGCTCCTTGAAAACTTAAAATGATAGTTTCAGACATTCTTGTCAGCAATGACTCTAGCCCCTGTATATTCCACCATTGATTGGACATAACTACGCTCTCTTACACTAATTCTTAAACTGATATCATGCAGACACTCTGTAAACATTGTTGGTGGAAGATACATGCGAAACATGATTGAATTTACTCCTGGTTTATAAGAAGTGTCTTGCCCAAGGACACACAAATGTCATGAATTGAATTCAAGCCACACTCTGACAACTGAACCATCAGACCTTAGGTCCGATAGGCTTATACTGCTGGGCTCCCGACCCCCAACAAAACAGTACTGAACACAACATCCTGAATTTTGTTTACATTACATTTATGTTTCAAATGTTCCTTTTGTTTTTACATCGCAGGGCAAGACTATTTTTAATCTCCACCAAAGCAGGTTCTCTTGGAACCAATTTAATCGGAGCCAACCGTGTCATCATTTTTGATGCCTCCTGGAATCCTAGTCACGATATTCAGTCGATTTTTAGAGTGTATCGATTTGGCCAGACGAGGGCAGTTTACATCTACAGATTCGTTGCACAGGTAAGGCTTTGAAAATGTAGGTCTCGTTAGTCTCTCAATTTCTCAAAGATTTGTGTTCTTATGAGATGTACCCTCTTTGTTTTGTTTTTTGCTCTTTTGTTTGGGGAAAGGGCACGTAAAAAACATTCAGTGATTCAAGATTTAATCTTGTTTAAAGGTAGGGGCATAGATTGGTCTTCTTCAACGTAATGCCGATTTATTGGCAAAAATTATAAAGAAAGACACAATAAAAGTCACCTGTGAAAGTTTCAGAAAAAATACAGTTTCGATATGTTGAGAAAATAGAAAAAAACTGTCATGGTTTTCATGAACATCATATCCATCCACGTTTAGCCAGGTGACAGGGAGTATGAACCGTATCTCTGGCGGCAGCATTCGCGCACAGATACCAACCCTCAGAAATCAGAAAAACTATTCATGCATGAATCGTTTCTCAGATTCAAATGTTTTTATTGATATCTAATATATGGGGTTATTTCAGACGAAATCATCTCACAGGATGCTTACTACATGTAGTATCCTTAGTAGCCTATTGATAATTACATTATACCTTGTATGTATCAAGCAAGACAAGTATGGGACACAAACCAAGCAAGCATCAAAGCAACAACTACAGTGTTAAGCTCAAGACATTACACTACCAGTACCATCTTTTTTAACAATTAATTTTTGGGGGAGAAATCACACATTTTTTACCAAAATATGACCCTACCTTTCAGTTGAATGTGACGTAGTCACATTGAAGACAAAATATTAAGCATGGAAAAGTTGTTTTCTTTTCAGAATCATTGCATACTTTTCGTTCTTGGAGCCACCTGTAATTGTAATTATTGTTTACTTATTATGCAGATCCTCAGACCATATTTGTTTCTTGTTTTGGTTTCAGGGTTCAATGGAAGAGAAGATCTATGAGCGACAGGTAAATCTTCAATCCAGACTTTCAGAATAAAGGCTCAGGTTTATAATAACAGATTGTCTCTAATACCCTGACGCCCACTAGTGGCCCAGATTGTCTCTTATACCCTTACGCCCACTAGTGGCCCAGATTGTCTCTTATACCCTGACCCTCACTAGTAGCCCAGATTGTCTCTTATACCCTGACGCCCACTAGTGGCCCAGATTGTCTCTTATACCCTGACGCCCACTAGTGGCCCAGATTGTCTCTTATACCCTGACGCCCACTAGTGGCCCAGATTGTCTCTTATACCCTGACCCCAACTAGTGGCCCAGATTGTCTCTTATACCCTGACCCCCACTAGTGGCCCAGATTGTCTCTTATACCCTGACCCCCACTAGTGGCCCAGATTGTCTCTTATACCCTGACGCCCACTAGTGGCCCAGATTGTCTCTTATACCCTGACCCCCACTAGTGGCCCAGATTGTCTCTTATACCCTGACCCCCACTAGTGGCCCAGATTGTCTCTTATACCCTGACCCTCACTAGTGGCCCAGATTGTCTCTTATACCCTGACGCCCACTAGTGGCCCAGATTGTCTCTTATACCCTGACGCCCACTAGTGGCCCAGATTGTCTCTTATACCCTGACGCCCACTAGTGGCCCAGATTGTCTCTTATACCCTGACGCCCACTAGTGGCCCAGATTGTCTCTTATACCCTGACGCCCACTAGTGGCCCAGATTGTCTCTTATACCCTGACGCCCACTAGTGGCCCAGATTGTCTCTTATACCCTGACCCCCACTAGTGGCCCAGATTGTCTCTTATACCCTTACGCCCACTAGTGGCCCAGATTGTCTCTTATACCCTGACGCCCACTAGTGGCCCAGATTGTCTCTTATACCCTGACGCCCACTAGTGGCCCAGATTGTCTCTTATACCCTGACCCCCACTAGTGGCCCAGATTGTCTCTTATACCCTGACCCCCACTAGTGGCCCAGATTGTCTCTTATACCCTGACGCCCACTAGTGGCCCAGATTGTCTCTTATACCCTGACCCTCACTAGTGGCCCAGATTGTCTCTTATACCCTGACCCCCACTAGTAGCCCAGATTGTCTCTAATACCCTGACCCCAACTAGTGGCCCAGATTGTCTCTTATACCCTGACGCCCACTAGTGGCCCAGATTGTCTCTTATACCCTGACCCCCACTAGTGGCCCAGATTGTCTTTTATACCCTGACGCCCACTAGTGGCCCAGATTGTCTCTTATACCCTGACGCCCACTAGTGGCCCAGATTGTCTCTAATACCCTGACCCCCACTAGTGGCCCAGATTGTCTCTTATACCCTGACCCCCACTAGTGGCCCAGATTGTCTCTTATACCCTGACGCCCACTAGTGGCCCAGATTGTCTCTTATACCCTGACCCTCACTAGTAGCCCAGATTGTCTCTTATACCCTGACGCCCACTAGTGGCCCAGATTGTCTCTAATACCCTGACCCCCACTAGTGGCCCAGATTGTCTCTTATACCCTGACGCCCACTAGTGGCCCAGATTGTCTCTTATACCCTGACGCCCACTAGTGGCCCAGATTGTCTCTAATACCCTGACCCCCACTAGTGGCCCAGATTGTCTCTTATACCCTGACCCCAACTAGTGGCCCAGATTGTCTCTTATACCCTGACCCTCACTAGTAGCCCAGATTGTCTCTTATACCCTGACCCCCACTAGTGGCCCAGATTGTCTCTTATACCCTGACGCCCACTAGTGGCCCAGATTGTCTCTAATACCCTGACCCCCACTAGTGGCCCAGATTGTCTCTTATACCCTGACCCCAACTAGTGGCCCAGATTGTCTCTTATACCCTGACCCTCACTAGTAGCCCAGATTGTCTCTTATACCCTGACGCCCACTAGTGGCCCAGATTGTCTCTAATACCCTGACCCCCACTAGTGGCCCAGATTGTCTTTTATACCCTGACGCCCACTAGTGGCCCAGATTGTCTCTTATACCCTGACGCCCACTAGTGGCCCAGATTGTCTCTAATACCCTGACCCCCACTAGTGGCCCAGATTGTCTCTTATACCCTGACCCCAACTAGTGGCCCAGATTGTCTCTTATACCCTGACGCCCACTAGTGGCCCAGATTGTCTCTTATACCCTGACACCCACTAGTGGCCCAGATTGTCTCTAATACCCTGACCCCAACTAGTGGCCCAGATTGTCTCTTATACCCTGACCCCCACTAGTGGCCCAGATTGTCTCTTATACCCTGACCCTCACTAGTAGCCCAGATTGTCTCTTATACCCTGACGCCCACTAGTGGCCCAGATTGTCTCTTATACCCTGACCCCCACTAGTGGCCCAGATTGTCTCTTATACCCTGACCCCAACTAGTGGCCCAGATTGTCTCTTATACCCTGACACCCACTAGTGGCCCAGATTGTCTCTAATACCCTGACCCCAACTAGTGGCCCAGATTGTCTCTTATACCCTGACCCCCACTAGTGGCCCAGATTGTCTCTTATACCCTGACCCTCACTAGTAGCCCAGATTGTCTCTTATACCCTGACGCCCACTAGTGGCCCAGATTGTCTCTTATACCCTGACCCTCACTAGTAGCCCAGATTGTCTCTTATACCCTGACCCCCACTAGTGGCCCAGATTGTCTCTTATACCCTGACCCCCACTAGTGGCCCAGATTGTCTCTTATACCCTGACCCCCACTAGTGGCCCAGATTGTCTCTTATACCCTGACCCCCACTAGTGGCCCAGATTGTCTCTAATACCCTGACCCTCACTAGTGGCCCAGATTGTCTCTAATACCCTGACGCCCACTAGTGGCCCAGATTGTCTCTAATACCCTGACCCTCACTAGTGGCCCAGATTGTCTCTAATACCCTGACGCCCACTAGTGGCCCAGATTGTCTCTTATACCCTGACGCCCACTAGTGGCCCAGATTGTCTCTTATACCCTGACCCCCACTAGTGGCCCAGATTGTCTCTTATACCCTGACCCCAGTAGTGACTCCGACTGGCTTTCACCACTATCATTTAAATGGTGGATTAGTTGATGCATCAGGCTCTTTCAACACAAACATTTTATATTTAGAAAAAACAGATTGTGATTATTGTGTTATGTTCTGCAATCCTCACAGTATCTCGGGCCAATTAAACTGTCTCGATTATTGGGATGTTTTGGCAGGGCCTGTTAAATCTGCCCAATTTCTAAAATTTGGCGACAACGCACCTAGTGACTTTAGACTCAGATTTGTGAAAGTTTGAGTTGTGACCAAAATAAAGTTTGTGAAGTCAGCTTTGAACTTGTGTATGCCTTGGCCGCAGTCATTGTTTCTAGAATTTATATTGCAATGTAACAAGTTACAGCTTTAAATGCATTAAGAGCTTAAAACAGGGCACTGGTAAGTTAGTCGGAGAAGTAAGTTCTGATAAATTTTGTTGCTCCGATCAAGAAAGATCTGAAAAAACCCTGAAAACATTCAACGGGTCTTCCATGATTAATTAAGCCTGAAATTTTGGACTGCAATGGACGATAACGTTTTTGTTCCTAATTTTTTGTACCAAGGTAACTAAACAGTCTCTGTCTTGCCGTGTGGTGGACGAGCATCAGATAGAACGGCATTTCACTGCCGCTGACCTTTCTGAACTTTACACTTTCACCCCTGAGCGGCTGGATGACCCCAACAAGCCGGAACGAGAAACACCAGTGCTACCCAAGGTTTGTTTGTTTACTCCTTTTACTAATTATGATTTACAGAAGTAATGGCTATCATGATATTTATTTACATCAAACTTTCTTCTAGAGTTGTTTTAGTGCCAAGGTGTATTAAAGTGAATAAGGAATGGGTTTGCAGTGACACCATGGGAACAGTCCCATTTAAATATTTGTGGTTCTGAAAAAGAACCCATACTTTTGAGCAGTATACAAATACTGACCGCTTCGAGTGCTATGGTTCAAACTATGACTCCCATGATGACCCCTGGAGCGTGCACCTTGGGGGAATTAGAGTGCTCCAGGAATCTGCGGGGAATTGTAGTTTAAGCGGTAGGCCTGATGAGACCTATGAAGACGAGGATCAAGGAATCGCAGTTTAGATTCCGGACAAAAACCCCAACTGGGGAAAACCCAGGCAGTCAGGTAGGGACAGAAAACCCAATCCACTTGCAAGGGTCCAAGCGGGGATTAGAACCAGGGTTCGCAGAGTTGAAAGGCAGGGTAGAAACCACTGAGCCAACCTGAATGCCTATTGGTGTTTCAAGAGGTGGATGTCACTGACAGTCAAATCACTTTGCAGTCTGCTAATAACATCATTTGTGAGGGATACGTATAAACTAAATTTTGTAACAACATTTTTTGTTTGAAAAATAAGCACTAAAAGGTACACTTGATAATAATAATTAGAGTCCTCTTGTGATCTGTCTCCCCAGGACTATGTCCTTGCTGAGCTGCTCAAACACAAAGGCAACTGGATCGTCAAATACCACGAGCATGACTCGCTCCTGGAGAACATCGAGTCAGAAGAACTGAACGAAGAGGAACGTAAGAACGCATGGAAGGAGTATGAAGATGAGAAGGAGGGCAGGATGCGAATGGCTCTGGATCCTCGTCTCCTTCTGAACCAAGGCATTAATCAACAGGAGCTGGCTAAATTACAGGTGAGTGAAGGAATGGGTTGTGCTGGGTTGTGCTGGGCTAAAGGTGTGCACAGTGTGGTAAACCAAAGGGAAAGTGGGTTTGTACTGGGTTGTTATGGGTTAGGATGGATTATGGTGATTTGTATGATGACTTGGACCAACAAGACATGGCTTAGGTGACTGAGGGATGACACTGTCTGGTTTATGGTCTGTTTGGGGTGTGCCGGGTTCTCTCTGCTGGCCAAACGCCAGTTGAAAACCCCCAGGACCATTCTATTCAAATGACCCAGCTGGGTCGGCTTATGTTTCCGGAACCAGCTGCCTACACTGTTTGCTCAACATGAGCTCACATTACCGACTTTTGATCCGTGTGGATCAGGTCCGTGTTGACTCGTTTAAATTTCAACACAGATTCACGCTAGCTCTGCCTGAAATCAGCTTTTGGGTTACACATGTAACTTTCGCTCCCTGAGTTGTGCTATCGTTTCATACTGCAAGGTCTGACACGGATCAAAGAGGAACGTGTCACGATGCAACATGGCGCATCGTAGTGGGTAGTGACACTTTGCTGTAACTTTTTTTTTAAGCGGGAACTTTTCTTTACGCGCTTAACAACTACAGTTTGTGGTGGCGCCATGCACATTCAACATGGATCGAAAATGAGTCCATAGGTGTTCACACTATGGCTTTCGATCCGTGGTGAAATTTTCAATATGGATCAAGAATTCTCAACCCACCTCCAGAGCAGGGTTGGTTTCGACACGGATCGAGCGCTCTACACGGATTGACTCCATGTTGAAAAGCTGTAGTGTAAAGAGGTCAGTCCACATTACACGGGTCTTATCCATGTCCAACACTGAGATTTCTTGTGGTGTGAAAAGGCCTTTAGTCCCATCAAAATGACAATGTGGAAGGCAGGCGTTAAGATACGGACCACTGTAAGCTGCAGGACCAGTGAAATAACAAACTTGTTAGTCCTGCTGACTTGGCACTGTAAAAGGAACAATCCTTGGTGCTTACAGTGGCATTAACCAAATGGGAGCTAGGCATGTTACAGTCAGGAATGAGAAAATGCAGTTTGTTCTGAGTGCAGATTTGTTTATGTCTGCCGAGTGAAAACAAAATGCTGTAATTTTCTCAAGGTAAAAAAAAAAGAGTCTTGCTCTTAGATCTACTTCTTTGATCTACTTTGAGGATACTTTTACCAAAAGCTCTCAGGAATCTATAACTCTAGGGGTTATCGGAAGGTATAAATGACTTCATTTCAACATACCTCATAAGATTTAGATCCAAGTTTAGACTTTGTTCAGCATTGACTGTTACCCCTGCACATTTGAGAGCAGGAATGGGTTATGTATCATCATGTCATTGTAATTGTGAAAAGCGTTGTGTCTCAGAGCGTACTTGTTGTGTGTACACTTGGGCTATTTAAAGTAAGATACAACGCTTTGACAATTTCAAACTTGTGCGTTATGTAAGTGCTATTTTAGTAGATACAACATTTTCACACTGACAAGACAGTACGCTTGTAGTTGGTTGAGGTGTATGCAATGGGCAGGGGTCATTTAGAGCTGGCCCACTTGCAGTTACGGGCAGAGATTGGTTTAGGTGTCTGGTCAATTGAAGGCTGATTCGGCAACAATTAAATGATTCAGGAACAATCTACTATTCAAACAATTCAGAAGCAACTGTCCAATGATTTTGACTCTGGGTCTGGCTGCTGGATTCAGTACAAGGGGTGTATAATCTGAAACTCTTGCAATGCGCCTGGCCAGTGGTGACTAGGGCCGATAAAATGTATTATTTTCCTGAGAAACTCCTCTGTTTGACATTTCCAAATATTAAAATACATACAGAAAGAGACAATTTTTTCCAATTTCAATTATGAAAATCGACCAAGTACAGGCTGAGAGCATGGCTTCCATACAAACGTGGACGCTGTTTGAGCGCTCTGTGTGATTTCCCTTAACCTATCTGCAGTTGGCCATTTTTTTTTATTGTGGACAGAAACACAATTACATAGTTAGTTCAGTTGATTTGATTACAGGTTTCATATAATAGTTCTAATACCTAGATGATTGAGATCATTCATAAATGTTGACAGAAATAGCCGTTAGACCTTGCTAAACCAAAAAGAAGTAACAATAGATGTATTGCACTCTGAGTCATTCAACAGAACAGTTCGTCTGATTGGTTGTATTTAGGTGTGATGACAAATTTTGGCAAAAAAAAAGAAAAGAAGTATAGTGAAGATGGTGTTTCAGGTTCTAGCTAAACTGAGATCCGATGTAATTCACATTTTTAATGCTTTTAAAAGCGGGTAGCCAACAGAATAGTATTGGTCTTTTTTTTCCTTCTGTTTTGTTTCCGTTTATTGCGTTAAAGTGCTGACTATTTATTAAGCTTTTTTGTATGTGTTAATTTTGTTGGCGGGGCCGGTGAGCGGAACGTACCTTCTTGGTGGGAGTGAGGACATGGTGCGACCACTTGCTGTTTACACAACCATACTGCGCAAAGTTACGCATCGATGTCGATTCGCCTCCGATAATGAGAAGGGAAAATTTCTCTGCGTGTGCCTCCTCAAACGAGAAGTACCCATAGAAGAACTGGCCACTAAGAATGTGACTGGAAAGTCAAGAGACAAGCATCACAAACGTTGTAGAATTCCACAACTGAGCCCAAAACTTATTTATTGCATTTTTCAGCAGGCGAAAATGCAGTTTCCAGATTTCATAGACTCGTATACAGACTCTAAATGTAAAACGATAAAAGCTCTGAACAAGTGTTCCAAGTGGGCCAACTACAAGTTGAAGAAACGGGGTATCTTAGAAACGTGGGGTGAATGGAGGCATTGAAATAAGCTTTGACTACAAATTATTTTCTTATAAAGTATTTATTATTGGCAATATTGTTGTAAATAATAAAACAAGTGCAAAATATTTTGTGTAATTGTGTATTTTGTAACCTATTTTGAATGGAAAACAATTAGTTAATGGTGAACATCTGGCATTCTTGCAGTAGCGACTAGAAATAAATAATAGTGAATAATTTCAAGGTTTTCAAGTTGTGCAGAAGGAGCAGAGTTTTTCTCATGCCAAAGTCAGTTTGGACTACCAAACTCTACTTCCAGTCCACCTGTCAAAGATGGTATGATATAATAATAACGGCAATTCTTTTCTGTACAGAAAAATACAGTTAAGAATTACGCTGCGCAAAAGTTTCTTTAGCTGGTGTGATTATGATGCTCATATACCCAATGCAACGACTGTTATTCGCACATGGACCCAATTCCATGGTGCTGCTTAGTGTGGAGCTCTGCGCTTACGCCCTCCCATGGCCCATAGAAGTACACGCTTTACAGGGCCCTGTTAGCGCAGAATTCTTCAGTAAGCAGAGCCATAAAATCGGACCCAGATGGGACTCTGAAGGATTAGCTGGAGGTGTAGGAACATGTCCAGCAGCACTGACTTGGATGTCCAGTCTCTCTTGCTACATGGTTAGCCACGGCCAAGGGTCACTTTTGCGTTGGGGGGGGGGGTGTTTGGTGTGAGGGGTGATTGCAGAAATAACCGAGGTTGGCTAAATGAATTCCACCGATCATTTGATGGTTGCTGAAACAGCCTGAAATGGACCAGATGCTGTATAAGGAACATGTTTTTTCAAGAAGGTAGACTAATTATTTATTTATTTTCTTGTGATATCCTTTTTGACTTCCTTTTCAGCAAATGTGGTATTCTGGGATGAATTCGGTAGGGAACTAAAGCAGATTCTTGCTTCCTCTCCCTCTGTACCTTTTATTATGCTGCTTCCATCTTTGTCTTGTTCCCTATGTTCATTAGCAATAGTGAATACAGAGTCTCAGTATACAGGAATGGGATCTGACTATTTTTTCCATTCCAGCCTTGGTTCATTTAACCCTCCTACTGTTTGACTATTCAATATCATTTACTGTGGTTTTGAATGATTGATAAACTATGCCAGCCTGCAATATGATATTATGACATTACGGTGTGAATGCATCTACACAGTACACAGCCAACCCTCCTACTGTCCGACCATTCAACATCGTCCTTTGGGTTAAAATTGCCTTGAACATGTTTGCAGGGACTAAAAACAAGATGGTGGCTCCATGATAAACGTGTATTGCATGACAAATTGAAAGTCACTTTGTGCACGCACAAACTTAAAAATCCTAGCCCATTTGATTGACCTTATTTTCAATTTGGATGCTTTGTACAATTCACAATTGTTGCTCAGTGAAACATTTCTGTGAGGCTGTGTGTTTTCATGGTTTAGTCTCAAATGTTTGTGCCAAAAGCCACTTTGTATTCGTTGACAAACTTTGATTTTTAAACAAACCTTTTATCCATTTACACTTTTGTTTTTGCTTGGTTTGTTGGCTTTTGACCACACACATAACCATTGAAAGAATAAAACCCATCTTCTTAGATGGTTGATCATTAATTTGATAGCTTCTGAGCTTGTCCTGCATATTTTGTTCTCTTTCTGTTCCACAGTGTTTGTGCACGTGCTTTATTCATTAGATGACCGTGAAAAACAATGTTATGCCTGACAATATTTTAAATCTTTTCTTTTAATCATTTTGTGTCTTTGACATCAAGCAGTAAGCACCTTTAACTTTTGAGTTTAAAGTACAGTAAAAGTTATTGAAAGTACCCTGTGCTTGAGTAGTTTTATTTTCACAATAGCGTTTATGTGACCAGAATTGTGTCCAAATATTCTGTCGTACCAAATTCATGTTGAGTTTGATTCTTGTCTGCTAGTAACTAACGTCACTTGTGTTAGTCACTAGTGTTACTTGCGTTAGTCACTAGTGTTACTTGTGTTAGTCACTAGCGTTACTTGTGTTAGTCACTAGCGTTACTTTCGTTAGTCACTAGTGTTACTTGCGTTAGTCATTAGCGTTACTTACGTTAGTCACTAGCATTACTTGCATTAGTCACTAGCAGTACTTGTGTTAGTTACGAGCGTTACTTGCATAAGTCACAAGCGTTACTTGCGTTAGTCACTAGCATTATTTGGGTTAGTCACAGGTGTTACTTGCGCTAGTCATTAGCATTACAAAATGAATGTTAGATTTCTCCTTCCTCTTATGAGTGCTAATGGTGAGCAGAATATTGGGAGGGCGGGCGGTTGTTGGGAGGGGGTGAGGTTCATATTTTTAAAAGAAACAATGCACTTATTATCTTTTTTTAGTTACCATCATTTATTTCAGTTGAATTTACAAAGATGTGTAGTCCATTAATCCTGGAAAACCGAAACTTAGGTTTACCACATGGAAAAAAAAGAGTTGTTTTTAAAATTTTGAGGATCATTTAAGAAGAATTTGCAGAAGAAATTTCCAGTAGAGGTGCCTCGGATCGGCCCAGTGGACATATTTCACAAAATGGAGCTGGGATTTCTAACTGCATTTCTTGTTGGTAATTTCAGGGAATTTATGGGGGAGACGGTCAGAATCCACTTCAAGGGTTACTAAGCAACCAGCAACAGCAGTATTCGCTACCAGTCCACAACTTGGTAAAGTATTTCAATTTCACTCTAACAGTCCACAACTTGGTAAAGTATTTCAATTTCACTCTACCAGTCCACAACTTGGTAAAGTATTTCAATTTCACTCTAACAGTCCACAACTTGGTAAAGTATTTCAATTTCACTCTACCAGTCCACAACTTGGTAAAGTATTTCAATTTCACTCTACCAGTCCACAACTTGGTAAAGTATTTCAATTTCACTCTAACAGTCCACAACTTGGTAAAGTATTTCAATTTCACTCTACCAGTCCACAACTTGGTAAAGTATTTCAATTTCACTCTACCAGTCCACAACTTGGTAAAGTATTTCAATTTCACTCTACCAGTCCACAACTTGGTAAAGTATTTCAATTTCACTCTACCAGTCCACAACTTGGTAAAGTATTTCAATTTCACTCTACCAGTCCACAACTTGGTAAAGTATTTCAATTTCACTCTACCAGTCCACAACTTGGTAAAGTATTTCAATTTCACTCTACCAGTCCACAACTTGGTAAAGTATTTCAATTTCACTCTAACAGTCCACAACTTGGTAAAGTATTTCAATTTCACTCTAACAGTGTAATGGGATTTAAGTCCCAGCTACACGAAGAATAAAACATAATTTTCATATAATTTCCACCAAGATTATGTGAGTTTAATTTTACCCTGCTTTCTAAGTCCAGTGGGAGAAAATAAATCCAGGGGCAGCTTGGAGGGGATTCGAACCCGCTATTTAAAGCTGCCCTCGGGTCGACCTGCAATTTGCTTGTGCTGCCACAACCATCGGCATCAAGAAGAAATTGACACTCGGGTCACTTTCCTGAGAAATCCTGTGAATGTCAGAGAACAAGTGTCACCCTGACAAAACCGTGCTCATGTCACCCGAGATCGATCAGCGTCGATAATTTTGTGATGTAGATACATTTCCAATCACAAGACTTTTTCGTTGTGGCGGTGTACATTTTGACTGAAAGTTCGAAGACAAAGCGTATTGATTGATATATTTATCTTTTTTATGTTTGTGGCTGGGCAGATAAGAGCACCGGTCTCAAGCTATGGTGTTTCTGAGTGTGGGTTTGAGTCCTTTTCGTGACACGTGTGTCCTTAAGCAAGACACTTAACCATTATTGCTGCGTCCTTCAGATGGGTAGTAAAGCTGTACTTCCATGTGTTGTGTAATGCACATAAAAGAACCCAGTGCACTTATCGTAAAGAGAAGGCCTTGGCACTGGTGTTCCTGGTTTGATTTGCTGCATATTTCGCCACAATGTAAGGGAAAAAGGTCTCATTCTTCAAAAACTTCACTTCACATACCTTGCAGGAAAAACGCTTCAATAATGTTGGAGCGCCATGAGCGTCACTGAGTGATACATTTGAGCGCTATATAAGAAGCCATTATTATTAACGAACCTCGATTTTGTTCATGGATTGAACTTTGCCTTCCAGATTTAATGGAAGACATAAACTGTCCATCAAGGGAAGTAATAACGCAGTCCATTTGATGTCCAAACCCAACTCGTACATTTGTAGTAATGTAGACAGCCTCTAAAGCTACTGAAAATGTAACATACAGGAAGTTCAGGTGGTTCCTCTCTAGACAGATGAAACTGTCGTCCATTTTAAGTAAACGCTCATCTTGTTGTTGCAGATGACGGGTTCTGGATTGGATAGTGGTACAATGATGCAACGCCTGGCACTACAGGCTGCTTCTTCCTCATCAGGCAACTACCAGGTAAATCTCGTGTCTCATCTACTGCTTAGAGACCAAGGATTTCTATATATTCATCACCGTAATATATCGTTTTGTCAGTGCAAAAACATATCTCGCACAAACATTCTCGTGCAGTAACTTCGTCTCTCGCATAAACATTCTCCGTGCAAAAAATATCTCGGTGGCCCTTTTTTTTGTGTACATTCGAATAAACAAATTCTGGACAAATTATATAAAATAGTATTGTCTTTTGCTGTAGAAATGTAGATACTATGTTAACATGGGAAACATAAATTGTCTTTGACCTTTTGGGTTGAGTGGAACTTGGTTAAGTCTTGCTGCAGTTTGCTGTCGCTGTGAGCATTTTGGTACAAGTTGCTTGTGGCCACTATGGTCTCCCAGGGGTTAAAACACTCAGACTGGCCAAAGTGTCCCAACAGAGAAGTTGCATGGTACCTGGACTGCTTTGCTGAAATCGAATGACTTCACAAGTCACATTGGGTGATGGGCCATGATGACACCATGCAGCTAGGGCATTTCTAATGAAATTGAACAGCAGTAATGTCCCTAAATAACTGGGAGGAGAAATTTCAGAGTTTAGTTTTACCTGAATTCAGATTTTCTTTATGTCTGCCTCGTGACAAAAAGCACTTCAGTTTTCTACAGATTAATATAAATCCTGCTGTTTGATTTACTTCTCTAATGCTGAGGATACTGCTTCCAGAGGCTCCTTGGCTTCTATAACTCCATAGGTTACCAAAAGGTTAAAACGTCATCATTTCAACATACCTCCTAAGAGCTGGATTCAAGTTTCAGACATTTTTGTCAGCAATGACTCTCACTCTTGCAGTAAACATTCTTGCTAACCAATGCTATTGTCATGTACCTTCCTTTAGCAACAAATTCAAGAAATTCAACGGCAGATCATGTACCAACGTCACTTGCAACAGATTCAGCAGATTGAGAAGCATCAACGACAGCAGCAGCAGCAGCAGCAGCAGCAGCAGCAGCAGCAGCAGATGAACCGCAGGAGCTTGACGGACATGATATCACAGCATAATCTGGGCCCAGCAGCTGCTGTCCAGCAGTACGCTGCCAACAGCAAACCAAAGGAGCTGAGCGTCAAGAACATCTTCAAGACATCCCTGGGACCTGACGGCAACACGATTGTCAGAGTAGACAACGCTAAGAGTGCACAGAAGGGAGCGGTGGGTGGAGCTTGGGGGGGTGTAGGGAAAGGCAATGATGGACCCGGCCCATCCTCAAGTGGGACTTAGATTCCAAGTGTTTGCTCCTTAGACCTTTTAATCACATTGCTGTCTTGTTCCTTTCACATTGATTACAGTGATGAATACGGATATGCATAGTCCTGTAAAGGAACCAGACTCTTTTTTTGACCAAGCCTCAGTTTAATCCTTTTGGTTTACATCCTATTCTAGGATAGGGGACCAAGGACAGTGATCTGAAAGTGTTTTTTAATCTCACATCCTCAAAAGACAAATGAAACAAAGTTTGATCCCCTTCCCATGGTCAATGGAGTAGTTTGGGCCTGTTTCGTAGAGCTTCTTAACGGTAAGCATGTTCTTCTGCTTACTTCAGCAGGAAACCTTGCTTAAGCGCAAGTGTATTTCATAGGTAAGCAAGGAAGTTAGGCAGCTAGCTTGGGCCTTCACTATGGATTTGCATGGTTACATCAGTTTTTGCTTACAGTAAGCGCCAAAAGGTTAGCAGCGCTATAAAATGGAAATCGCAGTCAGCACAAAATCAGCCGTTAAGCAGCTTTACGAAATTGGGCTCTGGTCTGTTGGGAAAACTAGCCTTAACTTTTTTTTCTTATAATCTCGAAACATTTTACACCACTATTTGTAGATTTGAATGATATGTGTGGCCCAGGAAGCAAGCTGCCCATAAAGGCTAGTAGGTCTTGCAAGTATTTTTAAAAATGGAAACGAATGCTAAAAAACTTTGTATCTTGGAGAAAAAAAGGGGGAAATATCTACAAAAGAAAACAGGAAAAAACGATTCCCCCAAACCTCTATGTGTATATTCAATATTTAAGACTATTTTAAGACCACATGGTGAATTATTATCATCCAGGTTGATTTTTTTTTAATTAAAGAAAATATAATTTTTGAAAATGTTGTAGTTGAATCTCTGAGCAAGAAGAAACCCAAAAGAGGATTTTTAAAAATATGTATTGATCTGCACATTATTGTTCGAGCTTGTAGGGAAATTACTGATATTGGTATGTTCATGTGTAAACCAATGGGGCCCAGTTTCATGGAAGAGCTTGGGACGGAATTATGTATTTATGTTGCCCAGTAAAGCTCAGGATGCAGTTTCTTAAAACCTGTCAGGTGACGTCTGAGTACAGGGCCACTCATAGCAAAAATTATATTTCATAATCACTACATACTGTTAGCAAAAGCACGCAAACTCTTGCACGCTAACTTTTGTAAATTTATTTTGAACGCATACACCCACTGTTCAATTTTGTTGATCATTTATGAAGTAAACTGAACTTTACCCACATTTGACACACAAAGAGCTGCTTAAGCACAAAAAGTAGCCAACCACAACAAACGTTTGCTTACTAGCAAAAGGTTACCAGCCAAAATACCCCGTCACATTTACCACCTTTGATTGATATCCTACTCATTGCTTAGCAGACAATTGTTAAGCAATACATTCTGCTTAAGCAGCTCTTGGGCCCTGCAGGTTTTGTGCAAGTAGGCCCTGGATTTGGTTTGTTGGTAAGCAGCACTATGAGTCTGGACTCTTGTACGTATTGATACAAAATCCCCAAAACTTCAATGTTGGCATTACCGCCGTTTTCTTGTGTTATTTATTGGAGCATTTTTCACCAAGTTTCACTGTGCTATGGTTGATGCTAAGCAGAAAATGTTACTAAGTGTACCAATTTTCTTGGGAGGAAAAAAACTGTGATAGAGCATGCTGATGAAAGCGTTGATTCACTACACCAACATGTTCTTTTTAGAGCCACTGCAAATTCAAGAGATTTTTCATGTGCATGGTGTTACCGCACACCGTACTAAACTATTAAAAAATACTACATGCAGTCTGGTAGCAGTTATGTCACTGTCACCAGACTTGTAAGTCGGCATTAGTGTATAACAAAGAGTTATTGAGCTTGATCTCCAAGAGCTGTTAAGCGTAACATGTTACTCAGGAAAATGTATCTACTCTGAGCATAGAGTTATATCTAGGAACTAGAGGGCGCACTAGCCTAGGTACGTGGCCCGACAAGGGCAGCGTGGCGGCCATTTCGTAAGTAGTCAAAAACAACGTCTAAACTATTTGTGCGTGTTGCAACAGAGCAATGGTTATTAATGAAAGGGTTTACTGTGAAATTTATGAATGCCAGTGAAGACCGTTTATAGTACTAAATAATCCCCGAATAAATATAACATTTTAAAATAATATTCCTTCACTTTGGACAATAAATCGTGATCGTGGCATGTGTGTGTTCATCCTGTATTGAAACGAATAACCTAAACCCATGAAACAACTTTAATACAGCCGCTCGTTTTTTTTAGACCGCATAATGTTTATTTAGCAAGCACACCGCGTAATTCGTATTCCATGTTGCCATCGTACAAAATGGCGCGCGTGTCTCCTCACGGTCCAGTCGCGTTTGTGCACGTAGCATTACCAGTGCGCCCTCTAGTTCCTATATATAACTCTATGACTCTGAGTGATTAAGCCAATAGAACTTGGTCACAAGCAAGCAAGCTATGAAATCTACAAGTCTTTTTGATGTTAAGAGAGGATGGTGCTCTGTGTAATCAATAGTTTATGCAACACATTAGCCAGTTATGCAGTCTTCTGTTTAACCAGCTCTTTCCAGAAAGTAGAGAACAGCAGTCCTGATGTACTTTTTAAAGTTAGAAGATTAATTATATGTTAAATCTGAGAAATGTTTTTTGCGTGAAACGTTTCTCAGATTGTGCATTCCAATTGCGGATTACTCTTCCTGTGTGGACAAAACCACTCCAGATTTTCGGCGATATCTCAAAAAGGTTAACACCTTTTGAAGTGAAATTTTTCACAGGTTGTTTTATTGTATATATCTACATTGATATAGGATTAAATCAACGGAACGGTTTCAAAAACCAAAGGTATACTTTGCCTTTAACATGCAAAACAAGGAACATTGTCAATTAAGTACATGAATGTTGTGTGAGTAGTGGCTGAATGGGATTATGGCAGATATTAAAACAATGAGTCCCTTTGTCTTGCTGTTTGGTTTGATGCAGGCTGACGGCTGCCTCTATTTTCTTCTAAAGAGTTTGTTCCTGTTTGGGATAGCCACCTTAAAGATGTTTAGGCTACAATGTGAAAAAGCAGTTTTGGTCTTAACCAAGTGAGGTTAAAATGTTGTGTTTGAAAAACTTTGATGTGGCTTGCTACTTGTAATAAATGTATCACGTCAAATCAAATAAGGGAATCTATGTCTTGTAATCGATCACAAATGTTTTAATGTGTAACACCTGTTCATGTTTATGTGATTAGTTCCACTTTAATTAAATGCAAAACCCCTTCTCTTTCTGGAATACTGCAATATTGATGTTTGAATATTCATGTATAAAAAAATGAGATGCCCCATTCACTTTTCCAAGTTCAGCCTACATTGACATTCATTTGAACGATTCAGGAGTACCTCCTACTTGTTGCCAAGTGCAGTGCTCAATTTTGCTCTGCTTAAACCGCAAGTGAAAATCAACACCCAAAAATCGAAAAAATACGCAGCTTGGTGTGAATTTTAGGTGATGCAGCATTTACACGCTTAGCTATTACCGCCCAAATTGGTGAGCGTGACAGTCGCCGCGTGTGACATATGTGCAAGGGGTAAAAATTTGATGTGTCCCATCAATATGTCATGATGGAGTAGTTAATTACCTGCATGTTAATTCAGTAATTAAGTTGATTATTATTTGGATGTCGTAACTTATAGGGGTAGGTACATCACTGGGATGTTGTTCTAGTACACTGTACTGCTATATGAATATGGACCAAGCAGGTATGTTGAGTTGGGGGTGGGGTGGTTCTGGGTCCTGCAACACCAGAGTCTTTTAGAATATGTGGGATGCTGTATGATAGTGACTTGAACCATTAAGTTTAGGGAAAGTCCCAGGTTAGACCTTGGGGTTTTTTTTAGTAGGAAGGGCTGAAGGAGCGGAAATGTGAACCAGCCAGTGACTTTTTTAAAGAATGATTGATACATAAAAGCCTCTGAAAAAGGAATTTTTTTACTTAGCTGGACGATATGGGACCATTAGCAGTGGCTGTTAAAGACATCTAGTTGAGAATCTGGGGGTTATGGGTTCGAATCCCATGTGAGTAGCCTGTGAGTAGCCTGTGAATAGCACAGGACTTGGAAAGCACTGATTGTACAGTGCTTAAAACACATGTAAGGGTAAAAGTAAAACAATATAATTTATCTTTGATTCAATTATTTATCCCGAGTCACATTACATCTATAAAAAAAGTTTAAAAAAAGAATGTGTGCTTTGCCAAGTAATTCAGTCCACTGCAAATAGCTTAGCTTTCTGTAAGCATAGTCCGTGCAAGAAGTGTACATTTCACATAAGCATTTTTGTGGTTTTAAATTAAGCATAAAGGAAAATACCAGTCTTATTTCAGTAGAAAATGTGTAAGTTGTTAGTGTGTTTTATGGGTCAGAATGCGGTACCTGCTTCTGGTTGTGGTTTCTTTATGTAACTAAGAATTCACTTCTAAGATTGTTTGTGGCACAGAGAAGTGCAGGATTACAGTATTAAAACATGCCATGATATTTAGGCCAGACGTTGCATTTTGTATTAGTTTGTCTGTAAGATGTGAAAAAATATAATAAATGGAAACAATGGTACACAAACCACTGGTGTCAAAGTTACTCTCTTCCTTTAAAAATGTTTTTTTTAATGAGATTTCGCTTAACATCACAAGGCCGGACGACCACTTCAAGGTGAGGGCTACACTCATCTGATTTGGGCTGTCAACCCACATCAACTGTCACCAGGGGCACGTTGCCACCTACTCCTGGGGCCATCAACTAGAAGCCTGCCTGGCTGGCAGAGCAGAGTGCACCACCTTCCCAACTTTTTACGAAGCAATTATGGTCAAGTGCCTTGCTCAAGTGTCATGACCAGGATTCGAACCCACACTCTGCTGCTAACAACACCAGAGCTTGGGGCTGGTGAACTAAACTGCTCGGCCATGACATGCCACAATGGAAACAAAGCAGCAAATCATGGGAGGTATTTTGTTTAATTGAAAGTTTGCAGAAAAATGATGACTTGAGTTTAAACATCGGTTAACACGATTTAATGTTTTGCTAACATTCGGCCGTCCATGCCAACCAGCGCAGTTTGTTTATCAACAGTGGAAAAGTCTATAGTGCTTGAAGGTGCAAGATGGCCAACTGGAGCTCATCTACCGTTAGAACTTGAAGTACAGCATGGGCGCCATTTTGACAAGCAAATGTTTTGTTATAGCATTGATAGCAATGGTCATTGTCTGCACTGATCGTTTTTTACTCAAAAGAGTTTCTTACTCAGTGTGTGTAGGGCTTAACCAAATCACATTATGTATCCCCTGCATAGGCTAATAATACCATGTCCACGCAACATGCTTACTCTCTCAGCCATTGATAGGTCTTTCTTGGACCTCAGTGAGGGCGCTCTTTGAGCTTGTGAGGTCATACGCATTTGGCTCTTGGAAAACAGTAGGAACATTTGACCAAGTACATGCCCGAGTGCTTAACTACATGTACATATGGTATGGGCTTTTTTAAGGCTATTAAATAAACATTTTGCTGAAATCAAACTATAGTAGGAAGAATATCATGCCTGCATAGTCCTTCTGCCTCTTATGAATTCATGCAAAAGTTATTTGCCTGAGAGTTGTCTACCATGGATTTTAACCATTTTACAACAGCCACAGGAACATACGTTTCCTATTTACCCCCCCCCCCCCCATTTGGCAAGTAAGACATGCCTGCATGTACATACACAACAGCGCCCAAGTTCATAGAGCCTGTAGGCAAAAATCTCACTAAGCACAGACAATTCTTGCTTAGCAGAAACAGGTTACCAGCCAATATACCATAAAGTTTACATAGTTGCGACTGGTGCCCCACTCATTTTTGGCTTAGCAATATTTTCTGCTTAACAGCATTATGAAACAGGTAGTATCTGGGATTTTGTGCGTAAAACAAAGCCAGTTTAATACAAACCAATTCAATGCACCATTTTTTTTCAACACTTACAAATTTCCTTTATTATTTTCACAAGAACAAAAATTCATAAACACCTTGTCAATTTGTACAGTAAATAACATTAAAATCAAAAACCGCCATAAAAGGCTGCACAAAATGAAATCATGGCTAAATTAATTGACATCCATTTCTCCATACGCTAATAATGGTTTCCAAAAGATAAACAAATTTACTTGAAACCCTTTTGGGGGGTTTCCCTGAAACACGCTTACTGATGTAACCCTGAAAGTTTGGTTTCCTGAAAGCAAGTTTACTTTACCATATATAGTTTGAAGAGCACCAGCCTCATTTGTTAGTGTAGAAGGGCCTAATTGTACACATAGTGGGCCAGGCAGATAGGGGAAATATTTGGGGCAATTGTAACTTTGATGATACAAACATGGAATTTAGCACAAAATCCAAGTAGATATTTGGCTTTAGGGCCAACCCAGATTTGACGTTTGAAAAAATATAGCTAGAGGTACAACAATTGTTTGTCCAAAATGGCCGTCATTGCTTGTTATTCTATCATTTTTTCAAGGGACAAATCTGCAAGGGTGCTGTAGCCAAATATTTGTTTTCATGACATATTCTGACTGTGTGCCAAATGCTGTGCTTGTATCATCAAAGGTACAATCCCATCACCTGCCTGCAGTACAAAGAGATTCAAAGGCAAACAAACACACTACTAAAAGTGAAAATGTGCCTAATATAAACAAACTACCAGGAAAAAGGTGAAAATAAGAATGAAAGTTATATTCAGACGTGTAACTCCTAGTTGAAAACAAAAAACTGCTCAATAAGCAAACGATTGCACAGTATTTTCCATTTTCTATGGTACTTGAAAAAAGAGAGAAAAAACAATGAAATCAGCTTATCAGCTGAAAATTTTCATGGCTGAGTATTTTTCAGCTTTTGGGCCCAGTGTAAAAATACTACTTGTTTCTCTAAATTGATTCCAAATTCAAATGACCGAAGAATGATGCAGGTTTTAAAAGTATCCTCTTATAAATATTAAAATGTTAAATATTCACTTTACTTACTTGTATTACTGTAACAGTGAAAGTTTGGATAAAAAACGATAGCAAAATGATTTCAAAATGCTTACTTTTTTGTAATAAGGGCTGGGCCCGATAATGGCTCCAGCAACAGCTATGGCTGATAAGTCTAATTCTTCAAGGTTGTCAAAGCCATAGCCAAAGTTGCTTTATTTGGACATGGCTTTTATTTGAGTTAAGTTGAATTTCGCTCTATCATAAAGATACCACAGTGGAGTTAAGAAATGTTTTCTATTTCTCATCCACTAGTTTTTAGACATTTCCAAATTTTTTTCTCACATTTACTCAAGGCCCCCACCCCATAATTTTTTTCCCAGACCTCATCGATCTTTTCAGCTACTTTAATTTCTTAGTCTTTGTCGTCTTCTCTTTTTTCTTAGTAGCAGCAGAGTTTCCTCCGCCAAACATTCTGGCGGCCATCTCGGATAAATCTGGCATTTCAGTCTTGGGATTCATCAAGTTCATGTTCATCATCTCCTGCAGCGGGAAAAGGAGAGAATTCAGTCATTATTCAGGATTTATTTCTTAACCAGAAAGTGAGAAATTGGCTTCACAAATAATTGTTATTTATAGTGTGTTTTACGTTTTCATGTAGGTTCTATCATACACTGAGTATTTTAGTACAATCCACCACATCACTTCGTCCCATCCTTCTGTTACTCCAGGGCTAACCATTAACACTAGCCCGGCATTGTCCAGTAAAAACTACTACGGGCTAATAAACACCACTTCTCAACTTGCCCTGCGGGCTAAAAACTGTGCAACCTACTTGTGTATAATGCTCATAATTCTTCCTTTTCAGATGTGAATAATAAACTTATAAAATGTGTTAAATTATTTTGAGTGTGTGAATGTAAAGTCTTTATTCGGCCATTAAATGGTTGTGATCGCTACTATCAGTACATCAAAAAGATTGACAAAACATGTTTAAAATCTGGGCTACTAAAACTTCCTGGGGGCAAGTGAAATGCACAGTTTAATACTTGTCCGCTGGGCGGCAGGCTACTTTACAAAAAGCTTAAGAGCAAGGCCTGTACTATTGCAAGCTAGACCACACCATTATATACAACATTACAATACCCATCCATAGTGGATGCCAGACTATTTATAAAGTGTTCATCCTCTAATCAAATGACAAAGACATACTTGAATGTAACATAAACTACATTCATGTCATGGAGAGAATATTTTCATTTGTTAAGAGGTGGAGTGTTCCATTCAACACACCTTCCACTTATCAACTCATAACCACATTCACACTCGAAAATATTCATGATTTGTGTTTTATATAACACAGATCATCTTTTGTATTCTTTTTTGGTTGATGGCTGGCCCAGATTCATGGTAATACACAGTTCACAAAAATATATGAGCCAATAGGAAACAAACATTAAACCATTTAAATATTTACACAAGAAATACAGATTTTGATATTATTTCGGTATAATACATGTAATACAAATTTACAATGAATAAAATATTTTAACTGAAACACATTTTTAGCATTATTAAGTAATGTCGATGAATGGGTACAAATCAAAGAGGGAATATCAAAGATCAACAGTCTGACAAAGAAATGTATCTTACTTCAAAATTTCAATCAAATAATGGACAGAAAAATTAGGTCAATGTTTTGGTCCATTTTTGATGGACATTTGAGAAACCTGAGTAAAAGCCTACAGTTCCATTCACATCATGAAACACATTTTGGGTGGTTTTTAGGTCCATACAATAATATTAACAACCATTGGAAAAGCTGCCAACAAAATGACTGCAAAGTAGTATCCTTTAATGTGTTTCTGGCCATACTTCCTTCCTGGGACAGACCTTTACACACATGTAAAAAACTATCTCTTTTGGAAGGAATTCTCAGAGAAAAACCAACAGTTTATGAGGAAATCCAGAGTGCCGGAAACACTTCATTTCACAGACTTGTTATATGATATAGAGAACAGTAAAATACAGTCACGGCAAAGACATAAGTTCAACTTTACCTTTTGAATCTCTGGGTCCTGTGTATTTATGAGTTTTGGTAGAACGGCAATAAACAGAAGTGGTAGAACCATCATGAGTACCTGAAGACAGACAATGAAAAAGGACCAATCGGAAATCATGATTTGGATTAAAAATTGCTTTTTCATTGGCTTTGGTACCATTTACAACCAAAAAAAGGGTGTCCACATTCAGTCATGAAACTTCATTAATTCTAAAAGAAGAGGAAACCTGTTATAAAAACCTTATAAAGTGGTTTACATACAGTTTGCAATGGCACTAACAAGACAGGAGCAAACAGAAGATAACGTTTGCAGTCAATAGCACTCAGCGTTAAATGTTAGAAGCCAAGTACCCTCATCTCAGACAAACTTGTCAAATTTCCACTAACATACTACTAACTAGCGCACTTTGGCGCAATGTTGCGGTGATGTTTGTTTTGGAACCGGGTATTTTGAGCAAAACTGACGTCAGTAAAGCGGAGTGCTAGTGCAATACTTTAACATGTAACATTCAAATAGGCCTAATCTGCCAGCTTGATACTTCATTCCTGTAACGGCAGATTTTCTTTAGTAAAGGGGACCTCTACAACGGAAGTGTACAATTTACTGGAATATTTCAAGGGGCACCAAGGCAATGACCAGGGGCAGGAAGGAAATTGCCTCCAGTGAATCGGTAAAGTATCAGGCTTGTGTCTGGCTATCTCCATGTCACTTAATCCCATGTTAAATATTGTTTACAAACTTTGTACAAACAGCTTAATAGAGGAAGAGCCTGAAACGGTTCATTGACTTAGCATTGTCCTCAAGATACACCACTCATCTCTACAACCAAATTCAACCTTCTTCTTACCATTGGGTTTTTAAGCATGTCAGTTATTCTGAATTCTTCACGTTTCTGAAAGTACATAGCATGTTGTTTGGACTTGAATCGCATTGGGTACGGGACGGTGACTACTGCATTGCTCTGGACGTGGTTGACCTTGCGTGCTCGCATCTTGCCCTTGGCTGTGATGTCCACTCTGGCCGGCTCAAAGATGTATGTGGGGTTAGCCACCTCAACGACATAGGATCCCGATGGAATACCACTCACCTTGAACGTGCCATCAGCCCTGAAAATAAATAATGTTCTGAAATCTAAGTCATTGTATTGTTTGTATCTAGCGTATTCTTTACTACATATAGTTGCAATGATTGCAGACTGTCTGGAGGATGGAGGGTTACGATTATTGCAACTACACTAAATAAATTGCTAAATCATAAATGATCTAAAGATTCCCAAATTCTCAGATGTTTCACTTGCTACATGTCATGTGTACCATCTCCATTCGACATCATCATCATCATCTGAGACTGACTAGTTAGTTGTGATAATTGTTATCCTCTACCCTCCTGACAGACGCAAGTTTTAATTAACTCAAACTGAGCAGTGAGTGTGTCTGAACTAAACACGAGAACAATTTTATTTTATTAGTAAATTGTTTTGTGTCAACTCAAAACGTTTTTAAAAATTTTAAAATAAAAAGTAGTATTGAAAATAACTGGCCAGTGTCGGTTGGATTTCAAACCACCATTTCCCATTTCTCTGCTTTCGCTCTCCGCCCATTGTTTGTGAATAACTTACCTTAGAAATCCTACAAACGCTCCACCGTCGACCAGTATCCTTGTATGCGGTATCCACTCACTTGCTTTCACACCAGTCACCAACACTTTACCTTCGACAACAAACGTATCATTCAACTTGCCCTCGTCGAGTTCCTCCGCGTAACACGGCGAAGCCCACACAGTGAGCAGAACTAAAATAGTCCAAATCATTGTCTTAGATCATGAGCTCATCGACTTGGTTGTTTTGGAGGGAAACTCTGCGCGAAATTTGTTCTAAAATGATATTTTTTACTGTATATAAAATTGGGATGATGATTCCACACAAATTCAGAACCTTTTTAATGCGTTTCCTGTCTCCCCTGACGTCGTTAACGCAGTTTATACACCATTTGTTCCACACTTAAAACTACCTGACTATTTTTCTGAGGCCCGAAAAACTGTTCTATAGAGGGCGTGCTTCACAAAGTTTAACAGCACTGTGTAAATCCCCCCCCCCCCCCAGAACATACTCCCATAGCATAGTGCAAAATGCAATATTAAAAAATACAACAATACTTAGAAGTCACACAGCTTTATACATTAAGGGAAATTGTCCATTGCCTCGTGAACTTTTATCCCCTGCTCAATTTGATATGGGGAGTCCATGAAAGCCTGTTAAGTTATTCTCCCTCCAAATAAAAACACCCCTACCCCTTCTGTGTAAATTATTTCCAAAACCAGAGCATCAATCTTGAATTTTTTTTCAACTTACAACCCGGGTAAATAGGACCATTTTTTTAAGGGTCTATGTCATCCAAAGTACCTCAAGCTAGAAATCAACTATCCCCGGGTCACAAGTTGAACAGTATTCATGTAAAATTTATATGCACGCAGGAAGCGTTACTGTGAAGCGTCCTATATTTATCAATATAGGACTCCTATATTAGGAACAGTAACCATGAAAACAAAAAGTATGAAATGTGTTACATCAATCAAAATGATCTATAAGTGAGGTATATAACTTTTAGCATTTTAATATACCGGTAACTAATGCCGATATTTGATAGGTGGAACACGCGTCAACAGTCATAATTTATTTTGCCATGTATTTTACTGCCCCGACACGGCGTGTCGCTCTCAGATTCGAGGCTGCCGCAGAAAATGATGGGGAAGGGTTTATTCACGATTCACACTGAAGGGATGAATAGGGATTGATTAATTATTTTATTGGTCACTTTAAGAACCTGAAGTTTGAAATGACTCAAAGTCTAAACAATCAATAAAGCTCTATCAAAATGCATTTTAATAAAGACAACTTTATTATATAAAAATTTTACAGAAAACACATTGAATATTACCCATATCTTAAGGCAAAGTTCAAAGTTCAAAGTTGGAATGATGTTAGCAAAGTTAGACAGGGGTCATGCAAAGAAGTGAAATGGCAGAAAGATTATACTCTTGCTCATTCAATAAGTTGTCTAGAGTCAAGACAATGTTTGCGTGACTCTATGATTATCAATAACAAAAACTCAATAACAGCCTAATTAAACTGTCATTCTGAAGTTCAATGATCATCATTATGTAATAATGAGCTATTGTTCCATGTTTAATCAAAAGATTCTCATGGGGAAGGGGCTGATAAGCCATGCATTGTTCCCTGTATTAACAAATTATTTAAACAAAGATTCTAATTTTATGGTAACTATTCACAATTTTCCATGTTAAACCAAGCTTCTCATTTCGTAACAATAGGCGCGGCTGGCCCAAGTTGTTGTTTCATGATCAGATTGCATCTTGTTTCATAAGCCCTATCTTGTTAAATTGCTAATGCTACAGCTGTTCGTTACTCTTGACGTCGTGTTGTTTTGTTCGATGGCGGTTGGAACACCGCCCTCTATCTATTTGACCTGCATTGGCACCATGGCTTTCTTATTGTCCTCACAACTCATGTACTCTATCCAGCGCGTTTCAACAAGTTCCTCTATGGCTGTGTCTAACTTGTTTTGACACACAGCCAGTGCTTTGTCAGCAACATTAACAATGATGAAACCACCCCATGTGGAAAAGAGAACTATTACAAGTTTGGCTATACCTCAATTGCCAATGAGTAGCAATACTGGGTTTGTGATGGACATGAATAATGATCATGCACCATAAAGAACACGCAATGCCTATGTGGCGTGCTGTGAATCTGAAAAAGCCGAGGTCACAATTGTTGCAATGTGATGTCATAAACATGAAAACAACATTTAGCCAACATCAAGTCACCATCACCATCATGTGTAGACGCTGCCACCCAGTAAAGGATGTTGGTTATTCCCTGAATCCAGTGCCTTATGTCCCCACACCTTGATGTGTTGGCCGCAGCTGTAAGTTTCTTCTTAATAACTGGTCATATAATTGGTCAAATAAAAAGCAATATTAGGGATTTACAAATACAAATACAAAATTAAGTAAACAATAAAAAATGTATACATATTAATTTTGCTTTGAGACTTTTTTCTGAAAAAACAAAAAGTAGGGAATCTGACTGAAGTCTGAAGAAGATCAAGTTGATATCCACAACAAATAAATCACCTGAATATGTTCGATGTGTAAGACTTTGCCTGGTTCAACTCGCATACACTGTAGCAACCGAACTTTGGCGAGTGCCCCATAGAGTCTGCATGCATATCTGTGGCCAGGAATGCATCCACACCACTGGTCTGCATGTTGGAGAGAATTGTGGCCTGCCCCAGATGCCAAACATCCACTACTGCTGGCTGCAGATATCTGAGACATAAGTACGAAATGGACAAATCTGTAAATACTGTTACGGGCATCATTTGGAGGCCATCTCATCTCATCATGTGGCATTTTATCTATCTAGTTACATTTGCAGTAGGTATGAGGCTAACCATGATGAGCTGTACATTTTTTGGTTAGATGCAGATACACAATGTACTGTGGAATAATCAGAATATTCAGAAGGCAAATAAGGACAACTAGAGTATGCTAGGCGGCCACAGACAGAATGTTACATTTTGCACTGTACATGTACACAGAAACTTGCTGTTGCTAAGAGAGGTTTGCGGTAACAACATGTGAAAATCTCTTTTGAGTAGTGTTGGTGTTGAAAAGGACCGGTGGTCAACGACTCAACTTGCTGTTGATTGAATTTGTGCAAAGGGGGGAATGCAGCTGACCTTCGCTGATGGATAAAAAATGTTGAACATGAACATGTGGCAAAGGTGATCGATGAAAGAGCATTCACAAGCTTCCGAATGCTGACGCCAGACATCAGCATAGCTGATGACAACAAAATGTTGCCCCAGTCACACTGCCCACCATAGTTGGCTCCTCAAAATTCTACGATAGCCACACCTCTTCTTGTGACAGGTCTGTATTACCTCAACCATCATGCCTCCTCACTAAAAGAGTCTGACTCTTTGGCCGTCTCATCCATCTGTGCAAGGCCGTCATTTTGTTGTAACTTCGCCGCTTCGACAAGTTCACTCAGAATGCCTCCTGAATATACAAAAGGCCGGCGTGACTGAACACCTTAAAAATAGAAGAAAAAAAAGCATTTTCAAAACATTTGGTTAACACGTTTGTAGTGCCCAAATGGAAACCAGTTTTTCTAAACTTGTCCAAGTTTATTGCTCCATGACCTGTTCTTTATTTTAAGGACTAAGCATATGTAGTAAGTTCTTCCTCAATGTTTACACTATTGTAAGTTTTAAAGTTAAGTAGGATTTGAATACCTATTTGAGCTCCTTAGAATTGTGCAGCTTTTGGAGTGTATTAGGTGTTAGTTGCTTTTCCTTTGGACACACATCATCATCCTTTGTGTTACTTTTCTTAATGAGCATGTAGGCATACAACAAAGGACAGAGTATGACTCACTGTGAACAATGAATAGAAATGTTTCTTAAAATGGCTACCTTTTGAACTTTTAAGTTGACTCTTATTGCATATTTTTATCAACTATGTTTGGAATAATTTGTTGTTTTGTATTCCTAATTTCTCATTCATATGAAGTTCTTTTCTGGATACCTGGCTTTGTTGCTAGATTGTTCTAAAATGGGTGTCAGGTTATAAATACTTCTCCAATTTTCATGTCATGTTGTAAACATTTTGAAATAACTCATTGCAGAAACAAAGAAAATATACCTTTATGCCGTAGGCTTACAGGAAATCGCTTGGGAATATTTTGGGTTTCTTTGGACCGGTAGAATGTCTTTCTAGAGGTAGGAGGGAGGTATGAATCATGGACAACATTCTGATTGATGGTAAGATTGGGGTGTCTTGAAGTTGAGGGGGTGTTTGATGGGTCTTGGTCTCCAGAATCTGCATCCTAACAAGATTAAAAACAAAACAGTTTGTTAGACGCAAGGCAGTAAAAATATGTACAGTAATAATAGTTGGAGGGTTCTCAAGGTTTTCTCCCTCCCAATATGTGACCCGCTCTGCAAAAAAGGCCCGTAAGTCGCGCTATGCCTTTTCACGTAATGGGCTCGTCAATGTTGAAAGGGTGATACATTTTTCGTTGGTGTGATTTTTTTATTATCCCTTTTTTGACATCGTTGATATCCACACTTTCATAATTTGTAAGATTGAATGTTTATTTTGACCAATAAAGATGAAAAAAAACCGTGTTTTGTGTACGTTTTGTTGGTGGTTTGCGCGATCGGTGTCCGCGGTTTTGGTGGAAAGTTGCGTCATTTTACACATCTGGCACCACATTATTTGGAACCCCCCTATTATAATTTTGGTATCATCTGAAAGCTGAAGACGTTGCCTTTCTGTATGTGGACATAGAAAAGGTTAAAGGTCAAATGCAAAACCAAGGCAGGTTAATTTCTGACACGTATACAAAGGGTGCTTGTTACTAGGAGCGTGGATTTTTTCGGTCACGTGTATACAGTGTAGTGAAACGATTGGACAATGGGCGCACGGTCGAGCGCGCGCATGCGCCGTGAATGGGATTGGTTGTTTATTCATTGTCAGGTGACTGCCTTGTGACTGTTTATAGAGTGCGTGCCACGCGAAAACACAGCGCAATACCTGTCAATTCTGTCCAACTCAACTACCTTCTCTTGCTCCGAGCGTAAATATTTTCATAATTATTTACTATTTTAGCCAACATATCTTGTTTTAAGCAACAGGTTTTCTATACTGTTTCGTTAATTATTTGCTTAAGTATGGTTTGAAGAATCAGTGTCTGGCTGAAGCTTTGAATGATCTCCGTGAGGAGAGAGACACGATTGGTTTCATGGAAGATTACTTTGTTAACTTCCGATGTGAAAATGACGACGTTGAATCAGAAAACGATTTGGAATCTGATTCCACATCGCCATTTTCAGCAGGAGATAACGAAAAGATCGACCCTGACAGCAAAATGTTAACCCAAAGATTATTTCAAAATTGATTAATTAACTTTAGTTCGATCTTAGAAGGCAAACCATGTTGACTAGTGCTAGATTTAAATTAATAGAAGGAAATATTAAATTTGTAAACTTTTTTTTTTACAAAAACTTTAAATTTTTAGCCCCGAAATAGTTTAATCCTGAAAAGCGAGCTTATTTAAGAGTTTTATTAAACAACTCAAGCTGATAAATTAAAATTACAAAAAAAATGTGAAATAATTTTTAAATATTTTTTTTCCAAAAAGCTCTTGTTTTCACACAAAAAATACATAATTTTAATTCATAGGGTTTATACAGCCAGTGTTCATTTGTTTAACTTTAAGAAAAAGCTACTCAATTCACCGAAAAAGGTCTTAACTCTTCAAAATAATTCTCAAGTGTGTGTTTGCTATTTTAAAATTTGCAAAAAAATGATAAGAAATAGCACAGTATGCAAATTAATTTTTAAAAATAGCGATATAGTGCATTAAATGAAATGCAAAATATGTTGTACTTTAAAAGACATAACAAACACTTGGTGAAAAATTCAGACGAATAGTCCAACGGGAACGTACTCGTTGCTAGGGACTTTCACAAGAACTTGGTATTGAAATACTTTAAAATACATCGTAAAGTTTAAAAGGCTGTTTCTCCAAAACCTATTTTGACAAAAATGGCAAGTATTTGTATGCAAATTAGAGTATAACTCTGGATTGCAAAATGCTACAGACTTCTTAAATACACCAAATTAAAGCTGAGAGAAAGACCTTTCCATCCATGTATCTAACTCCAAAATTATTTTTTGCAACATAAGGGCCATTTTTGCAGAGCCGGTCACATATATCAATGAAAGATCAATTTGTTAGGTTGGGAGAAAATCAACACCAAAATACTTTCAGAATCGATCGCAATTGGAATGGAAAATGCAGTATGCTTACTGAAAGTAACAGACTAATGCTTATCACAATCGAGATTAAGATTGTTGAGATTTACTCACATCCATGATTTTTGGTTCAGACACATCTCCAAATTGCTCACTGTACTCATCTTCCACTTGCTGAAGTACCTGTATAAATATTTAAAATGACCAAAAATCAGTTGATAACAAGAATAACGCATTTTAATATATGATTATATGGCATGTATGGATACATGTTTCTTTCTACGTGTACACCCCCCCGAAAACTTCCCATGATTTTACAAATAAAATATCATATGCGGCATCAATGCGGGAAATTTGCATTAATTGTACCACAGAGCAATTAATTCTACACACCCTTGCTCTCTCTCTCTCTTGATGTTAGCTCCCCAAGATAATTTGCGAGGATCGCTTTCTGTTTTCTCAGGAATGCTGACAGTCTGGCTTGTGCTGCAGCCGACCCCGTCCGGCTGAAGCTGAGCAGTGGTTGGACTTAAAGAGGGGCTCTAAGAAATACTAAACCAGTGAGGTTTACACATTTCTGGAAGATTATATTATACAGACACTATATTTAATTAGTTTGTTAGCCTTTGAGTCTTTGTAATTAATTTAAATGCCATTTACTTCCAACCCGTATGAGTCCTGTTTTAAGAAAAGCAAGAGGTCATCTTTGTTTATCTCACAATAAGGTGTGACGTCACATTTAGAAAAACAACCAAGTGGTTATTACATGCGGCTGTGCACAGTGTATTACGTGAGTCATGCAGCGACGATAGCACCAACTTGAATAGCCCATTGTTGTACATGTACACTGATAGTGTAAATGTACATGTTCCATTATTGATCACGATTCAATTTGGACGACTTTCATGCATGATTTGTGTACAATAAGACGTTTCTTTGGGGCGACTTATCGGGTGCGATTTGGTCGATCGATCGGTGGCTTGGCTTGTGTAGTCTGGCACCTTGGTTATACGGCCTAGTTACCCTTAAACAATCTACACAGTACGTACAGTAGTACTGGACTCAATTTACTTGCAGTCAGTCACGTCAACTATCGAAAACAAAATGTCAACATCAGATTCGGACGCTTCTTGGGAAGAGAATAGTGTAACAACATCGGAGGCTTTTCATCCATACTCTAGCAATTAAGGTAGCAGTGGTAGCAGTTGCGACAGCAATAGCAGTGTCCATAGCGAAGCTAGTGGCGACGGAGACGATGATGTACATGTAGATGATGTAGACGCGGCTGTTGGACCCGCGTTGGTCGTCCGAGGGGTTCAGCCCTATCGATTCGAGCCTTTGGCCCCGGTGGTCCCAGCTCTCACATTTTATACTTGAATATTGAAAAAAATCATTGTTTATACCAAATTATTATTGACACTAAAAGTAAACATTGTATACAACACATTATTGTATACCTTTATTGGACTGCTTTGTGCACTGTCTGTTGACTCCGTATCTCCACAAAGGTTTGCATCGTACGATTGTTCAGCTTCAAGAAGCACCTATATCACAGTAACGACAAAATATAGGAAAATATTCCAAATAATCATGGGTCATTCCGTGTCAAATCAACCAATGGGGTTGCAGGTCACCTCTCAGATTTGGCTGAAATTCATTTCTAATGTTCATCTATGTGTATAATGAGCAAAATGGGCAAAATACCCCAATTTCAAAATGTTGCCTAACCATGAAGGAGATGAGTCTCCAAAACGAAATTTGGTCCAGATATAGATTGGACTTGTATCTACAAATGGTCTAAGTTTAATACTGGTGGGTAACTGTTGCCAAGGTCAAAGGTCACCAAGAATGTCGGTGTTTTTTTGATATTTTCGGTCAAGAACCAACTTTGGAGCCTTGCAAACATTTTATTAAATGAATAAGGGCTCTATCCTTGTTTGGGGATAACCACATGTGCCTAGATATAATACAAATAGCAATATCAAGCATTTCAAACTATCAATTGTGAGTATGAGGGGGGTATGAATATGGAAATTAATTATTTTCGGCAGATGAAATTAGTGTTTTCAGCAGCCTGTAGAGAGAAAAGGGGATGAGATACTCTTGTTTTGAGGCCAGATTTGAGCTATTTGGGTGACAGTCACCCTAGGTACCAATTTATAGCTTTGTATCTTTTTTTAAAGGCGCGTTTAAGCGCATTACAAAACGCAAAATATTAATTGTCGCAAATCGCGTTCACTGAAAGGGGGGTTGCCACGCCCACTATAAGGGGCCTTAATTTTGAAACGACTTGGAGTTAGAATTTTCGTTTTTGCATATGCTCATTATACACATAGATGAACATTAGAAATGAATTTCAGCCAAATCTGAGAGGTGTCGTGTAAAAAATTTCAGAATATTGGTTGATTTGACACGGAATGACCCAGATGCCAAAATTTTAAGATCATTGCGTGCATTACATTTCAAAATATTAATTAATATGGTTGCTTTTTAAAATTAAGTTTTGTGTTTTAAAAATGTCGATGTATGAGAAGAAAGTGCAATAGTGTTTTTTTATCACAAAAATGATGCAATGCAATTTAATAAATGTTCATTGAGTGCACTGTAATTGAAAGGGTGTACTGTAATTGAAAAAAAAAAAATAATAACAATGGGCAAAGCTAGTCATGTTTTTTTCACGAAAATGGTGCACTGCATTTGGGATGTCGGACACTTCGTACCTTTGCCACTTCGTACCCTGGACACTTCGTACCTTCGGGACACTTCGTACCGTAACCAAATTGGTCACTTCGTACCGCGGGCGGGGTACGAAGTGACCATCAGCTGAGTCACTTCGTACCTTCAGCCGAGTCACTTCGTACCTTCAGTAAAATGTGTAATTTCCTAGTAAGGATATAATTTTCGTTGAGATACAAAATAATACTTAATGAATTGTCATTTTGTTTAATTATTTGAATGTCCTTTTTAATGTGAAATGTGATTACTAATATATTATCTAACTAAAATATCTTTAAAATACCTTTATTTTGTCCGTATTTTGTATATTTGTGTTCTTTATATGTAGTACCATTATCTCGGCACGCAATATTGTCTACCCCATACCTTTTTTTTGTCCGTATTTTGTAATTTTTGTGTTTGTATGTATCATTATCTCGGCACGCAAATTTGATATGGAATACTTTCCAGCTTTAGCTTTTTATAAATTTATGTAAAAGTGTACTGCTGGTTGTTTTTGTATTTAATTTGGTTCAATATGCTATTGGATACTATCCATTTTTGTTTGTTTCAATACATAATGAATTGTCATTTTGTTTAATTGTGAAATTGTTTTTATTGTGAAATGTGAATACTTTTATTTAAAATACATTTGTTTGTTCGTATTTTGTAAACTCAATTTGTTTGTTTCTTACGTCTCATTATCTATGCACGTAAAAATGATATTGAATCCTGAAGGTACGAAGTGTCTTGTGAGAAGGTACGAAGTGTCTTGTGAGAAGGTACGAAGTGTCTTGTGAGAAGGTACGAAGTGTCCAAGGTACGAAGTGTCCAAAGTCACTTCGCACCTTGAAAAGGTACGAAGTGTCCAGGGTACGAAGTGGCAAAGGTACGAAGTGTCCTGACACCTGCATTTGCAACCTAAAGAAAAGGCAATCTTCCTAGTATTTATATAGTAATGTAGTTAGTAGTGTTCTTTTTTATCACTAAAAGGGTTAATTCATTGCAAAATTAATCACACCAAATGAACAGAGAAAAATTCGGACCAACTTTTTAAGTCTATGAATTTACTTACCCTGGCACGTTCTCTTTTCTCAAACGCCAATCCTGATCGCTTCCGACGCTTGGTGAGTGGTGATTTCAGCGACGGTTTGTTGCCACCAGCCAAAGTCGTCCCGCGGCCGCTACTGCCAGCAGAACAGCCGGCGGCAGGAGGGACCGTGTCGGTGGCCGGGGTTGCCTTCACGGAGTACGCAAACGGTGCCTTCAGTGTTGGTACGGAACCAGGCTTCAGGCGAAACTTAATTTTCAGGCCAAATTGACCTTGAAGTTTCGTGGATTCGTCTTGGCATGTAGTATCAAAATGTGAGGAGCATATCAACGACGACGATGTCAGTTGAAAGTCCGATCTTGTGTTGTTTACAAAACGTTTCCATTCTCGTCGCGTGGCAGGATCCTTGGTGGCGTTTGGAAATGCCAGAAAATGTACGTTGCGATTTTTCTTAGCATTTCTTGAGCATCCGCCAACGACACAAGACGCTGGCATACTGATGACTAGGCACTTTCTACTGCATGTGTAACATAACATCGACTTTCAGGACTTCCAAATTAAAACAAATTCGCGGAGACAAAAAATGAAGCAATCTTGTCACGCAGGCCAAGAAGAAAAGAGGATCGAGTGTGTGAGTGGGTGATCGTGAGTGAGCATGCACGCAACCTCTTCCCCAGGGTGTGTCGAGCAGTACGAGGTTGACTGCTCTCTCACCCTGGTATAGACCGTGCAAGTCTCGCGCGTATTCGAACATTTTTGGGACCACTGTGGTCCCACGTACATTGCTTTAACGCGTTAAAGAAACAAACTCACGCGCTTTAACGGATCCCAATGTTCGAATACGCGCGAGACTTGCACAGTCTATAGACCCATTGCACAACGCGCAGCGATACACGCGCGTCTCCTGTCCGCCATGCTGGGTGTCAAAACGTGCACAAAACGATGGTACACGTGTTCACACGCGCATTGTTCGTAAACACGTGTACCATCGAGTCTGGCGTTGGGCACATGTTTTTCAACCAAACTTGTATTTGTTTCAGCCAGTTCTTAGTGTTTCCCATCAAGACGTTTCCATCTGTTATTGCGGTCACGAAATTTCTGCCAACTAACTGCCGTAAATTGGGTTATTTGTCCCCTTTGACTCTCAATAAAATGACACACACACATTTCCTCGGGCGCAGCCATCTTGATTTGACACCTCTATTCCAGGTTACATTAATATTTACTGTAGTACGCAATGGTAATAATGGTTCGAGGTTGAAGAACAGCGCCATCCGCGGCATAACGTCGGCATAGCAACGGCGCTGCAAAACAGGCGATTTTTCTTGCTTAATTTCTCATTAACGTGCAAGCAGATCAAATGGGAACAGGTAAAATAATAAATTATACATTCCAAACTACTTATAAACGAAAAATAAAGTTGCCCCTCGAAAGTTAAGACGAAAGTGCATGTTACAGGTTTTGGCCCACGACCTACTGAAGTAAGCCGCGTATTGGGCCAGATTTCCCATCCGCGTATTCAAGGGCCGCCCAGCCGCAACCTCGTTCCCAGTGGTGTACGATCTCGACGCGCCATTTTGTTTTCTTTCCCAGAATGCCTTGCTCGATTGTTTAGCGACGTGTGACTTCAAAATATCCAAATATATTGGATATTTAAATTAGTCCTGTGGTTCATCCATTCTGTGTTAGAGACTACGCAGAGCGCGCTGTCAAAGGACGCATCAAGTCATGGAGCAACTTGCCCCTCTCATTTTTTTTCGATCTTGTGATTCGTCTAACTGTATGCAGTTTAGGATGACCATGTAAAAACATGATTCATTTGAAACGTATTGCGTCGAAATACGTGCATTTTTACACGCGCGTACTAAGCGCCCGACAAGCGTCCTACAAGCGTCCTACAAGCGCTCGAATGTTTTAACAAGCGTGTACGCAAAGCAGTACATTTTGGTTAGCCAATCAGCATTGATTTTCAGTGTTTCCCTCCCAGGGGTTTAGCGACGAGAGGTATCGATACGGCGCGCTGCTCATGGTAGCGAGGCTGGCCCAGCCGCGTATTCAGGAAAATTAGAATCCATGCAGTAAAAGGCGGTGAAATTTCCTTCTCCCTTATTTTTTAATTTTAACGAATTTTTAAATAATCTTGGTTTATCAGTATAATTTTTGCATTATTTTTTACTAACACATCAATGACAAGACCCGTAGACCGAATTAGCTAATTGGGCTGCATAATTATTGAGTAATTAGCCGCCACAATTAAGACCTCATCTTCAAGACCATATTGTATACGCAACTGCTAAAAAACTTGCACTCACCCCAAAGTAAATGTACCCTTCATGTTGCAAAAAATAAGAAATTTTATTCCATGATCTTAAAGACCATACTACAGGGCACACTTAATTTTGAGAGGGCTAATTCAGATCACTAATTAATACCTAATTAGCCGCTACAATACACGCCATTTTCGACCATACGTTAATGTATGGCACATTTAGAATATACAACTGATGACTGCACTCGCCGTAAAGTAAATGTACCCTTCATGTTGCAAAAAAGATGGAATTTTATTCCATAATCCAAAAGACCATACTACTGGGCATACTTAATTTTGTAGAGGGCTAATTCAGATCACTAATTAATACCTAACTAGCCACTCCAATACACGCCATTTTCGACCATACGTTAGTGTATGGCACATGTCACCAAAGATTACTATTTTGACTGCACTCGCCGTAAAGTAAATGTACCCTTCATGTTGCAAAAAAGATGGAATTTTATTCCATATTCCGACAGACCATACTACTGGGCACACTTAATTTGGAAGAGGGCTAATTCAGATCACTAATTATTACCTAATTAGCCACTACAATACACGCCATTTTCGACAATACGTTAGTGTATGGCACTTGTCACGAAAGATTACTATTTTGACTGCACTCGCCGTAAAGTAAATGTACCCTTCATGTTGCAAAAAAGATGAAATTATATTCCATAATCCAAAAGACAATACTACTGGGCACACTTAATTTTGTAGAGGGCTAATTTGGATCACTAATTAATACCTAATTAGCCACTCCAATACACGCCATTTTCGACCATACGTTAACGTTGGCACCAAAGATTACTATTTTGACTGCACTCGCCGTAAAGTAAATGTACCCTTCATGCTGCAAAAAAGATGGAATTTTATTATATAATCCGATAGACCATACCACTGGGCACACTTAATTTTGGAGAGGGCTAATTCAGATCACTAATTAATACCTAATTAGCCACTACAATACACGCCATTTTCGACACTACGTTAATATATGGCACTTGTCACAAATACTTACTATTGACTGCACTCGCCGTAAAGTAAATGTAACCTTCATGTTGCAAAAAAGATGGAATTTTATTCCCTAATCCAAAAGACCATTCTACTGGGCACACTTCATTTTGGAGAGGGCTAATTCGGTTCACTAATAAATACCTAAATAGCCGCTACAATACACGCCATTTTCGACCCTACGTTAATATATGGCACTTGTCACAAATACTTTCTATTTTGACTGCACTAGCCGTAAAGTAAGTGTACCCTTCATGTTTGCAGCCGGGCCCGTTTGCAGCCGGGCCCGTTTGCAGCCGGGCCCGTTTGCAGCCGGGCCCGTTTGCAGCCGGGCCCGTTTGCTACCACGAGTGTAAACCACAGCGTTAGAGTAGCCTCGTTTCGTGGCTACACTCTAAAAAATAATTGCTCAACATTGGGCAACATTCTACCTTTTCGGTATTAAAAAGGGAACATGGTCTTTCACTTGTGTAAAATTCTTGCACACCATCCAAAGTGTAAAAAGTACCCATCATTGTGTAATTGTTAATACCAACATGTGCAATATCTTTAGCACAGCACTGTTTGGTAAGAAGTTTACCCATGTGACGACCATGTTCCCCTTTTACTCCAAAATAGGGTAAACTTTACCCAACCCTCATTTTATCCAGATGTTGTGTTATTTTCTTACCCAATAATTGGGTTATATTACTTTACCCAGCACTGTTGCGTAGTTAATTTACTCCTCACTTGTGTTGCTTTTAAATCAGTTGTTGTGCACAACATACTAATATTTAGCTGTGTTCCTTTTGGAAGGGCTTTTTTGTTTGTGTTTGTTTGTTTGTTTGTTTGTTGGGGTGTTTGGTTGTTTGTTGGTTTGTTTGTTTTTTATACAAACTAAGAGTATATTAACACTTTTATTCAACTCTGATTCAACAACATGAAAAGGATTGGGGAGGGGGAGGTCAGCAAAGAAACACTAACGTTACCCATTCACATCGCTCGGTGTATTTTTGTTCAACTGAAACACTTTTGTGCGAACAGAATTGCCTGTACCGTACAATTTCTAATAAAACTATAATACAGCCATATATACTTGGGGTAAAGGTGACCGAAAAATAGGATTTTGGTAGTGAAAACGAACATTAACAAAATTCTTGTGAGCAGAAAGGGAACAATCTCTTCTTGGAAGCAGTGTTGGCTCTGAAAAGAGCCGGTTGGTTTTGCCAGACCTGTTATTGACGGTTCAGACTGCCCGTGACGATATCTTCGTGTTGCAAAGTCAATGAGGGTAGCAGTCCAAGGCTTTCCGGTGTAGATAATGCCTTACCCCCTTCAACAATGGGGCGCCGTTTGTCAGTTAATTGTTTAGCGTTTTTTGGAGATGTGTTTACCATGGTTTGTAACAATTAGATGTAAACCATAGAAATTGCTGCCATTTTTTTCTGTGGTTTACATACCATGAATATACAATCAAAGCTTAAAAATTATGGTTTATAACCATGAACAATTTAAGTACCTTCAAAACATGTTTAATAAACCATGACATTTTAAGCACCTTCAAAACATAACCATTAAAATTTAAGCAAATTCAATACATGGTTTATGCACCATGAACATTCTAGCATCATGGCTTACAAACCATGGTTTGTAGACCATGAAAACTCTGGCATCATAAAACATGGTTTATAAACCATGACAATTTTAAGCACCTTCAAAATTCCACCAAAAATCCCTTTTGGCAGCTCTGGTTCCGTGAACATTAGACATCAACGACCTGCAACATTAAAATGACGTCCATCCATCGTTCTTTGATTACGATATGTGCCTGAGACTTGCCTTGTCCATATGTATGGTACACGTTGCATTATGGGTAAAATGTTTCCACGAGGAGCACTTTACCCCCATTTTCATTTACTTCTTACCATTTGTTGTGCAAAAGTTACACTGCTTGAGGTTAAAAACACTGCTGTATCACCCACTTTATGAGTGACTTGAACCTCTGTGTTGTGCAATTTAATTTCCTCTCCAACTTGGGTACTGTATTACCTTTTCCTTGTGTATTTTATTTTGCACAAGTGAGGGTTACAACACAAATTGTCGTTTTACCCACAATTGATCAAAAGTTACACAACATTTGTAGCCAGCAGTTTTACACAGCAACATTTTACACTTCTTTTTAAGAGTGTACCACAAGTGTAAACCCCTTGTACACACGGGGAAGCTAATACTCCCAGAGTGCCAAGCGAAAACACCACAGCGTTTGATTAGCCTCTTTTCGTGGCTACCACGAGTGTAAACCAAAGCGTTTGATTAGCCTCGTTTCGTGGCTACCACGAGTGTAAACCAAAGCGTTTGAGTAGCCTCGTTTCGTGGCTAACAGAGTGTAAACCCCTTGTACACACGGGGAAGCTAATTTTCCCGGAGTGCCAAGCGAAAACACCACAGAGTTTGATTAGCCTCGTTTCGTGGCTACCACGAGTGTAAACCACAGCGTTTGAGTAGCCTCGTTTCGTGGCTACCATGAGTGTAAACCTCTGGTACACACGGGGAAGCTTATCGAACGCAACCATAGTAACTGGGCCTGGCTGCACTGGGCCCGGCTGCAACTGGGACCATCTGCAACTGGGCCCCGGCTGCAACTGGGCCCGGTTGCAACTGGGCCCGGCTGCAACTGGGCCCGGTTGCTACTGGGCCCGGCTGTAATTTCCTAATTAAACGAAATGAAATAGAATGTAATTGAAGTTTAATTTTGGTTCTACCGAGTCATCACTAGCACTGAAGGACTTACTTGAGATTGCACTTACCACCGGTGTTTGTCGTCACGCTTTAGATAGGTCATTGTTAAAAAGTGCCCTCTTCCCTATATAATCGAGCCCTGCACGGGCACGCCTCAGAGCATTTTTGTAAACTATACTCTTTTTGCAGTGACTTCAGGAGGGAAGTAAATTGTTACCAAATGTCGATACCCAATTGTTAATTAGCAATCCCTCGGAGAGCAAGAGGGAGGGAGCGTAAGTCCTTCAGTGCTAGTGCTAATTAAACTTCAATTACATTCTATTTCATTTCGTTTAATTAGGAAATTCTACCTCGTCATCACATAGCACTTCGGACTTACTTGAGATGTTTAGAGCCAAAACACTGCAAAATAAGGCAATTCATCAGGGTACGTGTACAACGTACAGCATGTCAAAAGACTATATTTCTGTCATTGACTACAAACTCAAATCTTACACTTCATAGCTTGACCAATGAAATCGTAAAGGAATATTACAATGTATACATAAGTATAAATTATATCAATTACCAGACTTGTTCGGAACATTTTCAAGAACAGCCTCAGCAAAGTAATTTCTATCATCGATAGGTTTATTGTAAAACTTTTGTAAAACGAAAGTGGAACACCTGGTCCACCCAGCAGTCTTCATGATTGTATCTAATGGCACACCATGTCTGTATGCGGCACTACAAGCTGCTGATCGGGTGCTATGGGCAGAAAATGTATCTGTATTGATGCCCGCTACTTTAAGTGTACCCTTAATCCATCTAGCAATTGTTTCTGAACCAACAGGTTTATGTGGTGGGGCGTAACTTATGAATAACTGTCTCTCACTGCCCCGTAAAGACTTTGTTCTCTGTAGATACACTTAGAATAAACTGACCACACAAAGTGAAGCATCATGGGGGAAAGTTGTTAATTAACATTGACGTAAGGTTTTCCGACTTTACTGGTTTTAGTCACTCTATCAATTGTAAACAAAACCCCATTGGTTATGATTTTTGCACAGTCTAAACTGAGCATAGATAAAGTTTGGCATCGTTGCCCGGATATGAGGGCAATGAGTACCACCAGTTTCATGGTCAGGTTTTTCAAAGAAAGGTCATTATTCGACCCAAGGCCCTTCAAGTAGTTTAAGACAATAGTCACATCCCATGTGTTGGAATATCGTGGCTTTGGTGGCCTTAAGTTAAAGGCACCTTTCATAAGTCTTTTTACAAGAGGATGAGAGCCAATGGTCACCCCGTCGATTGGTTGTATCACAGCCGATAAGGCACTGCGTAGAGTATTGAGGCTGCTGTATTCACAGCCATTCTGGAATTCGGCTGCGAGAAAGTCAACCCTGACGTCACAGATGGTTGAACATGATTAACCTTTGTCTTAGAACAGAACAAAAGCCACTTCCGCAGCGCTGACTTGTAGCATCTCCTGGTACTCGTTCGCCAGGATGTCAAGATGATTTGGGCAGCTCGTCTTGAAATGCCTTGGTTTCTGAAGCCTTCCCAGATAAGAAGCAAGCCATTAGCTTTAGGCGGTCTCTCAAGGGGTGGAGCCTATCTGAGGAAGGGAGAGAAAGTAAATCTGACTGAAAAGTCAAAATACAAGGGTTTCTCCGAAGATCACGTGATTTATCCGAACCACTTTTTTGGTTCGGATAAATCACGTGACCTTCGTTTTTTGAAAAATGCTCGAAAACGGCAAAATTTGATGGTTTCTTTTAGGAACCGTTCTTCTCCATTCCTGGAAGACCTTTGAAGTCATATGTTAGCTTATTTTGTAGCCCAAATAGCCCAACGAAGCCGGTGTGCCCCTTTAAACTTCTACAGCTCAGTTTTTTATATTTGTTTTATTCAAACACAGAATTCGTATTTACAGAAGGAACATAATTTTCAGCTTGACTTAATTTGCTTTGAGTCATACTTTGTTTATAATTGTGTTTTTCTTCTTCAGAATATACAACACATCCAGTACCCGAATGGTCTCCAGTGAAAGATGTCATACTCGTTGTTGTGTTCCATTCCCTTGCTGAGTGTATGATGCACCATACAGATAGAAATAGTTATTAACTCATTAATAATATGTTATTAGTCAAAATTCACTAGAGGCTTAAACTTGCCGTTCTCATGACTTGCTTTTATTGCATAATTATTAAAATCAAGTGTCTTTTCTTTCAATATTATAAATTTAACAAACCGTTCTGTATGAAGACTAATGTATTAAAATCAAGCAAGCTATTTTAAAAAATACAACCAATAGCTCATACTATGCTCGACTTATTTTGACGACATCATCATCACTATAGTGCATAATTATATTGAACAATCAAAGTATCATGCACCGATACATAATGAGAAGCCAAATCACAGTATTTGAAAACCTGTTAAAACTTTTAAGAATTGTAACTTAATAATGTCAACATGATTTGCACAGTCGGATTTAATAATGAATAAAGATTCAATTTCCTTTGAAAAATCAATAAACTTTAGTGAGTGGCATACATGAGTTTGTACTTGTGAGTAATTCAAAAGTTTGTTTCAAGGTCTGCAGCCAAGGAGAAGGGGAAGGGGGAAATGTTCCTCTGTATGACTATGACATGACAATGGGTCCTTTGTTTTTCACTTGGCACATATTTAAATACCTATGTCTTGATAACAACTTTTCTAACTTCATAATGATGTCATCGATTTTCAAATAACAAAAATCTTCAAAAACATATATATCATGATTACACTGACTCGGACAATACCCGAACACCTAGTGTTTGTTTGCACAAACACTAAATCTCTAGTTACTTATGGAAGCGTTGTAGGGGTAATATAAAACATGTTTTGAATCTTCGACCCATCTTGTAGCTTACGGCACTTTTTATTAAAAAGCGCGACCCTCTTTGACCCTCTACTTCCAGTACAAACAGGAAACTGGGAATTTAAAATCCATATTATTCCCTGGACCACATGTCATAACTGCAAGTGTGCCCAGTGGTATGGTCTATCCGAATATGGAATAAAATTTCATCTGTTATGCATTATGAAGGGTACATTTCTTTTACGGCAAGTGCAGTCAAAATAGTAAGTATATTGTTCAAGTGACATATCGCTAACGTATGATTGAAAATGGCGTGTATCGTAGAGGCTATTTAGGTATTAATTAGTGAGCCGAATTAGCCACCTCCAAATTTAAGTGTGCCAAGTGGTATGGTCTATTGGATTATGGAACAAAATTTCATCATTATGCATCATGAAGGGTACATTTACTTTGGGGTGAGTGCAAGATTTTTAGCAGTTGCGTAATGATGAGGTCTTAATTGTGGCGACTAATTACTCACTAATTATGCAGCCAAGTGAGCTAATTTGGTCTACGAGTCTTGTCATCGATATGTTAGTGAAAAATAATGACAAAATAATACTGATAAAGCAAGATTATTAAAAAATTCGTTAAAATTAAAAAGGAAGGGAGACAGAAATTCCACCGCCTTTTACTGCATGGATTCTAATTTTCCTAAATACGCGGCTGGCCGGCCCTTGAATACGCGGATAGGAAATCTGGCCCAATACGTACATGTACATGTGCTAATGTAATGTTGTTGTCCAATCAGGGTCCAAGTGAGGAGTTTCCATCCCAGGGTTTACTATTTACAAACATGGTTGGAAATAAAGTAAACCATGGGGACGAGGTCCTGTGCACGCGTCCTGTGTGTGGGTTGCTCAGCCCAACATAAACAGTGCATGCACGCCAGAGTCTTCTAAATGTGACGTATGCTCAGAGGTCAACTGCCTCATTTGCATATCGGACGCTTTTATTGAATTGAATAACAACAAAGGCCAAAGCCCCGCATTTTGAGTTGCATTTTCTTGGACAATTCAAACTTTGATAAATAAAATTAAAAAGTATTTGTTTAATTGATTTATAATAAGTAATAAAAAGTCCATTATAAGGTCTAACAGCGAATTCTTAGAACCACTCTTTAAATTTGTAGTACTTCTTCTAGAAATAGAAGATTTCACGACTGACACTGTTGGCGCCCTTATATGCTTGGGACACACCCAGCTCTAAGTCTGAACCCTACAAGGAAAGCCGAAACTTCGTTTCATAGAAACAGTCTCGTCCACGCAATCATCACTAAAGTGTGCCGAGCAAATTACAGACCTAGATGAAGCGCTACATCGGAAGTCAAAGCGTGTGTTGTTTACAAACCGAACCCATGCTCGCTGTGTCACAACATCTTTGGGAAAAGTCAACCAAAAAATGTCAGGGTTTTTCACCTTTACGAGTGCATCCACCCACAACACACGATACTGGCATTGTTTACTATCAACACTTAACTTTGATCGCCAAGTCTTCACTAAACATCTCAAATCGAACATTAAAGGTAGGAGGAATAACATGAAACGACCGCGGCGTATGGCAAGTAAGCTCCGAAACAGTCCAGCCAGCCATCCGGCGCGAGCGGCGCGGCGGCGGCGGCGGCGGCGGCAAAGCTAAGCTACTTCCGCGTCACGTGATTTTCGTCGTTTCACGTTTATGACGTTTTCGGGGTCACGCGCAACAATTATCATAATTTGTACGTTTTCGTAGTGGCTCGGGGTGGGTGGGTGCAGAAGCAATGCTGGGTTTGTCGTTTTTTTTTTACAGTGTAATAAAAAAACCCAGATAACATTAAGGTAATCTTTTATTTAGAATCAGTAGGACTTGTTTTACGATCTTTCCCTCTTTACATGATAAGCGCGCCCTCCTACCCACTACCACTGACGTACTGTGCCAAGACTAGTTAGCGACACGAAACAAAGACTGCGCTTCTGAACAGCTGTTTGGTCACATGATTCACTTGCTGAACGAACAATCGTAAACAAACACGTGTGCGGTGCGGTGCGGTGGGTGTCGTGTACATTGTATTATTAATGATAGAGCGAGGGGATTTACCAGCGTGGGGATAATTCTATGGTTTCCTGATTTTCACAAGTTGTTTATGAATCAACGGTGGTTTTGTATCCGTAAGAATGGATCTCACGTGGATCTCTCTCCAGTTGCTGATATTATCGTCACATGTTGTTTGGGGACAAGAAAATGGTGCAGACGTGAAGGACAGCAGTGGAGAAAGTGATAATGAACTCAAACGGTGTATCCTTTTTCAATGGACAATGGTTTAAATGTGCAAAGCACTAAGCACTAAAGCAGGGGGTGATTAAAATACTTTGCTTGCCCAATTGAATTAGGGCCAAAGCAATGAGCCTAATCTAATCCATATCCTTGCCCTATCTCTCATTCAGCTTTCTTTCAGGGCCGTAAAATGAAACAATTGCTATGAATTAATATTGGAGCTGGAAAGACCCAGTTAATCATGGGGCACTGTGTGGTCCTTTTCCCCCGAAATGTTGACATCTTTGGTCTAGTTCGACTGTATGTTACTGGGTCTAGATGTCTGCGATTGATGCAGAGCCTGGTGAGGCATTACATCCTATGATAAACGCATGGGATGAGAGAGGGTGCATATGGTTTGTTCACGAGGTGGTGCAAGCTGCTGTCAACTACTGACTGGACTGGGACAAACCCCTTTCTCTAAGGCTAAGCTATAATGTATCAAAACTGCTTTACTTAGCCCCATTTGTGTGGCCAAGCTGAATCCTTGGATTCAGGTTCCTTGGCCACTCAAGTGGGGCTATGCTATACTGGGACCTACAACTTTACGTCCCATCTAAAAGACGAAGCAAAAGTGGTTGAACCATGGAACTATTTCTACCTCCATGGTTAAACCTAGTATGCTAATTAGAAATTTCACCAGAGCTTGAGTCTGGTGGGCTATACGGCTCACCAACGATATGCTGACATGATCGTAATCATATCTTTTTGTCTTTTGTCTCTGATACTCGGGTCAGGGGGTCGTCAGGAGTGGAGGGTTACGATCATCACACCTTGTCCATTAGGGCACTGGAATTTATCTAAATCCTGCCACCATAGATCTACTCCTTTAATAGCTTACAGGCTTGATACTTCACAGTAGGCAAATGAGGGACATTGGTTGAACCTGCCTATTGTTGATGCCCCTTTAAATGTTCCTTAGTTTTCTTGAAAATGAAAGAATGCCCTTTATCAAGAAAAAACTGCCCTGCCCCTGCAAGGACAAAGTAACAGGCCAGTTATAGAGGAGTGTCCTTGGAAGTAGAGTTGCAATAATCAGAACCCTGGACCCTCCTGATGGTCAATGTCTACGGCCAACGCAAGCATTAAGGTTTACGGTTATAAACACTTCTAGATCTGTGTCACTATTATGAGTTAGTGCTGACCACCGTTTTGAGAGGAACAAGTTGCAGGATATTCTGAAATTACACCTAAATGTTACACAGCAACATCTCTGTAATCACAAGTTTGCACTTGTGTAGGGCCTATTCATAGAAAATGGAAATAAGGGAGGCTTGGAATTACATGAAGGCCATGGCCTCTGTTGCTCCTGGTCTTGGCCTTTTTCCAAGGGAAAAGCCCTTTGCAAAATGAAAATGGCCTTGCCCTCTCAATGATGACACTCCAGGCCTGATAAGATGAACTAAAATTGTTAATTGAATTGAGTGTTGCCCTCGTGTCTGATCACAAGGTTCACAATGTCACACCATGGGAAGACAGACATCATACGATTATTATAACTGGGTCACATAGATGCAGAGGAGCAGTCAACAATATTGACTGTTCCCCTGTCAAACTTATTAATGCCTAAAAAATGTTTGGATATTTTTTAAAACCCTTCCTTGACAATGGGCACAGTATGTATTGTGTACTTTAGGCCATTCCAATTTTATTAGTTGGTTTACGGATTTTTTAGGTGCTGGAAAAAGTCGTCAGACAGAAAAAATAAATAAAATAAAAATGATGATGATAAGTGTTACAATCTAAATCCGCTTAAGGTAACCTAGGGATATACCTCCATCTTGCAATTCCATATCAGTTCTATTCTAATAAGCCTATTATATGAGAGTGTTTTACATCTTTCAAATTTTCTGTTTAATACCATAATTAATTGTTCTTTTTGATTATTTTAATTATTGTTTCCGCGGATTGGAAATAAATGTTCAAAAAAATTAATGAATGAAGGGGCAATGGAAGTGATGATTCAGTGTACACTCTTTGTAAGATTTCACTATTCTTCCACTGAACTCATGAATGAATCTACAAAAAAGGTGCATAAAAATGGGTTGTGAGAAAATTTCATTTGATATTGGGTTAACAAAGAAAACCCCCCAAAATATAGACAATGTCTCTGGACTACCTACCCAAATTTATAAAATTGGAAGATAAAAAGTTCTGGACTGTACATATTATCATAACTCAAACTGCTGCTTAAACAGGGCATAACAAAGAGCTGCTCCAAAATTTATCAAAGACATCTATAAAATACTTTTAAATAATCCGAGGTACACATTAGGTGTTGGTGCTTTATAAATATGGTGTGGTACGTCGTTTCAGATACATTTCTTTATAATACAACAGTTTTACCTCTTTAGCTAAATATCTGAACCGATGGCGATGTCCAGTGACTTTTTTGTTGTGCGTTTTTCCTCGTGGAGCGCATTCTTGGGATTTGCACAATTTGCGCAATATAGAGATTGTGCAAATCCCAAGAATGCGCTCCACGAGTATCGACGCACAATTGTTCGCTGGACATCTGGTTTAGATTTTTAGCCTACAATTTCTATTTTTTTGAGAAATGTATCTTACATGAAGTGGCAACATCTCTTGTGTAACTCAGGTGAGCTATCCAGCTTTCCTCCCTCTTTTGCAGTCACAAAAAAAGTATTCTTTGCTTGCGCTTGCCATCGTAATTTCGATCCACCATTTCTCCAATGCTTTGACAGAACGCTGATTACATGTTTACCATCTGGTATTAAGGGACGGATGGATGTCAGACTATTTCATTCACATCGCATATTACACTTCTCGTCTAACACCCAACCCCTGGTCTTGCACACATGGCCGTTCTCACTATTGAGCACACAGCCCGCTGCGCTGTATGTATTTGACATCAAAACATGAGGCGTAGGGGGAGATAACTCTACGCAACTGTGCATCGGGCCGCGGCTTTGGCTTTTGGAGGGTTTTCGCAACCCATTTTCTCGAAAAAAATCAGCCTAAATAAGATATAATCTTTTAATAATCTGACCAAAAGTTGAAGAATATTCATCGTCGCCGGGCGAAAAAAAAAAAAAATTTTTTCAAGAAAATTGGTCGCCGCGATCCGTAAACCAATAATAAAATTGGAACGGCCTTATGATAAGGTATCAATGTTGATTACAGGGGTCTTGTTGACTTAAGTGTTTAATACATCCATAAGGCAGAGTAGTGTCAACAACTTCTTGTTTTAAAAAAAGAAGGGTGGGGGGGGGTGGCGGGTTACTTCACTGAGCTCCCATGAGTTGCTGCTTTCAGAGCATTGTTTTACACTCTTGAAGTTTTTGTATTCGTACAATGTTCGATGAATATAGTATTTGTGGCACTTATTTATTTATTAATTAGCTTTGGGCTCCTCAAGGCTAATTGGGGCAAGGTGGGGTTGGTGAAGACAAGTTTACAGTATTGATAGTTCTGACTTTTTAAACTCCACCTGTCTCATTATTTGTCATTTGTTTGGTTTTACTTAACTAAGTACGAGCTGCTCTGAAGATTTTAGTAATCACTCTGCACTGAGAACGTCACTTTTGCTCAAAATACCACCAAGTCAGACAAACATACCACCACTAGCTCTCAAGCGATCACTGCATAGTGCATAGGTGTGCCAGTCTGCTAGACCAGTAGTACACATGAGTAAACAAAGCTTGAACATGTACGTGTGCGTATGTTAGTGAATATTAGGGAATTAATCGATATGTTAGGGAATTAATCGATATGTTAGTGAATTTTGACGTTAGTGACTTCTGAGATCTGGGTACTGAGTTTTTATTTTTAGCATTAGTGCAGATTCTTTTTGTCTTTGACTCTTTTCCTTATTTGAAGTTCCTGGAAGCCTCAGCGTTCTCCCTTAAACAGCAGTTTGCTGGTGAAATGTCAGTTAAAATAAAGAGGACCATTCAGAATTTCCTCCAAGAGGTTCTGCTGGCTAGTTCACTGTTGAAAAATATCCTTATTCTTTATAAAACATGAACAAGCTAACTGGTCTAGCTGGCTACATAATGTACTCACTGAAAGAAAGCCAAGGTCAAAACCTGGCTCATACATTAAATAGTGGCATACTGTAGTGTGTGCGTAGAACCTTATTAGGGTAGTGTATTTACGGAACTATTGCCCTACATAAACTGGGGGTCTTACATGTACACTGTATGAACAACTGAGTAAAAGACATCATAGACGCTTCAGCGTGTGATGTCATACAGCAGTGTGACCTATGACCTAATTACATGTAATTATGGAGGGCCTGTGTAACAAATACACTATTCCTAGCCAACAAATACACTACACTTGTATCATTTTCATTTGAATTGACAGTGTTTTTAAAGACTACATGTACCACTGTGTGTAACTCTGATTAAAGAATTTACAACGCCTTAACTTCTGTCAGTTCAGAAACTTTTCCACCAAAAGAGACTTCAGCAGCAGGAAGCAACGCAGAGCATTCTCGCTAGCTATGACTACCAACAGCAGTTTAAGTTAATTGACATGCTGTTTGATAAAATGCAACAGGTACATGTACCACCATATAGACAGTAGTCGTACAAGTTTCATTCATTTTGGAAACCTTGGGTTCTGATAGATATTGTTTTACCATGCTGACATGTGACTTTTCAGCTGATCTGCTCCATTTTAATTTCTCAGTTGTGCCATTGGAAATTGAAAAACACACTTGCAGTGTACAAAGTCTCGCACTTTCCTCTTTTTTTGACCAGCTGCAGATGTTAATTGTTTTCAGGACTGTTTGAAGGAAACAAAACAGTGTGTTTCAATGATACTCACGTTTTGAATTTGCACGAGACTTGCAGTCTTTTGCAATCAAAGAAACTGAAACAATTAGCCTTTTATCCACTACCAGTGTCCAATTTCATAGAGTAACTGAGCACAAAACAATTTTGCTTACCAGAATAAGGTTACCAGCTAAAATACCATGTAACATGTTCCATTTGTGGCTGGTTTCCTGCGATTTTTGCTAAGCAGAATATTTTCTGCTTAATAGCAGCTCTGTGAAATTTTCCCCAGGAAGGAGCCTTTTCCAGCTTGTATAGATGGACTGGCTTTGGCTTATTGTGAACCTTGGCGGCTTCAGTGGTGTAACCAGAGGGAGGGGAGCAGGGCCAGAGCTGTGTATGAATGGGAGAGTAGTGACAATATGCTGGATGCCATTTTCAGTAAAAATGCAGCACAACCCAATGGGCAGACTAGTCTGGCACCCTGTATTCGCACAAGCATTTTTTTGACACAAAATGGCTTCTAAAGTAAAAAAATGCACAAATTAATGGCTCGATACATTAATTAGCCTCCTCAGATTATTGCTGAGCAATCCCCAACCCTAACTCTTGGTAACATTAAACAAGTTTATGACCAACCATGCTACTTTGCAGCATTCATCACATGATATCATTGAAGGTTGGCATCAAGTTTATCTCGTTTAAAACCTTGGATGATATTGAATGGTCAGACAGTGGAAGGGTTGATTGTGTACTGTGTAGACGCATTCACCACATGATATTGTATTACAGGCTGACATAGTTTATCTATCAATGTACCATTCAACACCACATTGGATGATATTGAATGGTCAAACAGTAGGAGGGCTGACTGTGCATTTTTTAGATGCATTCACTGCATGATATTATATTGCAGGCATGCACAATTTATCATTCAAAACCAGAGTAGATGATGTTGAATTGTCAGACAGTAGAAAGGGCTATTAAAAGAAATCATTTTGTTTTTGTTTTACTGTATGCCAGATTTTATCAGAGTCCAGAAGTAAGCTGTCGGAGTCCAGCTTCAGCCCTGGAATGCCATTCCCAACAGATGAGGCAACCAAAGAAGGTATGAATCAAGATCCTAGACAATCTCAAGTAGTACCTTGAAAAAAATTGGACATAAATGAATCTCTTGTCCATGATGATCACTTTTAAAAAAGAAACATTTTGTTTCATTGGAACTTCCCCTCTGCTAAGTAAACTTTATGTAACAAGGTTTGTTTTACCGACAGGTCTGTCGTTACTTCTTGAAAATCTTGCCTTCTTTGGAGACATAACTCTACGACTTCCCGACATCACGCATAGTCTCTACAGCAAGAAGAAACAGCTACGTGAAGTCCTCCGCTGGGCTGTGACTTACACGGAGGAGACAGGATTCTTCGATGACATCCACAAGAAACTCATGAATTTAGTAAGTTTGCATCAGGGCTATCCTCAACTCGGTATGACGAAAAAACCCAAAACCCACAAGCAGTGATTTATTTTTCTCAATGCTTATCTTGAAACAGTAAAATCTCTTTGTTAAAACCAATTCAAACTCAATTAATTTTACCTTTTCTTTGCACTGATGTATACTTGATAAACATTAATTTGGGTTTGAACAAAGACAAAATTGAATGGAGCGGGACTTGAACCATCAACCTCCAGATTAGTGTATCGGCGCTCTACCAACTGAGCTATCTAGGCCTAGGTTGGTGGTTTTCCTATTAACATTGTAGACTTAGACATCATAGTTTGGAAATGAACCCATAACCTTCTAAACTCGAGACAATATTTGGTTTTACTTCATATGTCAGGTATTTTAATAATTTTTTGCAGATGTCTCAGGAATTAAGGCTGATCAAGAGAGATTCTGATTATGTCAACCCATTCAAGAAAGAAGAGGTAATATATTTGCCAAGGTCCGGGGTTTATTCATGGAACTAACTACTGGTCATAAATTGTTGTATATTTTGTTTACCTCAGCGGCATATGCTAGCCACAGTTTTCATGATACTTGGACATTCTAAGTATTCTTGGTGATCAGGTTGGCTGTAGTGGTGTCTCACTCTGCCTTAGATCCCTATGAACCCTGCTTCAGACCAGGGCCTCACGTGTGGATTGGATTTCAGTCCCTACCAGATTACAAGTTTCCCCAGTTGGGCATACGGGTCACGGGTCACACTGATGAGAATCCCTTGGTTTTATTACCAGGAAGTTATATTAAAGTCTTACAGCACAAAAGCCCTTCAGCTTTATGATCATTACAAGTGAATCCACTTAGCGAAAGTAGTAGTCCTGGCTGATTTCCTACCTTCCGCCCAGGTAGTAGTTAATAAGCAGTACAGTTCTTTTCAGAACAAAGTAGTCTCCTAAATTTCCGAAATCTACTCCGCGGCAGTAGAATAAAATAAGATTGGACTCCTCAATTGAATCCAGTGCAATGCAATGGAGAATGGCATCCTACCAGGGCCAGCAATATATCAACACGATCAAATGTTACCGATTTGTCAATTTATATTTCCTTTTAGGGGGACTCAGATTGTACTTTATTTATCTGTTTATGTAGGTTCCACCTGAACTGCCAACACCAAAGAAGAAGAAAGAAAAGAAACCAAGGAAGAAGGGTCCAAGAATATCTCGAAGTGAACTCTAATGAATTAAGAGCAAGCTGAATAATAAGGTGCATTTTTGTGATTTTTTTGTAAAACTCATTTTTTAGTTTCAGCCCAAAGACTCACTGAAATCTGCTGCTATAGCCAAGGTCAAATCATTCTAATATGTGTGTATACTCCTTAGACATCAGTCATTTTTTGTCAGTACGCTGTTTGTAAGTTTGTGACATCACATGGGTGCACCATGCTAAATAAGCTTCCCATGGCAACCTAGCTAAATGCTAAATATTAAAAAATATACACAAATTTGTTTAAAATTCTCTCGGTTTCTTAAAAACAAATCAAATTTGTTTTCTTACTACTAAAGTTATTGTTCTTTTCAATTTTAAGTCTAGGTAAGCCATGGAATTTTTGAGCAAGGCTCATCCAAAATGAAAACACCCCTGAAAGAGCAAACTTGCCAGACTCCATCTTGGAAAAACGGCTTGACACTTTTAGTAAAATAGGGTCAGTTTTAGAGTGCTGCTAGTGCATCCAAAATGTTCCAGGTTGAAATTCAACAACCCTCGGGGAATAATATTGGACTATTTTTCAACAATCGATAAAAGCCATTACCTTCAAATCTTTGATTCACAGAAAAAGTTGTGGGTTTACATTTAATTCATGAGGCTTGGCAGATGATTTTCTCTCTATTTAGTGCGATGCACCCATAGCCAAGATGTCTAGATTCTAACATTAAGGATAGATTGTCCCTTTTTTTATACAAGAATTAAAAAAAATGGTGCATATTTTAAAAACTTTGTCAGTTTTTTTGAAGAGCATACTTTGTACATGTGTCTTGTCACCCAATTAAACTGAAATTTGACATTAATATTGTTTGTGTCGATTATACTGTGTTGGCAACAGTGCCACAGAAAATGGAAAACACTTTACAAAGTCTGACAGCAGAAAACAGAAGTTTAATGAAATGGGTGTATGCATGTTTGACTTCAGATTAAAGTCAAGTTAAAAGACAAAGGAAAGAGTCTGTAAAGTTTTGAAGTAAGACACATTTCTCTGAAAGCTGAACTTTTGCATTGCTCAACAATGTTTGTAGTGTGGTTTTACTTTTGTGAACAGAACTAACAACAGAGCTTTCTTTATTACATTACAAAGACACCAAAGAAGAAAGACTTCACCCAGCTCAGGGATGGGTAGGTGGTGTGATAAATGACCAAATTACTGACTTTCAACTAGAGCAACACATATAATAATTAGCTGTTTAACTTGGTTTTAAATTTTGAAAGATTGGACCAAAGTTGATTTGAGTTTCATGAAAAAATGAGGACGAGAAGAACATTTACCCCTCTAAATAAATTCAGAATATTTTACTTCGAAGAATATACTGTGTAAAACTTAACTTTTTCACGGACGTATGTGATGATGTTTTTCATTTTATTGGAGTAAAACTTCTGTTTAATCCATATTTGCAGCTGCAGCCTGAAATAGACAGGAATCCATAGAAAAAGAACACGGAAAATACTGAGCTCAATTGTCATCTGTGTCTGCTTTACATGCCCTCTATGTCAGCGGTGAACATTAGAGTATTAATATCATGTGACATATCTGTATGACAAATTTGACACTCTCTTTGTCAGATGTGGACATAACAGTCAACACAAACCAGTTCAACCAATGGGAAAGCAGAAATAAGCCAAACGGTGAAAATGGCAGTGTGCTTGAATTGCCCCAAAGCAGATATCCACAGATAACTACACCAAGCACAGTAAGCTCTGGGTTCCATTACTATGCACTTGAGACCTGTTTCTCTTTTGTTATAAAGGAGTAGTCTTGTTTCAAGCCATATTTTATGATGCAAATTACTTGAAAGTTGAATGATTCCAAAGTGGACTCCTTGAAATCCACACTTAGTGTGTGTCTGAATCAATGGCTTTGGCTGTGGCTATGGCTGGAATGTCAACAAGTCCTATTCATCAACATTACCGTTGTAGCCGACAATCATAGCCACAGCCAAAGTCTCTTGATTCCGACATGGGATACTATTTGGAAATAAAAAAGGAAAGCAATATTGAATCCTGTCATTTTAAAGACGCTGTGTTTTTTTACTTGCCAAGAGACTGTATGACAAAAACAAAATATCATTGTTAAGATGAGTAACAGACAATAAACATTTTATACAAACTGAAATCTGTGTGAGATGTTTTGGTGATATTTTTGGTGTTTTTAAATTGAAGGAAGCCGACACCTTCAACTTATTTTAACTATGTTTTACAGGGCACAATAACTTGAAATTTGGTTATGCCTCGGTATGCTGAGAAACATTAGAAATATACAAACAATAATTTGAACATAGTACCACTTATTTTATCATCTTTTTAATTAGTTATATTGTGAGTATCAATACACCTGCCCACGTTACGGTGTTTTGTACAATTAACTGCCCTGGAGGGCTTAGACCCAAACACACATACTACAGTCACAAAACCTTGAATGTCAATGGAATTTTCAATGGATGGTTTTCATCTAAAGAAGTGGAATCTGTGCCTGGAAAACTGCCTCTCTTCTTTGTCCAGTTTATCATTGACCTATATGCTGTTGGTCATGTGTTGTTTGGTTCACCAATCACGTTGTCTCTATCTTGTCTATCGGTGAAGAACTGTAGTTTTCTGGGTAGTAACTGGACTGTGATTGGCTGAGCCTCTAGCCTCTCATTATCAACACTGTACCAAGCTTCATCACCCTGAGGTATAGTTAAAGGGAAAAGAATTTGAATCTTAATATCTATCTGAATATATGTTTGCTTTAAACAAAATACAAAAGCCTTTAGTAAATGTAATCATATCGTCCTAAAAATTGTTTTTTTTTAATAGATCAGATTTTTTAAAGCCTGGTTTCCAATACCATGAAGCTGGTATTAATAAAGCAAAAATATAATGGCATACAGATTGGTAGTTTGGAGTGCTGATGGCAATTCAAGAGCGATTGAGGCTAGTCAAGGGTGCAGAGGGCTAGTCAAGAGTGCAGAGGGCTAGTCAAGAGTGCTGAGGGTTAGTCAAGAGTGCTGAGGGCTAGTCAAGAGTGCTGAGGGCTAGTCAAGAGTGCAGAGGGCTAGTCAAGAGTGCTGAGGGTTAGTCAAGAGTGCTGAGGGCTAGTCAAGAGTGCTGAGGGCTAGTCAAGAGTGCTGAGGGCTAGTCAAGAGTGCTGAGGGTTAGTCAAGAGTGCTGAGGGCAAGTCAAGAGTGCAGAGGGCTAGTCAAGAGTGATGAGGGCTAGTCAAGAGTGATGAGGGCTAGTCAAGAGTGCTGAGGGCTAGTCAAGAGTGATGAGGGCTAGTCAAGAGTGCTGAGGGCTAGTCAAGAGTGTTGAGGGCTAGTCAAGAGTGCTGAGGGCAAGTCAAGAGTGCAGAGGGCTAGTCAAGAGTGCAGAGGGCTAGTCAAGAGTGCAGAGGGCTAGTCAAGAGTGCTGAAGGCTAGTCAAGAGTGATGAGGGCTAGTCAAGAGTGTTGAGGGTAAGTCAAGAGTGCTGAGGGCTAGTCAAGAGTGCAGAGGGCTAGTCAAGAGTGCAGAGGGCTAGTCAAGAGTGCAGAGGGCTAGTCAAGAGTGATGAGGGCTAGTCAAGAGTGCTGAGGGCTAGTCAAGAGTGCTGAGGGCTAGTCAAGAGTGCTGAGGGCTAGTCAAGAGTGCTGAGGGCTAGTCAAGTGTGCTGAGGGCTAGTCAAGTGTGCTGAGGGCTAGTCAAGAGTGCTGAGGGCTAGTCAAGAGTGCTGAGGGTAAGTCAAGAGTGCAGAGGGCTAGTCAAGAGTGCAGTGGGTTAGTCAAGAGTGCTGAGGGTTAGTCAAGAGTGCTTAGGGCTAGTCAATGGGGGGGGGGACGGCAGTGTGAGGCCTGCTCTGGCGTACCTCTTTCAAGACAGGTGTAATTTTGATCTCTCCAGCCACTGTAGTTTGAGTTTTGTAAACGCCAACTTTGTCGTCTTGATCCTCACTAGGATTCAACCTCCTCCACCTAAAGTAGTAGAATTTATGAAAAGAAATATTGTATAAAATGTGATATGTTCTTGCTAAACTGAAAAGAACTAAGTCTAATATCATAGAGCTAAAAAAATAGCTAAGCATAACAATCTTATGATTAAGGTTACACGAAAATTGTTAAGCAATATTTTCTACTTTTAATAAGCAGCTCTATATGAAATTGGGGGCAAGGGCATAGGTCATTAACAAGAAGAAAAAAAATACAGCAGCAAATTTTTAACCAATAAAATCAAATGCAAGTGTCATTGGCTTGAGAACCTCACATTCCCGCCACACTCCACTCTATGGTAACTCAACACCCATATGTTTGCATTTAGATAACAGTAGTGTGCCTGGCACAATTTGGTAAGGAATTTTTATTTTGGCAAGTTGAACAGCTTCCTGACCAGGAGTTTGGAGGATTTGTGAGCGTCTGGGCTAAGAAATAATTTAGTAATACATTAACACAAAACCCAAATATAACAAATTCTTAATCTCACAATAGAACATCTTCTTTCAAACATGCCTAATAAGTGAACTTAATTTATTAATCACTGTTGCTCACAAGCACGAGGAAACATGTAAACAAGGCAGATTGCTTTGTGAATCAGAAATGTGGGGATTAATCTCTAGCCTTCCGTGTTTTAAAGTGTTCTTGGTTCTTTTACATGCGCTACCAATCCCAATATACAGGACCTATGGTTTAATGTCCCATCTGAAGGACAAAGCAATTATGTTAACGTATCTTGCTCAAGGACACAAATGACAAGACCGGGACTTGAACCCACACGATGATCAGAAACACCACAGCTTGAGTTCGGTGCTCTTAACCATTCGGTCAAGACCTGCCTCGGTCTGTGACCTTGTTGCATATGAAATGCGGAGATTACATATCTTTCTGTAAATCCACTCATGGTTGAAGGTTAACTATCAGTATATGGGGGTCGTGGGTTTGAATCTGTGGATTTTTCCCTGTAGGGACTTGGAAAGCTTCAAGTACACATTGGTGTATAAGGGTAATACTAACATAATATACATATATTTTTTTCAGTACATTGTAAATTTTCCTTACCCTTCCTGGATGAACTCTGTTCTTGTTGCTTCAGTTGGGCCAGTCGTCAAGTTTAGAGCTCTGGGAGACTGCAGTGATAACGATGCATAATTACATTAATTAGCACATCATCAATAATTAAAGGTCGTTTATTTTTGGGAGAGTAAATTTGGTATCCATCCTCAGGTTCCTAATAAGCTCGTCATTTAACCAGCTTGTGACAAATGAGACTTGAAGGTTTGTGAGGTGGAAAGACAATACTTTAAGAATGTGCAGTGACACCATATGGTTCAGAATCTCTCTTTGCAGTATATATCTGGTTTCGAATGAACCGGTGAGCTCAATGTTTCATATGGTCTGTCCGTCATCGGGACACTGCACTCTCCTGATAATGGACAGAGCTCTCTGACAGAGCTGTCTGAAACATTGAGTACACCGGCTCCTTCGCAAACCAAATTTACTCAACAGAGACATTAGGAGATAATAACTACATAATGCCACCACTAATTCGTGCGAGACTTGCACAGTGCTATTATTAGCCAAGTCATCCTGACCTTCTTGACTTCATCAGTGTTGCTCGTAGAAACCACTAGCTCCACGGTAACAAAGTCCTCCTCTGTCCACTCAATCTCTTCCTCTATATCCTGGTCCTCTGGCTCTTCCTTTTCCAACTCTGAAAGAAAAATAAATCCAACAAAGTCTAAAGATCATGAATACAAGCAGTTCATGTGTATCATTTATCCCTGGTCATCGCAAATACTGAAAAACAAATTAAATGATTGGTAATCATTTGAAAAACATGCTAAGTTAAAATTTTGGGTCTCAATTGTTCTGGAGTGTGTCCCAGAATCAATCCTCCAGAGAAATGCTTTTGTCTCAGCAGGGAAGTGACAGTAGGGAATAAGACATCCTGAAGATTTAGAAAATCTCTCCTCTTACAGTGATCAGGGTCTTTGTCAATATGAATGAAAGACTAGAGAAAGGACACGAGGTCACATCTTCAAGAGCGTTTGAAGGCGAAGTAAGACCCTTGAAGGAAATCCTGTAGACTGGGAAACTCTCTCCACTTGGCCAAGAGATAAACCCCCTGAACTTACAGTGATGAACGCAAAGATTCTCTATGTCAGTATGAATGAAAGACTAGAGACTTTGGCACAACTTAGAGAAAGAACACAAGTTTACATCTTCAAGAAAGTTTTCAGGTGACGTAAGATCCTTGAAGAAAATAAAGAAATCTGTAAAAATCACAGGTCTGCTGAAATACGGTCAAGAGTTGAGAAAAATAGTGTATTCCCCCCCCCCCCCTCTTTATGAAAACTGTCCTTGAACAAATCTAAGGCTAAGTCCGAATTAAAAGACTTCGGCTGCAGCTATGGCTGTTGGCTACAATGACAATGTTGGAGAACAGAACTTTTCTGCATTCTGGTCGAAATAATTTCCCAAGCCATCAATTCGGTCCTGGTCTAAGAGGCAATCAAGATAGAAGGTGATGACAGCAAAAGAGACAGAAGACTCAGGAAAGCTGACAGTATGACTATTTTCCAAACCATGGCTCAGGCTTCAGCTGCGGCACCGTCTAAAGTGCTGTACCAAAAATGTTCAATTTTAAAAAGAAATGGCGAAGACCAAGCCAGTGCCAGAGCCCAACCAGGGTTTTGAAAAGGGACTAAAGAATCCACTTTCCTCTTGAAACTGGCAACATTATAGGATGAAGCAAAGTATACACAAAACAGAAAATTACAAATAAATGCAGTTCAACATCTTGGTTGAATAGGTGTATTGACCCAATTGACCCAACCTCATCACCTGATCTTGGCTGTGCCATTTTGGAGTCACTTTCCCCGCTATTAAACAGTGCAGGCGTAGTTAGACACACATCATATCTTTGAATGCAATAAGACCCCCAAAATGGCAGACCATGGGCAGACAGCAGCCACTTGTGACATCAATGCATGGGTCAATAAGAGGTGATAACTTTAAGTAATTGACAGTTTTTGATTAACAATGCTCAGTTCCGATAATGTTTCCAACCGGAAAAGTATTTATTTATGAGGTCAACATACCTTGAGTTTCCTGTGGGACAGTCCTCCTCCATATCATCAGCCTCTGCACCCATGCCCACCAGTCAATACCGATGGGTGTAGCTACTTCAATAACAGGTTCAACTTCCTCAACAGGAGGTCTGTGTTTAATGTTAGCCGTGAGCAATGGCGGCCAAACCTTATAAGATGTGATGAAAAAGTTGGTTAACCTTCTCATTGCTGAATTGGTTTGACATAAACTACCACTGGTGCCCACATTGTTCGACCACTCAAGCATGAAGCACACATTCTGAGTCGATTTTATAAACTTTATTATTACCTTGAATATTTCATTACAAATCAAAATAATTAAGGAAAAATGTCTTGCTTGTTTGTTGAGTTTCCATTTATTTAATCCAAAAATCATTGAAATTGGCCTTTGTTCTGCAGTGTGCTCAGTGAACCCAAACACTTTTTTCTTACACAATCATAAGGTGCTCTGTAATTGTTTGGCATTTTAGATCTTTCCACTCCAATTTTGAGGGATTGCATAAATACCGATCTTTCTTTTTCCAACCATAGTAAGCTTGGGTATGGAGGGTAAACATGGACAATACTACAGCTCTTTTAACAAAATGGTCTTTGTGCTCAGACTTGGGTGCTTTTTTGTGTTATCTTGGTCGACTAAAGTCAACATTGGGGCTGAAAGGGTTAACACTTAGGAATAATTATTTGTTGGTGCACTTTGTAATAATGAGTATGACTATAAAAAATAATAATAGAGGGGTGCCAAAAACTAGACACTTGCTCCGTCAACTTGAGATGATAAGCTGATATGGGAATGTGTATAAAGTCACTTGTTTGGAATCAATCAGTCACAATGGTACAGATCGTAGCTGGATTGCTGCTGAATTGTCATTTATGTATTTAATTCTGGTTCAATGTATGAGCAAAATTGAGCTTTCCTTGTGGAACCACCAGAGGGCGCTATACCTAGTGACTTCACATCAAAAATAATCATTGGGTGAATGATAATTGGGTTAACAAATACATGAACTTACACTTTTTAGGCTGTTGGCAACATATGTTAGTCTCCATTTCAGTGGACCAAAGTACCAGTAACTGTAAGACAGCATTTTTAGAATTGTGTTATTATGATGACATCCCTACACTTATGTGTGATAAGCTCTTTGTACTGGGTGCTTTCAGAGTGAAATAAACCCACAGACTACTTTGGTTGGATTGGAACCTCTGACCGCTGCATTCTAGAGCAGATATCTTAACCGCTAGACCACTGTCAATGCCCGCTGATGAGATGCCCAAGTAGCCTTTGGACTTTTTCCTCCTGTATCCCCATGTAATTATTACATCTATTTAAAAATGGGATAAACAACACATTGTAAAATTACACATTACTGGTTTTTCCCTTGTAATGATGTGTAACAAGCGGGGTATACTCAGTGGTTTCCCCACGAGTCCTGCGGAAAAAAAACCCACCGACTATTTGGGTTGGATTCAAACCCACAACTTCTGCATTCCAAGCAGATATCTTGACCCAAGACCACCCACCATACCTGGTGACAGGATACCCCTACAGGACCCTGAAAGCACTGAACACATAGAGCTTATCACACATCGGTACAGGGTAAAAACCTCAATTGTCGTTCTGTATCCCCCATGCAATTATTACACCTTTTAATTTCTAAAATGGTTAAATATTTATGAGATATAAACAAGACATAGATAACAATAAAGACTAGTTCCTGCAAATGAATAAGGTCATGTCAGAATTGTTGGCTACAGCTACGGCTACAGCTGGATCACTATGTCATCATATGTTGAAGTATAGGACGTCCTCAACAAAACCCTTTACAGAAGTCATAGCTGTAGCTAGAGCCGCTAAATTGGATACAGCCTTAAACTCTGCAGCCGATGTTAAATCTCCACTTACCATCCCTAAGATCCATCTATGGTTATTCATCTACCATGTCTACTCAGTGCATACCAGCCAACAACTAAGTCTTGTAAGAAACATAAACCAGCATTTGTAGTTTGACTTCAAGTTCAAGTATGGTTCAGAAGTTACAAAGTGTGCTGCGAACTTACTTTGTGCTTTTTTCCCTGGCTTCATGAAGTGGTCCCCATTCTAGACTATTGACTGTAAAAACACTCCGACCATCTTCTCCCTATGGAAATAAACAGAAGAAACAAGTAAATAAAAGAGGCAGCAGATTTATAAATTTCCTTTTGAATCCCACGATGTATCGTAAACTTGGGTGTGATCCCTGGCCAAACCACACACCATAACCTAGTATAGGTTGAATGGCTTCTGACTGGCACCCTGAACAAAGATATTGACAAAATAGGGAGACTGCCAACATAGGGCTAGATAGCCCAGTTGGTAGAGTGCCAGCATATTAATCCGGAGGTCGAAAGTTCAAGTCCTGCACTGGTCAATTTTCTTTGTTCAACACTAAATTATTAAAAAATTTACCCAGTCAGTTTCCCTTGTGGTTTATTACTTGATAAAGCATCGGAAAAAAACCACCACCTTCATTTCCGACTCTCTCAAGAGCTTTTAATGTTGAATTAGTTGATTGACAATACAGAGTGTCCTCTACAGTTTGCCAGGAGAGACCATTTTTGCATTGTTTAATGGGAAAAAGATTGACAAGTTTTTGGTCCTCACGCAGTGCCCACCACACAACCCCGATGGTTAAAGTTAATTTAATGATTAAAAAGCAGCAAGATCAGAATTTTATGTGTTTCATGGTTTTTGAAACATTTTTTTTTCTTTCTAAGTCTGGTGAATGTTTTTCATGTTCATGTCAGCCAATTAAAGGTCCCAAACTGCCTACAGGTCGCCAAATTGTAAGTGTGAAGTTTTTCATGACAAATCCGTAGTCTTGAACACGTGTGGACACTGTGTGGACTATTTACTTCTCCCTCTGGTGGCTCTTTTTGAAATTACTTTTAGGAAAATCTGAAGGCTCAAGGAAGTTTTGACAAAACCCTGAAACAGGAAAAATCCTAAGAATACCATACCTGATGTTTATTTCTTACCTGTATTGCCATGACATCTACTGGTTCTGTCACCCCTTTAATGACTGCCATTGCTGCATTACCCATCCACCTACGAGTAAGAAATACAAGACCATTGTTCAGACCCAAATCAACTGAGTTCTTCTAACAAATCTTGGTTGCAACATTTTGGAAGTCAAAATCCCTGTGTATTACTGTGTAGTGAGCATTTTACAAACGGCCATTGCAAAATCTTAAAGTCTTCGGAAAATGTTGAAGGGACATCAAAGGCCAAGACCAAGACCAAGACCAGGGCAACAGAGGCATGGTGTAAATCCAGGGTTGACATTGGAGCTTGTCATTGCAAATAGCTGTTACCTGTCATAAAATAATGAGAGCTCTGAAAAGCCTGTCATATAATTAGGCCGTGTCTGTATTGGCGGCTGCAGCTACGACTGTTGGTAAGGGGCTAATAACATCCTATACTCCAACGTATGATAACCCGATAATCTAGCCACAGCTGTAGCCGCAAAATAGGACACGGCCTTGTTTTCTTATTGTGGATAATAAAATGGTCCTGATGATTCTGACAACGAGTAAACTCTCTCTAAGTCTCACCTCACATCTGACTCTGCACTTGCATATAAGAATTTGGCTAAGCTGTTGGTCGTACCCAATGGAATGATCCCCAGGGGCCATTTTAAACTGACTGTTGCTTCATCTTCCCTGCGTAGCAGACCAGTGACGACTTCCCCGACCGTACCATCACCACCAGCGATCACCAGGGCATCTGTTGCCTCAACGTGACTGACTTTTTCCTTGGCATTCCCCTCGCTCTCAGTCTGTCGGGTGAATTGAGTTATCACAATTAACCACCTTTAATTGAGTGACTGACTAGGATCCTTCCTCACTATTACGGGAAAAACAACTCAATAATTTGTTCAGAAATATCTCAAGATGCACAACAATGATCAATCAATCAATTAAATATTGTAATTAAATTGACTATCTGGCTTTAGTTGTGAGCTGCATGCGTGCATACATTTATGGAAGAAAATAATATTTCGCTCTGGAATTAAAAAATTAAAGTGAAGAGTAAAGTATGATTACTTTTTGGAACATAAGGTTAGTCAGAGACTGATTGTAGAGGAGCGAAGAGCTGCAAAGTATAGGAGTGATCGCTAATTTAAATTAGAATCATTCATCTCATCATTACTTCATTGTCTCTCGCTAATTACTGACAAACCCCTTTCCCTTCACAGTAAGTCACCTTTTCATCACTCACAGGAGAACAATCTTTTCATTACAAAGAGCTGAAAAGACTTGCTGAAAGGCCTGGGTCGTTCTTACAGGAGTTAGTCAATTGTCAACCCCCCCCCCCCCCAATATTAACAAAAAACAAAACTAAGGATATTTGCAGTATCACTGTGTAGTTAAATCTCTCTTTCGAGGATGTGTAGTTCCGATGGAACAGGAGACAAAAAACACAAAAACATGTTTGGTAACAAAGATCAAAATCTCTCAGGATGCCACTCCTGGCGTTCCTCTATGATACAAGAAACTAGTCTAGAATTTGTAAAACATTATTGAAATTGGAACAAACCTTAATGATTTCAACATCAATCCCAGCAAGATGTAGGAGAGGTGCGGCATTCTTCTCAAACAACTTTTTCGCTTTTCTACAATAAGAAAATTATTTTTTTATTAATAAATAAGACTGTAAGCATTTAGTATGATTTTAAACCAATGATCGAAACACTTCCACACTGGTGTTCATTGGGCCTTTAGTGTCCTGAGACCATCTCCGCTCCTTTGGAGTATGCAGCACCAGCGACCAAAGTGGGCACACAGGTGAACATTTCAAGCTTTTAAGGTTTTGATACCAATTAATAGGGCTTATAAAGCATCGCAATGACAGCAGAACCAGCTCTCTAGGAGGTGCTATACTTTCTGCAATATGGGCGTTTTTATACGCTAAGTATCGCTGATGAACTCAAAGTTTATAAGTGTGTATCTCACTAATTAAAATGCAACTAGAGTAAAACAAAATTGCATTTCTTGCCATTTCTCATACGTCCCAATCATTCCCTAAAATTTGAAATCAATCTGAGAGGTCAAGGGAAATTCTTGGTTGACTTGACATTGAGTGACCAATGAATGGGATTCCATTTCAAACCGATCCTCCGATGACTCAGTCACAAGGACTTGACGACTGTTTTACATGGAAGATAAAAACTTACCCTTTTCTGGCCGCTGGGTTTAAGATTACAGTCACCTTTCTTGGTTTCTCTGTTGCATATTTAATGGACTGCTGGCCATAAACCTGCAAAAATAAATACCAGATTGGAAAGATTTCTCAAAGTCAAGTCTTTCCATTCCCCAAATCCTGGGTATATCTGAGGTTAATCTGAAACATCCAATGCTTAAAGAAGTTTTAAAGAAATGTTAAAGGCAAGTATTAAAACTGATGATGGAACCAAAAATAAAACGACACCGGCAACAATTCATATAAATCATATACACCGTAGATGTGTTTCTTTCAATTAATATTCAAAGTCATACCAAAATGTTGAGCTCCCTCATACCGAATAAAGTCAAGGAAAAAATCTTCTTAATCTTCAAAGTAAGACAGCAAATAAAAGAATAAAACGATTAATAAAAAATAGAAGTAAAACAGCAATCAAGGAAAAAGTGGAGTATGATTATTAAGCAGTTTCTTTCATTAACTCTAATAATGATAAATAATAATTAACACTTAAGTTCTTATATAGCGCTTTACCACACCTGAGGGCGCCTAACAGCGCTCATTATTTTGTTGGAAATATAAAACTCATTTTCTTTACATAGCACCATGTAACAATATAACACTGTGTTGTGGCACAGTCTGCAGCCAACCATACCAAAAAAACAAAAACAAAAAACACTTGGGGAAACCTCTTTTCTTATAGGAGGGATACAGGGTTCTTGAAAAAAACAAAAACAAACTAAAACACAAGGTACCTACTGCTTTACATCCCATCCAAAGGGCAAACCAATAATGGTTAATTGTCTTGCTTAAGGACACAGGTGTCAAGACCGGGACTTTAACTCACACTCTGCTGATCAGAAACACTAGAGCTCCAGTCCAGTGTGCTTGACCACTCGGCCACAATAATTATGCTATCATCCTCCAAAATCCTATTCTGCAAGTTGTCTTGACTTTGTAGTTTGGGTTACTGCAGGCCCTATAAAGCCAAACTTGTGTTTATTATTGGGACCATCATACCAAAATATGTGTGTTGATTTACCACAGAGTGGTGGGTTTCTGGAGGATATTGGAGGGTTCCCAGCTAAAGAGACTAAATCCTTTTAGCCAATACTTTATGGTCAAATTTGTGTTTTACACAAATTTGACAGGAATACTTACGACTGCTCTGCGACAGAATTCTTCCCTCAGAAGGTTTGCCCTGTACAATAAAACATCAGGTAAAGGTTAACTCAGTCATCAGTCAGACATCAGTAAACTCGGTGAAGTCAATTCGGTGTTATTACAAAGTTCCTTGTTCCCAAGCCATCTCAGTCCCAAGCCATCTCAGTTCCAAGTCAACTTGATCCCAAGTCATCTCCTTCCCAAGCCAACTCGGTCCCAAGTCATCTCGGTCCAAAGTCATCTTGTACCCCAAGTCAACTCGGTCCCATTTTAACTCCATCCCAAGTCATTTTGAGGGGGAGGATAGAACCTTCATGAGTTCATTGTCGGTTATCTTTTGTATTGCATATTATTTTAGGAATAAAATAATTGACCTTCATCACTCTAACAAAAGTATAAAAAAAGAGAGAAAATTATTTTTAAATGTAGTGTTGTTTTAATAGAGTTGAGTGATTCTGGCATTATTGATGTCATGTTCCACTCCAGTGAAAGTGCCTGTTGGCACCATTTAGAGTTTATATGAAAATTATTAAGTACATAATACTAATAGTAGCTCAGGTAACTCATGTTTGGTGAATGGATGTCACCCTAAATGCTAGTGCAGCATGATACAGCCAATTACTTTTCCCGCTCAGTCCATGTTGACATGGGATCGAGTTGACTTGGGATAGCCCCACTTGTGTGGCCAAGCTGAATCCTTAGCCACATAAGTGGGGCCAGACTTGGGACCGAGTTGACTTGGGACCGAGTTGACTAGCGTAAATAATCAATCAATGAAGTAAAACGTAGGTGAAAGCTTTGACTAAAACTACAAACTGTGTAAAAAGTGCTAGAAGATTACATTGTTTAGTTTGTCGACACATCATGAGTGCTCCAGGTTTGTCCAGAGACACCAGTGGCAGTGCCGCACCCAAGGCCAAATACTAGAGAAGTAGTACTCACTACTTGGCATGCATGCTGGCAGCTGGCACTTGCTGTGGTAGCCTTTTGTCAAGGCCTTCGTGGCTTTGACAGCAAAGCGACTATTTATACGAGGGCCATTTCCAATTTGTTTGCATTTTTTTAATGAATCATTCATAAATGTAAGAAACATGCATTATTCATAATTTGTAATATGTATGCAAATTAGTATCCGATGATACACACGACGAGATGTTCGCCATTTTGTATACTTGTTAATTTGCATAATTTGTTAATGTATGCTGACCCGCTGATCACCTCCCTTCTAATTGGTTTGGACTTTTGGTACTCCTATATTAACTATACTATGAGGTTCGCACCGTCATTCTGTCCCGTTATCAACTCCACGTTCCAAACCGGAAAAATTTCTGTATCCTGCCACCACTTTTTCACTCATTTTTACCCAAAGGAATATTTCATTTGAGTAAATAAGATACTATTTTATTTCATAACGAACGAAAAAGTGGTGGCTCGATATGGAAATTTTTCCCCCAAAACTAGAATTAATAAAGAAACCGCAAACAAGTTCGAAGTTGGAAAAGGCCCTCGTAGCTTCGCCACTCGCGTACGCGTGGTCTCCTCTTCCAGTCACTTAGGATCGCGGCGTTACGAAGCTGTCCAGGCCACGAAGGCCTTGACAAAGAAAAGGCTAGCAGTAGCAGTCTGGTGGAGTGTTGGCAGTTTTGGAGGCCATGCTGTAGCATGGCATGCCATCAATCATCATCATGATTATTGTGGCCATCCGCCATGCCATCCAAAAGAAAAATATTGGACCATTCTCAAGGCATATGCAAGGATTTAAAAATTCGCTCGTTCATATACCTTTAGCGTAATGAACTTATTTTATACATACTTATATTTATCTTGAAGGAAGTATACACCCCATGTGGCAAACAGTGCTGCAAATGTTGACTTTTTCCAGTGGGTTCGCACCGTTTTCGCCGCATTCACTATGCGCGCTGCCATTTTATTTCATTGAGAGTTTTTTATCTCTAGAGGGCGCCCTTCAAACTATCAGCAACCACCCAAACAGAACAAGACAATTCTTTTTTTAAACCTGTTCTTCCCATCCTCCCAGGAAATCGAAAGCTTTCTCGCAGAGACAACTTCAAGTCAAAAGAAAAATTAAATTAAATAGACAATTTTTTTTCTTAAGAAACAAAAGACCAAAGATTTAGGTTTATCTAAATCTGTATAAAGTGTTTTTCTTTACAGCAACTTTACTACACGTTATGAATATTTCGTAACATTATTTTTGTCGTCGTTTTTTGATCAACGAACATTGAAGGTCCAATGACAAAAAAGTACCTATCTTTTTTTTAAAGACGCAAAAAATAAAAATAAGCATAAGTAACACAATAACATTATTTTGAGTTAGTGTGATTGAATCACAATAATATATTTATATAAAATTAAGTAATAAATAAAGAAAAACTTTAATACAGGGTACTCTAAATCGTCAAATAAACTTGAAGTTTTCTCTTATAGCTCAGTTAGCGAAATCTCTATCTTTAAAAATACCACCCATTTACGTATCGAGTTTAATCAGTCATGTTTTATAAACAATTTTTTAGAATTCATGCATATTAAATTGAATAAATTAGACAGAGTTGTCACTAGACTAACTGAAGAGATTACTTTAATTCTATCCTTCAGTTTTTACGACAATTTGTCGTTCCAGCTCCTAAACAAAACATCTTTTTGAAATCTGTTTTAACAGCTTTTTTAGAGAAACTCAAAGAGGAAAAAGTAAAACAAATTGTCCAATCAGTGACAGACTGTTACAGTGAGTTAATATCTCCTTTTATTACAATTTTTTTTATACCTTGCAAATCGCTCATCAGCCCACACATGGATGTACACTATAGATCTTTTGGCTTCAAAGTCTATTTATATTATTTCAAAAGTAAGGAACAAAAATATGAGTGGGGGGGGGGGGGGCGATTCCCCTGTCCCCTTTTTGTGTTTCATTTCAAAAACAAAATAAAAAGTTCGCTTTTGCACTTTTTTGTATTTTTAAAGTTTGTATACAATAATTTGTGATGAACATGATTAACCGAAAAGAGTACAAAATTGTTTACCAATTTTTCCAGTTATGATTTCCTATTTGAAAGTCAGCATGTATTTCATTTTCACAAATAAGACCCCAAATTCAAAACATGATCAATAAAACATACAAAGTAACTTATCCTTTTTTCTTTCCTTGATTGTATATGCTCAAGCTCTTCATCATGTGCTTTATCTCAGAGATCTCATTAATTCCAATTGAAATAATTACAGGGATGATCTGTTTCACGACAGACACTGAAATATTATTTCAGATTTCCCTCCGATGTCTTTGGCACTCCTTGGGGAACGGTTCAACTTTGGGAAAGGGGCCATTTGCAGGGTCGCTAGGCAACTCTTAAAATGTCTCCTCATTGACCTCTGATCGAAGACTGTGAACTCAGGATGACCCCCGAAGGCAATCTCAGTGGCGTAAGCCAAGGCGAAGACCCCACAGTCACTAGAGCCACGCTGCGGGTGCATCTTCGGCAGCTGGATCTCTAGACCGGCAGGTGACTGCTTGCTCTCTCTCCCGGAGAACAGATTCATAATCTGATTGGACAGTTTCGGAGAAAGTCCAACATTCTCACTATCCAGCAACTTGACTGTGCCGTTCGTCTTACTGATCGTCACCCAATGTCCCCCACCGTTCAGCATGACCTGAACCCCGTCAGATTTCATCTGCTGAAACTGCAAGATCTCACCGAGGACGGGCTCTTGGAGGCCGGACATTGCAGGGAACTGACGGCGAAGCAGTCTTTGGGCTGCGGAGATGTGATCATCCGTCAGCCATTCTCCGTTGTCCAGTACCTCAACGTCTTTAGCATCAAGTCCGAGCTCATCGAGCCAGAAATTGTTCGTCGTGGGTACCCTCTGAGCAGAATACCGGGAAGGAGTCCTTCGAGGCCTCTTGGTGGTCTGCAAAAGAGCCTCGTCATCAGGTGGCCGTCTCTTTCTCTTGATGGCTTGTCGCTTTCCACGTCCATTGACATGCAACTAAAATGAAAGAAACACAGAGGGATTATAATGGCTCAGAGCTGGATTTCACAAAGAACTAAGGTTAATCTCAGCTGTGTGTCACTCTCTTAGTTAAAATATGAGTTGCCAGTACCATCATAGTGGTTTGTATTGTGACACCACATTTTGCTTATTAGCAGTTGAGATTAATTCACACTTAAAGTAAATCTTTAATAGCTCTTTGTGAAACCGAGCCCAGAGGCCCTTTACGTGAATGACGAACTGATGAGAAATTATATAACATGTTATAAGTTTGTTATGTATTTTAGTTTGTGGTTATCTTTAAAGGTGCTGTCAGTAGAGCCTGTAATGGTCCATCTCTTTCCTGCAAAGAGCACATGGCCCAGGGCCGGCGACCGTCTCTTTAAATGGCTCAGCCGATATCGTATGTCAGGCTGGAACTAAGGTTGTTTAATTCTAAACATGAACGCCGATTGAGATGCAATTGAAACAAGTTACTTACCTTACTGGACGGTTGTTGTGGTATCGGTCGAAGGATCATCTTAATTCTCTGGTTTTTGTCCTTAATCTGGATTACCGTGTAATCCTTTTTCGACAATTGCCAAATTCTCCGGTAAACCTAAAAATAAAAAATGAAGAAGAAGAAGAAAAAAGCACGACCTCGGTTTTGTCTAAGGTGGGAAACTAGTGTTTGCATAGAAACCATAATCAGGGCATTAGAAAAAATAATTTGCAATTGAGGCAATTTATACCTGTATTGTTATCTTTATCCACAAAATTAATTTCTTTCTTTATAAAAATTCCAAATTTGTAACAACTAAAACTTCAACACAGGTCTTTTATCTCTTTCACTGATGATTATGTGTACACAAGTTTTAAGTTATGTACGTAAGATAAGATTTGCCTTTCCTCATAAAACCTAAACAAATTATGAAGCTGCTAATTGATTCTTGCGTGTAAAAATGGGTTTAATATAAAACAAGTTTTAAAGTACACTCTAAAAAACGTCCGGGTCATAAATGACCTGAATCCGGGTCTCGTTGGGACTGCCCCATTTCTGGACCAGTAGAACCCGGAGTCTGTGTCAAAGGAACACAGACTCCGGGTTAAAATCAAATGTTTAACCGCTTTCTGGAAATTGGTCTGGCACCCTGAGACACGGAATTCCAGATCAATTCTGACCTTGGGAGTTTTTAAAAAATCTTCAAAATTTATGTTTTGAGAAACACAAGTTTGAGAAACTTTGGGGTATTTTTTAGAATATTTACTTACCGGCTGGTCGTTATCGTTGTTGATTTTTGTGATATTCCCGCGGGAAACAGTCATTATTCAAAGTAAGCTGGAACTCAATCAAGAACCCCAGGCTGGTGTGTTCAGTGAAATCTAAACCTCATTTTGTGTACTTGCGCTCATAACTTGTTGTAACTCTCACCAAGGTGAACGCGTCGGTCCATTGTCCCAACATTCTAGTAACGCCAGCGCATTCGGAAATCGAACCTTATTTAAATTAGCAACAAATTACGCACTCTTTTGGAAAATCAATGCTAAGACGCCAAATCTGGTGACGCAATATATACGCATTATGACATTGAGACGTCAGAATGACTAACGAATGGTGTCACCATGCGTCTCCTGCTGTGCGTCCGTCTACCGTTGCCTACAAAAGGGAAGGAAATACCCATCCATTGATCTCTATTATTATGATAGTCCCCTTACTGTGGCCAACGAAGAGTTATCATTGGCTGAGATTCGTGCGCAGCGCGTACACAAGTGCACGTTTCCATTGTTTGACCATAGAGAATTCTCTCAAAGAGGACTGCCAATGTAAAAGGCTATAGACTGTGCAAGTCTCGCACAGTCTATTGTGGGGAATACGCCAACCTCGTTCCCAGTGATGATCGATCTCACTGCGCCATTTCCAAGCATGCCTTGCTCGCTCATAACTCCTGGAATTGGTTCATTAAAATGTGCCTGAATCTGGCAATAAGGCCTGTGGCCGATCCACTCTACGCGCCTGCTCAAGTATGGTAACCCGCAAAAGAGGCTTCAACTAAAAGAGCAACTGGTCCCCTTTCATTCTTCTTTGGTCTTGTGATATGTCTTGATATGTCTTTAATGCTAGGTTCCCACTATCACAGTTCGCGCCACGATCTTATCAGATCTTGAAGTAAGTCGTGGCAATCGTGTTAATCGTAGAAATTTTTAGGACCGTTCAAACATTTTCTACGATCAACACGATCAATTTTCAATCATGATCATCGCATTAGATCGTATTGAATCGTAACAAAGCGCAACAGATCGCATCTAATCGTACTTCCAAATTGTGGTGGTCGGGATCAACCTTGGACAAGACAAACACCACGCTCTGTAGAAGTTCAAGAAACAATGAAGTCCATGGTCAGTCGGGCTGTATATATACCCGTTCGGGTCCAATCGTGGCTCAAATCGCGACTACAATCGTATCCGATCGCAACAGAGCGCATCGGAACATATCGGAACGTATCCGAACGTATATGCACGTAACAGATCGTCCCAAATCGGGGACCCCGATCGTGAAGATCGTGTTAGATCGGGCCCAATTGTGGACTCAATCGGGACAATCCTATTGGAACGTATCTGATCGTATCTGAACGGGAGACCAGATCGTGACAGATCGTGTCACCTGAAATTGACCAATCGTGACTATATCGCATCCAAGCGCACCGAAACGTATCGAAACGTATCGACTCACATCAACTCGTATCCAAACGTGGAATTTCAGAAAAGGAAACAAAAATTCCACGATCAGCTACGAATGGCCAATCGTGGCGTTCATAACGTATCGCACGACAGTGGGAACCTAGCATAACTAGCCACAACTGTTATTGGAGGGATATGATGGTCTTTTAACAAAATCATTCGCATCCGCTATCGGTTAGCTTTTATTCTGGTACGGATACCCGGGAACGGCTACCAGTTCCAAGCATTGCTGTCATAACAGTAGACCATTTTCAATCATTTGATAAATTATTCACAATTTCCACCCTACCCAAGTCTTCTTTGTAACAACAACCAGCTATTCTGAAATATATACTTTTTGTCCAGTGGCGATATAGATTACACAGTCTCCATTTATTTTGGTAGTCAACACTATTGTGAAACTTCTCTGAAAGGAAATCGAAAAAGGGCTGCAGCGGCTTTAAAAGTTCGAATTGATCTCTCTTTCTTCAGAAGATATTCTCTTTGGTGTGGGGGTCAATCATGCAATAGCTGACCGGCTCTTAAATACTCTCATATTTTTCTGTAGGCAAACAGTGAGCCGTTTTAAGTATGACCAGTTCTCGAACCTTATCGAACAGGAGACGCAACTATATACGTCAAATTATCAAGGCATTTACCTGTGGCAATAAAAAAAAAAATTATATGAAGTATTAGTGTACATAGAGCAGATTAATCATTGCAAATAATCTTATGATTATTGTTTCATTATTATATTATTAAATGAGAGAGGAAACAATCTACAAATGAAATGGAAGTACAGCATACAAGTAACTTCAGGGAAGAGTGGGCTAGAAATAGATACTGCAAGCAGGTCGGATTGGAGGAGGTGTAGCGAGGCTTTGTATCAACAGAGAACGTGCTCGACCTGAAGGCAGCCTACAACAATCTTGCCTGTGTTATGCGCAAAAGTTCACATTTAGTGAAATTGACAATGATGTATTACACAAAGCTATAACGTCCACGCAAGGGCCCTGCAGGAAATTTGTAGATGACGAGGCTCTCTGGTGCATTCTGAGTCCATGAGTTTATCTGGTGAGCAAAGATACTTCGAAAAGTTTCTCTTGTACTGTCCCCTTTTACTAAAGGAAAGAGACATTATGCGAAAATAAAGGGAGTGGCGTGTGTGCGTTGCAAAGTCTTTGGACTGAAAGGGCCCCAGAAATTTCAGATTTAAAGTATACCGTGCATTCTCAGCATATCTGTGTTTATCCTTTGAGCATGAAATGTTTTTTTTAAATATCTCCTTCTCTTTCTTGAAAAAGAATTGATCAAATGAATTTAGAAACGTGCAATTACAATCCAAACAAATCTTTACAGCACAATAACATTTTTCTGTGTTTAACTTACGACAGAGAAATACAAACGAAAGAAACGTTATGCGCACTGTCTTCAGGCAAGGCAATTAACTTCTTCCGATTGTTTTTACTTTGAATGACTGCGCCATTATAAGCATATTTTCATCATGGCATGGAAATTTAGTGGAGGATATAAATATTCACCCATATTTGTTTGCATTTAACAAACAGCGTAGCCACTCTAAATTTAACTGCCGCTATTTGACGGCATGCAAACAGAAAGCTTTGCATTTTTTTCTCAAAAGTGACATTAGTTTGTATATAAATGTTTGATTATAGATACTTTAGTTCATTTTAAAACTGATTAATTTTGGATAGGGTGAGCAATGGAGTTAAGCCGATCCGCTCCAATGGGGAAGTGAAGTTTTGATAAAGTAAGAATATATTGATTATTAAAAACGCTTTCCATGTCACACAGGCATCACAAAGCGCTGTACAATTAAAGATCCATACGTTAGTTTAACAACTTATGGATTTTTGTTGTACAGCGTTTAAAAAGGATACAGATAACAGCAGTCGAAAACAAAAGACAGAATTGACGTCACAGTGCTTAATAAAATATAACAAGTAAAGAACAACTGACCACTAGACGGAAAAGAAGAACGACAACAAAGGAAGAGAAATTTAGGGTGCGTAAAACTTTATGTGATGTAGAGGAGACGTGAACCCGCAAGTAACCCCATCGCTTTGATAGCTGGTAGGGCAGTTTACAGGAAAGTCGCTGTGGAAGGTGACGTCACATCAGCTGCTGGGAGCTGGGCCCAATTTTATAAAGCTGTTAAGCAGAAAATTCTGTTTAGCAAAATTATTTACTTAGCAAGAAATGAGCGGGGTACCGGTGGCAACTTTATTGAATGTTGGCTGGTAAACTGTTTTTTTGATGAGCTAGATTTTTCTGTGCTTAGCAAGATTTGTGCTATACAGGCTTTATGAAATTGGGTCCAGGTTCTATAGCCGGATGGATTGTTGATTGAAGGAGTATTTGTACGGATCTATGGATACGTCTAGTAGGGTGGACTTTAATTCATGATCATTTCTTCCTGGTGCTGGTGGAATAATGGATGGGAACTGTATATTATTAGTCCATGATGAATCTAATAAAACATGGTTAGTAAGCTCAAGTCATACCAATTTCCATCTGAAGGATTCCTGTTCAATACAATGTCTCTCTGGAATGACTGCCCTCAGCGCATTGCAACCATTGGACTATTGCGCTTTGTAAATGCTTGTACATGTACATATTATTACTGTTGTTGTTATTATTATTATTAGTTGTGAGACCAGGCGTCTAGTATGGAGTTGCTCCTAGCCCAGGTTGTTAATCAAGCTGTTACAGATGTCGTTCTCCGAATGTCGCTGAAGTGCACTCTAAAGGCAACCAATAACCAAACTAGCGTTGTCTTTCCATTAGGCCCTACTTTTAACGGATTTTAAGATTAACTTCCTTTAAAAGTGAATTTAGGTTAATTGAGAATTTGTGAAGAGCTCGCTTGAATGGCGACATGACCAACTAAAATTGAAGTTAGGATGAGCTGGCTTCGTTGCTATGGGTAACAGCATGGTGTGACGTATACAAAACGTACACTTTGGTAGTACATTGAACAACAAAAACCGTTCACTTTTATTTGTTGACTTCATCTGCTAATTCGACACAGGTAATAGAAGGTCCTGTAGAAAGAAGAGCTACACAATGGGCATGTTCGGACTGCATGTAGTGTTTTTAATGATGTTATCGTCGCAGTATGGAAATGCCTCAAATTTGGCCTTGCAGGCATGGTGTAGTCAAGTCGACGTCGCTTTATCGGGATCCCATGACGGTTTAAACGTCGCCAAGACGCAGAAATTATGCCATGTTGCCTGCAAAGACTCCGGCTGGTGTGAATCCTCAAACTACGAGATGACATCGGGTCAGTGTCAGCTCATCAATGCTTCACACTATGACAACTCTAGAAGCTTGGTGCCAAGTAAAGGCTGGGTTTACTCCTACACCAAGAAGGTAATGAACTCAAACGTTGAACTAGGTTTTCCCGGCCAATTTCAGCGAACGTCATTTCAGTTTCATTAACGCACATTCATATTCACGCAATTCATTAAAACTAAAGGGTTTCTCTTTGGCTACTTACTATTGCATTCAATTTCGTTTTCGTGCACGCACATGATTTCGTTCTTCTCATTTTGGTTCGTTTCAGACATTTTATTTTATATATGGACATTCACGACTGTATTTTCACCATTCTTGAGTTATTTGGCAGGGAAAACCTAATATTCAGGTAGTATTGTAGGCGGTCGTAAATAAAAACATGTTCAAACCGTATCAACAAAACCCACGGGTTCTGGTTTGAAATAAATACATATTCAAGTTTAAGTTTGTTTGCTGTTGCCGTCCCGATGTGTTCCGTTTACGGTAAAGCAACATGGGCTGAAAGACGTCGATTCAGAAGAGATAGAAATGTCAGACGAAGTGTCTGCAAAATTCGCCGTATGGGAGACAAAGTCTCCGGGGTGTGTGTGTGTGAATATGTCTACGCATTAAAACCGAGGACTTTAGCAATAGGGATCCGGAAAAAAAAAACATATCGGGGACAGTCCTCGGTTTGTTTCGTGTACAAAACCAATGGGAACGTCGCTAAAAAAAACTAAGTCCACAGCATGGGATGTCCTCGGTATTATACCATTTACACACTTGCGTGCCCTTACACATGCCAACTTACGGGGTACTTTTAACAATGGAACAATGGACCCCACAAGGCAATTTCAATAGGAACAATAGGGCCCCACAAGGGAATTCTTTAGAAAAGGGAACAATAGAACAACAATAGCAGTACCCCACAAACCGGATCCGTAAGGTTGGGTGTGTGTGCCCTTACACATGCCAACTTACGGGGTACTTTTAACAATGGAACAATGGACCCCACAAGGCAATTTCAATAGGAACAATAGGGCCCCACAAGGGAATTCTTTAGAAAAGAGAACAATAGAACAACAATAGCAGTACCCCACAAACCGGATCCGTAAGGTTGGGTGTGTGTGTGTGTGTGTGTGGGGGGGGGGGGGGGGACACGACGTACCCCCGATGTCTTTTCTTGAAAATCGCAAATGGATACAGTCAAATTTAATTTTTGCACGAAATCATGTGAATACAGAGTGTTTGAATTCTTATTGATGAATGTAAAGCCTAACACTAATTTGTAATGTATAAATATAATTTCTGTTATGTTCACATTTGTTACAGGAAGAAGTTTCTGGTGCTCGTTCTTGGTGTTTTGAGACTATTGAACAAGGTAACTTAACAAAGTTTCAAATACATGTAGGTCAGTAAATTGACTTGTTAGAAATTACGAACCGGATCGACGGTCTCAAGATCAATCAAGACTTGAAATTAAAAATTTTGATTTGTTTTTGAGAAATTAGCCTTCTATGCACAACAAACCTTATAACACATGAACGTTATTTTCAAGGGATCACAAGAAGTATTTGAATGCTTTATCCCAGATATATAAGGTGCACTGCGGGAGATATCCGCTCACTTTCAATAGAAACTCCTTCAATTAAACAATTGTCTCATTCAATTCTGTTCGAAAACGTTGCATCGGCCTTCAACAATCAAAAGGAGTAACTCAATCCTAACAGTTTTGGTCACATACATCGAGTCGCAAAGATCATTCCATTTCGTAACAGCCAGCAGCAAGAGGCTGGTCAACCATTGTTAGAAATAAGTAGTAAAAGATCAATTGAAGAATGGTGAAAATGTGGTATTGACAATTTTTATGAAATACAATGACTTAAATTGAATGAGAAGCACGAAACCATGTGCGCACGAAAAAACCCAAAACAACATCTTCTTTTGTAACATCCTATAATACTATGCGTGTTTTAGGTTATCCGATCTTGAAAACCCCAGAAGTGTGCCGGACAGATGACTTCATGTGTACTCAAAAGCTATGCAGTGCACATCATCTGCAGTTGTGTTCATTGGCTCAGCTCAAAGATGCCTACGATGCAGGTTATCGTGAAAATCATTGGTGCTTTTACGATACCCCTTCTCGTGACGCAAGAGTGGCATCATGTGGTATTTTGTATTACAATAACCCAGACGAGTGTTACTTCAAAGTAAACGGAGACCCCAACAAGAGTCTTATACCGAATACTCCAAGACCTGTAGAGTCAAATGTTTTTTGCTGTCCTTGTAATAATTAACTCGACCCAGAGGGTTTATCGGATCACTGCCGTGTGGCTGACTCGTATGACTCATAACTCATAACTCAGACTTGAGTCGAGTCACATTTGTAACGACTCTGATTTAGACTCAGACTTGACAGTGCTGGACTTTGGGAATGAGGATCCTAATACAACTCTGCCGTGTTATGGAGAGACAGCCATTAAAATAAACGACAGTATGTGCTGTATGTATTTGTTTTTTTCTTAAATGGTTGAAACCCTGTAAGGAATGCGTACATTTTCCAAATAACTGACGGAGCCTAAGCCCAAACCCAGGCCCAAGACTTGGTTTTGAAAACGGCCATTGTTCCGACCTCCCTATAAGTTGTGACAACCCTTCCGAAACCCCCATTAATATACACGCTAGGAATAGGTTAGGGATAGGGTTCAGGTTTTAGGGTAAGGAATAAGAAAACTTAAGGCTGTCGGAACATAAGCGTGTAACCCTACCGGTAGTTACACCCGCGGGAGTTTTGTATGGGAGGCCGGGGGGGGGGGGACGGGATTTAACTCTAATAATACAAATAAGAGTAGGCTTACGGTGTGTGGCAACTCCATTGCTAATCTTTAACTGTTCTTTTAGAAACAATTTTTCTTCTATAAAAAAAAATAAATAAATAACACAGACAATTGGCAGGCCACTTATAGGGCCCGACTAGTGGAATTGCACCATAAGATGAGAGACCGGATGAGACGAGGTGTTTCTTTACTTAACGTACAGGAAATTAGCACAATGAAAGCAAGGGCGGGAATGCTGGGGAATTTGGCTACACGGTGTCCGGTTTCCCCTTGTTCTAAATGGAAAGAGAAGAAATATTTTACGTCTCTTTTAAATTATAAAAAAGAAGAAAAAAGAAGAAGAATTAGAACATGTAAAACTATAGTAAAAATAATGGCAGGTCGAATAAGTTGAAATTATGTACGTTTCAGCTCTGTCGTTGCGAAGTGAGTGCGTAGACAGCTGTCCTAACTGATTCAAAATGACATTGAAAAAAGCTTACTAGTAAATTATTCTTGAAATTATAAACAAATTGCATTGTTTTATGTTTTATCATGGGGCAGCCGTTGTATGTCACACAGTCGTAGTACAAACATAAACTACTTTAATACAACGACTAGCTCACCAAGCCGTAGTACAAAACACTGCTTACAATGACTAGGTCACACAGTCATAGTACAAACCTACTGCTTTCAGTGACTAGGTCACCCAGTCGTAGTAAAGATTGGGTGCATACCGTTGGTAAATCTCATACCTACTTTTAAGTGAGACAATTTGTACATCTGATTCATTGGTTTTGTAGGTCATGTTAAAAAGCTACTTCTGAGTGAAGACATTATTAGCGGGAATGTTATTTAAACTCGTTTAATGTACTTTTTTATCATTTACTTGTAATTTATATATTTTTACATTTCTAAATTTGTTCGTAATTATCGATCAAAATTAGGCCCAACCTCAATATTTTGAAAATTTAGCTACACATCTGCCGTTGAAAACGCTTCAAAATGACAATATATTGACGTCATCTGTCATTTGTCATTGCAACAATGACAAAACAAAACAAAGCTCCCACAATTGAAGTAACATGAGTGACGTTACGGAGAAGAGTATTAAAAATGATTGCCTGTTGCATTTTAACTCTGGTTGCTCTAATATCAATTCAATTTCTTTATTGGTTGAACACATTTAAAATGAATTTCAGCAAAGATGAGTAGCGTTTTCTTTCAAAACAGGTCGGTGCCAGACGCAGTTCGTAATGTGCGTATAGGTTCATCTCCTAAAAAATACTGTTAACAAAATTTCAGGCTTCATTTAATTTTCAAATAATGGAGTATAGCCTTTGTAATTTTATCAAAATGATTAGATTGGTATGTTTCAACTTTTTAAAACATAAGTTTGTAGAATCTGCCCTCTTGAAACCAAGCTTAACTGATCGAAGAACCAACTTACGGTCTGGTCGGAACAGCTGCGTCACCTCAGCTGCACCGAACACGCGAAAGCGCTCAACCAATGACCAAAGCTCAAACAAGTTTCTGATCAAGTCGATTCGTCAGAACGCGAAAGACACAAGAACAAATTGCGACATGGGGCCGACTCTCGGAAGCTGTTCGAGCTCATCCCTAGTACATGTATTTTGTATTGATCGCAAAGTACTTTCAAGGATACCGCATTTAATAATACATGATGTAAATTGTATTTTTAATAGCTAGCCTACACATACTGTGATGTCAGACCCATGAACTTTAAAGGGAGGGTATACCTTTGGTAATTACTCCAAAAATTAAAGACCGTAAAGAAATTACTTGGTGAAGAGCATAGGAGAGCTGTTGATTCTATTAAACTTTGTTAGAAACGACACCATTTGATGTAATGTTTCACCCCAAAAATTTAACCTGAGAAAGACTTCAGGCATGGCGCCTTTATCAGGCATCTGAAAACAAGCAATTCTATGCAGCAAGTGTGTTTTTTCTTTGATTATTTTCTAGAAACCTTGATGCCCAATTGAACCCAAATTTTGAAAGGTTTGTTATTTTATGCGTATGTTGGGATAAGTTAGGATACTGGTCTTTGACAATTACCAAAACTATACCCTGCCTTTAATGGTAATATGCCTATATAGCTAAAGCACATGCAACTTTGGAAAAATGCAAATATTTTATACGCAGAGTGGTCGTTAGCAGGCAAATAATTCGCCCAGGATTTTCCAGAAGATGACATGATAGCACTCACTGGTTTGAACATCAAGTACAAACCGGTATGGCAGGAGATTGAGAGAGAAAAAAGAAAAGAGAGAATGAGAACTTGTTTCTACTTTCCTTTCCTTTATTACAACCAATAATAGATTAACTTATCATTTATCTGTATTAAGATAGACCTTTATCCCAAAATGTGACACCAGTAAGAAAAATGTAATATTCCCTATTCGGTTATTATACAAGATTCCAGATTAACACACGAGTAACACAATCAGATATTTTTAAAAACTCGGTACTAATTTTTGGAACACAATCAAACCATACAACAATATTTTAACTCATTATTAGTAAAAACGTCGTTTACTGAAACATGTTCTCCGTTTATAAATTCAAAGAAAATGTTGTCGATACGTAAGCCCATACTTCCAGTCTGCATTTATTGTGAAAACCATAAACAACCATTATTGAAGGTTTTTATTTTATAGGAGAATAAAGAGAAAGGTGTGTGGCAGAGAGTGGATACTTAATAAACCAAAACGAACGAATTAATTAAATCTCATTAGAAGGTCCGTGCTTAGTTTAGTTTTTGTAGAGAGACATTCAGCTAACATAGTTACAGCAGCAAGCTTGATACAAACCCCCCACACGTTTGACAACTTATAATAAGAAATTTTCTTCCATTGGACTTTGAGTTTTTTCTTTCAGGGATTCGTCCTATAGACCAAACTGTGTTGACTAAAAGAGTGAACTTGTATATTATTTCAGGGAATTTTTTGCAGGCAAGATATTACGCTGGTCATATAGGAAACTTTACATCTTGTATCGTAATTTCTACTGGTTTCCAGAGTTAAAAAAACCAACAACAGCTAAACAAGTTTTGAGATGTTATATGTGTCTCAATAAAATGTAATATTTGTTTGCGTTCTTCAAATTGTCTGTGTACAGATCGTGCCTGCAAGAAGTCCAGGCTTTGTTTGTAAACATGTCATGTCACGGGTTGTATTGTCTACTGAGTATTGGTTTATAACTAATCCCTCAGCAATTTACATGGCACGAGGGTTGACGTATACTTGTAAAATACTACAAAATGTTTATGACAATGTATTCTTTGGGAAAGCTGACAATAAAATAATCTGTTTGTGGATCGAGTGCTTATATAATTTAAGGGGGGTAGATTTTGTTTATCTCTCGTTTCTCAATCCCAATCGGCAAAGAGGAAGGGATGTATTGATTTTTAGCGGTGTCTAAATTAACCACAACAAAAACAATGACAATGTGCATAATATTGCACACTAAAAACTAGAATTCGCTCCTATTTGAATTGCTAGCCTTAAGTTGTTTAATTTGTTCTGGAACATGCTTTTTAAAAATAATTTTCTCTTCGGGAGAAAAAGGTAAAACGAAAGCACTGTAGCTACAAAACCCTGTTAAAAGAAATGGACTGTAAAGACATCTTTAAGTTTGAAAAAATTGATCATTGCAGTTAAACATGTGCTTGTTAAAAGTACTTGTACTCGTTGTCAGAGAACCAAGCACTTGATACCCGTCTGTTGGACTCAGTACGCAGATACCATATTACTTGGTACTCGTAGTCGATGACCCGAGTACTCTCACTTGAGTACTTTACTCGACTGAGAAATACTTGGCCGCAACATTGAGCAACGAATTGCAAATAAATGGATAAGTAATCTATAATAAGGAATTAGCAGTTTCTACTAAACGGAGAAGTAAACGTCACTACTAACGTCTTAGAGATCACCATAACGATTTAGCATCCGTAATAACAAGTTGGTAGTCTGTAATTTCTAATTTCTAATTCGTAAATACGTACGTGCAATGTTATATACGCCAAGGATTCTTTTAAAGTGCATTACTTGACTCTTCTAAATAAGCAATTATCATCCATCAACTGTATCTGTACCGAACAGGTAACCTATCACGCTCTAACAACCATACACTTAAAACAAAGAACAATGTATTGTTTTAATGTGAATCGATCGTCAACGGTGAATGGTTGCTTCAACAGAAAAAACACACTTAAACTACTATTACAAACATTGAATTAAATTTTGAATGCTATAAAACTATTTATTTATTGTAGATTACACTTAGGCAGACAAGTTCCAGTTTACAGCCCTCTACCAGTAGTTAATGCAATGCACCATGGGTCTATAATCTTTTGACCTCTCATTTTTAAAGAGCGTCAGTATTATATAATTTTGTTTGCCCTTACACCGACTGACAATTGAGCACTGTAAACTCAGTACTTTCCCCGAGTTCTGTGAAAAAAAAACCCACAGGCAAAACACTCGGGTGGGTTTCGAACCACGACCATTGCTTTGCTTGAGCAGATGCCTTACCACTAAACCACCGAGCTAGCCCAGTGGCTAGAGGCGGTTCGAATGCTTTGTATTAACAGCGGGTGCCGTAACGATTTAATAGATGTGAAATGTCGTTCATGTTACAGTGAGCATACCCGCGTTACTTCATTAACCTCGGAGGGATTGTTTGTGGTTAACCGTACACTGCGTATTAAACAAGTTTCGCGATCTCGGTCCAAAGATCAGCCGAGATCTTGGATCGTACTCCTCACGGAGTGTTGGGTACCCCTTTTGTTGCCACACAAATGCAAATAAAGAAATATAAGATATTAACACATACATCTCCAAAAAGACTCTAAACACAAAATTACTCAACTCAGTTGCCAAACTTGACCGAATCACCTGAGCCGAGCTGACATCTCAGTTTATTTAAAGACAATTTCATATTTACCTGACTTCGTTTAGAGATTAAAAAGAGCAGGTATAAACTTCGACGGCTCGGTGAGCAGCGGTATTAAAATTAATCGCTTTTCCATCAGTTCACTACACTAACAGATACATGTCTAAATATTACCAAATCGAACGAGAAATGCTAACAGGTGTAACAAATTTGTTAAACTCTCGCTATCCTTTGAAAAAAAGTAAAAGCCTAGGGTGAATGAACAGTAAATGGTAAGTTACTATGTATGGACTAAGTTTAAGAGGGTGACACGTAATCCTAGGAAAATCTTCAAAAATCTCAACATAGCGTCATCTTTGCACATACTGCTTGAACAGTCTATCATGCCTTACAACAATAAACCGGAGCTTTATCACCGGGTCGTGGTGTATTTGGGATAGAGCTTTTTATTTCACCTTCTTCTGTGAAGTAGCACTCCCCCGGCTTATTGAAATAGTGGCTAGCGCATTGCGTCACCTTTGCGTCTCGTCCTTGGGTGTCGTACAAGCCCCAATTTCCATTGCGGTAACCCGCATCGTAGGCAGCTTTCAACTGAGCCAATGAACACAGTTGCATATCACACTGTGCACAACGCTCTTTGGCCTGTGTCAAGTCGGCGCTAGGATACTCCTCCGGTGTTAAGAAGATCGGGTAGTCTGCAAAATAATTGTTTACTTTATGTCATAACTTCAATTCAAACTAAAGCTTACATTGAAGCTTAAAAGTTGCAAGTCTTATTTTTAAGTAGAAAGCTGCGCAATTAAAAAAATTATTCCCTTAGCAAACATTGTACGTTGCACATAGCAACCACTGCTCTATACCCATAACAACAATTTACTGTACCGGTAGCAACCAAAAGTACTATGACCGCAGCAACCAATGTACTTTACCCATGGCAACCAATGTAATATACCCGTAGCAACCAATTTTCTAAACTCTTAGCAACGGCAGCTTCTTGGTCTTCCATGGTTGCATATAAAAGGGACAGGCAAAACCAAATTGTAAGTGGAGTTTTGAGGTAAAAGGGTGCAGTGTGCTGCGCTCAAACTCTTATTCTGGTGTTGCCAGAGTGTGGGTTCGAGTTCTGGTCTTGACACTTGGGTCTATAAGCAAGACAGCTGATCGTAATTGTTGCGTCCTTTGTATGGGATATGTAAAGCTAAAGGTCCCGTATGCTGTGCCAAAGAAAGCAAAACAACCCAGGACACTTCGGTATGAGGTGTGTTCGCTGTTCCGGTATGATTGGTTGAAGATTACGTCGAAGCATTTTGTAAACCCTTACAGGTGATTTATCTTTGGTTTTAAATAAGTGTTTTATGGCACTCGCAAAGTTAAAGCACAAAATGCAAAGCTTACCTCTTGTTAATTTTTTAAGACAGCGACAGAAATTGAAAAACTTACGGGAGAAAATCTAAATTACAAGAGCACAGTAAATTAGGAACTATATCAACTACTGGGTTGACCTTTTTTGGAGGAATCTTATTTTGCAATACAGCACTGCAAAGAGTCATTGAGCAATTATTCCATTCAAAACAACACCATGCAACTAAACAGCCCTATTAAAAAACTGATGGCCGGAACCTGCCCGTTTCCCTGGTTGTCAGTAGCTTTTAGTCAAGGCGCACGCGGCGGCGGCACCCCAGATGTGAAGCACGAACAAAAGACCAGCGCGAGCGGCGAATCCGCGAACTCGTTTAGCAAATCAGTTATTCATGATCATAAAATATTTATATATTCATTTTTTTAAAAAACCAATCACCGTCAGCTGGATATTAGACTCTTCTATTTTTAGATGGGTAATCCTGTCTGGCAAGCGTTTATTTTAATTTGACAATAAATAGAATAAAATAGGACGATTTGACAATTTGGGCCCAGTATTAGGATATATGCATGTATAAGAGTATATTGAATATGGAAAATAAGAAATCATGACAAAACGCAACATAGGCCTAGCCTGGCTATGCATGATCTTGCAATTGGTGAGATAGGAATCGTCGTGCAGTATCCACGATTGAAAACCCCGGCCGGCCGTGTCTTGACCCACCTGTGGTGAGAGATTTAAATATACGTTCCAATACATTTCTAATAGCATGGAAACTGCTGTGGCTTAAGTTCACCGAAAATTTTCATTTGTTGAGAGCAGCAATGCTATTGCTTTGCTGAAACAATTTATCGTCGATACTGGTGTGGTAGTACAGTGGGCAATTGTAGTCGACATCTCGCTAAAAATTTGCATCAAATGTTCATGTGACGTCATGCAAATAATTGTGTCTTCTTATTGGTCATTATTAAAGCGAGCTTATGCATTATGCAAAACATTTCTCCTACCAAAATCGGTAGTAAAAAGTACAGAAAAACATTAAGCCCCAAAACGAGTTGGGAAAGCGCTCGCGGCTTCGCAGCTCGCTCTGGTCTTTTTTCGTAGCCTTGACTAAAGGCTAGGTTGCTAGCGCTCGAAAAACAAAATCTCACAGCCGCTTTGCAACTGACATTTCACTTGGAAAATATAATGAGTGCTTTGCCTTGTGAACTATAGAATAATCCAGATTTCATCTCGTTTCTGCGACAATGCACGACGAACCAGATGCAATGTTTGTTTTCAAAATGTATATACAGACAGATCCTGGTCTATTAAAATAAATTCACAATGATCACAAAACAGACACTTAATCGTCCACAAGACACCCTGAAATTTAACAGTATATACAAAAAAAAAATTGTATAGGTTTTCTCGGTCAATTTTGGCAAATGAGCAGCTAATTAAACCACTGCGCCATTCTATTTCGCGCGAAATCGAATGCTTCTGAAAAGGGTCATTCGATTTCGTTTTATGACTAGTCAAATGTACTGTTGCGTCATGCGATTTAACAAAATAATCATTCAATTTAACAATTCAACAAAGCAGCATTCAAATTCGCAGGAGCTCTTTGAGGCGTGTGTTTAGTCATTCAAATTAATTTTTGGGCAGTCATTTCTGGAATTTGTGCAATCTAAAAAATATGCGCTGTCAAACTTTTGTTTCCTTTCGATTGTTAAAGGCATAAATACGGTTTATTTATTGGCACTTGAGTAACTTTGCCGATGTACTTCGAAAACGAGCTTTCGCCACAGCTTTACACGCATATTTCTAGAAATGGCAGCTAAATAGGGAACCAGGAAAAACATAAAGGAACATTAGGTCTTGGTCAGTTAAACCGATAAAGATCCCCGAAAAAAAATTCAAGAAAAGAATAAAGAAGAAAACAAAGACGAAGAAAAATCTAATGGGTCCCATGTAAAATCTACTGGAAACATAAATAAAGAAAAAATATGGTTTGCCTGAATTGAAGTGAATATACGAAACAGTTGCCTAGTACTGTTTTTTATTCGCATTTCTTTATCTTACTTATTTGAATTCTCATTTAGCAAAATTGATTGCCTCTTTACGAAATTGAAAAAAATAAATCAGTAAAAATCTCCAGTCGAACCAGCGTTGCTAAATTGAATGATGATTGTGCGTCCCGAAAAAGAATGCTGATATGCTAAATTGAACACAGTGCTAAAGGATTTTGAATGCCTCAAAACGAAATTGAATGCCCGAATTCTGAATTTGAAACGCAGTAAAAACTGGAGAGGCAAAATAGCTTGAATTCCAACGCACGAAAATTAAATTGGCTGCTCATTTTCCGAATTTGACCGAGAAAACCTATATCATTTTTAAATACCCCTCTTCTAAATAACGTGAATGACTTTGTGTAGACACTGATATGTTTCGCTTGGCACAAGCTTGCCTCATTTTTAACAAGTGGCTGGGGAACGATCATTTTGGAAACGACGCTGCGAAACGTCCAACAATTTGTCAATACTAATGTTAAAATTGGATTGTCGCGACATTAAAGGCATGGCAACATGATTGATGTCACGTGACGCGTGTTTCACCAATCAAATGACGTCTACGTATAATAGCCTATGTGGTATAAATATTCAATTATTGATGGTTCATAACACAAGCACTGCGCTCATGATCAATCTTTACACAAAGATTCTCCAAGGATAGAAAAATGTATGAGAATCTGTTTGTCAAATCGGTCGAAAGAGATGAAAAATAATTATTGAATTTAGAAGTCTGACTCCAGCAATCGTCTGCAGTAAATTAGACACAAATTATGACGCAGCAGAAACACTATAAACTTTCAGTTATTGTAACCTAAGTTCGAAGTTTGCCGATTAAGTTTGATATAACCCGAGGCCCTCTCCTAAACTGGGTTCGATGTTTATTTTCAGTATGATGGACACACACAATCTGCTTGGCTTAAACAGCAGTTTCTTCCCAAAACTAATGAGCAAAAAAAAACTGCGTCAGATTTCCATGCATTAAACATTGATTAAAATAGACAACTTATTAAAAGTGATATTTGTAGTAGATTTTTAAGAAATGAGAACTGTACCATGCCCATAGCCTGCAACCCCCTCCTTCTACAAGCGCTTCCCCGTTTTCGTAACCATGACAACAGTGTGTTTCCATCGAAAAGACAGTTTAATTAAACATCCACATGTTTGTCGAACCCGTAACCCATGTTTTTTTGTTGTCCTTCCAATGTCTATCAGGCTTTTGGGTAGAAATTCCACAAATTGTTCACTAATTTATGACCGTTTGTACTTTAAGAGCTGCTTGAAAACTCACTTATTCAGTCTTGGCTTTGAGTACCGTCGTTAGCAGAGTAATTTTTCCACACTGTCAACAAAATTTAGACTAAAAGTCTTCGTCCGTCACTTTTTAAGACCACGACGATCAATCCTTAGTCATACTTCCGAAATTCACGCGAGCACGTTGCTTGACGAAAAATCACGGTTCATTCAGGCGTCTCAGATTTGTTGAGCATGCGCACTAACACACGCCGTGTGATACATTTCGGCGCGAAATGTCTAGATGCGCGAGGAGTGTTTTTTCTTCTGACAGACATGGCGCACTAAATGATTCTTCCCGCCTTTGCGTGAAGCAAGCCGCACTTTTGCTTGATCCACATTGCAGCCTAATTGGGGCCAAGATCAATACAAGCAATTTGCATAAAGGTCGGACCTTCAGTCTGGGAAGGAGGCAGCTAGCCTTTTTGGCTCACACTCGGTTGCTGCCAAGGCTTGTCCAGCCTAACCACCACCACTCTACAACAACCGGGTGACAAAGGGTGATAATTATAAAGACATAAGGTTGAGCCGTTGAGCATCACAGCTCAGCTGACTTGAGGTCTCTGCACTAAATAATATTATTTGATCGTTTATGTGATAACAAGAATCAATATTTATATTGATAAAAAGGCTAAAATAATCAAATTAGTTGTGCCTGGTTATGAAAACATTCACTTAATTTTTTTTTTGCAAATGACAATTAAGCAACAAGTGGACAAAATAACATTTGACATTTACATCGCCCACAAAAATCACAAGGGATGGTTCGGTTGCTCGTTATGCCCTTGTTGGGGCTAACTATTTATATTTGATATGGGTACCGTATGGGGCGGGGCCTACTCGGATACACCCAATAAGATGAAGAAGAAGAAGAAAAAAAAGTAAAAAATTATTCGCAAAAAAACACGACAGAAACTTGTTTTCGCACAAAACATACAGTTTGTACATAGAGTGCATTGTTTTGGTTAAGTCACGTCTTGTCATTTAGAAGTTTAAATCAAATCCAGCGTACTCTTATGTGACTGTGAACGTGTATTCTTAACATGACCCATATGTAAGCTCGTGGGAATGAATAAAGTTGCAAATAATATACCCTTTTAAAACATTTTTGAGCAGACAGTTTATTCTTGTTTTTAATTGTCTAGCGCTGCTGTAAATGGATTTAAAATGACGTGCACGAACGTGGGTAACGGCTGAAGTAGAACAATGCAGCAAATCCCTCGTCCTTGCACCATTTCCATAGAAACAGCATTGAATAAGTTGAATGGGCTGACTAGATTCCACTGTCACGCAAAGGTTAAATTGATCTTTATAAAAATGAGATGCTTTTGCGTTTGTATTTGCCTGTTTGGTTTCACCAATCTTGTTAAGGACCCTAAATGTCAGTCCTTGTTTGCTCGTTTAGGCCTCACCTCAAATACCGTGTTTAAAGAAACTCAGTAGCAATTTTCAACGGCTTAGTTCAAATGAATGGCATCAAGCATTTTATTATGTTTTTTTGTTTTTGCTTATCGTTTTTTTAATCCTTTAATTTGTCTTTTGTTGTGGGTGGGGGAGATGATAACTTTGATGTTTACTGGCCTCACCCCCCCCAAAAAAAAAACAGAAAAGAAAAAGAAAAACAAATCCCTACCAAAAACACAACTGTTTACTTGCGATTCTGATGACCGATGGGGCTTAAATTTTCACAGGCTTGTTACTATTAGGTCACCAAAAGTTGCGGATACTGATCTACGACCAATGTTGGTCGCTTGCTTAAAAAATACGGTCATACTTTGGTACAAGGAAAATGTGTTTTGGCCTATTTCCCCCCAAAGTGTCTGGCTGACGTGATCCCTTTAATTATAAATTAATAGAAATTATCGAAAATTTGAATGTAAGAAACGATTTACCCATGAATTGATTCTCAGATTTATAAGGGTTGGTGTCCTTCCGCGATTGTTGTGGCCAGAGATGCGGTTAGAGATTTTTCAATTAAAAAAACACACCAAAAAAACCCACGTAAAATGACAAATAAACTGTTTAAACCTATTTCCCCCCAAATGTGCCTACTTGTTATAAATTTGGTAATTGTAGTAATAATCCTGCTATATTGATCCGTCCAAGGTACCCCTGTTGATTGTACGTCAATACATCTATATCGAACAATTTGAAACTTGAAACAATTTATGCATGAATTGTTTCTCAGATTTCTGAGGGTTGGTGTCCATTCGTGGATGCTATGGCCAGAGATGCGGTAGTCCGCTGTCAACTCACTAAACGTGGATGGATTCGACGGTCTTGTTTTATCAACAAGTGGGTACTTTATAAGCTGGATTTTTTACAGGTGACTTTTATCGTCTGAAGGCCTTTTGATAATTTGGCCTATTATACAATACTACGCTCACAAAAAACGAGCGATGAACCTGTTTTTAAAGCGTATTTTCTTTGATAGCATTAGGTTACCAGTAAACTATTTCAAAGATGAAATCGGGTCAGACTAGGCATAAACATGTCAACAATGCAGCATGAAATAGTTGTAACAAAGTTGATGGAAAATTACCTTGAGTTATGTTGCTTTTGTCAAAATCAGGTCAAACGTTGGGGAGAATCAATTGAATACCCAGTTGTTACGTCGCATGCATTTGGTGTTTACGTGTTTAATACTACTCTAATGGGCTCTGTATATAGCACCGTATAAAACCAAAGGAATGCCGTTCTAGGGTTGAGATTTGCGTTGTGTGTGCTGAGGAGAGTACTGTTTTCGGGTGGGTGTGAACCACTGATCTCTATTAGTCAGTATAATAGAGATCAGTGGTGTGAACCAGCGGACGGGGCAATCGTCGAGGCTGTCGTGTCCAGCCCGTATGAACGGGTAGCGGTCCGGCAGGTGTTTGAGGCCCACCCAACAACGCAAATTCTCCCGGGAATCTCGGGCCCGAGGATATGCATTGTTGAAGACGGAGGCATTGTAAGTAAATGTAAAGTAACCGAAATGTTATTTAATTAAACTGGGTTGTTCATTAAATATGCAACTTTACACGAATCCAGTGTGATTATAGAGTACTGGTTAGGCTAATCACGGAAACTGTCGATTTATGAGGGACCACTGTTTATAACTAGCCTTGGTGTATTTTGCTTTGATTGTGTGGCTTTGCTGTTGTTGAATTTAATTATTGAATTAAAGTATGTGTAGTAAGAAAGTGTTTAATATAACATTTTCAGGAGTTCCCGTGACGCTAACCTTACTGGGTCGAACCGTCCTGGGGTGTGGTCAGGGTTGCCGCAACATTCCACGGGGAGACTCCACACGCGGCTGGTCTACTTTTCTAATGGGTTTTGGTAACAAACAATTCGTCGGGCAGAGGTGCCACAAAGAGTTGGTCCCCACCAGTTTTGTCTCTTATATTGTATTAAATCCACAATGTATATTTATTTATATTAAATCACCCATGTATACTTGCTTGTGTTAAATTTAAAATGTGCTGGTGTACCCGTTGAGAAGGAATTGAAAAGTGCAAAACCTTAAGATTGTGCAGACTAATGATGTGGGATGTTTATATTACATCAATTATGTTCTTTCGGCATTTCTAATCTGTTGTCACGTTATTCCGTTCATTTGCCTGAGTTGTCTGTCGGTATTGGTCTGAGTGGAGTGGCGCTAGGGTCCGCTCCGCGACAATAGTAACGTCGAAACATTAAGGTTAGTGAACAATTATCATTATTTGTTAATTCATCGAAAGTAATTTTCAATTAAAACAAAAGATATATATAAATAAATTTACCCCCCAAAATAAAATTAACAAAACACAACAAAAACAAACAGTACATAGCTTACCTTCAAACAGGTGTATGAGTAAACCCAGCCTCTTTTGTTCACCAATCCCTTAGAGTCATCGTAATGTGAAGCAACGTTGAGCTGACACTGACCCGATGTTATCTCGTAGTTTGAAGATTCACACCAGCTGAAGTCTTTGCAAGCAGCGTGGCATAATTTCTGTGTTTCGGTCTGAATGGTTTTGTCTTTGAAACCCACTAATACAGAATCAATCATAACGCACCATTTAGGAACTATACACGGATCACGAGCCGCGATTGCAATGGATGATGATATCGCTAGCATGAGTACGGGGAGAACGCACCGAGCTCCTCCGACGGTCTCCATGGCTAGTCTGGTGAATACTCCGACGTGACACCGATAGTTTTCTTGACGTTCAACTGGTTGCATTACTATAATGAGGTATGTGGAGGGTGTGGTAAGTATGGCGTCATTCTGTAAACCAATCAATGGTGGCAGAATTTTAGACCAGATTGGTTGCAAACTGTTGTCAAGTTTAACTAAGTTTTTTTCCCCATAACCATCTGCTGCTGACGGTTTAGACAATGCATTGCGGCTGAAGAGTTATCCGATCTACTAGTCTTTCTATACTTATCCTATTTAATCGTTTATGCTAACTAAAAACAAAACAAAACAGTTTTTATATCTACTTTAGTAAATTCATTATGTTGATAAATCATAACCTTTCCATGACATTTGTACAATACTTTGATATAATCACCTTATCTTGCTCGATTAACCTGAGAGGCGATCATTCAGTGCCCTACAAAGAAAAATTGCCTCTTATGAGACCAACATGGACTCTCATTTTGGGTTTCACTTGCAGCCTATACTCATTGTTATTAACAACGAAATATCTGCCAAAATCTTTACTTCTGTGTGTGAGTCTTGTGCATGTTGATAACATTTTCATATAAAGCAAATTACGAAAAGCTGTTAATAATTCTCGGAACCAGCGCAATGGCTGTGAAATCTTACGTCACGAACATTAGTTACGCCCACTGGTGCGGGTTAAGTCCGATCGGGCAATGGTTCTACCGAGCTTCGTCAAACTCAGAGGTCAATGTTTGAGGTCAATGTTACTGATACACATCGGCAAACCTTCCCCCCAGTTTTGTAGCAGTATTTACCGCTGCAATGCTTCAAGGTTTTATACATGATTGGTATGGATAAAAACATCATTGTTTAATTTTAGTCTGAAAGCTTGAAGTTCATACAAGAACCGATTTCAAATGTTTCCCTCTGAAATAAACTATATCTGAAAACTTAGCAAATACACAACAGCTGATTTTGGATGTTACAACCAAACTTAAGGACAATGTGTTTACATGCTGAAAATTGTGTACGGTTCTTCACTATTTTCTTCTGACTCGCACTTGAGATTAAGCCAAAATTTTCACAGTTTTGTTATTTCATGTATATGTTTGATCACACAAAACATGAATTCTGTCTGCGACATTTTTGTCAGCTCTACCAACCCTGTATAATACCTTTGGGAAGGGGAGAGATGCAAACGGTTTCAGCTGTCAAATTGTCGTTCCACTAATAAAATAACCCATCCAGGAGGGGGGTAGAGGGGGAGAGAGGGGAGAAAGAGGGGAGGGAGAGAGAGAAAGAAGAATTGGCTAACAAGTCCGTAATTACGGAAATGGTGTACTTACCAATTATTGGTGAGGGCGCTGTTGATCGGCTGCCAGTGTTTTTAATGTGTGCTGCCGACGGTTATTTTAAATCCTGAAAAATCTTCGTGCTTTTTAACCATCTAGTTTCTATCTTAATTGTAGTGATTCTTTGAACTGTTTCCTTCCTCTGTAAGGTGGTACCTTTTAAGCAAGGCAGTTTTAAGACATTCATACTCTGAGGCTTCAGAAACAGACAGTCTGGAATACACCTCAAGGGCCTTCCCTTTCAAAAGTGCACCGAGGTTAACAGCCTAGGTATTTTCGTGCCAACTTTGTGCAGTGGCGTACCTCTCGAATCTCTGTAGATATGCATCTAGTTCATCTTTATCGTCATCAAATGCGGGAAGCTTTGGGGTACGAGATTTGGAATTTGTCTTATTTGCCTGACCTGTGTTACCTTCTGCTGCTAACATTTCAGACTTAACAGTCGCTAATTTAAGTTGAAGCTCTAAAGCCTCCGTTTCTAGCCTTCTAAGTTCTATTTGAACAGCTCTCTTATCCCTCTCTACATCATCTTTCTCTTTTCTCTCAGATTTCATCCGTTCTTGCTCTCTCTGAACAAACTCTCTCAACTCACTTCCCTGTAAATTCATCTCTTTACCTATGGAAACTAATCGTTCGATATCAATACTTAAACGCTTTTGGGATGCAGCAGCACTGAAAAGCAATTGTTTGGATTGGAACTGAGCAGTCAGAGATCCGCAGTCAAAAGTCTGGAAAATTAAGAAGAAAATACAAATTACTTAAAACCTCAATAAACACATTGGCCTTAGATTATGATCATTCACAGCAAACTAGTGTTTCTGTTTTTACATGACTACCTATTTCCCGGACAAGCCCCCAAAATGTCACAGTCACCCTGGGACGACTGTGCAGTGAAAGACAATAGCTAGTGATGAATGATAGTCTCTCCGACAAAAGTATTGTATTTACAATTTCTATACATTTATTTACAACTGCTGGGGATACTGCCCCATTTCTGGCTTCTGTACAATCAATTTATATCAAGTTCTAATAAACTTAACAATTGAACTCACCGCAACTAATAACAGCGTAATTAATTTCAATCCCTTCGAATTCAATAATTGTCCTAAATTCGACAATGATGTATGTGCATAGAAACTAATTTTGATTATTATACCTTAATTCGTGTGACGTCACAATCTAGAATCTAATAAAACCCAAAGGTAAGTCTCCCTAGATTATACTCAATATTTAAACAAAAAACACTATTACCACAATTCGGTTCTGACTGCTTTTAAAAAACGCTTAGCTTTGCGTTTTACATATTACGTTTATCCCCGATCTACTTCAGAGTCCATGAAATGGCTTTAAGTCACTAAATCAAAGTCATTCGGTGGTCTGGCATCTTTCTCCAATCAAACTCCAACCAAAAGAAATGTCCGAAATAATAGATGAACAAAATTGGCCCACCGCGAAAACATCAAAGGTTAAACATGTCCTTGCGGTGCAGCTTGTGGTGACGACTACAGCGTCTTGCTTTTGTCGCTCTTTCACAATTAAAATGTGTAGGCCCCCTACATCAAACTCTCAAACCTTCCTCGGTCATCTCCGAACATTTACTTGCACTGACATCACACTTGATGAGGATTGTCACCTACTTCTAGGAGGGGGATAGATACCCGCATCATGCCCATCTATAAAATAGTTATTAGAACGAATACAATAATGCCCGATGCTCTCCTTTTGCGAAATACATACTTGTCAAATCATTTCTTTATCTGATTTCTTATTCCAAAAAATGGTTAACTACAAATTCAGAGTATTCATACTACAAGGCTTTTGGAATCCAATGCTTCCGCAATACGACATGAAATATACACTTCCAAGAACAATTTAGTTTTAGGAATTCTAGCTGCTTACTCAACATCCTTAAAATACAAGCAAATTCAACTTACGATTTTCCTCCTGTTTTCCAAATTCAAATTGCCGATCTCTGTCGCTTCAGTTCCTTGCCAATCAATTGCTCAAAAAACAGCCTGAAACATCTGTTTCTGGTAGGCAATAAAATTCAAATTCTCTCACTCTCCAAATTGTATGTTCCTCTCTCAAGAACCTATGTGAGTCTGCTGGCACTCCAACACTCCGTGAAGCCATGGTACTGCAATCAACAGTCCGTTTTAAATTAAGTAATCAGTACTCCGCCATTTTTTTTTTTTTTTAATCTAAAAAAATCCAAGTTCCTCATCTACACCTAGCCAAATAGCATGGAAAAAGTCTTGTTCCCATCCTGGGTTATTTTCACACAAAAACAAAACCATCAATGACCTGCTCTCCCGGAATTCCCATAGGAATTGTACAGCAATTATTTATCATTGGGGCTAATGGCCACTGCTAGGTGAATTGAACCATATGGTTTTCAGATGGCTTCTGAAATAATTAATTTGTGCTTGAATATGTTTGATTTAGTAAAAACGGTCTATATGTTAAAGGTTTTGGGCCATTTGAAAGTGATTGGGTTCTCCACAAAAAAATAAAATAAAAATTACACGCAAATACACAAACGGACTGTTGACTGCAGTCCGATGGCCACACGGTGTGATTTGTTTTTGATGGTGTCACGCAGGGTTAAAATCTTGGCATTCCACAATCTTCATGCAAATAAGCTAAAATCTTTTATTGCACACCATACATATTCACGTGCACCCTGTGTGAGCACACAAATACAAAGGAAAGTGAAGGAAGTGGCTCCTGCACCTCTATTCATAAACAAAATTACACAATTAGCATAAGAAGAAGAGTTCACCACCTTTGAGAGAAAAAATACATATACATAAGTATATCAGCCCCTGTAAAATAAACACCATACTGATTAGAATGGACCTAATTTTGACAATTGTGGGCTTTGTTAAATTTTTGATGTATACATTTCGGTTTTTGACTGTTCTACTAATTGGCAGCCATGACAGTTCGTGCACTAATGCATGTCTTAGTCATAAGTCAACTACTGTCACTGGGGGCCTATCTTTCATTTACTGACTTTGGACCCTCAGCAAATCGTCTAGAATTTCATCTTAGTAGGGTTCTACAAGAGGTATGGTTTGGACACGAGTTGGTGCGATTCTGCAATCGTCTCCATGCATGTCTACTGACACAATACCGTTCCGGGTATGCTTCTGTAATAAGAACACCATCGGCTAACTGGGGTAAGCATGGCTACACTTGCTTAGCTGTACCTGGTCACGATCCTTCAATTGATTTGACTTTATTTAATGATGTATCCCAAAACCCAGGCCCTGATGGACAGCACCCACCAATGGAGAATAAACACTCCGACTTGCCAATCCAAAGTCAAGGCCAATTTAAATATTCACAGACTGAGCTTCTTAGTTTGCGACGTACAAGTTACTCCACTAACTCTCAAACCCTTCATCAACTAAAGTTGTGTGGTCTCCTAAGATATAGAGGAAAGCATGCTGGTCGACGAAGAATTCCGGTAGTCATCTACCGTTTTCCACGTTATACAGTACACCGTGAAGATGGACCTTCATATCGGAGGCTGTATCAAAGGGACTTAAACTTAACTCCAGTGCCATACATGCATATTCCACGTCACCCGGTAGATATGACTTTGCCACCTTTGAAGTTGTGCTGCCTGAATACAAGGTCGGTAAAAAGTAAATCTGCTGATTTCTTGGACTATGTTTCAACTAGTAGGGCCGACATATTTGCACTGACTGAAACTTGGTTTACCGAACTGGACACAGTTCATAAAATTGAAATAACGCCACCTGGTTTTAAGCTGAAAGATCGTCCACGGACCGGTAGACTTGGAGGAGGAACAGCTGTTGTTTTTTAGGGAAAACATGCACATTTTTGTAATAACTGAATTCGAGTTTCGATCTTTTTAATACTCGAATTGGATCATCACGTATGGTAACTACTCATTGAGGCTTTCACCATTTATAGAACACCTTATTCAACTAATCACCCGATTACCACCAGTGTATTCTTCACCGAATTCATGACTTATTTGAAATCAATTGTGCTGTCTTCAGAACCACTCCTCAGCACAGGAGATTTTAACATTCACATGGACGTAATTAACAACACTGATGCTGTGCATCTGTCTGAAATCCTTGAGACATCGGGACTGCAACAACATGTCAGACAATCAACTCATGAAAAGGGGCGCGTACTAGACTTAATCATCACCCGTGTTTGTGATGATGTTGTAGATGGTGTTCCAATATCAGATTATTTGTTTTCTGATCATTTCTCTGTCCTGTGTAATTTAAAAAGGGCTAAACCAGCATTACCGGTTAGACAAATTACATTTAGGAAATCTAAATCTATTGATATTGACTCACTGAACATTGATCTTGCCAATTGTAATTTGTGTTTGAATCAAAGTATAGGGATTTTGATGATTTTGTCCACTGTTATAACACAACTCTTTCAAAAGCATTTGATTGTCATGCGCCTCTGCAAACGATTACTGATAGACCCCTTGCATCGTGGTTTAATGCTGAAATTAAAGCTGCTAAGAGGTTATGCCGACAGGCAGAAAGAAAGTGGATACGAACTGGTGAGACCGTGGATTTGTAAGACGAAAAGGAACCATAAAATTTACTTAATGAATCAAGCTCGCCGTGAATTCTATTCTAACTCTATTAAGATGAATAGTTGTAACTCTATAAATCTGTTTAACGCAGTAAAGCAAACTCCTAAAACCACAAACACATATCGTGATGTCTGATTTAGTAATCCTATTCTAGCTGATGAATTGGGTAGATTTTTATCCAGAAGATCACTGATATTCGCTCAAAGCTTAGCTCTGGTACTGACACTCTGTACAAGCTAAAGACACGTATGTTCATGTACCATCTTTTGGAAAATTTTCACTGCTCACTGAACAAGATGTGAGAGCTCTTATTAATAAAGGTTCCAAAATCTTGTTCGCTCGACCCGATGCAAACACAGTTTGTTGTTAGTTGTCTGGATATTTTACTGCCTGTTCTTACAAAGATCATCAATTTGTCTTTAGAAACTGGCGTTTTTGCTACAGATTGGAAGGATACCCTTCTTCTCCCTCTAATTAAAAAAGGAAAATATTTAGATTCTACAAATGTACATAATTTTCGGCCTATCAGCAATCTCCAGTATATATCCAAGTTAACTGAACGAGCAGTATATGAACACATAACTGATAACTCATTGTATCCATTGCTACAGTCAGCTTATCGAAAGAATCATAGCACTGAAACTGCACTACTCAAAGAAAAAAGTATATTTTAATTAAAATGAATTCTCAACATGTTACTTTACTTGTACTCTTGGATCTCAGTGCTGCTTTTGATACTGTAGAACATTACATTTTACGGGGTCGACTGAAGTCTAAGATTGGCATTTCGGGTTATGTTTTAAATTGGTTTAGTTCTTACTTATCAAGAAGGACTCAACGTGTTTTAATGAAAGGGGCTCTTTCTGATAAGTTTGTTGTCAATTGCGGAGTACCACAAGGATCTTGTTCCACTGCATTTTATCATATTCATAATATCAAAAGAATTAGGAAATATTTGTCTAGAGAGGCGTTAATTGTTTTCGTTCACGCTTTTATAAGTGTCCGTCTTGATTACTGCAATAGTTTATTTTATGGTCTACCGGACTCACAATTATCTAGACTGCAAAAAGTTCAAAATGCCGCTGCTAGGCTTGTATGTGGTACGCCTAGATGGAGCCACGTTGCTCCCTTACTTCATCAATTACATTTACTGCCCATTCACTATCATATTCAATTCAAAATTATTTTGTTGACATTCAAGGCCCTTCATGACCTGGCTCCAAAGTACATCATTGATATGTTGCATGTTAAAGACCATTCTAACTATTCTCTGCGTTCCAATAACAGGTTACTCTTAAATTACCCAAAAGGTAAAATGCAAAAATCCACTGGGGACAAGTCATTTACTCAAGCTGCACCGACACTTTGGAATGGATTACCCTCTCACATTCAATTGATACAGTCTCTTTCGGTTTTTAAGGCTAAGCTAAAGACTTTTCTTTTTAAACAAGCTTTTGGCTAATTTGTTCTTGTATGTGTAACATTGTTATTTGTTGATGTTGTAGATTTTTGTAATGCGCTTTTGAACATTTTATGGTGAAATGCGCACACTAAATGTGGTTTTATTATTATTATTATTATTATTATTATTATTATTATTATTATTATTATTATTATTATTATTATTATATTATTATTATTATTATTATTATTATTATTATTATTATTATTATTATTATTATTATTATTATTATTATTATTATTATTATTATTATTATTATTATTATTATTATTATTATTGGTACAATAATTATATTCGATTTGGTATTTTAGTGACACAGTTTGGGGTTCCAGTTTTGTCTGTGTTTAGCCAACACCCCATTAAGCAAATGTGATTGTGATTGCATCGTCAATTGCAAATAAATTACTACAAAATAAAACTTAATTTGGACATCTACGCTAAAGTGATCTCTTAATTGATTGCTTAAGTGCGTTAATGACCTTCCGTGTAGTAAAATCTTCATATACATTTTCCCTTTAATTGTCGCTCATAATGGACCTAACCACAATGCATTGCGCATTCTACAAGTTTGGCTATCTCGGTCTCAAGATTCATACAACCGATATATTGGATCGTACCCCTCACGGAATGTGGGGTACCGTCGGAACTCCTTCCTGTATTGCTTTACAGACCAAACACCACAATGACAACGTTCAATAAGATTATGAGCGCCAAACTATAACTCATCTCAAATACCATTGGCGCGTAGACATAACCAAAACACCTAGCTAAGCTATAAACATTATTTTAAAGACCACTTTAAAGCTTTCGGACTTTGTTTTGAGAACGAAATGAACAGGTATAAACTCGTAAACACTACCGATGTAATTAAGAGTAACTGATTGGAATCGATGCAGCTTTCATTAGAATATAACTGGAAATAAATGTCCCAGAGGGATTCCGTTTATTTCGATGCAGGAATCTCAACGTACGTCCATCTTTGCGTCTTCTGCTTGATATGTTTTATGCAGTACAGCAGTAAACCGACTTGTTATCAGCTGGTCGTGGTGCATTTGGGATCGAGCTGTTTATTTCACCCCCTTCGGTGAAGTAGCACTCCCCTGTACTGTTGAAATAAGAGCTACCGCATGACGTCACCTTAGCGTCTCGTCCTTGGGTGTCGATCAAGCCCCAGTTGTCACTACGGTAACCTGCATCGTAGGCAGCTTTCAACTGAGCCAATGAACACAGTTGCATATCACACTGTGCACAACGCTCTCTGGCCTGTGTCAAGTCGGCGCTAGGATAGCTCTCCAGTGTTAAGAAGATCGGGTAGTCTGAAATATAGGAGTTTGAAATTGCCATTAGTTTAACAGTTTAAGTAGCATGTACCTTAAAAACAGTTCTTTTATTTGGACTATCAGACCAAAACAATTCATCCCACAAAGTGCACAGAGTTCTGTAGGCCTACCCAACGTCAAGTTAACTTCTAGGAGAAAGCTCTGGATTCTAAAAATAAGTATCTTGCAGTTATAAAAATTACATCAACACTTAAGGTTGGAAAAAGGATTTTCGGTCATTTTGTTTTTATCATCAATGTATACAGTATCCAGCACGTCTGCAAGAGCTGCATTTTGCTGGCAAAGTTTGACGAAAACATGTTGGGCTGAAATGAAATTGAGAGAAAGGGGAGCGAAGTATTAATTAATTAAATTTAAAAGACAAAAACTTTGGGCCTTACTTTGGTCTAAATTACATGAACTACAGCAGTATCCTCGAGCAAAAGAATCTGGTCGGGGTGTATTTGGGATAAGGCTACTCGTTGCATTTTCCCCTACGATGAGGTAACACTCCTCCGGCCTGTTCAAATAATAGCCACCGCATGACGTCACCTTTGCGTCTCGTCCTTGGGAGTCGATCAAGCCCCAGTTGGCACTACGGTAACCTGCCTCGTAGGCAGCTTTCAATTGAGCCAATGAACACAGATGCATACCACACTGTGCACAACGCTCTCTGGCCTGTGTCAGGTTGGCACTGGGATACATCTCTGGTGTTAGGAATATAGGGTAGTCTGAAATATAAAATTAATTGTAAAATAGTTTAATACAATGTTCTTAAAGCAAAAAACGTGCATTGAAAATAACTCTGGTAGCAATTTTTTGCTCAGAAATTTGCAAAACTTTATGCAGATATACATTTACTCGATAAAATGTATGGCTTACTAATGTGAAATACTTACTTTTATAGAAGTGACAAATGAGGCAACAGTATGCAGATTCAGATGATTCTAAATTGGATGATAATGCAATATAACCTCCAACACCGCCCTCAACGAAAACGTAGCATGTATCGGTTGTGTTGTGGATTCCGTCACACGACATCACCTTAGCGTGTCGACCTAGAGTTTCGATCAAACCCCAGTGGTCATCACGGTAACCTGCATCGTAGGCGGCTTTCAACTGAGCCAATGAACACAACGCCATCCCACACATTGCACATTGTTCTGAAGCCACCGTCAAGTCATGACTAGGAGAAAGCTCGGGGGTTCTAAAGATAGGGAATCCTGAAGTTAAAAACAAAAGACGGGCAAGAACAAATAAGAAAGACACTTTTTTTAATCTATTTGTTTTGCTTGTCAACGTTTCCAGTATTAAATGAGATCGTCTGCATGAATTGTCTTCTTTTAGGTCTTTATTTGTAAAGCTTGACGTCCAAGGTTTAATTTAGTACTGAAATAGAAATGAGAACGAAAGTTTTAATCTCTGCTATTAAATTATTATTATTATTATAATTATTTTTATAATTATAATTTTTAGGGGGACACGATTGCAGCCTTCGTTTTCGTACAACAAGACTAAGTCATTATAAGAAACCGCGAAAACAGTATCAAAACACTCTTAAGAATCCAATGTTCGTCTTTAAACTCTTAAAGCATGTAATGTTCGTTATAGATGCAACAGTAAATATTATTCGAAAGCCAAGCAGCTATAAAAAGTAGGAACCCTTACCGTGGTCCAACTGACATGAACTACAGCAGTATCCTGGAAAAAAAGAATGTGGTCGAGGTGTATTTGGAATAATGCCACTCGCGGTATCTTCCCATACAGTAAAGTAACACTCCCCCGGCGTGGTGAAATAACTACCGCATGACGTCACCTTTGCGTCTCGTCCTTGAGTGTCGATCAAGCCCCATTGGTTACTACGGTAACCTGCATCGTAGGCAGCTTTCAACTGAGCTAATGAACACAGTTGCATACCACACTCTGCACAACGCTCTCTGGCCTGTGTCAAGTCGGCGCTGGGATACATTACCGGTGTTAAGAAGATAGGGTATTCTGAAATATAAAAACAAATATTAAATAGTTTCGATGATTCAAGAGTTATATTCCAGTTGATCTTAAACAGCCTCTAAAAAGGATATCAACCCAAATATAACCAGACCAAAGTTCTTAAAGCAAAACAAGTGCAGTGAAAATAACTCTGGCTGCAGTTTTTTGCTTAGAAGTTTGCACAACCTTATGCCAATATTTTCAATGAAATGTATGGCCTACTAAAATGTGAAATACTTACTTTTATAGAAGTGACAAATGAGGCAACAGTATGCAGATTCAGATGTTCCCAACTTGGATGATAATGGAATATAACCTTCAACACCGCCCTCAACGAAAACGTAGCATGTATCGGTTGTGTTGTGGACTCCATCACACGACATCACCTTAGCGTGTCGACCTAGCGTGTCGATTAAACCCCAGTGGTCATTACGGTAACCTGCATCGTAGGCGGCTCTCAACTGAGTCAACGAACACAACGCCATCCCACACAGTGTACAGTGTTCTGAAGCCACCGTCAAGTCGAGACTAGGAGAAAGCTCGGGGGTTCTAAAGATAGGGAATCCTGAAGTAAAAAGAAAAAAGAAAGAAAAAAGACGGGCAAAAACAAATAAGAAACACACTTATTCTTTTAAAAAACAGTTGTTTGGCATGTCAGCGTTCCCAGTATTAAATGAGATCGTCTGCATGAATTGTCTTCTTTTAGGTCTTTAATTGTAAAGCTTGACGTATTGTAAAGGCTTGAAATAGAAATGAGAACGAAATTTTTAATCTCTGCCATTAAATTATTATAATTATTATTATAAATATTATTATAATTATAATTTCTTTGGGGGACACGATTTTAGCCTTTGTTTTCGTACAACAAGACTTTATCATTATAAGAAACCGCGAAAACAGTATCAAAACACTCTTAAGAATCCAATGCTCGTCTTTAAACTTTTACAGCATGGAATGTTCGTAATGCATGCAACAGCAAATAATATTCAAAAGCCAAGCAGCTATAAAAAGTAGGAAACCTTACTTTGGTCTAAATGACACGAATGGCAGCAGTATCCCGGAAAGAAAGAATCTGGTCGGGGTGTATTTGGGATAAGGCTACTCGTTGCATTTTCCTCTACAACGAGGTAACACTCCCCCGGCCTATTCAAATAATAGTCACCGCATGACGTAACCTTTGCGTCTCGCCCTTGGGTGTCGATCAAGCCCCATTGGTTACTACGGTAACCTGCATCGTGAGCAGCTTTCAACTGAGCCAATGAACACAGTTGCATACTACACTGTGCACAACGCTCTCTGGCGTGTGTCAAGTCGGCGCTAGGATACTCCTCCGGTGTTAAGAAGATCGGGTAGTCTGAAAAATACACTGTACTTTTGATGTTAATTCACGCATTATTACCTCAAAGATTAAAACTACCAATTCAAAGTTGAATGACTGATCGCTAGCAGCTGTTATTTTTTACCATGGAAATAATGATGTCATGGGAAAACTAAAACAACATGGATTTTGGAAATTTCAATATCTTCCCGAACAGGTTTTGAAACGTCACATGCTTATCTTACAAGAGAAACATTAACGGATCTTTTTAAAAGATTTTTTCAACACATATTTTTTATTTTATTGTAAATTCTGTTGATAAAAGTGAATATTGAAGTCACGCACTTCTCACACAGTTAATAACATCCAAACAAGTTGTTTACAGTTTTTTGTTGATAGTTTTTTAATCTAAAAATTCCAAGTTCAACCACTACACCTAGCCAAATAGCAAGCATATTGTCTTGTTGCCATCGGGGATTCTTTTTCACTAAACAAAATCCATCAATGACTATACACTGGCTGTATTAAGGCGTGCCAAGGTTGTTTATTTGTATGAATTGAGTGGGGTAGTGTTGCAAGGATAAATCAGACCTTGGAGCTATACTTGTAAACACGTTATTGTAAACGAACTGTTGAAAACTGTCATATACTGTAAGCTTGTTTTTGATGGTGTAAAGTAAAGTTGTATAAACTCTACACAGACAAAAATGGGGTCATCTATACGTTATATATATTTTTTGCTTTAATTTGTTTTTTTTTAGTCAGAAGAGTCCATACCTAATGGTTTGGGCCATTTGAAAGTGATCGCGTTCTTCATAAAAATGTATACACACTAATATCGAAACGGACACTTGGTAAGTGATCGATAATGTCCGAGTGAGATTTTGTTATGGTGTGACGCTGTTTAACCGGGGCACGAACAACCGTTGTTCACGGTAAACTGTGAACAACCAGGGTTGTTTAGAGTTTAAGTATCTGGTTGATCAAAAATGGTCAAACTTGTTTTAAACGACTACCTTTAAACATCTGGCTTTGTTACAAATAAGACGACAATACGCTAAACAGTTACGCAGAAACATGCATGAGTTGACAAAACTGCAAATTTATTTGAACTTTAACAGATTATATCGAAACATCTGAATGACTTTTGCTTTCAATCAACATATAAGTAATTTATGTGAATTGTTATCTTTTGGTCTGTAAATTAGCAGACTGTCCACCACCATGTAATTAACATTTTATAAAAATTTCGTCCTAAAACGTAATTTTTCTCATTTCAAATTAACTAAAACTTTACGAAAAAACAAAGCAGCCCTTCAATTATAAAAACATAAATTTTCTATTTCAGGTGCAAATTGTGATAATTGCTGCGTGATCTTCACTTATACAGGCCAAAGCTGGTCATCTTTACCCTGCAATTAAATTTCATCCGGTTACTAACTTTTTATCACGAGGTACACAAACACCAGTTTTGCTACAATAATTCACACTAAAATTTTTGAAACAATAATTTTTTTCTAAACAATAAAATATTTGCTGCTTTTTTCACCGCTTAGTATTCATTAGGCAGAGTTTTCCTTGATACACCTGGAGAGGATTCACCGAGCATATAGCCACGATGTGAGGTTGTGATGAGTGCAGTGGGGGTAATTAGGCACGTGCCCCCTATCGATGTTGACGTGCTTCCCAACAAGTGCCCCCATTTGAAACTTGAATTTTTTCCAGCGTGTAAAATTATACGTTTTTCAAGCTTTTATGGAGTATAACTCAATGATTCTAACAATTTTTCAATTAACACACAAACATGTCTTTTGTTTTTACCTCTACAATGGGTGGTTATTTTTACCAACGTCCCGAAAGAACGGATCAAGTCCGCAAATTGTTTGATGACTCGTCACTCCCGCGCGCTCCAAGTGTCCACTGTCCGTCAATTAAAAAGTGTCACAGAAATTCAGCCTCACGATGGTGGTCTTCGTTTGAGTAGTTTTCTCGTTTTCGATACGCGCGAGATTTGCACAGTCTGTAGATAGTACTTGTTTTGCCAGTTGTGAATCTCTGATTGTTATTGAATCTGATTAAGAGACAATTTCAATCAAGCACTGGTTATGAGCGATTGTCAAACAGTTTGGCAATGTCTGAACAGTTTACGCTCAGCTAGGCTTGATTGCAAGTCTGAGATCGCGTTTTGTCTTCATCAGCAATGCAAAACGCCATTTGCCACTACCGCACTGCAAAAACTGGGCTATTATAGTAAAACTCTAGGTAACAAAAATATCACAAGACCAACACGGTATTAATGCTACCAACAATATAGGCATTGGGATATCTAACACTGTGTCGATGTTGTCAAATATAGATACCAAGAAAATCGTTTTCACCCCAGTTTTTGCAGTATGGCTACCCCAACCCGAACTCACAGTCTCAGACTTTCCCTTGGGTGTTTATGATTATTATATTCATAGTTGTACGGGTGCCAGAGAGAGCCAATAAGAAGGCCTCGAATATCACATCATGTATGCCACGTCTATTACCAATAGATTACATTCACTAAAGCTAATTTGGTTACATGATGGAATTTCAAATGTATAACCAAATTGTTGCACATCTTAAAATAGTATAAAATATATATGAATATCACTAAATAAATAACACCCATTAAATACGTCTTTATACCAAATGAAAAGGTGTTATCTATCTATGTTTAAATGGAAATAATTAGTATTTTCTCCTTTGAAGTATTTGTTTTATTTTGAAATTACAAACCAGTGGCGATAGTTATTCGTTTAAAACTGCGAATGAATGGCTTAGCAGCGGCTGCATGTCCATCCAATCTTGTATTTCAGTACTACATCGCGTAGTAAAGAGAATGATTTATGTATATATTCATGTTATCGAAAGGCTTTTGCAATTCTGACCAATCGGATCCTTCCGTCCACTTCTCGATAAGGTGTACACCAAAAGATGTGCATGATTCCAATGTCTGTGATCGAAGGTTAATGCACAAGAGGGCGCTCTTTATAGTGATACTGTATTTCCAAGTGAGGTTTAAAGGAGACGCCATGTAACTACTCTCTCTATTTAAAGCTGTAGTGGCTCTTAGAGGAATTGGTGGTTAACAACTCGACGTTTCGATCAATGTGCTCTGATCGTCTTGAGGGGAACAATGTACTGTATTGGCTACAGGCAGGTACACAGATACCACGATCACAGACTTCAACTACGTCTACACACCCGTGGAATAGTCATTACGGTCGCAACAATAGCCGCTATTTTGATTATGGGGTCGAGGTGTGTACGGTATGAAGCTTTCATATGGATTTCCTTTCACTTTCCTGAAACATTCTCCAGATTCAGAGTAGTATTTTGCGCATGACTTCACCTTTGCGTCTCGTCCTTGGGTGTCAAACAAGCCCCATCGGTCACTATGGTAACCTGCATCGTAGGCAGCTTTCAACTGAGTCAATGAATACAGTTGCATATCACACTGTGCACAACGCTCTCTGGCCTGTGTCAAGTCAGCGTTAGGATAGCTCTCTGGGGTTCTCAGGACGGAAAACACTGCAGAGAAAACAATATAAGTCCACAATTAGAAAATATGGTTAGGTCGATTTGGGGGTTTTCTCCTCATTAAAAATCACTCTTTACGTGATCACTTTACGGACTATTATAGTGTCTTATTTCGAGTAAAACACCCCTTTTACTTGTTATTATTTTTTTAAAGATAGAATAAAATAAAATTAAAACATCAAAAAAACTAAATAAAAATGATATGAAACGACTAAGAAGTGCCTTGGTTGAGCAATCTTGTTAACCTGCCTTTTTTTTAAATGTAAAACAAAAAATGTAGTCATCTTACAAAGTCAGCCTGTCTTCGTATAATAATTTAGCATGTTCCCCTAAAAAAAGATAAGTTCCTTACTGCTGTACCCGGTTAAAATCGTATGTGTGGATTTTTTTGCAATGCTCGTGCATTTTCGATTTATGCCATATCACTTGAAATTACAGTTTTTGTTTGTTGTTTTTTACTTGAAATGAGTCAATAGCCAGAAAACATAATTTTACACTCATGGTTGCTCTACGTGTCTATAACTGGACTTTAACTAACAAATCGGGTACCGGAAGGGAGTCACATTTTATATTTTTAGTGCGCCACCATTCTCAAAAAAGGCATGCATCATTCAATAACAACTCATACACGCGGGAATATAACATTCAAACTCGAACTCAAACTTGGATGTAAAATTTATAGGGTCAAGATACTGCAAGAAGTAATGACCATAGATTGTACTTAGTGTTAATTGCTGCAGCTGATGATGAAGGATTCAGTTTTATGCTTTGATTATTTTTTAATCCAAAAACATTTTATATGAGAAACGAAATATACAAAAACGTTTCTGCTAATTCTGAGGGCTGGGTGTTCATCCACGAATGCTGCGACCAGAGTTGCGGTAAGTATTAAGAGCGCATAAGTACAAAACTGTTAAAACTGTCTTTTAATGGTTAAGTCGCTCTTCAAAAGTCCAAATTGAATGAAGTTTGAATTATTAAAACGCTGGGGTGTTTAAAATATTACTCTCTTATTGGTAGTTATTCTTATTCTTTTTTATTTTTAAAATAGAAAATATTACCCAACAAAAGAGTAACATTAAACCAAAACAAAAGGTTGCCACAGAGAGGCAATTGTTGGATAACAGTTTCGACCGGCGTTTTAGACTAGATCCCTCCCAGCCCTGCACCTTGATTTCCGCTCCTAGGCAATTGTTGGATAACAGTTTCGACCGGCGTTTTAGACTAGATCCCTCCCAGCCCTGCACCTTGATTTCCGCTCCTCGTATCCTCACACGGGTAATCTCGTCTTTGTGTTTGGGTATGGTCCGTACTCAGCAAATCCTGGAAATTTGTTGATTTCAAAAATGAAAGTTGATATATACATACTACTGGGGAATAAAGTAAGCAACGGAAATGCAATATAGGGAAACAATCTGCTCTCGATCAGGCGAGAAACAAAACAACAGCAATAACAGCATAAAGGTTAAAATAATGTATAAGGCTATTATTATATAATACAAATACTGACAAATCCCCTTAAAAGCCCCCCCCCCAAAAAAAAATAAATAAATAAAATACTGATTTAATGCAAATTAGCTCCTTTTTGGCTTTTTCGAAAGTACTTTTTTGAGTTCATTTGATTTTTTTTCTTGGTCTTATCTTTTTTCTCAAGTTCGTCTAACCACATTTCTTTAGATTTGTGTTTTTTCGTTATGGCACTTGGGTAACTTTTCCGACTTGTGCTCTATTGAATGTTAAGACCTCCTACTAAAGGTATGTAACGAAATATGACGTCATGATGACATCACTGGTAGTCAAATTACAAAGCTGTCAACAAATATTTTTTAAAAACCAGTCATTATTCAACCATGAGAGTGAAAGCAACTACAACAAGATTATGATGGAATTGGTTTTAATTGTGTTCATATATTTATAAGGGGAACATATTAAACCTTTGGAAACTGAAGTAAAACAAAGTTGGTTTGGAAAGTCTTCATATACAATTTTGGATTTTGATTGTATTTTAGATAGAACTACTAACCCTTATTGTAAAACCAAAAGACGCGTGTCTTTAAAGTCTTCGGTAAGTATCTTCTCGTTCCCATGATATATGGCCAATTCTATAAACATCGATGACATCAATGTGACACATTTTTAATGAACTTCGTTGCAGGAAATTTGAAAAAAGAAAAGACCCCCCTAAACAAACGAACAATTGTTTGGACACGTTTAAATATTTCTCTGTGCATGGCAAAGGTCGTGGGTTCGAGTCCGACCCAAGTGCTATGCATTTAAATATTTTGCACAGAACTTGGGAAAAGTACAGAGTAAATAGTGCTTTACACGCACCGCTGAACGGGTAAAAAAAACACCAAAACTTTATCCCCGGTCAATAATTGTAAAATTGGATACGATTAATACGGAACAAATGTTTTAATGCAGAATGATTTTAGAAGGAAAACTGTTGCCTGAGAATAACTTTTAAGTTTTTAACCTACCACAAAATGACCCAATTGCGGTTAACTTAATTTTAATATATTTTTTCGGTTTATTCTGCACAACCTGCGAGTATTTATTTTCAGTTTTCGCTCCTAATTTTGTCAAAAATATGCCTGGCCCCAAGCGAAAACGAGGAGAAAGTTGTTTGTATCACTTGGTTCGCAAACCCAGCCGGTGAAGAAGGAGGAGATACATCTTCTATCTCGTGTTCCTAAAACCCAGCCGGAAAAAGGAGAGTCTTTTTTTAAATGTTCTTTTCCCTCAAACGAAACCTAAAAGAGAAGGGGGTGTATTTTGAACTCCTTCTTCCTCAAACGATGGTCTTCTTTTGAAAGTTGTGTAGTTTTTCTATAGATGGTCACAAAAACCAATAAAAAGTGCATTACATTGCTCACAAACAACTGGAATTCAATCGTGTTAGAATTGATAACCTCGTTAGATTGACTTTCACAACATTTGGTGCATGTTTTTGAAATTTTGGGGATAAAGCGACAATCGAAAAAAAAGTTACTTTAACACTCCGTTTCGATAGTAGTTGTTGGATTATTAGGTAAATTTGAAGCTGTAAAAAAAAAAAAAAAAAAAAAAAATCCAATAATTCAAATTTGCAGTCACAAACGAGCCCGCTGCTTCCAAATGTTCTTTAGCGTTATGAGATTAAACAAGACAACCAATCAAGTTAACACTCCACTCAAACAGTATTGAAATTTGCAACATTTGTGGTCGCTGGTGGGACCAGTAACAGTAATGTATAGGTTAATAGGAGTAATAAAATGTTGAGAGAGAGAGTAGTTTTAACGAGCGGAATGCGAACTTGGGAACAAAGAATACATGAAAGACAGAAAAACCACAAAGAAAGCGATCATGGTTTGCATTGATTTTGCTTGAAAATTACAGAACCACCTGTCTCTATGAAAACCAATCTAAATCCGTTTGATGCCATTTTCCGATTGCCTCCAAAGCAGCCATTTTGATAAAAAAAAATGGCCGCTAGATTTTTGCTGCGAGAAAAAAGAAATATGCTAAGTATGTCTGAATTGATACATATTTTTATTTGGTGTTATTGCAATTTTCGAGCTTTTAACACTTTACATTATATACTTCGGCGGCCATTTTAAATTTCAAAATGGCCAATTGGGGGTAATGCATGTACCTGTAAGATATTGTATTTTTAAATAGATATAATAAGTCAAGCTTCAAAAAGCTTTAGGCGTCATTTAAAAGTTCTTAATAAAAATGGGTTATGGTCGAATGTAGGAGGGACGAAGGAGGGGGTAGTGAAAGAAGGGGGAGGAGTCATGTTATGTCTACTTCTAGGCTTGTAAGCATTCTGTTTTTCTGTAATGATTAATTGACAAGGAACTGAGTTATTTAAAATCCCAAAGAAGATGATATAGGCATATAGCTAACTTTTTCTATTTTTCTCGTTAGAATGTAATATGTTGGTAAAATATGAAAGCATGGCTGAAACGAGACCAAATATAATACACAAATACAAAGAACAGAGCTGGGGCAGAAGACAAGAAGAGTAAGGATGGAAAAACAAGTCTCGTAACTAAATTGGTAACGTTACACTGTTGATGTTGAATCGTTGAGAGAGACAATGTGCACACTACTCACCCTTGTAATATTGGGACTATTTTGAGTCTTGGAATTAACCATCGTTTGGTTTGTGCGTTGAGTGTAAATTCCATGGAGGAGTTTAACAATCTAAAAAACAAAAAAAACAAACACCGGGTTTGAGCCGAATATACGGTATTTACGCGTTAGTCGACACATGGTGCAGATGACTGAGCAGTGCGTCATACATGATAAATGTTTTGGAATACTGTTTAAAAGGATCACAAAAACACAATACCCTTAGATGTTGATTTTTGAAAAACCAAGAAAAATATATCCATAGATGTTGATTTTTTACAAACATGAACACCTATTTTATCCTTAGGGCTATTTTTATGACATCTCTGGAAAAGTAGAGGATTTTAATATAGATCCATGTCCAGGAACCAATTATGATGATCTCTTCATCATCATTATCATGTAGGTCTGTGTGTAACTAATTAGCTTCATGCCCCTTTTATAAATAAGAGGAGAGACCGCCAGCATAGAGCTGGATAGCTCAGTTGGTAGAGCACCGGTACGTTCATCCATTCCAGCCATTTTTCTTTGTTAAAACCCGAAATATTTTGTATAAATAACATAAGCAAAGCAACACTGTTTTTTTTCTGATCGGCGGCACTGTTGGATCTCGATCATTGAAAAAAGGGCGGAAATCAAACTGTAAATGAATGAACATTGATTATTTAACCCGGTTTTCTAAACAGTTTGCAAAAACATTAAAAAAAGAAGAAGCCTGTGTTGCTGTTTCAAATAAATAATATCACTTCCCTATTGCAACTACTACCAACTCTGATCTAACTGTTCCTTGATTTGAACCAAGACCATTCAACAATGCTCATTAGGCACAATTGAAAACCAATTGTGAAGTTCGGAATTTTTTTTACTTGGACCTTGTTTTTTCGGTGGGAGTTGGCATTCCATATACAATTTAGAAAGTTAAGAAAACACATGTCGGTAAACATTTTGTAATTTAACGGAGGTAAAATTTCATAACGATTGTTATCTGCACATTCCAAGTTTTTTTTAAATAGTTTTTATTTGATATAATTTTACAACTAAGGGAGGGGGGAAGTGTGTGCATCGAAGTGTGTCTTGCAGAGTGATTGTGTTGTGAAACAGGCAGTTGTTGATGTGTATGAAGCAATATTTAAAGCGAATGTGTAAACCTATATTATACGTAGTCATTAGATAACCTAAGCCATATAGTGTAGAATTTAACACTTTCGCCTTACCCCTTGCCTTACCTTACATGCTCAACGCTTACTTATTGACTTGATTATTTTGTTCGGATTATTGAAAACGTTCAAACATTACTAGTTGTGATGTTGGATTTTTAAGCTGTTGAAACTATACACCTGCTCAAACTGATAATAAATTCAGAATACCACACCTTCCACAGTTTCTTAAAAGGATTATTAATCTGTTCGAATGGATTACTAAATTATGGAAATAGATTATGCACTCATGCAAACGAATTATTATTTTGTTATAACGGTTAGTATATATTATTGTTGCATTGTTTATACTTTGAATATTGAATATACTTAGTTTTGTTTACCCTGACACCAATGTATATTAAGCACTGCACATACACAGTACTCTCCCAGGTTCTGTGACCCCCCCCCCCCTCAAAAACAAAAACAAAACATCAACAACAAAAAACAAAAACCAGGCAAAACCCTCGGATGGTAGTTTTTGCTCAAGGATGTTTATAATCATAATACCGCATTGCAGCCCCCAACCTGACCCCGGGTGTACACGTGACTTGGTAAAGTTTGCAGATCCCCCCCCCACCAAAAAAATAAAAATAAAATACAAATAAAAAATAAAACAAAACAGTTTTTACGCGAAAGCAACTCGGTAGATTGAAAATCTACCCTGGGAGGTTGGTGGCAGTTGCAATGTATTTCAAGTAATTTAAAAAGAAATTAAGCAAAATACACCACCATGTCTGGGGACTGCTTCAGGTTTTTACTGGTGTTCTTTAAATAAAACATGAAGTACCTTCTTGTTATCACTTACCAAAGCATTTACTTTTACGGGGTTCACATTATAAGTTTAAATATCCATATATCTCTTGCTTACCTCCCAGTTAATATAGGCCTAAAACTTATAGAAATAGCATTAATACGTTGTATTATTTGTCTTAGTGTCAAGGAGGAATGAACTCACTATAAAAATAACAGCTTACCTGGCAGCAGGTTTGGGAATAAACCCAGCCTTTTCTTGGCACCAAGCTTCTAGAGTCATTGTAGTAAGTAACAGTGACGAGCTCACACATTCCTGTTGCCACCTCATAGTTTGAAGCCTTACACCAGCCGGAGCCTTTGCAGGCAACGTGGCGTACTTTCTGTGTCTCAGTTGGAATGAAATAGCTTCTAAAACCCACGAATGCAGCATCTATTACAGTGCACCATACGGGGAAAGCAGACGCTTGAGCCGCGATTGTCATACACTTTGAAATCGCTAGCATGAGCCCGAGGAGAACACGCGGACCTACTCCTTCAGTCGCCATGGTTAGTTTGAGTGATCAGCTGCTTAATGTTAACTGTTACATGTAGTGTTATTCATTGCATGGTTGAATGCCTTGTTATTGGGGCGTGAGGCTGGCTGTAAGGCTTACTTGAAGCAAAAGTTAAACTATAATATACAACAATTTACTGCTTCAAGTGCTATTGGTTAAAACTACGACGCCCGAGCGTTCTGTTTTCCAGAGGCGAGGCCGAGAGAAATTAGACCGGCCCGGGGATCACCGAGGGAGTCGTAGTTTTAACCATAGCATGAGTAAAATCAGTCTATATTTATAACACCCATGCATACATTGAACCTAGACGTCAAAGTACCAAGAAGCTGTTGTTGCTATTGGTAAAATATATTGGTTGCCATGCGATAGTACATCGGTTGCTATGGGATAATACAACGGTTTCTACGGGTATACTCCCTTGTTTCCTGTGTGTGTAGTACGTTGCGTTTGCGCGGCCGTCTAGTGATTTAAGACTTATGAAAAGGCAACATCTGTGCAAGGGGTGTTCTAATTTCGCCTCAGAGTTAACTTGATCAAAAGCGCATTAATCAGCACCTCGGAAAGTGGTCACGTGGGATGTCATCTACAGACTGGCTATGTGATCTAGTGAATACATGGTCCCTTAACAAGCATTCTGTGTAAAACTTATGTATGCACTGTGCTTGTCGTGCGGGGAACTATGAAATCCTGTTTGTTTTGGTTCTTTATTTATGATTTTTTGAATTTGTATTTTTATTGCCAGATTGTGGTGGGTGCACGAAGACAATGCATCAGTTTAAGGTAGCTGGTTTACGCATGGAACCAACAATATGCAAAGTATGAAGCAGAACACCAATACAAATTACAATTAAACATTTAATGACTATGTTAATTTTCAAAGCTCGTAGTTTGGTTCTTGCAAATAATGCATCAATAGTAAAAGATGTGAAAATTAGGTCTCAAGCACACATTAACAGCCTAAAGAATGACCCTTGAGCAAGATTAGAACAATTCTACAGATATCAGCTCAGCCAAAATAAAAAAAAATCTGATAATTTTAAGCTTTTTGTTTTCGTTAAAGGTAATTACCAAACTTAAATGTTGAAGTTGTCCAATGGTCTGACACTAGCAGCTGAGTTGTTCTTTTGCGCGGGCTTTTCCGTGTTGTCTGCATTTCATTTACATCCTGCTCTTTCTGGTGATTAAATTGCGTGGTCAAAGTCTGTACTCGGTTTCTAAAGGCTGTTAAATATGACTTGAATAGTTATAATCATAAGCTTGGAACATACAGATAAATACATGTTTTTCTATAGCATTGTGATTGTTTGCAATGGTATTTATGTTGTTTTCTTTATTTCTGCTTATGATTGAAGCCTATTAAAATCAAGAGTAATTTTTTTTAAAGAAAGACAACCAAATATTTATTTTAGGTGTGTTATCAAATTAACTTAGTAAATACTGTTTTCTTGTTTTGTTGTTTTCCTTTGAACTGTTTTGTTTTCCACAAGTTGTTTTTTTTGTGATTTAGCATTTTCATATTTACATTTTATTTTAGTCGTATTGTATATCTGAAATTGGTTTCAAAGCAATGAACACGGACAGCCATCTTTTCGTACTAAAAAACTCTACCTAGAGGTGTATAACGTATACCTAGTATAAAAACGAAATTCTTCGTAGAATGTTATTCTTCATTGGCAAATATGACTCAAAAGCCCATACCATTATAAACGAATTTGACACCAGTCATTTGAAAAATGTTTGCTACTTAATGAACCTGAATGGTTAACCATCAGCCTGTTGCTGTGAAAAATAACGAATTAAAAATTTGTAGCAAATAATTTTAAGTGAATGCCGAACTGTAGAAATTGAAGATTCCTTTTTACTGTTGACTGCTGATGCAACGGAGCATTCGTTTTTAAACGAAACTTAGGTCTCCGTTCCTCGTGCAGTTTACGACTTCGCGCTGCGGCTTCGCATTGTTATAGTTATCTGACCTTTATTAAAAAAACCTGGAACCGCCATTGCTATTCTAAGCTGCGTGGCCTATTTTTGCCGGAAGAACTAAAGTTTTTTTTCTCTTTTTGTTTCATGTATATTTTTTAACGAACTATACCTCTCACTTATCTTAAGAAATTTCTGCTTATGCAAAACCTTCAATACAAGCTTTGTCGTTTCTATAAAAAATATATATATTTAGGGGTCAAAACGACCAAAACTCTAACCTAGCATCTTCAACGATGTTGAATTTACAAAATATTTTTACCAAAGAAGAGTATTTTTTTCTTAAGCGCCCATTTTTTGTTTGTTTTTTATTTTAGTGATTAAGACCACCTGACATTATTAAATCAGAATGTTTTCCAATTAAGCTGCCTATTTGTTTATTTACATACCCTTTATTTGGTTACACTTATCTAAACTTCACCGCACCTCGACACAATGTTTACTTGGTTGCGATGTCACAATCTCAGTGTACTACAATCACGTTCCGATAATGATTGTATTTGTACTTTACAGCGCAACCGCAACATTTTCCTAGTCTTAAGAATGGTTCGTTAATTAGAGGTGAGGTCATAGGAAACTCTACATCATACATCAGTGATTTCATGAAAAAAAAGTCCATCCCTAGTTTTCATTAAATACACCAGTATAACCATTTTGTGAATACACAAATGTTAATGAAAACAACGCAAGTGTTTTGTTTACTCAAGGATATCGTGCAGACTGGTGATTAATTTCTTTTGACAAATAAACGTACAAATAAGCAACATTGTTTAGTGTCAAAGTTTTTGAATTAAGTCCAGACTGAAATAGGGATTGGTTCCCCAGAATTATGATCAATATTGTAATTTAAACGTCACAACGATCATTATCGATCTCTGCTGATTACTGTTCCGTATTACGCCAGGCTTTCTTCTCCCCAAACCATAACCTTGGGCCAACTAAAAGCAGATACGATTTCAGAATAATACAAAAGAAAAAAAGGAAGGGGGAAAAAAGGAGAAAAACAAATTCCATACAATGGTTGTCCACTTGAAACGCTACGGTTTCTTGGCTTGAATGGAGTCGTGAGTAACTCCATATAATAAATGTGCAAGGCTGACGCGTACAATAAGTCTGCTTCGTTTCCCTGTTAAATGTTTGGCGACAATAATCAAAACGATTTGCTATAGGAAAACATTTTAACTGTAGTGTTTGGGGATTCGAAAAATTGTTTTGTATAGCCTAAATGGACTTGCAAGTAAGGCCGTGTTAATACTGAGCCGACGAGGCGAAATGGCATTCAGTGTAAATTTCGATTACGGGCTCCAACAATGATATTGTTATGAAGGAGCAAACTTACCACTTGCAATAGTGTCTTGGCACGAGTTTTCTTGAGTTTGATTGTTGGAGATATCCTATAAAAGAATCGAAAATATCTTCATTTAATCAATTGTATTTTTCTGAAAACAATCTTGGTTTTCAATCCATGCACGTCCTCCCTTTGGGAGTTTACACTGAGAAATCTCCCATGCAAGACCCCTAACCACGGCAGCCACTCAATGCTCCTATTTGAAATAAGATATACCGTACAAAATGCATTGAAAAAATATCTTAAAATATCAACCAGTGAAATGACAGCATCATCTACTTCGAAATTCCCCCAGGTCTCTTAAGCGAGATCCCCAGTCTTCTTGACTATTTCAGTTTTGTACAGGATGCTCCCTTCACTATACCATGAATGTTGTATCAGACCATAACAATAATGATAATAATATTGTTTTAATTAGTATACTATTTTAATACAAACATAAATTGATGTCAGGAGCTAAAAAGGTTATTTAGATCACTGTTGCCCTCTAGCGTTTAGCTCTCGATAAACACGGCTAATATAAAAATAGATTAAAATTGTACAACATATGTAAAAAACAGAAACAAATAAGTAGAAAAAAAGGGATGATAAATTAATGCATTGAAAAAAACCCCGTTTATACAATTATAATAAAGTATCAATAAACAATAAAACCAATAAGAAAGCTATACACTAGCACATACACAATGGGGAGGGGGGGGGGGCCATAATGACAGATAACTGGCTCCTTAAAACGAATATCTTAAACATGTTTGACCAAGTAGGCCTAGACACTTGCAATAAAAGATCTATATGGAGCTGTTTGACTAGGTCATCCCATTGTCTAGAAAATGAATGCGTCGAAGCGTGCACTGCAAAAACTGGGGTGTTAAATTGATTCTCTTGGTATCTATAATGTGACAGCACCGACACGGTGTTAATTTCACCATCGATATAGTAATGGGGATAAATGACACCATGTTGGTGTTGTCACATATAGATACCAGAAAGAATCAATTTAACACCCCAGTTTTTGCAGTGTGGTGTAATTTGAAAATAAGAAAGTGTTAACATTCAAGTCACCAACTAAAGTGTTTGTTGACAGTTTCACTCATAACATGTTTACATAAACACTTTGTAATAAAAGAAATAAGACAACAGTTCCATTATATGTTGTTTCAGGAAACTATGGTACGTGAAGCTCTTATTTGAATTGTCTCCAAGTCGCCGTACAGTTTTTTAGTGACACAAATTCCAAAGTGATATTGAGGTAAAACCAAAGATTATAGAGCGCCGAAGGCGTAAGATGCGGAACTGAAGCTTTATCTATTGTTGGAACATGAAATACGCATGGGCGCCATTTCAGCAAGTGAATGTTTTGTTTCCCATTGATAGGAATGGTCATTGTCTGCACTGATCTGCACTGATCTACTGTTGTATCAAAAGAGTTACTTGCCGAAATGGCGTCCAGTGGGATTTCACATTTCAGCCAGAGTTCCGCATCTTGCGCCTTCGGCGCTCTATAATCTTTGGGTAAAACCAACAATTTTTACTGAAAAGAGCTTCTGTGGAGTAACCATGGTAGCCATAGAAACTATACCAAGCATTATGTTCACTCGATTGGAAATAATATCAGCTGCTAGAGCATAGCGTTCGCAAGTCACTTACGTATTTTTTATTTATTTATTTATTTTTGTTTTTTATCCCGGGGGATAAAGGTTTATTGACAACATGTCACCAAATCATACATCAGATCGTTGAAACATACACATGATAAAAGTAAAAGCAAGACACAGCGTTTTAAAAGAGAATTAACACTTAGAACATTAATCTTGGAAAAGAGCGGAGAAGAAATCCCATTTATGATAGAAACTGGCCAACTTACTGTTACCGGTGTAAATAAATTTTTCCATGGCATAATAATTTTTGAGTTCTGTTTTGAATATTAAGAAGGATGGTCTGTTCTGAGACATTTTCCTATTGTAAATATGAAAACGGCAAACTAATAAAATAAGGTTTGTAGCTTTACACTTAAAGTCTGTTTTGCCAAATAGAAAAGCTTCATTGTCAGGGATGATATTTAACTTAGTCGTAAAATTAATCCATGAAACAACTGCTGTCCAAAAAGGAATTGTAACGGCACGTGAGCAAAACAAATGGATAAGAGTCTCCTCCTCATTATTACAAAAAGTACATAAATTAGAGTTCAGCTTGTTGATTTTGAAAAGAAAACTGTTTGTGCCTAGAATTCTATGAACTAGTCTGTACTGGAACCATCTCAGTCTAGTGTCTATTGTGCAGTTGAAAGGAATATTAAAAATTAACGACCATTTAGAAAAACTATAGTCTATTTGCAAACTAAAGTTCCACTTAGGAATAAATGTATAAGTAACTTTCCTGGAGGAGGTCAAGACCTTTAAGATTCCGCTGGAGCCTTTTTTGCCCTCAAAAGGGTCTTGAAATTGAATGGAATAAAATGAAGTTGAACAGTTCCTTTCGTAAAAGGCAAAATGTTTGGAAAAGCAGACTTGATGGCCCTGACCACACCCCCATATTCCAAAAAATTAGCTTTAATATGACATTTATTTCTGAAACCATCTAAGGACAAAAAATTCCCAGCATCATCGACAAGGTTTAAGATATAATTGACTCCTGCCGACTCCCAATGTTTGAAATAGATGCATTTTTTATCAACCTTAATTTTGTCATTGTGCCACAGAGTATTGGTCAATATTTCTTCAGCGGTCTGTGGGCTATGAGCCATGGTGAATTTTGACCATGATGTAAAGACGTTTCTCCAAAAAGGGTTCCCATACGGAGTTTTTTATGTGCATAAAGTAATTTCAGGGAACCGCCTTCAAAACTGGACAATCCAGAAATGTCCATAATCTTGTGAAATAAATGAACCCATCCACAACCATTGTCAGAAATTAGGAGTCTGCGGAGCCAAGTTATTTTAAAAGCGTTCATATATTCTCGAACATCTATCATGCGGAGCCCACCTTGGCTGTAGTCTTGAACCATTTGATTTCTGCTAACCCGGTCGTGTCCCCTCCAAATAAACTTAAATAACATACAGTTTAATTCGTTAACAATACTAACAGGCGGATCAGGGATAGTTAAAATAAGAAAAGTAAGCTTAGACAGAAGCAAAGATTTGGCAACAGTGATTCGGCCAAGCACCGTAAGATTCCTTTTGGACCAACTCGAAATCAGGTTACGTAATGAAAGTATAGTCGTGTTGTAATTGAGTAATAATATTGTTTTAATTAGTATACTATTTTAATACAAACATAAATTGATGTCAGGAGCTAAAAAGGTTATTTAGATCACTGTTGCTCTCTAGCGTTTAGCTCTCGATAAACACGGCTAATATAAAAATATATTAAAATTGTACAACATATGTAAAAAACAGAAACAAATAAGTAGAAAAAAAGGGATGATAAATTAATGCATTGAAAAAAAACCCCGTTTATACAATTATAATAAAGTATCAATAAACAATAAAACCAATAAGAAAGCTATACACTAGCACATACACAATGGGGAGGGGGGGGGGGGGCCATAATGACAGATAACTGGCTCCTTAAAACGAATATCTTAAACATGTTTGACCAAGTAGGCCTAGACACTTGCAATAAAAGATCTATATGGAGCTGTTTGACTAGGTCATCCCATTGTCTAGAAAATGAATGCGTCGAAGCGTGCACTGCAAAAACTGGGGTGTTAAATTGATTCTCTTGGTACCTATAATGTGACAACACCGACACGGTGTTAATTTCACTATCGATATAGTCATGGGGATAAATGACACCATGTTGGTGTTGTCACATATAGATACCAGAAAGAATCAATTTAACACCCCAGTTTTTGCAGTGTGGTGTAATTTGAAAATAAGAAAGTGTTAACATTCAAGTCACCAACTAAAGTGTTTGTTGACAGTTTCACTCATAACATGTTTACATAAACACTTTGTAATAAAAGAAATAAGACAACAGTTCCATTATATGTTGTTTCAGGAAACTATGGTACGTGAAGCTCTTATTTGAATTGTCTCCAAGTCGCCGTACAGTTTTTTAGTGACACAAATTCCAAAGTGATATTGAGGTAAAACCAAAGATTATAGAGCGCCGAAGGCGTAAGATGCGGAACTGAAGCTTTATCTATTGTTGGAACATGAAATACGCATGGGCGCCATTTCAGCAAGTGAATGTTTTGTTTCCCATTGATAGGAATGGTCATTGTCTGCACTGACCTGCACTGATCTACTGTTGTATCAAAAGAGTTACTTGCCGAAATGGCGTCCAGTGGGATTTCACATTTCAGCCAGAGTTCCGCATCTTGCGCCTTCGGCGCTCTATAATCTTTGGGTAAAACCAACAATTTTTACTGAAAAGAGCTTCTGTGGAGTAACCATGGTAGCCATAGAAACTATACCAAGCATTATGTTCACTCGATTGGAAATAATATCAGCTGCTAGAGCATAGCGTTCGCAAGTCACTTACGTATTTTTTATTTATTTATTTATTTTTGTTTTTTATCCCGGGGGATAAAGGTTTATTGACAACATGTCACCAAATCATACATCAGATCGTTGAAACATACACATGATAAAAGTAAAAGCAAGACACAGCGTTTTAAAAGAGAATTAACACTTAGAACATTAATCTTGGAAAAGAGCGGAGAAGAAATCCCATTTATGATAGAAACTGGCCAACTTACTGTTACCGGTGTAAATAAATTTTTCCATGGCATAATAATTTTTGAGTTCTGTTTTGAATATTAAGAAGGATGGTCTGTTCTGAGACATTTTCCTATTGTAAATATGAAAACGGCAAACTAATAAAATAAGGTTTGTAGCTTTACACTTAAAGTCTGTTTTGCCAAATAGAAAAGCTTCATTGTCAGGGATGATATTTAACTTAGTCGTAAAATTAATCCATGAAACAACTGCTGTCCAAAAAGGAATTGTAACGGCACGTGAGCAAAACAAATGGATAAGAGTCTCCTCCTCATTATTACAAAAAGTACATAAATTAGAGTTCAGCTTGTTGATTTTGAAAAGAAAACTGTTTGTGCCTAGAATTCTATGAACTAGTCTGTACTGGAACCATCTCAGTCTAGTGTCTATTGTGCAGTTGAAAGGAATATTAAAAATTAACGACCATTTAGAAAAACTATAGTCTATTTGCAAACTAAAGTTCCACTTAGGAATAAATGTATAAGTAACTTTCCTGGAGGAGGTCAAGACCTTTAAGATTCCGCTGGAGCCTTTTTTGCCCTCAAAAGGGTCTTGAAATTGAATGGAATAAAATGAAGTTGAACAGTTCCTTTCGTAAAAGGCAAAATGTTTGGAAAAGCAGACTTGATGGCCCTGACCACACCCCCATATTCCAAAAAATTAGCTTTAATATGACATTTATTTCTGAAACCATCTAAGGACAAAAAATTCGCAGCATCATCGACAAGGTTATAGATATAATTGACTCCTGCCGACTCCCAATGTTTGAAATAGATGCATTTTTTATCAACCTTAATTTTGTCATTGTGCCACAGAGTATTGGTCAATATTTCTTCAGCGGTCTGTGGGCTATGAGCCATGGTGAATTTTGACCATGATGTAAAGACGTTTCTCCAAAAAGGGTTCCCATACGGAGTTTTTTATGTGCATAAAGTAATTTCAGGGAACCGCCTTCAAAACTGGACAATCCAGAAATGTCCATAATCTTGTGAAATAAATGAACCCATCCACAACCATTGTCAGAAATTAGGAGTCTGCGGAGCCAAGTTATTTTAAAAGCGTTCATATATTCTCGAACATCTATCATGCGGAGCCCACCTTGGCTGTAGTCTTGAACCATTTGATTTCTGCTAACCCGGTCGTGTCCCCTCCAAATAAACTTAAATAACATACAGTTTAATTCGTTAACAATATTAACAGGCGGATCAGGGATAGTTAAAATAAGAAAAGTAAGCTTAGACAGAAGCAAAGATTTGGCAACAGTGATTCGGCCAAGCACCGTAAGAATCCTTTTGGACCAACTCGAAATCAGGTTACGTAATGAAAGTATAGTCGTGTTGTAATTGAGTAGAACCATGGAATGCAGATCAATGGAAAACTGAATACCCAGTATTTTAAAAGTTTCTAAAGGTTCCACCCAGTGTGCATTGATCTTTTCGCATATCTTGCCATCTTGACCTTTCTTTGACCCTATCCAAACCACATTAGTTTTATCTACATTGACTTTTAATCCGGACATTTTGGCAAATGCGTCAAGGATGTTAAATGCAGCAATCATAGATTTAGCAGAACCATCAAGAAATAAAACAGTGTCATCGGCATACTGGGATAATCGAAACTCTTTACCAGCTACCTTAATACCTTTTAAGTCTTTATTATTATCTATCATCATAGCAAGAACTTCTACACATATAATAAATAAATAGGGGCTTAGACCATCACCTTGCCTGCAGCCCCGTTCTATATTAAATGATTCTGAAAGAAAACCGTTCACCAAAATCGAAGACGATGCCTGGTAATAGAAGAGGTTGATCCACTTTTTTATGGATGCACCAAAGTTGAATTTATCAAGAACTTTGAGGATAAACTCATGTGATAGTGAATCGAAAGCTTTTTCAAAGTCAATTGAGATTAGCTGACCAGGAATGTTGTTCGAATCGGTGACATTATTGGTGAAAATATTCGTTTGATGTATGACTTAAAGTCATACATCAAACGAATATTTTCACCAATGAACCGACCTGACATAAAGCCTTTTTGTCGCTCATTAATAATAATTGGTAGACAAGTTTTCAGTCTCTCAGCAATACACGCCGACGCCAATTTATAGGATGTGTTCAGGAGAGAAATAGGACGCCAATTTCTTTAAAAATTGCCGGGGTTTGTCCCCTTTTGGTAACAAAGTGATAATGCTGTATTTCTGAGTGACTGACAACTTGCCCGAGAAATAAGCGAAGTTAAGTGAACGTAAGAGGAACCACGATAAATCAGGCGAAAAGAATTTATAAAATTCAAAACTGAACCCATCGGAACCTGGGGATTTACCATTCTTACTATTCTGTAAAGCTCGCATAAGCTCTACATGCGACAAAGGACCTTCCAGATTATCCCGCATTGTATCTGTAAGAATAGGAGCATCGGCTTTTGTTGAAAATATAATTTAAATCAGCCAAGTTATTAACATTCCGGTGAGACTACTTTTGTAGAAATTCCTGGCTTCGGAAAGAATTTCATTGGATTTGGTCAATCTGGAATCTGCATCATTAACAACACAATTGATAGATTTACTAACGAAACTACGCTTCTCCATATTCAGAAAATACTTGGATGGTTTTTCTCCGCATTCCATCCACCGTGTTCTAGATCTAATAAGTACACCATCCATTTTGATTTTACGAAGATCTACAAGATCAGCTTGTTTAGCACTTAAGAGATCGATTGACTCAATGTCACCTTCGGCCACTTTATTAGAAAGAATACCAATGTCCCTTTCTAGAGAAACCTCTAATTTGTTGAACTCTTTCTTTTTTCACGTGGAATATGAAATAGTTTTAGACCTTATTTTCATAAGGAGCATCTCATAAAATGTCTGATCATTAATGGTGAACTGAATATCTTTAGGATGAATGCTCTTAACATTAGAGAGCAAATAGGGAGAAGCAGCATATTCGCCTACCAAATCAGAAATAACATTTCTCACTAAAACAGAGTAGTTTTTATCCAGTAACAGAGAGTTGTTAAATTTTCAATAACCGCTACCACGTTCTATTTTGGTCAAGTCGAGAGTAATATCAATGATAGAGTGATCAGTTCTATACCCTGGTTTAATGTCACAACTCGACAGCTTGGATTGAAGCTCGGAGGAAAGTAAAAAGAAATCTAATCTCGATTGCTTTAATGTTTTATGTTGTCTCCAGGTAAACCTCTGAGTGTGAGGGTTGAAGATACGCCACACATCAACCAAATCTAAATCACTGCACATTTCCAAAACTATTTTCCTTGCCAGGGGGTTGTTGATACCTGTGTAATTGACGTAATCGATTAGATTATTCAAAATTAAATTCCAGTCCCCACATAAAATATTATGAGTGTTGTCCATATCACTCAAGACTGTGGCAATATCACTATAGAAATTCGGGTCGTCTGTATTGGGACCATACAAGTTAATGAGAGTCATACTGTAATCACCAATTTCCAAATCAAGCACAAGCATATTACCATTACAATCAGTCTTGACGTTCTTGACCCTATACTCAAAATTATTATTAAACAAAATAGCCACACCTCGAGCATTACCCTTAAAGGAACTAAAGTAACAGTCTAGGCCCAATTCATTCTTAACAATGTCTTCCATGTCCTTATCAAGATGTACATCTTGCAAACAATAAATATAATATTTTTTAGACTTAAGGAAATGAAAAACATCTCTACGTTTTGCTTGGTTGCCCAAACCTCGGCAATTCATCGAGGCTATCGAGAGATGGCTAGGAGACCTCGTGGCCATAAAAATGAAGAGAAAAAAGGGAAAACATTTTACTTAAAGTGATACATGTCATCGCTGGACAAACCGAACACTTTTTGTTTTTAGACCAAAGTAATTGCAAAGGAAACGCCGTACATATAAAGCACACAAACACGCTACCCCGGGGTTTTGCAGTAAACAAACCCGACCCCAAAGCCCAGAACCCACCCCAAACGAAACCCACACTCGTCATCTAGGAAAAAATCCCAAACAACAGAGAGAAAAAAAAGGGAGAAAAAAAAGGGGGGGAAAGGGGGAATCCAATAAATCAACCAAAGAAACGCCTCCTGGGAGTTTAAGGTGGAACAAGAGAAAGGCGCAAAAAGGCACTCCGTATGCTCCCGGGGGGAGAAAGAACAGTAATTATGAGATTACACCCATGCCCGACCATTATATTAATGGAAGGGCAACAATAACATTACAAGAACAATTTTATCAAATATGCACACACCCGAAATGTTCTGAATCAAGGCAAATAAAGTTCGTTAAAGAAATAATCTTTAACAGTCTTTGAATGGGAAGACCTCCCCGCTGCCGTGTCTCCAACGGCCTGCGAAGAAACGGAGCTTGGTGCCATTTTCATAGAGGGTCTTGACTTGATCTTTCCATGTCTTTTTCTCCGTCCAGTCTTGTAGAGTAAGATCATCTATAATGAAATAAGATTGACCTTGGAGAGCTTGTCTGCATTTTTTCATGATTCTAACTTTATCTTGGTAAGACAGGAGTTTGACGAGAATGTGGGCCGGTTTGCCGTCAAAGTCCTTACCGTCCCGGTGAGCCCGTTCGATGTTCGGAGTTTCCCAGTCGAAACGGGATCGTAGAATATCTGCAACTTTATCGGCACAGTTCTCGTTGACGGACCTCTGTACCCCTACGACTCGGAAGTTATTTCGTCTGCTGAAACGCTCCTGCTTGTTAATATCGTTATGCAGCTTGGCCAGTTTATTCTTCATGGAAGAGACCTCTGAAGTAACAATGTTCAGAGATTTTTGCAGAGCGTCTTTGGAGGTCTCAAGCTCGATGATTTTATCACTATTAAATTGGATGGAGGCTGCAGGCTTCACTTCCAGCTGCCGCTGACCTTCAACGATTTTGGAGAGGGTAGACCTGACGAAAGCCTCGAAGTTCTCGTCACCGTTGTGCCGGCCATCCAGCTCGGGAGATTCATCCCCGGACGAGGTTGGGTTCACGCTCACATGGGCTGCCTTGGGTCCCGTTCTTTTCCTCCCTCGTTGTTTGAGTGGCATGGTCGCGTTGCTCGTATCGATGGGTGGTGCACTTCCTTGCTTGGGTGATTTTGAAAGCCCGGAGCACACCGAGAGAGCGTCCTTCTCTTACGGCGTCATTTTACTATTATATCAGGTCACAATGTTAATTGGTAATACACACGCATAAAAAGAGAGAACCCCCACCCGAAAAAAAACCAAACAAAACGAACAACAGCCCACACTATATCAACACTGTTTGACGACACTTTCCACCCCACAAAATTATTATTTGATCACCATCAATTAACTTTTGCAGTTGCTATAGGGTGCGTGTGCTGTTGCTCTAGCAAACAAAATTAGTAAATGCTTTGAATTAGTAAACATCTATTTTGGGAATAACAATTCATCCTATAAAATATGACTTAACCTGTATGATGTAAATTTAAGAAAGTATAAATACCCACGAATTTAATCACATGACTGCAGGAGAAAAGTTATAAACTGGAAGGTTTAATACTGTATACATTTGTATTTTTTAACTCTTTTTTTTCATTAGAGATGTCTGACTGTCCATATATGTTTTATAGTTTACTTATGCATATTTCAGCATTTATGATCCAGACACGAAATAGTGTGCAAACTAAAATGCTCATTTGCTTGCACTTTAAATCGAATGTGTATTCAGCTGTAAACAAGTTTCTTAATGAAATTTACATATGAAATAAAAATATTTACAAATAAACAAATTTACATATTTTAAAACACATTTACATATAAAACAAATTTACAGGAACTTCAAAGTAGCAACATTATAGCTACCTTGAAACCTACTAATTAATTTGATTTTACGGAGTAAATGAAAATCGCTCAATATGATGTTTACGAAATTTAAAAATCATATATATTATCTATGAAATAAGCTTACCTCTTCCGGCCAATAATAGTAGCTTCCGCTACTCTCAGCCAAGGCTTGCGGGAACTGCGACGCTGATGCCCCGTTCAGCTCACACAGCTTCTCCCGCTCCCAGTAGTTGATGGACACACAGCGGGTGTCGGATAGACACAAGCCGCCGCAACGAATCAACGAAAGGCCCGTCACGTTGCGGTAGCCATGTCCGTGTAAAATCAGATCAATTTCACTACTGAAATGCAGGAATCGAGAGGTACTGGTGGTCGCATTTTGACGAGACTCAGTAGCCTCAACCAAAAGGCAGTAATAAGAGTACATCAAAAAGAGAATACAAAGCTTCTTCTTCATCGTCAGTTGGTGATAGTAATGCTCAATTTGAACGACACGATTGATACATTAATCCAAAAGATACAAAAGAAAACTCTACTTGAATGTCATTAACGCCTTAATATAGAGCAATACAAAACAAAAAGTTGCGTTTACGTCTAACAGGTTGTCTGAATGACATCCACTGCGCATTGAATCAAAGGTTCTTTTCACAAGTGCGCTTGAAAAAAATCTTAAAATATGCCAGTAGAGGGCGGTATAGTTGCGGCCACCAAACCGGGGAGCGTTCCGCTTGAGTTAATGCGACGCAAGCGTTTGCGAAATTCCCGCTCTGAATTTTGGTTTCTCCTGTATGCCCCCCTGCTTGTAATCTGGGTTTCTCCAGTCTGCCCTCCCCCAATTGTAATCTGGGTTTCTTCAGTCTGCCCCGCCCCCCGCTTGTAATATGGGTTGTCCAGTCTGCCCCCCCCACGCTTGTAATCTGGGTTTCTCCAGTCTGCCCCGCCCCCGATTGTAATCTGGGTTTCTCCAGTCTGCCCCGCCCCCGATTGTATTCTTGGTTTCTCCAGTCTACCCCGCCCTCGCTTGTAATCTGGGTTGTCCAGTCTGCCCCGCCCTCGCTGGTAATCTGGGTTGTCCAGTCTGCCCCCCCCCGCTTGTAATAATTATGGGTTTATCTTGTCTGCCCCGCTTTTTATTTCGGTTTCTCCTCTCTGCCCAGGTTTCCCAAGTCTACAACCCTTGCTTGTAATCTGGGGGTCCCAAGTCTACAGCCCTTGCTTGTAATGTGGGTTTCCCAAGTCTACACCCCTTGCTTGTAATCTGGGTGTCCCAAGTCTACACCCCTTGCTTGTAATCTGGGTGTCCCAAGTCTACACCCCTTGCTTGTAATGTGGGTTTCCCAAGTCTACACCCCTTGCTTGTAATCTGGGTGTCCCAAGTCTACACCCCTTGCTTGTAATCTGGGTTTCCTAAGTCTACAGCCCTTGCTTGTAATCTGGGTGTCCCAAGTCTACACCCCTTGCTTGTACTGTTGGTTTCCCAAGTCTACACCCCTTGCTTGTAATGTGGGTTTCTCCAGTCCTCCACCTCGCTTGTAATATGGGTTTCTCCAGTCTGCACCCCTCGCTTGGAATATGGGTTTCTCCTCCCCCGCTTCTAATCTGGGTTTCTGCAGTCTGCCTTTTTTGTTCCTCAATTTGCCTATACATATATGTATAAACGTTGCTTTGTATAATCCTATCCACATAACTTTGAAATAAACCCAGACAATATTTTTGTACATTATAATATGATCAGAAAATTTAGATTGGAAACTTAGAGCCATGATTGAGAATAATATGGAAGACTCACCCAACATCGAACGTAGTGAGTGAAATGAAATTACGGACGTCAGTAGTGGAACATCACCCATGATGACAACACTGCAATCACTACACTCCAACCAATCACTTATAACTTCCATTAAACTTAAATAATTACCTGTTCGTTAATAACAAGTTTTAGGATAACCTCAATAAGTATTACTCACTGACAGCCTGCACATCTATAACTCGAAGGAGTTCCCGGCACAATTCTCTTTCGAGGAGCCCCAATACAAATGCGCCAATAATAAACCGGCGTCCTAGAACTCTACGTCCACTTGCCCTTCACGCTATGGCTCCCAGTGGGCTCACCACTTCACATGCCCCAAGTTATAAATGCGCCAGGCACAATCGAATAAGACGATAATTTTAGACCACCGAAATAATTTTAAAGTGATTAATATTGAATTTTTTTTTTTTACAATTACATTGTTACAATAACGGAATGAACACTTACACAGTTACACAACAGTTAGCCGCATTAATCGTCAGGTTTTGATTATAACAATGACAGACGCACATCTTAAGTTGAGTGAGTTCCACCATCCAGGTGGATATGTGAATGAACTCCCGCAACTAAATTAAAGGAGCACTCTGTAGAGCTTAATGTTTGACTCCCTACATAATTATTTTACGTAAGTTTGGCTTCTAGACAAACAGTTACTATTAAGTTGAATCACGGCTTGTTCTTTCATTTTGCCTCAGATGAATACCTGCTGTCGCAGAATTGTCCTCAGTTACGCCCTTTCCCCTGGATGCCCAGTGTTTGAGGGCAAGCATACCGTGTGTTTTGTCCTTAATCATTTGGACAAGAGCCCCCTCCCCGCCTATGGATATAATTGAGGATATAATAATCAGCCTTTTGCCCACGTTCGAATTGGCTGAAATAAACGCAGTCGTCCAACTGTCCCTAAAATCACAACGTTTCTTGGCTGTTTTTTTTTTATATCTGAGAATAACAATAGATTATTAATAATATGGTCATTCACCTACTAGGTATGTTTCCAATGAAGCTGATTGTTTTCTTATGACTATCATTACTACACAAATCATTGACTTTTGTGTGAGATTTCCAAGAAACGCTTTACCATCACTGTATAAATATCGTGAATATCAAAATTAAAACTGCCTTGTAGCTTGTCATCTGGTGTTTCACATAGCTGCATGACCCCTGGCAGGATTTGGAAGGGATAAGTTGCTGTACTCTTTGTTTTAAAATTAGACAATATACTTAGCTGTTACAAACTGTTTACCAACCAAAAAGACCTATGGTATAAATGAAGGAAAAAAGAATAAGAAAAGTTACTGGCCTCACGTTTTGACCATAGCCCAGTCTTTCCAAAAGCTATAGGACAAAACGACACAGAAAACATATATTTGTATTGCATATTTTTGTAGGTGAAGACAATAAGTAGCTATTACAAAGTGCTCATAACAAACAAAAGTACCAACTGTTACTGTAAATGCTTTTAATTATATCAAGTAATAAACCGCAAAGGAAACTGACTGGGTAACTTTTAAATAGTTTAGGTTTTATCAATAAGAAAAATTGACTGGAGCGGGACTTGAACCAACGACCTCCGGCTTAACGTCCCAGCACTCTACCAACTGAGCTATCCAGCCCTATGTTGGCGGTCTCCCTATTAGTCAATATCTTTGTTTGGGGGTGGCAGTCAGAAGCCATTCAACCGTAAGCTGCCGTGTAGCCAGGGATCACACCCAAGTTTACGATACAACCTGGGAAGCGGCAGCCAAGTGATCACCTTAAGGGGATGCGACTTTTTAATGTTACCATGCTTTTAATAACAAGTTAATGACCTGAAGTTTCGATCCTAGCAGAGTCCTTCATGAGAATAAATAACCACGCAGCACAGGTAATATATATTTTTAGTTATTTTCATTACTTATTTCCTAAGTGAAAGAATGGAAGTAGCTGTTGCAAACTGCTTACGAGACAAAAGGACATGTTGCAGACAAATTTTTGTTTAGATTAATGGCCTGACGTTTCGACCCGAGCAGGAGTCTTTCCGAAAGCTAAATAACAAAACGACACATTCATATAAAAAAGCTTTTAATTGTATTTTTTTATTTATTATTTTGAAGTGAAATAAAATAATTAGCTGCAATTTTCTTACCAAGCAAAAGGGACCTATGGTAAAATGGCCTTCCGTTTCAGCCCTGGCAGTCTTTCAAAAGGCAAAATGACAACACTACACGGCTCAACCCACACAACGCAATAAAAGGGGAAGGGATAGGGGAAGGGATAGTTTAACACACCTGATTAGAAACACAATGATAAAACCAAAGGTAGGAAGAGGGAGAAAAACAAACCACCTTTCCTCCCTTTTCATTGTTCATTCCCTGCATCCTCCCTCTTTCCTTTCACTCCTTTCTCCATGACTGCTTCAGTTGCACTCGTACACTTGTCTGTGTTCCTGTTGTTTAGCCTTTGAGTAAAACTCTGCAAGGTTCTCTTTAGAACAATTAATCATGTAGTTATAAATTTTATATTTATATTGATAACTATTTCATTTATCGAGATAAAAAGTACAATGACGCACACTGATGGTAAACATATTTTTAACAGATAAGATAAGAGCAATTAAAATACAGCCGAAAGAAAGAGAACCAGCTGGGGGCGAAGGATTGGCTTAAGGAAACAAAGTTCTTGTTTAGAAGTTTGCCTCTCCAGCTGGTCTGAAAAGAACAACAAAAAAAGTAATAAAACAAAATAAATAAATAACATTCTTCAAAAAAAGGGAGACATTTTTTATGTTTGCAAAAATTGTATTGATCGAGGTATTGCGTAGCCTCCAATTTGCTACAGATGGGGCAATGATTTGTTACTCAATATCGCTCTGAAAATGATATGCACGGCATACATGTTGACTGCAACGAACTTCAAGATGTACAATATATTTGTTACTTATGCAAACCACGGTGTTACAAAAACATGACGAAGATGTTGTACTGTGCACCAGAATTAAGTTGTAACTGTATAAGATGACAATTTGTGACAAATTTTTTTTGTGGTGACGAGTTGTGGTTGTGGTGTTGTTCAACTGTAACAAGATAAACACAGAAAAATACCAAACTAACTAAAATTTCAATTTACAAAGCCAACAACTTCGTCGATCATCCTCTCGATAGACATGATAGATACAATCTGTCTTATCAATTCACCAACCAAAAGAAAAAAATGGACTTAACCAGTAATATGAACTTCAAACATAGAACTTCAAGTAAACAGTGAACACTTCTATATTACTAAGACTAAATGAGCACTATTAGTATCTGACCTTCAATGTAACCCCTGCCCACTCCTAGACCAGCATCTGACGATCATGGTCATTCCATTAGGAAGCCATCACTGCAGTAAATAGTTGACTTTAAACTACAACTTTATTGATGGTTTTACAGGTCTTTTAACACAGATAAACTCGGGCGCTAGGAAACGATTCTGTGGATTTACGGAGTCCTTTCTTTTAATTAATAAGTTAAACCTTTATATGATATTTTACTACAGTTTAATAAACTATTACAATTTAAAAGTATAATAATAAAGTAAAGGTAACATCTTTATAATATTTATTGTTTTTGAATCAGCTTTGTAGCAGATTTGAAGAAGTCTGTGCGACCCTTCTCCGCTTGCTTGAGCGTGATTTGTTTTACCTCTGAATTATCGCAGTATTTGTAAAACCTGATGTGTTGGTCTTGTTTTTTTTAATCAATTAGAGGTATCGCCGATTTGTTGTTTTTATCAACTGAAAATCTACATCAATAAACGAAAAACGTCTCTATACCCTAATACGATTGTTGTCTTTTGCTTATTATGTACAATTTATCTTAGTTTAGTACATTTTATAAAGGCAAACCACTTCTTATACCACAACACCAAAAAACAAAACAAACCTAAACCATAAGGTAACATAGACAACCCAATCTGTTGAGATGGCCGGATGGAGGGGATGGAGGCGGTAAAAGTTCCCCACTCTCTCATTCATGCCCTCGTAGTGCCGGCAACAAGAAACATGGTGCACTCCTTACACCCCACTGGTCTTTTTATTTAACCAGGTATTTTTGTTGTTTGCCCAAAGTGTTCAGGCGCTATGGTCTTTGCTTTTTACAAAGAGAACCTATTAAGTTCCTTAGATGGCCTTATATAGCAGCTACGGCACTGAAACACAGACCTGATGCCCCATAAACACAATTAAGAGTTTCTTAATATTTCAATTGCAGAAATAACGGCTGAACTTTGTCTTAGGACATTTAAGAACAAGTGGTAAAACTTACTTTATCTGAGCAGTCGTGGGGTGATTAAAATGTGACAAAATAATTAAACAGATGCAAACAAAGGTTCATCACAATGGATATATCCATCTGGTTTCTCAAAGAATGGTTTAGAATATAGCGCCCTCAAGAGCTAAAACAAAGGGATAGACTACACAAAAATCAGTGAGCAAGTTCGGGTGGGCGTCTAGAGTGACTAGACTGTGTGACGTAGCTCTCGAATTGACTAGATCGATCATGCTCCAGTGCATAGTCGATCTAATCAATCTTCCTGTGCTCTATGGTTTCTGGTAAGTCTAGTCACTCTAGTCGCCCACCCGAACTTGCTCAATAATGATGCATTATTGTTCCTGGGCACGCTTGTAAGAAAAAATTCTTGAAAAAAATAGCCAACGCTTGTTTTTGTTTGTTTGTTTGTTTGTTTTGTTTGTTTGTCTGTCTGTTGATATTGCCTTTTCCCCCTCCCCTTCTTTTTTTTTGGGGGAATCTTTTTAAAAGTTATTTTGCTTCTAGGAGAAACAAGAATTTACACAGGTCAGCATCTCTATAATCTCTCAGGGTTTGATTTAAAAAAGAAAAAAATGCACACTGTGCTACTTTTGACAGTATAATTTAGTTGATGGGATACCAGATACCCTTCAAAGATACAGACCTCTAAAAATGCCGAAAACACGAAAAGTCACTTTGAAGGGGCGGGGCTTAATTTTTTAAGGGGTCATTTTATTTAAAAAATGTTGATTAGAGTAGGATTCTAAAATTGTGCATGTGTTCATGGCACCCATAGAGGATTGTTTATAAACAATTTAGCAAAATTTGAGACGGAGCCTGCCAACCCATCAGGTGAGTTGGCACGGATTGACCCATTACTGAGCTAAATTACTGTTGGGTACTGTGTTTCCGAGATAAATTACTCGGGCACCAAGCAACGTGAAGGTTATTCTGTTCTAGCCATATAATTAATTATGTGTATTACTAGGTAGTGTACAAAACGCACGTAAAGAATTGCCCGATCGTTCGACCATGAACAGCTGGAAAAGTGACGTTGGAAATGGCGATTAGGCGTGTTATGCTGCTGCGCTACCCGTGCGTGGACGAAGCGGGAGTTATCAGTAAAAAATAACCTTGAGCTACGAATCAATTGTTAGTTTTTTCCGCTTATTCTTTGACAATGATTTATAATTGAATTTCAAGCTGAGTCTCAAAAACGGTTAATGATAAACTTGAACAAAATTTGAATTATTTGCTTTTGTTGTTGTATAAAGATAAAAGAATGCGTAATGATTACATATACATGAGTAGAACTCAATAAAAATGGTGTCATAATGTAAAAAATAACCCATTTTGATCAATGTAAAGCTGGGCGAAAACGCCGAGATTCACGAAATGCCCTTTGGCACCTAGGAATCAAAACAACACTGTGGAGTCATACTGTTGACTCATACCGTTGACTAGATTTTTAAACTTCCATCCACGATCAATCAAGGTGGCGGAGGCGCCATCTTCAATCATATAAACAATTATGTTGCTGCCTTTGAGAAGTTTTAACAAACAATTTGTACAATTTTAAATTTGTAAATATCTTTAATGCTTATTGCTTTTATGTTTTCAAATTTATAATGGTGAGACTATTTCCTTCCTACTTTTTGTGCTTCTACATGTTTTCATATCGTCTTGATTGCCCTTAGGAAGAGTTTTGTACGCAATGTATTTGTGCTGCTTAGAAAAAAAAGGTAAATAGATAAATGAGTTGGTGAGAAAGTAGGTGAGGAAATGAGTCCGTGAGTAGAGGGATGAATGAACAAATTAATAGAAGGAAACCCACCATTACCAACACAAAACATCATCAACCCCCCACATGTGTTCGAGGCATTCATAGAACAATAATAATAATTTATTCATTTATATAGCGCAAATTCCATTATAATTTTGTTCAAATGCGCTGAACAACAAAATATTAATAATACACATTTTAACAACGAGAAAATACACTATAAAAATATTCCCATTACGCACTATTACACACATTAAAATGAATAAAGGTAACAGCAATAAAATCACTTTAAAAATGAACCCCCCAAAATTACAAATAAAATTACCACAATCAAAAGAAGATTGAAACCAATAGAAATACAATGAAGTAACAACAAAATCAGTAAAAGGCCAACTTGAAAAGATGAGTTTTTAACAGAGACTTGAAGTTATCAACACTGTTAGCTCTCTTAATGTTATTTGGGAGGGCATTCCAGAGGGTAGGGGCAGCATTAACAAAAGCACGATCCCCAAGGGTAACTTTGGTACGGCGAAAAGGGTAGCCCAGGAGAGTGTCATCATAAGAACTACGAAGCTTTGAACGAGATGAGGGACTCTTAATGATACGTTGGCTAAGGTAAACTGGAGCTAAACCATAACAACATTTATAAGTCAACAACAGAATTTTAAAATTAATCCTAAACCTCACTGGAAGCCAATGCTGTCTTCTATTCTAAACGATTCTCGATGCTCACGTACCTTCATGCACACGCCCACCAAAAATGGTTTCATTGGATTAATAAGGCTTTATGATTATAATAGATACGCACAAGTTATGCAAAGATGCATACTTCGTCCGTGTTTTTGTACTCCTGCAGTAATATGGCATGCAAGGTCAAAAATATACAGGACAGGTACTCTAAAGACCGGTTCCTTGCATTATTTACGCCAGATATAGGCCCACTTCTTTCAAAATATCGACAATGAACAATACTAATAAGATTTATAGGAATAGTAAAAAAAGCGATCACCTTAACAAATGGACGGATGCTCCCCTTTAAGATCACACTCTTTATTTGAGCTTTTTATTTTTCTTTCAATTCTGTATTTAAAGTGGATGCATGGGCAATAATATGTCATCAAATGAAGTTGCTAGGGCAACACGGGCAGAGGATGAAGAATTCCAAAAGGTTATGAATGTGCTCCTCTGCGGGGAAAGCTAGACCTCGTTAACGGTATAGGTCTGCCCCGAAAAGGTTTGGCCGGGTGGAGGTAATTCGCCAAGATTTATCTTTGTTTATTATGAACCCCAATTCTAAAACGAGGCTTCGAGTTTGGTTCATTGCCTACCGACATTAATGTGGAAGCGAGTCTCCTTCTTCTAGGACGAAGTACCCGATACTGAGCTTGCTTCTAAATGTCCGTAGTCCACTGACCAAAGTTGGAGAAATACTTTTCTTGGTTTAAAGACAGCTGTAAATAATGTATCTCAGAAACCTGGTTGTCTGATACTCGGGGACTTGTAGAATATGTAATTCTTAGGCACATTCCGTTGCCTATCCTTTAAAAACCAGCATGTTATGAGCTATATCCAGGTTGAAGCTATAACGCTGTTGACCTAACTAGATTATTTTTCAAACGACATTGGTCCTCAGTGATGTGAATGTACTTACATAGACAACAATAATTCCACTTAAACTAAATTTGATTACAATGTTTAATGTCAGACGATACGTCATTTTAAATTGCCTTTAACATTCTAATTTTTTTGTATATAATAACTTTAATTATGATGAAAGTCAAAACATGTTTACATCAAGATTGAGGGCCTATTATAATAATAATAATAATATATTGTATTTGTATAGCGCCTACTGCAGGCCAGCCTCTAAGCGCTTAACATTCATGTTTCCTGCAAGGTATTTGGAGCTACGTTTGAAGTATGAGACCCACTCCTTTACATAGCACCATGTAATGGTTTACAAGGTGCTGTGGCGCGATATGCAGCCGATCAAACCAGGAACACCGGGGCGGACCCCTTCTCTTTTCGATAAGTGCACTGGGTTCTTTTTCGTGCGTTACACAACACACGGGACCGACGGCTTTACGTCCCATCCGAAGGACGAAGCAATCATGGTTAAGTGTCTTGCTTAAGGACACAAGTGTCACGACCGGGGCTCGAACCCACACTCCGCTGATCAGAAACACCAGAGCTTGAGTCCAGTGATCTTATCCACTCGGCCACGACTAGACTTGAGTCGCACTTGTCAAATTTGTATAAATTATTTCTTGTCAAAATAAAAAGCTAACACAAATTATTTAACTCCACAACTACACGATTTAGTTTGTACAAACGTTATGTACGAATACAATGTTCTTCAGCTGATTCTATAGACCATCAGCCACGCAAATGGCACCCGCAGATAACATATCACAAGCTCTAATTGGCGATCGGAGAATAAATGTCAGAGTTTAAAAGAGGGCGCTATTTCATGCAATAATATTATTGGTTATTAAGAGACAAAAAGCTACGACCACAGACTTGAAACAAATTCTACTGATTCTGCGGTGTGACAGTCATAATGAGTGCATTCGCCTTATGCAGGCTCCTTCCCTTTCCCAGTTCTACGTTTTGAAAGTCCTTCGGCATTTGGAAAACTTTGGAAGGCCAATAAACTCAAAATCTCCCGTGTTTGAATCAATCAAGTTCCAGGTCCCAGGGGCCTAAGCCATATCAGGATCAATGTGGCCTGGACATACGTGTCAAAGTGACCGGGCAAGGGGCAGAAGTGATGCAGAATCTGAGCTAACATTCCATGTTTAACCAGTTACCGGGTTAGTCTGACCCAGAAATGGGTCACGAACCCTGGTACACCTAGATCCGGGTCAATACTAACACATTGTAATACTGCTTAGTTCTTTCTGTTTTTATCATCTGTGACTAAGAAAACAATCGGTACAAACAACTTCTTATTGTCAAACTCAATACAAATACAGTACACCCGATAATTCAAATTGGAAATGACAACTAGTATTATCGTGTAATGATACACACACACAGTGTTTTTACTAACATACGCACAGTGATTGCACAGTCGTGATTTTTGTCGTTTCGATTATCGATGTCCCTTTGAAGTCACCATTCATCAAAATGAATGATTCTGAGGGATCCATGATTCCTTTATATATATAAAAAGGAATATATTGATTTTTTTTAAAAATCAACTCATCAGTAACCTATTCCCTTTGCAGAGGATTTAATAACCCGCTCTCTCTGCAGGTTCCTCTTGCTTAGTTTAACATCTTGTACTGATTCTTTTATTCTATAATTCCTTTTATCTTGCCTCCTATTGTTGGTTGCATTATGCTAATGCGGCTTGCCCTCTAATCCTACCCTTTCATGCTTCCCGCATTATAATGCCTACAATGCAGTACCACCTTAATGGTCCAGTGATCCAGCTTTTTACACTGACCATCCATTGTCATCACTACTTTACTCTGATTGGTTCTTAGCCACCCCATTGTTTCTTAATATATAACTCTGATTGGCTATATTTTCCCGCTTTTTTTCTGGATCCACTCCCTTAATCCTTTGCTCCTATTTTTGCTATAAATGGATATGTTTGTGTTTGTTCTTGTTTATGCCTCTGACGAAAGTCCAGTTTGGATCGAAAGCTAAGGCCAGCCCCCTACTAATTCTATATATATATAATATTGTTTTACAGTAGTCAGGTTAAAACCGCCAACAGCTGTTATACTTGCTTGGTGACTTAAAGTTTCGAGACATCTGCTCATACCCCCCCCCCCCCCCCAAGAATTTACCCTCTTTACTGCGCTGCGCTCCAAGAACACCATGCAGCAGTATAAAAACTGATGGTCGCAATTTGCCCGTTATCTTGGTTACCATTGCGCGGGAAAAAACCCACAATAGAACATAAAATACGCTTCATTTGTTTTGTCAACACTTCCCTTGGAAAATAATAGCCCCGCGTATAAAAAGAAAGTATACACATACTCGATGTGTAATGAGTGTTTGGCCTTGTGAAGTAGAATACATGTATGCCTAGTCCTAGTTATTGTATTCTCCAACGGTGCACGACTATCCAAACTGTTTTGCTGTACACGCATAGATGCTGTCAATATTAAAGGAAATCGGTCCACCCTACACTCTAAATCTTAGATGTCTACATCATCTTCTTACACGGGTGATTGTTTTAACGGTAACTTGGATTATTATTATTTTTTTTACTTCTGTTATCACGTTTTGTTTGATTTCGATGAAGCTATTTTTCAAAACAAAAGTGGCCTTTTCTTGCGGTCTGAAAGCTAAAAAAGGGGTTGGTCGCAGTGAATACATTTTTAGTAAACAGCAAAAACGTTCATGGTATTTTCAGAGCGAATCAAGTTTGTTTACATACTTTTATTTATTTCTAAAAAACACGGGCCGTTTCAGACGGGAAAAAGGGACAATTCACACGATGAGTACTACTGTTACAATGTTTCTATCAAGAAGGCTTTCTGATAGAAAACACACAGTTGTTTTCTAATCACTCCCAATTTATGACCTTTGTTTTTTATAAGAGCAAATAAATGGTGCGTACCTATTTATGTAAAATTAAAAATATATTTACAAAAATACGTTTTTTTTTTTTTCAAAAATAAAAATTAAGTAACAGGTGAACAATAACATTTGATACGTCCATTGCCCACAAAAACCACAAGAGATAGTATGGTTTTTGTTTTCAATTTACAACCAACCACGCAATTTGTAATATGCTGTGTAATTACTCTTTTTTCAAATCTACCTTGTGTTGCCGATATGTCCATGATAGTCTCTAAGGTGCATGCACTACCCACGGCTACGGTTTTCCGTCGTAAAAAATGAGGCACTGTAATCTCACAAAATACCTGCCTGCTTTCCGTTTTGCTGAATAGTTCGACTATTGCTTGTGTATTTGATTTAAAAAAATAAGTCGTTAACCAGGGATTGTAAAAACTTGCCTACAAAGGGGAATATTAAATGAAACTTTATTAATTCCGAGGAAATGCTTTAAAATCTGTTTTCCATGAAAATACATTTTAGTTGGATTGCGTCTTTAAAAGTAAACGTTGTCATCTTGTTGGCTTTGGCAGTGTCAGCAATGCTGCAGTGCCATTTTAATTGAAACAGCTAAAAATAGGTTCTAATATATTCCGCTGTTGCATGAAGAGCAAACTAGACCTAAGTATTGACGCCTTTGTGTTTTTATTTGCCCGTTAGGCTTCATGCCTCGTGTTAAGTGATGTAATTAGGTGTCCGTGCAACTCTAATGAACACCTCTTGGAATTATTTTGCTTTTTAGGCGGTTATCCAACAGCCGAAACATATTGTTATTTTACTGCTTTTCCAATAGCAATTTTTTTTTAAAAATCCGGGGTTTTTTTTCTTCTTTTTTCTTTCTCTCTTTTTCTGCGTGTTTTTTTTTTCTTTTCTTTTTTCAAAATTCATTGTACATTCACAAAGGATCCGCTCCGTGATTTCGCAATAGTTTTTAAAAATACCTTTGGGGTTACTTTTTTTTTTTTACGGAAAATACTCCCGCCCCCCCCCCAAAAAAAAAGAAGAAGAAGAAGAAGACCCCCAAAAAATGGTTCTTAAGATTTCTTATTTCAAATATTACAAACCTAATTTCGAAAATAAACAAAAATAATATGTATACATTTACAACCTTATTAATATATAAATTGGAGAAGTATGACATCCATGTAGTAAAAGCCGTTTACACGTTTCTTCAAATAACAGAAAGTGCGGATCACAAGAGACTCCGAACTTATACATTTATTATAGTTGTGTTTATTTATGTATTTATTTATTCATTTAATTCGATATTGTTTTACTTATTTCTTTATTTGTTTATTTATCTATTTTATTTGTGCATTTATTTATTGTTCTTTATTTATTTTATTAATGTTAAGTGGTGGTTGTAAACGACTCCGTTTGTTCAAGAATCATCAACAGACATACAAAATCATAGGCAACAAACACTTTTACAGAATGGCTATGCCATTAAACAAGGAAATTACAAATAAATAAATGTCTATACAAAGTGATAATTATCACTTGGAACAAAATTAAGTAGTTGAAAGCTAAGTAAATACACTCGCTATGAAATGGTGTTAACAGTAAGCATTAGCTTAGTAAAAAATGCGCTCTTTCAGTTGTTTGTCCGCATCCCTTCATCAGTCTACTCCTCACCAGCTGATGACAATAAAAAATTAGTTTCACAAATAGGAACAGTTTTGCTTTGATGATCGCAAATGACAAGCCAGTTTCTTGTGTGCACAGCCGGTCCTTCTCTTTTCTCATTGATTAAAGTATAATCGATGTGTTTTTCAATTCTCTTCAATATTCTACCAGCATTAATATGTTCAATATCACATGCTCTGGTAATATCATGAAAGGAAAACAGTTCCCCTTGTCTGACAACATCTCCGACATTAAAATAACCAACTGATTTTAGAAGAGGGCTCTTTAAAAGTGATTCATCCCAAGTAACCTTGACATTATTCCACAATGGAACTTCCATGGCTTCCCTAATGCTGGTAAAATTGCATAATAGCTTCCCTCCTGCGTACTTATAAAAGCAACAATAAGATCATGATAAAACGGGGTGATTTGAAGATTCTTACGAATGTTAGCAAATATATACCATCCTATGTGATCGGCAGCTCCAGCACATTTCAACCAGTAATCAAAATACAGTTTCCATTTACCCTCAGAGGATGAGTACCGAACTAACCATTGAAGCTTAAGGCTCATTAATTTACTCTCAATATCCTAAAGGCCCATTCCCCCCAATTTTGGGGGACCTATGATGGTATTTCTCTTAATTTTCTCAATTTTCCCACTCCAAAAGAATTTCCAAATCAGATCATTCATCTTTTTGATCCAGTAGTTTGGACATTCAATCACGCTTCCCAAATAGCTAATCCCTGCTCCTATCAAATTGTTCACAACAACTACTTTACCATTTAAAGTGAGGTGACGTTTGGACCATTTGTCAAGAGTAGAGCTAATTTTGTTAATTCTGGGACCACAATTGTCTTCGGGCGTAATGTCAGTCCCAAATATGATACCGAGAATTTTAAGTTTCTTAACAAATTTGAAATTACCAGGGCTATCTGTTCTACTTCTCCAGTTCCCTAACCAAAGACCTTTAGATTTATCAACATTAAGTTTAGAACCACTTCCTTTACAATACACGTTGAGAATGTTCTGAATGACATCGAATTCCCTATTGTCACTAACAAATATGTTAGTGTCGTCAGCATGTTGGATTAAACGAACACTGCATTCCCCATTAGGGGTAACAATACCTTTAAGTTTACAATTACTTCTGACTAGGGAAGCTAACCCCTCCGCACAAATGGAATACAACAAAGGAGATAGTGGGCACCCTTGTCGTATCCCTCGTTCAACCTTAACGGGAGCACCAATGAAATTGTTCAGGATAATACTACAATAAGGATTACTGTAAAGAACTTTAATCCACTTAATCAATGTCGGCGGGATACCCATTCTTTCCATAACAGTAAACATATAAACCCAGCTAATACGATCAAAAGCTTTTTCTTGATCTATGCTGAGAAGACAAGCTTGTAAATTATTCCAGTTAGCAAAATCAATAACATCACGCAAAAGCATAATATTCTCTTGAATATTTCTAGAGGTTACCCCACAAGTTTGCTCTTCGCCTATAATAAAGGGCATGATTAGTTTCAATCTGTTGGTGATCACTTTAGACAGGATTTTATAATCCACGTTGAGCAGACTAATGGGGCGCCAATTTTTCAATTCGTATCTATCGCCTACATTTTTATAAAAGAGTCTAATCAAAGCCGAATTCATAGATTTACACATTGTACCTTTGTTAAGACAATCATTATAAACATCAATTAAATCTATGCTAATAACATCCCAATAGGTTTGGTAGAATTCTACAATCAGAACATCCTGCCCCGGGGACTTATTTTTGTTCATCTGAAAAATAGCTTTCCTAATTTCGTCGGCTGTAATTTCACAATCAATGTTAGAATGAATGAAAGAGATATTTCCTCTGCCTTATACAAATTACTATAGAACACATTGGCACAGTTCAACATAGTGTATGATTGGTTGGCATAACTACCATCGTTGGTGAGTAATTTGTCGATTTTCCCATTATTTATTTGCTGCTTTTTCAGGTTGAGGAAATATTTCGACGCTTTTTCGCCTTCATCTAAATCTTAAGCTCTGTTTCAATTTCATTAATAGCATCAGCGTCAGAGTTTAAGCCTTTACTCAATAAATGAGCATGGCGTTTCTGTAAGTTAACGAGATGACGTTTTTGATCAGAGGCTTTTTCTTTACCATAGTCACGAATACGGCTAGAGGACAGGCGGCGGGACTGGCACAGCCAACAACGACGCCTGTCGTGCAGCAGCCACCACCGCAGCCAGCACCGCAGCCAGGACCGCAAGGACAGCCAACACCGCAAGCACCGCAGCCACCACTGCAGCCAGCCTCCACAGTGCAAGTGGGACACCCAGCTCCTGCCCCAAGTCAGCAAGTGGGGGGACAGCCGGCAACGGCGAATACGGGCGTCTTCCACCAAGCTACCGCCGGGTTGGGTGAGTTGGGGAACATGCATGGTACCGGCTTTCCCATGTCATTTAATATGATGGTACCCGGGACACAAACTCCAGGGGCTCAGTTTTCCCTGTGCCAGTAGCAGTAATAGTAATGGGGGCTACCAGGTGTTATGCCAGGCACCACTTTTAATTCCAATAGTTTTCCCTCATCGGTTCCAATGGGGGGCATGCCCTCCCAAACATTGGGAGTGGGGAGTTCGCAAGCCACCTACCCGACCCCTCATAGCGTTTTGCCCGATCTACAGGCGATCGTTGTTGATGGGGTTTCAACCCAGCCCCTCCCCATCCCCAGAATTGGGTCCACTAGTCTTTTGTGTGGGCATGTGTCCCAGTCAGTTAAGGAGAAAATTTGGAGGAGCGAGTATATTGACATGTCTTTGCTAATTCATGACAGTGCGGCCGCAGCCCTAGTTCGCTCTCAAAAGGCATCAGAAGTGTCACTAGTGGTGGAAGGTAATAAAATGTTCTTGCGTCCTAACTCCGCTAGCATTGGCCGCCAACATAAGCTGGATTCATGGGAAACATGGATTCCGGCATTTCACACTTTCATGGCGGTTTATTTAATGCAGTTCCCCCTACGAGCCATCGAAATGCTAAAATATGCAGAAATTGTCCGCACGGCAGCTGTTCAATTTCCGGGCACTGGTTGGAAGCTCTATGACGAACAGTTTCGGATTGGGCAGCAAATGCAATCAACTAGGTCATGGGCGGAGTTAGATGCCGAGTTATGGTTAACTTTTGCCGCTTCCACAGTGGCAGCTGCCGCAACCCCACGCGACAATGTCCAGCAGCGGGTTAGTGGGAAATTGTGCTATGCATTTAATGGTCCCAATGGCTGTAGATTCATTGGATGCAAATACATGCACCAATGCACGAAGTGCTCTAGGTCGGGGCACGGGGCGCTTGCGTGCAGAGGGGGTACCCAGTCCAGACATGCCAGAGTCACACAGAGGGACCAAAAGGGATCATTTAATAAGAAGCGGGTTCACACACAGGGCGGGCAGTTTTCGACTGTTGCAGCTCCCCCGCCCTACAGGGGCGTTGCTACCACCAAGGGTAATTTTCGTGCTCCCAACCCCAATTAAGTTAGTGGTTTTGAGTAGGTGGCTTCAGGGTTATGATAATGCCGTTGACAAAGCTGTTTTATTACAGGGTTTTACAGAAGGGTTTACATTGGGATATACTGGCCCTCGGGTCAGCAGGGACTCTGAGTGCCTGCGTTCTGCATTAGCACAGCCCAATATTGTCATTGAAAAGCTTGCTAAGGAAATTCAGGCTGGGCGTATAGCGGGGCCTTTCGCGTCCCGACCCCTTAAGCAACTTCATCGTTCACCTATTGGGATCGTGCCGAAAAGGGAACCAGGCTCATTTCGTATGATTCACCATTTGTCATTTCCACAAGGTTGTGCAATTAATGATTTTATTGGCAAAGAGCAGTGTAAGGTCAAATACGCATCATTTGATGTGGCAGTTCAATTAGTTATGCAATCAGAAAAAGGGGCATGGCTTGCCAAATCGGACATTAAATCAGCATTTCGCCTTCTTCCGGTTTCTCCCAGGGTCTATGAGCTTTTGGGGTTTTTTGACAGTCATAATGAGTGCATTCGCTTTATGCAGGCTCCTTCCCTTTCCCAGTTCTACGTTTTGAAAGTCCTTCGGCATTTGGAAAACTTTGGACGGCCAATAAACTCAAAATCTCCCGTGTTTGAATCAATCAAGTTCAGGTCCCAGGGGCCTAAGCCATATCAGGATCAGTGTGGCCTGGACATACGTGTCAAAGTGACCGGGCAAGGGGCAGAAGTGATGCAGAATCTGAGCTTACATTCCATGTTTAACCAGTTACCGGGTTAGTCTGACCCAAAAATGGGTCACGACCCCTGGTACACCTGGATCCGGGTCAATACTAACACATTGTAATACTGCTTATAGTTCTTTCTGTTTTTATCATCTGTGACTAAGAAAACAATCGGTACAAACAACTTCTTATTGTCAAACTCAATACAAATACGGTACCCCCGATTCTTCAAATTGGAAATGTCAGCTAGTATTATTGTGTAATGATACACACATAATGTTTACTAACATACGCACAGTGATTGCACAGTCGTGATTTTTGTCAAGTTTCGATTATCGATGTCCCTTTGAAGTCACCATTCATCAAAATGAATGATTCTGAGCTATCCATGATTCCTTTATATATATAAAAAGGAATTTATTGATTTTTTTAAAATCAACTCGTCAATAACCTATTCCCTTTGCAGAGGAATTAATAACCCGCTCTCTCTGCAGGTTCCTCTTGCCTAGTTTTAAATTCTTACACTGATTTTTGTATTCTATAATTCCTTTTATCTTGCCTCCTATTGTTGGTTGCATTATGCTAATGCGGCTTGCCCAGTAATCCTACCCTTTCATGCTTCCCGCATTATAATGCCTACAATGCAGTACCACCTTTATGGTCCAGTGATCCAGCTTTTACACTGACCATCCAGTGTCATCACTACTTTACTCTGATTGGTTCTTAGCCACCCCAATGTTTCTAAATGTATAACTCTGATTGGCTATATTTTCCCGCTTTTTCTGGATCCACTCCCTTAATCCTTTGCTCCTCTTTTTGCTATAAATGGATATGATTGTGTTTGTTCTTGTTTATGCCTCTGACGAAAGTCCAGTTTGGATCGAAAGCTAAGGCAATCCCCCTACTAATAAATATTGTTTTACAGTAGTCAGGTTAAAACCGCCAACAGCTGCTATACTTGCTTGGTGGCTTAAAGTTGTGATACATCTGGGCCATTCCAGCGTCACTCGCATTTCACTTTTTGCATCATTTTACACTCTTAGTGATGTAGTTTTTACAATACAGGGAATTACTCTTTCATTTTTGGTTTGGCAATACTCACTATATAAAGCATGAACCCAATGGTATTAAAAAAACATTTTGATACTAAATATGAGCATGACACTGGTGGACAAAACCGTCACTCTCATTTCGTGAAATGGACATGCCAAAAATTAGCTTGGTTTCAATTGAAAAGTTTCCTCAAACCAAATGAACCACAGCCAAATGGTTATATGTACTAGATACCTACCATACTGAAGTATAAATGAGGGCAACAAGAATCTACAACAATTAACCGTATTTAAGTTAGAGGGTTAAAATGCTGTCACTCGCATTTCCGTCACTCGCATTTCACTTTGTCCGTTAATTAAGTTGTGTACAAAATGAAGCTTTTCCTCCACAATTCTTGGCTAAGTCTTTTCAAACAACATTTATAAACATTCTGAGAAAGCTGAGTGCTCAAAACACTTTACAATGAACAAATGTATTCTTTGAAATATTTACAAATGTACTAAAATTTAATAATCCACACCGCAAAACTACTAGCTCTCTAGTTTCTGCAGTCCCATACTAGATTTCTTAAGTCTTTAAAAAGACTTTGTATTGTATTCATCCATGTACATGTACAATCTGAATTAGCTCACACCACAGGAATCTTAAGCCTGTAGGTTACACTTTCACGATTTTTGTGAAGATTGGCGGGGACTGTGATGTCCACGATCGACCAAGGAAAATTTCATCGTGATGAGTTGGGCAAAATGGACCAAAACTCGACTTCCCCAGGCTCAGGGAAGGTACTCCTATGGTTAGGCAATGGGATTGGGCCCAAATCTTTTGAACCTCTCCATCTGTTCCTCTCCATGGTTAGTAAGGGCTGTATCAGTGTTCCGCCACAACTTGATAAGAGTGTTAAAGTTGGGGCGTCCCAACTATAGTTGGGATCGCAGTGAACTCATGAGTTTGTACAGAGCCGAGACCCGGGTTTGAAATAAAGAATCTTGTTCATTAACGCCCATCGCATCAGGACCCATGATCGATCACGGTGTCCTGTTGAAGTCTATGGGCGATCCCAACTATAGTTGGGCGACCAAACTTTAACACTCAAGTTGGGACAATTGTCAAGTTGGGACGTAATCAGTGGTCAGGAGGAAAGAAGCTACTTTGCTTCCTGTCACATTAATGAGATGCATTTGTGCAATGTCTCGTATTGGTTCAGCTTTGTGAAAGACATCATCCAAGTGGAAATTGTCATTTCAATTTGTTAGGCCTACCGCTTTAATTGTTTACAATCCTCAATAGCACAAAATTATCTTTAAATTGCAATAAATACTTTTTATTTCCTTTTGTAGTAAGTAAGCTTCTTCATACTGCAAATTTATAAATAATCAATTTAAATTATTTTTCGGTTCAATACAACCAGACTGAATGGCAGAGAATTGTAGAAAGTGCAAGGATCTGTAGACTGCAGAAGAGCATGTACTAGTGCCGCATGCTCCTTTGCTCCTCTTTTTGCTATAAATGGATAATATTGTGTTTGTTCTTGTTTATGCCTCTGACGAAAGTCCAGTTTGGATCGAAAGCTAAGGCCATCCCCCTACTAATAAATATTGTTTTACAGTAGTCAGGTTAAAACCGCCAACAGCTGCTATACTTGCTTGGTGGCTTAAAGTTGTGATACATCTGCTCATACCCCCCCCCCCCCCAAGAATTTACCCTCTTTACTGCGCTGCTTTTCATTGAAGATTTTAGGAAAAACGCAGTCGTAACCCACAATAAAACACGTGACAAAACGTTTGAACGTAACCCAACAATCAAACACGTGCCCCAACGTTTGAACACGTGCCCCAACGTTCGGATACGCGCAAGATGTGACCGTTTAAAAATTGAACCTTTGTTTATAACGTTGGTATGCAGCAATAAACTGAATTAGACACGGCTGGTCTTGGTGTGTTTGGAATAACGCTTCTCGTACTATCTTCTTCATCGAGATGGAAACACTCGCCCGTTTGGAGGATGTATTTATTTTCGCATGGTGTCAACCTTGCGTCTCGTCCTTGGACGTCGATCAAGCCCCAATGCTCATTGCGGTAGCCTGTGTCGTAGGCAGCTTTTAACTGAGCGAGTGAACACAACTGCATACCACACTGTGCGCAGTGTTCTCTAGCATTGGTTAGATCAGCACTCAAAAAGCTTTCTACAGATCTGAATATCGGAGGATCTAGTAAAAGACGGGGTGAAAGAAACGCTAGTTAACACTAGCTGATCTTCCTTACACTTTATCCCAAATGATAACAACAGTTTGACAACTATTATATCTTAAACGATAATGCCCTATGTATATTTGGTTTTAGGGAACGCCATAACATATTATGTTTGATCTTTTCTATGAGTTCGGTTTACTTTTGTTTGTTTGTTTGTTAGTTTTTATTCTTCTTATTTTTTATTTGGGGGGGGGGGATAGGAAATAGGGGGGATAACAACAGTTTGACAACTATTATATCATAAACGATACTGCCCTTTGTATGTTACGTGATACTTTGGGATGTTTGTCTGTTTGTGAGTGTTTTTTATATATATTTTTTTAAGTTTGTATTCTTATATTATAGCGGCATTGCTTTATATATATATCATCCTTTGCTCCTCATTTTGCTATAAATGGATATGTTTGTGTTTGTTCTTGTTTATGCCTCTGACGAAGGTCCGGTCTGGATCGAAAGCTAAGGCCATCTCCCCTACTAATTTTATAATTCAAGGCCTTTGTCCTCGCCTCTTCACTCTGATTGGTCCTTAGCCAGTATATTTACTATTCTGATTGGCTATATTTTCCTGCTTTTTTCTGGATATTCTCCCTTAATCCTTTGCTCCTCTTTTTGCTATAAATGGATATGTTTGTGTTTGTTCTTGTTCATGCCTCTGACGAAGGTCCGGTCTGGATTGAAAGCTAAGGCCATCTCCCCTACTGGCTACACGGCAGTTAACGGTTGTATGGCTTCTGACTGGCACCCCGAATAAAGATATTGACTAATAGGGAGACCGCCAACATAGGGCTGGATAGCTCAGTTGGTAGAGCGCCGGTACGTTAATCCGGAGGTCGTTGGTTCAAGTCCCGCTCCAGTCAATTTTTCTTTGTTCAAACCCGAACTATTTAAATAAAATTTCCCAGTCAGTTTCCCTTGTGGTTCATGACTAGATATTTAATATTAAAAAGTCGCATCCCCTTAAGGTGATCCCGTGGCTGCCGCTTCCCAGGTTGAATCGTAAACGTGGGTGTGATCCCTGGCTACACGGCAGTTAACGGTTGTATGGCTTCTGACTGGCACCCCGAACAAAGATATTGACTTATTGGGACTTGCGAAATCAAAGCTTACTTTTTACTTACTTCTTAGTGACTGCAGCGCTTGAATAACAAAGGGAGTTAGTGAAAATCTGTAAACATTTTATAACCTCACTTATGCAAATGTTGTGCACACCGTAATTTATACAATGTTGGCTATGGATTGTTCTCCTCTATAACTACAGCAACTGTTAAAATGTTGCTAGCTTGATAGTTTGGATACATCGTATATGCAATGTAGCACTGCATTATAAAAAAAATGTGAATAGTAAAAGTGTAAAATTTTAAATACTACATATTATTAACTTTACCGTTTTCGAGATCTTCTTGACATGCCTGTGTTCTTTTCGCAGTGGACAAGGTAACACTCTGCAAAACAGTAATTTGAATTTTTTAAAAGACCCCCCATAAACAAATCGAAGGGTTTGCTTTTTTTAACAACAAATAATTTCATTACAATCAATTCTTAAAACATATAAATATCTTTTTACAAAGTTCTTGTAACAAAAATACCCATAAAAAATTCTTAAGGCAACGTTTTCCACTATTTTTAATACAATAAAAAATAATTTTAAATATTACATAAGTATAAGATAATAAACCAAATCAAACATACACTTTCTATTATAATTGATTTCTAGATGCAACATTTTAAAAAGATTGAGTTACTTACGGAAAAAGAAGAAGGAACCCCCTCCCCAAACCCCCCCAAAACAAACAACAAAACAAAACCCCAAAACCAAACAGCTAAATGGTAAGCCACATTGATGTAGACAATCAGTAGTCCAAAATCACAGTTTCTTGTCATTCTTTGGTTTGTTTTTTTCTAATGGTGACATTTTTGCATTGTAGTATATTATTTGGCTTACATGCAATGCGACGACGGGTTATCTGGTGGTTGGGTATTGTCTGTTAGCTTTCTCTCATGAAGGTCAATCATATAATTAGCTGTTCCGACTTACTGTCGGAACAGGTTTTGTTTTCGTTGAGATTTTTATTATTTTTATTAGCTGTTCCGACGTAGTGGTCGGAACAGCTATTGTTTTTGTTAAAATTTCTATTTGTTTTTATTATTGCTTGTTTTTAATTTTATGCAATCTGAGCAAGAATTGTTGGCTTCCCTTCTATCGTAAAAACAATTATGCATTCCGTTGTTTCTCCTTCCCCCGACCCTCCCCCCCCCGAAAAAAAAGAATAAAAAAACCCAAAACACACACACGACCAAAAAACAAAACTGCCGTCGGAAGAATGAATTGATATTAACGATCAGTCAATTAATTTTGCTGTACACTAATGTCAGGGCAAATGGAGCAGTAACAGCACATCATAACTTTTGAAATGATTATTCAAAGGAAAACAAACAAGGTTGCAATTATCTCCAAGGTTGCATTCATTTGAACTGGTGCATGTTTAAGAGAAATTAATTATTAAACTAAAGGAAAAAATATAGCTAATGGAAATGCAAATAACACTCCACTGAATCAGGCAAGTGTTGAGAAACAGCCTGGATGTACACCGGTACCGTTATTCTTATGATTTGTTTAGAAATTTTGACGGCATGTTTACTAATGAATAATGCAATCTGCTTACCTCTTCTTGCCCATAATAGTAGCTTCCGCTACTCTCAACCAAGGCTTGCGGGAACTGCGACGCTGATGCCCCGTTCAGCTCACACAGCTTCTCCCGCTCCCAGTAGTTGATGGACAAACAGCGGGTGTCGGATAGACACAGATTGCCGCAAGATATCAACGGAATGCCCGTCACGTTGCGGTACCCATGCCCGCGTAAAATCAGATCACTGAAATGCAGGTTTCGAGAGGCACTTGTGGTTGCATTTTGACAGGACGTATTAGCCTCAGCCAAAAAACAGTAGTAAGAAACCATCAAAAAGAGATTACGAATCATTTCTTTATTCGTTTGTAGCATTTAGCTCTTGAGTTACTGCCAGGAAAACGTCCAGTAACTATCAAAAAAATTGTATCCAAGTTTGAAGTTCTGCAATCTTTATATCTTCAAACCTCCGTCATGGTAACACACGATTGAAAGAGTGGTGTTATCATATGTTTGTCTTCTATACTAAACGATTCTCGACGTCACATACCTTTATGCACACGCCCACCAAAAATGGTTTCATTTGATTAAGGCTTTATGATTGGATAGGCACAATTTATGCAAAGGCGCAAACTTCGTCTGTGTTTGTGTACTCATGCAGTAATATGGCATGCAAGGTCAAAATACACAATACAGGTAAACATCAGACTCTAAAGACCGGTTCCTTGCGTTATAAACGCCAGATACATCAGCCCTACTTCTTTCAAAATATCGACAATGAACCATAATAATAAGATTTATAAGAATAGTAAAAAAAACCGATCACCGTAACAAATGGACGGATGCTCCCCTTTAAGATCACACTTTTTATTTGAGCTTTTTATTTATTTTTTTTATTTATTATTTTTTACGTGGACAAAGAGTCCAAGAGCTTTTAGATCATATAGGCCAAAACTTGGATATGGTTCAAAACAAGCTGACTTTTTCAGGTTAGGTCCATGAAGGTGCCTAGAAAAACTGTATGCTTTTTGCCTTTAATGTTGCAAAGCGCATTGAGACTTTTGTGTGAAGCGCTATTTATAAGTACTGTGTTATTATTAGTATTATTATGTCAAACGTCCCAGAAAATCACACTCGAGCTCTTATCAAAATCCAAGATGGCGTCCAAAAAGGCCGCCATTTTCAAATTTTATCATAACTATGCAACCAGACATGCTGTAAATACAAATAAAATGTCAAAATTTTTGTGTTTATTTGGCACAGTGAATCCAATAGAATCAGTATTTTTTAAAGTTTATTAGTCAAGAGCCAATCAGTACCACTCATTCAGCCGACTCGACCAGTCCGGTGCAAAGATTGTGTCAATTCTGTATTAATCAAATGTGGATGCATGGGCATAAATATGTCAGCAAATGAAGTTGCTAGGGCAACACGGGCAGAGGGTGATGAATTCCAAAAGGTTATGAATGTGCTCCTCTGCGGGGAAAGCTAGACCTCGTTAACGGTATAGGTCTGCCCCGAAAAGGGTTGGCCGGGCGGAGGTTAATTCGCCAAGATTTATCTTTGTTTATTATGAACCCCTATTCTAAAACGAGGCTTCGAGTTTGGTTCATTGCCTACCGACATTAATGTAGATGCGAGTCTCCTTCTTCTAGGACGAAGTCCCCGATACTGAGCTTGCTTCTAAATGTCCGTAGTCTACTGACCAAAGTTGATGAAATACTTGGTTGAAAAGATAGATGTAAATAATGTATCTCAGAAACCTGGTTGTCTGATTCTCGGGGACTTGTAGAATATGTAATTCTTAGGCACATTCCGTTGCCTATCCTTTTAAAACCAGCATGTTATGAGCTTTATCCAGGTTGAAGCTATAATGCTCTTGTCCTAACTAGCTTATTTTTTCAAACGACATTGGTCCAAAGTGATGTGAATGTACTTACAATAGACACAAATAGTTCCACTTAAACTAAATGTGATTGCAATGTTTAATGTCAGACGATACGTCATTTTCAATTGCTTTTAACATTCAATTTTTTTTGGTATATAATAACTGTAATTATGATGAAAGTCAAAACTTTTTACATCAAGATTTAGGGCCTATTATAGACTTGAGTCGCACTTGTCTTTGTCCAAATTATTTTTTGTCAAATAAGCTAATACAAATTATTTAACTCCACAACTACAAGATTTAGTTTGTAGAAATACATTTTTTTCTTCAGCTGATTCTATAGACTTAATTCAAGTTTGAGATGATGGTTTTTAGCTGCATCAGCCACGCAAATGGCACCCGCAGATAACATATCACAAGCTCTAATTGGCGATCGGAGAATAAATGTCAGAGTTTAAAAGAGGGCACTATTTCATGCAATAATATTATTGGTTATTAAGAGACAAAAAGCTACGACCACAGACTTGAAACAAATTCTACTGATTCTGCGGTGTGACAGTCATAATGAGTGCATTCGCCTTATGCAGGCTCCTTCCCTTTCCCAGTTCTACGTTTTGAAAGTCCTTCGGCATTTGGAAAACTTTGGACGGCCAATAAACTCAAAATCTCCAGTGTTTGAATCGATCAAGTTCCAGGTCCCAGGGGCCTAAGCCATATCAGGATCAATGTGGCCTGGACATACGTGTCAAAGTGACCGGGCAAGGGGCAGAAGTGATGCAGAATCTGAGCTAACATTTCATGTTTAACCAGTTACCGGGTTAGTCTGACCCAAAAATGGGTCACGACCCCTGGTACACCTAGATCCGGGTCAATACTAACACATTGTAATACTGCTTAGTTCTTTCTGTTCTTATCATCAGTGACTAAGAAAACAATCGGTACAAACAACTTCTTATTGTCAAACTCAATACAAATACAGTACACCCGATAATTCAAATTGGAAATGTCAACTAGTATTATCGTGTAATGATACACACACAGTGTTTACTAACATACGCACAGTGATTGCACAGTCGTGATTTTTGTCAAGTTTCGATAACCGATGTCCCTTTGAAGTCACCATTCATCAAAATGAATGATTCTGAGGGATCCATGATTCCTTTATATATATAAAAAGGAATATATTGATTTTTTTTAAAATCAACTCGTCAGTAACCTATTCCTTTTGCAGGGGATTTAATAACCCGCTCTCTCTGCAGGTTCCTCTTGCTTAGTTTAACATCTTGTACTGATTCTTTTATTCTATAATTCCTTTTATCTTGCCTCCTATTGTTGGTTGCATTATCCTAATGCGGCTTGCCCTCTAATCCTACCCTTTCATGCTTCCCGCATTATAATGCCTACAAAGCAGTACCACCTTTATGGTCCAGTGATCCAGCTTTTTACACTGACCATCCATTGTCATCACTACTTTACTCTGATTGGTTCTTAGCCACCCATTGTTTCTAAATATATAACTCTGATTGGCTATATTTTCCCGCTTTTTTCTGGATCCACTCCCTTAATCCTTTGCTCCTCTTTTTGCTATAAATGGATATGTTTGTGTTTGTTCTTGTTTATGCCTCTGACGAAAGTCCAGTTTGGATCGAAAGCTAATATCGAATTATATATATATATAATATTGTTTTACAGTAGTCAGGTTAAAACCGCCAATAGCTGTTATACTTGCTTGGTGACTTAAAGTTTCGAGACATCTGCTCATACCCCCCCCCCCAAGAATTTACCCTCTTTACTGCGCTGCTTTTCAACGAACATATATTGTGCAAGCGCAAAAATTTCATTGAAGATTTTAGGAAAAACGCACAGTCGTAACCCTCAATAAAACACGTGAACAAACGTTTGAACGTAACTCAACAATCAAACATGTGCCCCAACGTTTGTACACGTGCCCCAACGTTCGGATACGCACAAGATGTGACTGTTGAAAAATTTAACCTTTGTTTATAACGTTGGTATGCAGCAATAAACTGAATTAGACACATCTGTTCTCGGTGTGTTTGGAATAACGCTTCTCGTACTATCTTCTTCATCGAGATGGAAACACTCGCCCGTTTTGAAGGCATAATCACCGCATGGTGTCAACTTAGCGTCTCGTCCTTGGACGTCGATCAAGCCCCAATGCTCATTGCGGTAGCCTCCGTCGTAGGCAGCTTTTAACTGAGCGAGTGAACACAACTGCATACCACACTGTGCGCAGTGTTCTCTAGCATCGGTTAGATCAGCACTCAAAAAGCTCTCTTCAGATCTGAATATCGGAGGATCTAGTAAAAGACGGGGGGAAATATACGCTAGTTAACACTAGTTGATATTCCTTAAACTTCATACCAAATGATAACAACAGTTTGACAACTATTATATCATAAACGATAATGCCCTATGTATATTACGGGATACTTTGGGGTGTTTGTTTGTTTGTGTGTTTGTTAGTTTGTATTCTTATTATTTTCTATTTGGAGGGGGGGGGGATAGGAAAATCAGCCGATGTCATAGGGGTTACGTCCCCGGTGTGCGTGCCCCCTATGCTGTATAAAGTATTAACGAGTGCTGAAAGAAGAAAAAATCAGAAGAGGGTGCTATATCAAAAGAAAACTTCTACATAATTGCCTCATGGGGACAGAATTCCCGCCGGGACAGAATCCTTTGGGAAAAACTTTCGCTCAGTGGATCGAGGGGACTTTACAATATTTACTTCACAAAACAGTATTGTTTTCAAACGTCGGGTTTGGGACTTGCGAAATCAAAGCTTACTTTTTTTACTTACTTCTTACTGACTACAGCGCTTGAATAACAAAGGGAGTTAGTGAAAATCTGTAAACATTTTATAACCTTACTTATGCAAATGTTGTGCACACCGTAATTTATACAATGTTGGCTATGGATTGTTCTCCTCTATAACTACAGCACCTGTTAAAATGTTGCTAGCTTGATAGTTTGGATACATCGTATATGCAATGTAGCACTGCATTATTAAAAAATATGTGAATAGTAAAAGTGTAAAATTTTAAATACTACATATTATTAACTTTACCGTTTTCGAGTTCCTCTTGACATGCCTCAGTGGACAAGGTAACTTTCTGCAAAAGAGTAATTTGAATTTTTTAAAACACAAAACCCAAGACCCCCCCATAAACAAGTCGAAAGAGTTTGCTTTGTTTAACAACAACTAATTTCATTAGAATCAAATATTACAATTTAATTATATTTTTTACAAAGGTCTTGAAACAAAAATACCCATAAAAAAATCTTACAGCAAATTTGTGTCACGCTCAAATTGTAATACGGTTTAACAGGTATGACCCCTTTACGTTTACATTTTTATTTAATATTTTCCTCAGTGACTCCACTTAATTAAGGTAACATTTGAGGTATTCTTTAATTTATCTGCAATTGCGTTATTCGATATTTTTAAGTATTTCGTAAGGAACTTTATGCAAGAGTGATGTGATTTGCCAAATGGCGACTGAGACTGTTATATTGTAGATCATCATTTGTAATAAGTTTCCATTAACTGTAGTAATTGTTAAGTTATTTTTAGTCATTCTGATCTTGGTGTAAGAACTCACATCCATGTTATTTCACTCTCGTCACCAATTTACAGAATAAACCAGCACAAAACGAGATAGACGTTTCCCCGTATTCACTTTAATGGACTCAAAACCAACTACGGGTCACATTTGTATTAATCATTTTTAATACAATAGTAAATCATTTGAAAGCCGTTTGGGCAAATCTCTAAGATACAAAAAACCTGAAACTGAGGTCAAATTTCATTCTCGGGCTTTCTCCGTTGATTTGTTTAAAGTTACTTTACTTTTACATTTATAACACCGTAAAATTTTACCTTCCCCCGAAATTATAATTTATAACCGTTAACTACGTTAAACTAAACTAGTGAAAGAAAAGGAATCGCTTGCACACGTAAAATTCAATCTGAAATAACAATACAAGTAATTGACATAAAATACTATTTCTTTGGAGCAAAATTTTATTGGATGGATGTGAAAAGTGGATCCTCATGTCTCGCCATAGTAAAAACAAACACATAAAAAGAGCAACAGTCTATATTTGCAACCTTGCTAATATCCCGTAAAATTTGACACTTGCAACGGCTGGTTAAGCGTATACGTTGACCTTTGACCGCTTTTGTTTATGGGATCACTTCTGGTTAATCACGTGACATTTTGGTATAAAAAAAAGTAAAACATCTTAAAATTATTGTTAATTCTCCAAAACTACAATTACTTGTTTTTCACTTTTTTCTTTCAAAATCAACTTGAACAAAACCACACACACTAAATTTACTATATGTATCCTTGTTTATTTCGTGTTAAGTGATTTTTGGGTCTTACGTACAAAGTTTTCCTCCCTGTAATCTTGTTAGATATGAAAATTTACACTGAAGTATTGAAAAGTATCAAGTACATTTGCCCCAGAAAATAAGTTGAGTCCACAACCGTTCGCGCCAACGTTTGTGACCGTTGGAACGATTGGTTGCGCACTTCCTGATGTTAATATGGCGGTGCTCTGTAGCGAAGATGGCGACACCGTATGTATTTTTTAAAAACTTAGTTTTTGCTGTTTTCTAGGTATATTTTAGTCTTGATTTGTACATCACGACATCAACTAATTCAGTTGTTATTTCAACTCTACCTGACTGTTGTTATCAACCACCGAAAACACATGATAAGTATTTTCTTGACATGAAACTAATATCATCTGTTTACCTTTTGTTCAAAAACCACCCACCAACACCTCAGAAATACGTTTGCCTATGGTTGCTAATGTTCGCAAACGTTGGCGGCGCACAACTCGTTCCACTCGAAGTTGTTTGCAAACGTGCGCAAATGTTGCCAACGTTTGCGCAAGTGGAACGCACCTCTGCCCACGTGATGACTTAAAACACGTCAAAACTCAGACTGGTTGAAATGTTGTTAACTGTGTTGCTACGCATTTTCCATTGTCTTTAATTGTTTGGATCAGGTCTGTAGACTGACGTCCCAATTCTATTTTGATGTGCTTAAATAATAATAATACTTAGATTTATTGAGCGCCTCACGCTGAACCGACCCCGAGGCGCTTTGCAACATTAAACATTCAATAAGAGTAAAACGAGACAAATTTATTTAAAAAAAGGCTTGTACAGCGTAACCCTATAGACACAAAATAGCCATATGGTACATACATGTAAGTTAAAGCAGTGGAGAGTTGTTGTTGTTGTGTTTTGGATTTAGGGACTGTTCGTGAAATTCGGCGTTTTTGCCCAGCGTGACACTGAACAAAGTCTTTTTTCTTCTTTTTTTCACATAACGAAACCATTTCCCCCAAGCTTTACTTAATACACTATACAGTACTGATCTTTAGTAAATGAACACGCATTACTTCCAGTGATGGCGGGATGAGCCTCTTGTTGGTAACTGCTGACTCAGAATTGACAGAAGAATTTATTTTCAATTGCATTGATCTGTTTCTCTTTATTGAGATGTTTCCAGATATCATGAATTTTTTTCTTCAAAAGATGAAGTCGTGTAACATATAACATTAATCGCTTTATTTTCTAAAGAGATACAAACGGAAACTACTTTGTTATTTGGCCAGAAATGCCCCCCCCCCCGAAAAAAAGACAAATTGCCGCAGAAAGAATGGAATAGTAATGGTCCGTCAACATTTTTTGTGGCGAAATACTGCCAGGGTAATAAGCAGCACAATACATCATATATTCTGACATGATTATTAAAATGACTAAAAGGAATCCCAATTAACTACGAGGCTACTTCCAACGGAACTGATGCATTTTAAAGAGAAATGACTTATTAAAAAGGAAGACATTGAGCTAATGGAAACGCATATACATGTAATACTTCACTTTAACAGAGAAATGCAAGGACTGGCAAAATGGTTGTACACATATACCATTATTCTTACGATTAGTTGTGAGATTTCGATAGCGTGTCTATTGCCAATAACGAAATTAGCTTACCTCTACCGGCCAATAATAGTAGCTTCCGCTACTCTCAGCCAAGGCTTGCGGGAACTGCGACGCTGATGCCCCGTTCAGCTCACAAAGCTTCTCCCGCTCCCAGTAGTTGATGGACAAACAGCGGGTGTCGGATAGACACAAGCCGCCGCAACGAATCAACGAAATGCCCGTCACGTTGCGGTAGCCATGTCCGCGTAAGATCAGAGCAATTTCACTACTGAAATGCAGGTTTCGAGAGGTACATGTGGCTGCACTTAAACAGGACTTGGTAGCCTCGGCGAAAAAACAGTAAAAAAGGACCATCAAAAAGAGAACACGAAGCATCTCTTTACTCGTGTGTAGCATTTAGTACTTGAATCACTGAAAATATCTTAGTGTGAAGTTCTGGAAACTGGAAGTCTCAAAGTCAAACCTCCGCCAAGGTAACTATAATAAAAGTGTGATGTTATCTTGTAAAAGTCGTCTTCTATTCTAAACGATTTTCAATGCTCACTTACCTTTTGTGCACACGCCCACCAAACAATAGACAGGAATATAGCTTCATGATTGGATAGACAGAAGGACTGACACTTGCGTAATTGTGTACGCATGCAGAATTATGAAATGCAAGGTTAAAGGTACATATGGCAGACAAGCATCAAGTTGTAAAGGCCGGTTCCTTGCGTTATTCACACCGGATACTCGATTTATTATATCTCAAACGAACACTTATAAAATGTATGAATAGTCAAAAATACTGATCACTGTAAAAATTAATGATTTGTAATTTGGGACGGTGCTCCCCCTTTCGTACCAAATCTTTCGGGCTTTTTGTTTTCTTTCTTTACACTCTTGTTTCACGTGGGCTAGCAGCGCTTTAAATTAAGGCAACGGATATACTACTAACTTTTTTAAACCGCGGAAAAAATACATTCAAATATTGAAAAAAGTGGGCTAGTTTTCCCATCAAATGTTTGGCAAAATTGAAGCGCAGAACGCTTCTACTTTATGACCAAACAATAACTAGACATACAATAATGTTGTATAAAGGGTCAATTTTCTTTTGTCGCTTTCGTTCAAGTTGTTCTTCAACAAGGGCTGAAGGAAGTCGATTTAGAAAAAGGTGCTATAAAAGTAAATGTTTGCACAATATTTTTTTAAAAAGTTCTTGAAAATTTAAAATAGGCCCTAATCATAAAAATAGTGTACAGATAAAACTTCAGTTTTATCTGTAAAAAAAAATAGTCATTGAAATAAAATTACTATTTCGAATGGGTATTGTTAATATTGAGTTTAAAAAAACCTTGCGTTGTAAAGATTTGTAAAACGAAGACACTTTTCACGAAACCTCATTTCGGAATCACGCTCGAATTTGTGCAACCATTATGTAAGTGTAATAATAAAAATAAATTATAAAATAAAAAGCAAATGCAGTTTTTGACTGAAGCCAAGTCTTATTATCGGGCTTTCTCTGTTGATTTGTTATTGTTATTATTATTATTATTATTTTCCTTTAAAATTTTTCAACGTGAATTGTTACTTTTCCAAAAATACAAATGTTACAGCCGTAAACTACCTTGAGATTAACTATTTGCAGAAACAAATCGCGAACACGTAAAGCTTGATATGAGTGGGACTAACGTTGTCCCGGAAGTTCGATGACGCGCTAGACTTGCTAGACTAGACTTTACTGGACATAACTAACTGTGACGTTAAATACGTTAGAAAACGGACTGGAATTTAAGTTGCTTACCTTTCTTGCTATGTATTTCCTATTGTCTTTAATTGTTTGAATCGAGCCCGTAGTGTGACGCCACAGTATAGTTTTTGATACAGAGGTGGGGCTTTTTGTGAAAGTTTTTTGTTTTGTTTGTTTGTTCAGTATGAAACCATTTTCCTTCATGTTTTACACAGTTTACACTACACACTCGTAGTGTACGTAATTAAGACAAGGGGTCCGGTAGTGTTACTTCCAGCGATGGGGGGTGGGGGTGGGGGGGGGGGTAATGAGCGCCTGGTAAGGGGTGACTCTTTGTTGAACCTGAAATAACAAAAGATGCTTGTTCCACTGTTAATATGCTTCATCTCTTTATTGAGATGTGTCCGATGATTATGAACAAGTTAACATAATAAAACTAAGAACCCAGCCATTCACGAGCTGGAAATACCGTACTTTTTAGTATGAATGAATCATGAAGTAACTACAAAAAAGAAGAACACTACGTTTTGTTTTCGTTCAAGTTGATCTTGGAAATCGCCTAAAAACAGCACAGTGCTACTTAATTGCCTTTTCCCCTTTTAGTGCAGGTTATCATCTAATGGATTGTTATACACATCAACCATCCATGCATCAACGAACTAATGGGCATAAGTACGCCATCAATAATTTGTTGTTCTGACAGTAGCCCTGCAGTTTGTCACACAGGAGGACTTTTGCCGTGTCGAACCCAAATGATTTTCGTACCGCCAAATTGCGGCCATTAAAACGAATCGATGACAAACGTCGAATTTAGTAAAATAGTTTGCCGCACTTTAAGTGTTTCAAAATGATGACGTGGGAGAAACTTTCTCAAGAGTCATGTTTAATGATGGCAATTCGAGCTGTGACACTCAAATATTAATGACAACTTCATAATGGTAGCGTTCCCCACCTTAAATGCTGTCCTTATTCTTACCATCGTTGGTGAGTGGCGTTCGTCGTCAGTTTTCAGTAGTGTCAAACAAAATCGATTAGCTTATTTCTGAAATATAAACAATCATGCTTGTTCCAATCAGAATTTGTTTCTCATCCCATCCCGGAATACTCCCAGCTACGGTTCAAACAAGGAGAACGTTCACATTATTAGAAAATACACATAACACATTGTCAAAAGCTTTGCGCATGCGTAATCGCAAAGAGCATCGCCCGACTGAGAATTCAATTCGATGTGACGCTGCAAGAGCGCGACATTTTGTCATTACGTCGTGCAACTACCGTGTAGTACGGCAGAGCTTGCCGTGCTACACGGCAGTGTCGAACCTAAATCAAAAAAGTTTGCGCTTAACATCGCTCTTTTGTCGAATTTAATTCATCATTTACTAATTGTTTGAGGAAACGGAGATGATGTTGATGCTATCCCATCCAGTGATACTGTATCCTGTTGACTTGTAATTTGACAATTGCATTTTTGTGGCAATACAAATCCAAATAATTTGTATGGTAACTGTGCTGGATTATTTCCACTTGTGTTATTTTATAACAGGGAAGTGGCGGGGAGATAGTTCAACCGAAATGTCGTGACCTTTTTGGACAGTGTGGGTCAGTAGTGAACGATGGACGGGGGATTTCGGGATAAAGGATATTTATTCAGATCCTTTGTAGCAATGGGTTAGCTTTCAAAAGTTATGTTTGCTTCCTCATCAGTTGCATGTGGGTCGATTCAAAGAGTCGGGCAAATCTCTGTTTACATTTTTTAAATTGTGGGTTTGCAATAAGTGCATTGGAAATAAAAGCATAGCCGTGGGTATGTGGGTATATTTGTGTTTAGGGGTAACAAGGCGTTTATCCGTTGTTGTCTTTGAAGCAATAAAAGTTGGATCCGTAAATATTTCTGAAAGTCTGATCGCTCTGAATTTGAGGCAAGAATGTGTTGATTGCCTGTGATATATCCGTGTGGAATAACAAAGGGTTGTAGGTTGTAGTGAGTACGAGAGGTGTTTTTGGAGTTTTGTTTTGCTTCTGGTTTCTTATGAATCATATTTGTCTTTTCACGATGTCATACTTTTACAATCTGCTCGTTCGTTGCTTTTAAAAAAGACACAAATTATACGGGAAATGGTCGTCAGAGCAAAATTATCACCAGATCTTATTGGACCTAAAACAACCTCGATCATCATTCTCCCTCAAGTATTTTATATGAACTGAAAAAAACACTTTAGGATTTGATTGTCTTACTTTGAACAATCCAACAACGGATAAACACCTGTTTTACTCATGAACACAAACCTGTTTTACTCATTACAACCCCACATCTTTTTAAGATGTACAAAGAGATTTACCCGATTCTTTGAGTCGACCCACATGCAACTGATGTGGAAGAAAACATGACTTCCGAAAGCTAGCTAGTGCTACCGAATGGATCTAAAAAATATCCCCTTTATCTGTATTCGTTCCAAACCGAGTTTCTTTCATTATATAGCTACAGAGCGACATCGGTCAGGTTGAATTTTTCAAGAACTTACACTTCCGGGGATAGTGGCAAGAACTTTACTTTAAATTTCACAAGACCGAAGTCGCTAGAAATCATTCTTCAGGATGCCTCAGCCAAGCCGATCCTTGAAGCGTCCTGTACGTCTATCAGAGGACTGCAAAGCGTGGTCGACGGGCCTCTGCGTCCAACAGGAGTAGGATACCTCCATCTACCGTTTTGGGGTCAAGGGAGGATGAGTAGTATAGATGGAGTCACACACACCTAATTTTGGGTAGTGCAGGGTAGTTTGCACCACTCAAAAACGAACTTTGCACACCCAAAAAACAAAATGGCGTGCGGTATGGGGGTGTGTATTTACACACCAGGAAAAGTGGTGCAAAGGTGAACTAGTCGGCCCACAGTCCTTTTAGGGTTCATGCCCGAAGGGGATGAAGGCGAGTCACGAAGTGGGGAGTCGTGCGGCCCACGGCAGTGTCTTGAGGCCCGAAGGGCCGAGACGTGGGGGTTAACATGATGCACGGCATCATGTTGAGCGGTGTCTGAAAGACACCGCAAGAAGGTATGTCTCACGACAGTGTAACTGAGGGCAAACCGTTATCGTTTGCCCTCAGTTGGCGGTGCGGAAGTGATTTCTTGAAATCACGGAGCGCCGCAGCATAAAACCACGCAGCACAAACGAGTCGCGTACGGCTCGTTTGTATTTTCACAAAGTGAAAACAAAGCGGTGTCTTCCAAGACGTGTGATAAACCGTTGAGGCAGAAGAAAAGGTCCGAGTACTGTTATAGAGTTATTTGTAATCTTAGAGACCACGGGTGTCATTGAACGTGCTTTAATACTTAGTGTCATTTATTTACACTGTTATCGCTATCTGGTGTGGTCAAGGTCCAAGAGATCAACTGCGTTGGTGTGCGACTTGTTTTTGCCCCGGCCTTGTTTGTTGAATGGCTTATCTCTGATCGACCTCGTCTGGATAAGTTTATTCCGATAAGCCTGTGACGTCACGCCCCATTTCCGAACACGTCGGGACAAGTTTGTTTTCATATGACCCTGCACTCTATTCTGATTGGTCGATTAAGTTGTATAAAGGATGGATTTCTGTATTCGGATTCATTACTTACGCCGAAAACCGAAGTTATTGAAGCCAGAGCTGAATATCTCGTATACTTCGATATAATGGCTGCTCTCCCTCAAACGAAGACCGACTTGGCCTCGAACTACAGCCCGACACCGAACCCACCTCCACCGTCGATGGGTGAAGGAGTTGAAACCGAAAACACCCGTGATATTTCTCACGACATGTATGTAGCCGGTTGGCGTGAGGCCGCGAGTTTGAACGGCTGTGTGTACTACTTTAACATGTACACACGGCACAGCGTATGGAACCTCCAAGATGTGACTACCCACCAGCGTGAGCAGCAGATGTTACCCAAGAAACCCAAGTCCGACGTGTTGAAAGCCGCCATGACCGAGTTGGGTACTGCGCAAGACGCCGCATCTGTACCACCCGCCGTGCCGATGGTGGATGTTAAGGGAAAAATGCCCAGCAGAAAGCGTAGATTCGAGCCAGATCCTGACCAGGCGGAGAATGACAGAAAGGCGGTCAAGTTTCCCATCGGAGGTGAGCGTTTTGTTACTGTGAAGCTTTTCAAGGGGCTTCCCTACGTCAATATAAGAGAATACTACTGGAATGAAATTCACAGTAAGATGCTGGCAGGGAAGAAGGGGCTGAACCTCACCGGAGAGCAGTGGCATGAGTTGATGAGTCACGCCACCGACATCAATAACACCTTGAGCCAGATAACTAACTCTTAACCGTTAATCTGTGTTTTTGCTCTAGACTTTGATGTTACAGATGGTAGAGCCCGAATCAGACTACTCCTCAGGAGGATTCTGGGTGAAAATGGTCGATATTGGAAACCATATGCGGCAGAACGCCGAACAGATGAATATTATAAACAAACTAGAATGGGTCACGCCACTGACATCAAAAACGCCCCGAGTAAGATAACTGACTCTTAACCGTTACCTTTTTGTTTTGGCCTCAGACGGGGACCTAATGCATTGTAGAGCCCGAGTCAGACTACTCCTCAAGAGGATTCTGGGTAAAATAGTGAAGGATCGCATAGTGCGGAGGGCGTACGATATGCAACAACAACTTCCCTGTGAAGGTTGTCAAGAGAACTGGGCCTGCCAAGATCACCACGCCTGTCTGTTTTTCGGAAACACGCCAGAGTATCGTGCGGAGGAATTTGTTTTGGAACACTATGAACATGTGGTTTCGTCCATCTAATGAGATCATCGATGTATTCTACGCCGTATGCCGACTTTTGATCGTCGCGGGCTTCACTCATGCGGGTCTGACCAAAGAAACTCTAAACGACACAATTCAAGATATTCTGATGGGGTGGCAAAACGAAACCGATGATATCGCCCAAACATTCAATTCGTATTCATTTCCCAACGTCACCAGACTGTTGGTTTTTGTAATGGCCTCTTGATTGAAGGGAATGGTGTAACTAACACGCCTTTCTTTGTTTGTAACTTTCTTGTGTTAAAATAGTAATCGGATTTGTAAGACATATAGTTGTTGTCATTAAAGTTGTTTTAAACAGGTACCGACTATATCGTGTCTAACGTCTGTTTGTTTTTGTTTTTTGTTTTTTAATATAACTTTTAGAGTCCCTGTTATTTAAAGTAATGGCCAAAGGTCAAATTTGAAACGTAATTACGGTATTTAAGGGCGGGTTGGTTTTAACATCTTCGAAATTTGAAAAGAGGCTGCAGAGACAACGAGCAACAGATATAAACAAACACGAAAGACGGGTTATATCCGTGGTCAAAAACTTTATTTTGTAAACAACGCTTCAGTAACACAACCGGTACAAATGGCTACAGTTTATAAACATAATTAAGGTAAATGCCCCCCCCAAACAAAACAAAACAAAAAACCCAAATATTGTACATGGTCTATGCGGTTTTTGTTTTATATGATTGACGTTACCACGACTCTCTACCCACTTTATAACAAGGGGTGTGAAATCTGTCGAACAACAAAAGACAAGTCGTACACCTTTGTGTTGACACCGGGAAAGTGTTTTCTGATAAACTCGTTCACTGCAATATCGTTTTCTCGTTTATTGGTTGAGAAAAACCTGACGATGGTGTTCATGTCAATATCTCGACAACGGTGTAATAGGAAAAACAGAGAATATTGACCACATACAGCCGACAGTGGGCCCTGTAGACTTATACGATTGTGTACAGTCTGAAGAGTGTTCCTTTTGAGAAAAGTTATGATAGATGACAGGCTCGGGGGTTGTCCGTAAGAATCGAAATATTCTCCAACGCCGTCTCTGGTGATGTAAATGGCCACCCAGTGCTGTCCCGGCTCAGTTGAAGGATCGGTGTTGATGACGATGGCGCTGGGGTGTTGTAGGTGATGCCTGGGTAATCTATCACTCGCAAACACTCCCCTGAAGACTTGACGGGTAAAGCGGTCTCTCTTTAAGATCGACGTTATCTCTTCGGTGTCCATGTTGGTCCCGTCTAACTGTTGTAGTCGAAGATGATGTTACGAGCTTGATCAATTTCTAAGATGTTATTGAACTCGGCGTAGATGATGACGTTGATGGTCTCGTCTAGGGGCGAGGCAAAGTGCATGTCAAGACGAAGGTTTCCATTCTTTACCAAGCTAAAGTGTCCGCCGCATGCCAAGTCGGGGGTAAGGTCGAAGGCGTACAGTGCATACCCGTCGGGGTAGTCACCCAGAGTGATGTCGTTGCCTTCATTCATGTACATTTTATCCATGCCGGAGAACAGCGTGTGGTAGGCTCTGACGCAGTTCTTCCTTCCTTGGGCGTAATCGGGTTTCAGAGGGGTGTGGGGGATCTGTTCACCGTTGACGTGCACTGACACAAAGTTGACGTTAAAATGCTGGAAGTTGAACGGGTTTTTAGAATACGACCCATTAAAGGCGATGTTGGATACACAGCCCACCACGATTCGATTGGGTAGTTGTCCCAAAAACACGTGATCTTGAGTGAGTGTTAGGTTGCCTCGGGGTACAGACATCATTTTACAGACGACACGTCGGAGGGGATACTTAGCGGTCCCTTTTTCGAGAGCTTTCATGTGTCCCATCATCACCGCAGAGCTGATCGTTACCCTCCGAACGAACAACGACGCGTTCACAATCTTTATCTTGTAGGTTGGGTCTTCTCCTGAAGCCATGAGACAAAAGGCGTCGCTGCTGGGAATCAGCTTTACTTTCAGATCAACCCCGTTGATCAGGTGTCGGTCCTGGAAGAATAGATCGCCATGAATGCTGTTGTTTAAGTATCGAACTCATCTCATACAATGAACAACCATAGTCGGCACAACCCTCTTTTATAACCGACATCGTTCTGAATAAAGAGCGCCCCCACCTTAATTTTGGTCAGTCCCGGCCCGAATTGAATAATCAGCACCCCCACCCCACCTCGTTTTGCTCAGTCTCAAATGGAATAAAGAGCGCCCCCACCTTGTTTTTAACCCACCGTATTATGGTCAATGACCAACCCTCATGATAACCCCACCACTAAAGAATATCCCACTCCCCCCCATTGAACCTACTTATTATATGGTACTTATCTATTATATTCAACGACTTTTTAAAGGATGGATACAATACTCTGAGTTTGTTCAATATATATATATATATATATATATATTTTTTTTTATACTCTCTTTATTTATTTATTTGTTTGTTATCAACAACAACAAAAACACAAAGAATAGAAAACACAACGATTCTTAGGTTTGACAATGGCAGTACGAGTTAAAATATACAACGTTTTCAAGACTTAAAAACTTAACGGGTACATGTTGTTTTGTTATTTTTTCTTTTCAGAATCCGATTACATATTTTAGATACATATCAAGTGAACTATATACAGCGTATTTAAAAACAGAAGTAATAGCGTGACCTCTTATTAGCTGGGTCCGCGTTTATTAAAGAAAACTACTATTTATGCGGCCAAACGTGGAGTAAGGTTTACCTCCTCATATTTCTAAATAGGTAGTAGAAACCCCATCGTCTCCAACCTTTCGCTTGGGGTAGAAATAGGTCAGGGCTGTCCTTCTCTGTTCGTAGGTAAACATTACACCACGTTTCATGATAAAACCTTTGTTAACTCCCCCACCCGAAGATCTGGTATTTAACACGGTCATGTACTTTTCTTTGGTGAGTTCATTGTTTCTTCTGTTTAGACCCTTACAACTGAACTTTTCAGTGGGCCCGAAACAAAAGTATGTCTTACTACATAGTGCAATAATACCCTCCCCTCCCACTCTACTTTAAACAACCCCGGAGTCCTCTTATCATAACTGTATTGCTCGGGTGTGTTCTGACGCGGAAACCACATATGCTTTTCCCGGTGGTATTGGTCTTTCATACCGGGTTTGATTACATCATCAAGACTGTCGCCCGATATGGCCATGTAGGCCGAATCCGTGTCCATCTCGCACATCTGAAAATCGAGTGGATCGACAAACTGCATAAGGAAGTCAAAGTAAAACTCGAGCATGCGTAATTTAGCGTATTGATAGACGAATAAACCAATCTGAATGGGGAGGTTTAAATTGATCACATTTTTGAACATGTCGGCCTCGTACATCCCTCCACCTATTGAATGGAGTGCCTTAAAGTGTTTGTCATTGATCTTGGCGAGGGCATCTGCATCAGAACACACTTGAACATTTACATGTTTTAACTGATCAGTCACCGTTTTCCCATAGGCCGAGTTACCAAGTAATTTCATAGTGTCTGCTATGATAGATTTATTGGGGTCACTGTCCCCAGCCCTCCTAGCTTGACTGACCCGGTCACCAAACTCTGCAAAACACGGATTGGCTTTGTATTGAATTACTTCATACACCCTTGTGACCTCTAAACCATGCTTTAAATACCAAGACAATAGTGGGGTTGCGAGTAGCAATTTTGTCCCGAACATACTACCGATCAGACTTCTTCTTGGTTTGTTCATAATGTTCATCTCTTCGGCGTACTGCCGCATATGGTTTCCGATATCAGCCATGGAGATGTTCACATTTTTGAATACGGGTGGCATCTCGGCAAAATACTCTTTCTTTTCTTGTGGTACCCGAAGGTCGCATTCAACCAAACCAAATATGGACCCGTCCAATACCCCCTTTAAAATCTGTTTCGTGGTCATTGTCCACGCCTTACTATGTGGTAGTCTTACGGATTTCAAAAAGTGTCTCAAGTCTGGGTCGCTTGTCTGAACGTCTTGCCACTCGCATTCCCTAATTTCGACTAAATTATACCCGAGTTCCCGTATGTAGGAAGAAGTCTTTTGGGTCTCCTCCATCAATTCCTCTCTGGTTTTGTTATTGGAAGAGTTGATCTCCTTTTTATTGATCCGACACTTGTGCCCGTGCCAATAACACCCCTGGAACTGATAGACCGTATGGGTCTCCTGACAGTACCCGTCCACTCTCAGGTTTCTACTACCCACAGTTTTTTCTCTATGGTTGAATTGGTGTTGAATATAGAAACCATTTGTTTTGGCTTCCCAATCCAACCACTCGGTTGCCATAACCCCATATTTATGACTTCGTAAGGGTTTGAACTGATCATTTTCCTTTCGCCTTACGAAGGTCCCCACCGGCATGTTCTGCATGAGGGACCATAGATACAAGGCGTTGGCATCAAACCCGACCACCTTCCTACATACTTTTCCACCCCTAATACGGGTTATACCAGTCTCGTGATACCTGTGGAAAATAATAGAGGGACCGCCCACAATGTTATCCCTTATTTTATAATACAGGTCTTTATTCGGAGAGTCTATCAGAGAGAAATATACATCGCGCGGTTTTGTTAGAAAAAGATGCTGCAGAGACAGCCCGGGTACAGAGATTGCCGACTTAAACATGTCTATGCGTTTCTGTTTGTAAAACACAAACATTTTCTCGACAGCTTCGAGAAAGGGTGCCACGTCCAGATTATTATACCATATCAAAAAATCTCTAAAAGTCTTGTGACCCTCCTCGCGCCATACCCTTTGACAATACGCGTACTCGGCTTCGGAAATATTTTCACCCTTGAGGTTGCTGTAAAATGCATCATGAGGGGGCAATTTAGGGTGGTCTAACTTGTTCAGGTCGTCAACCCACTCGTACGGAAAAAAAACCTTCGTCTGAGAGCATTCGTACGCCTTCAAAAACTTGGCGTACGAACATCCGGGGGCCAAATAATTTGAAATGTCGAGAAATAATAATCTATCTGTTCGAATCGACATATACGCATTCGATTTTCGAATGATGTATAGCTTATCGTTCCCGTGTAATTGTTGGTATAGATACCGTTTGATGACGTTGACGTCATACTTCCCAGAATTGAACCCCAGAACGGGAAGCTCGTGGATATAGTCGTCAAATTTGATTTTGAGTTTTTCGGCTCTGGTTGTGGTTGTTGTCTGGTCCTCTGACTTAGACTTCTGAGTCGAAGGATCAGACCGATCACGCTCAAGTGCGGCTTCTTGTTCCTGTATTTGTATGGTCAGTTCATCAAAAACATATTTAAACTTCTTTTTCAAAATAGAGTACGCTTTATCGCCCACCCCATAGGATTTTCCACAGGTATCACAAGTAAATCTAGTATTCTTAAGGCTGTTTGAATTTTTAGTTTTACCATAATACGACCTAGTACTATCCGGCTTTGGCTTCTCACCCACGATCAGCGGTTCCTCATCCGGTGTTCTTTTTCTCTTGGGTCGAACAAAGGCTGGTCTTTTCCGATCCAGTGAAATCGCACCCTTTCCTTTCTGGGGCTGTAATAATATACATTTGAAAAGAAAATAAAGAAAGTAAAATAAAAAACAAACAGAAACAATCTATACAAAACGCATTCGATACACACACTCACACTTGTTGTGTTCTGTAATGGGTTAGTGGTAAAGAAGTTGTTCTTACCCGGTCAAACGGTCTCTCGGCGATGAAGTCGTTGTCGCTGGTAATTTCAGACGATGTACTCGCCATTGGAGGTGGGGTTTCTTGGATGCTATCAGGCCAATACGAACAACCGGGTTGTGGGGACGTAACCATTTCGGATAGTTCGAGTGCATCCAAAGAACTATCTGACCAGGACGACCGGTCGGGTCCGGCGAGAGCCTCCTGTTGCCGTTGACACTGTGACAAACAAATAATAATACCACTAAGGATTCTAAACTATAACGGATGTGATAACAGATGATTCTACGGGAACGAGTTTTCACTTGGCTTATTTGTTTAATTTAATTGGTTAAATTCTTTGACTCACCTCTTGGATCGCCGCTGTTTCTGTTTCAGCTAGCGCCTGAACTTGACTCGCCGTATACTCTGCAGGGCTCCATTTAACATTTGGTAGCGACGCATCGATTTCCATTCGTTCTATGCTCTCCATTTGAGAGGGAGTAGGTTCAGGATCCCATTCAAAGTTGTTCTGTGACATGATGTGCGATTCCCAAGCCAATGCGGAGAGCTTCAAATGTAGACCGGGCTGATGATGTGTGAGCGGTCGTCTGATCAACACCGCTTTTATATAACTTGATGGTGATTAGTTGCTGACCTCTGTAACAAGTCGATACGTGTTGGACCGCGGTCAAGAGGGGGGGGGGGGGTGATGAGTTGTTCGAGTGGTTATAACATTGTTCCAGCTCTGCAATCTTCGGTCATGATTAGTCGTCTGATCAACACCGCTTTTATATAACTTGATGGTGATTAGTTGCTGACCTCTGTAACAAGTCGATACGTGTTGGACCGCGGTCAAGAGGGGGGGGGTGATGAGTTGTTCGAGTGGTTTAACATTGTTCCAGCTCTGCAATCTTCGGTCATGATTAACATCGGCCCTTGCAAGTTCAAGGGCCTCGATTGTTACACAGGTCGATCAGAGATAAGCCATGCAACAAACAAGGACATCGGCCATTGCAAGTTCAAGGGCCTCGATTGGTACACAGGTCGATCAGAGATAAGCCATTCAACAAACAAGGCCGAGGCAAAAACAAGTCGCACACCAACGCAGTTGATCTCTTGGACCTTGACCACACCAGATAGCGATAACAGTGTAAATAAATGACACTAAGTATTAAACCACGTTCAATGACACCCGTGGTCTCTAAGATTACAAATAACTCTATAACTGTACTCGGACCTTTTCTTCTTCCTCAACGGTTTATCACACGTCTTGGAAGACACCGCTTTGTTTTCACTTTGTGAAAATACAAACGAGCCGTACGCAACTCGTTTGTGCTGCGTGGTTTTATGCTGCGGCGCTCCGTGATTTCAAGAAATCACTTCCGCACCGCCAACTGAGGGCAAACGATAACGGTTTGCCCTCAGTTACACTGTCGTGAGACATACCTTCTTGCGGTGTCTTTCAGACACCGCTCAACATGATGCCGTGCATCATGTTAACCCCCACGTCTCGGCCCTTCGGGCCTCAAGACACTGCCGTGGGCCGCACGACTCCCCACTTCGTGACTCGCCTTCATCCCCTTCGGGCATGAACCCTAAAAGGACTGTGGGCCGACTAGTTCACCTTTGCACCACTTTTCCTGGTGTGTAAATACACACCCCCATACCGCACGCCATTTTGTTTTTTGGGTGTGCAAAGTTCGTTTTTGAGTGGTGCAAACTACCCTGCACTACCCAAAATTAGGTGTGTGTGACTCCATCTATACTACTAGGATGCGGGTGCTGCTCGGCCATCTGAGCCCGTTGCCATGACCAGCAATGATGTTACCAATACTGCGGCTGCTGAGCTTCCTGAAGCCAGACAGATGAATACGGGTGAGTTGAGCACCATGCCACAACCCTTTTCTATCGGAACATCACCGGAGTATGGGACATCGGCGGGTAGTAATTCTGTGTCGGTAACAGACTCTAACTTTATTCGGCATGTGGCCGCTAATAACGGACAGGTTGCACACACGTTTAGGAATATTATTAGCAATAATCGGCCTAATGTTCCTAATGCTGTTGCTAGTTTTATGCCTTATGCTGCTCCTGTAGCACAGGTAATGAATGGGGCCACTGATTATGGTGTTTTAACGGGGACGGCCTTGCCGAGCGTTAGCAGCACGCTTGGGAGGCCTTGTCAATTGTTCTCCTCATCGGGTGGTTCTCATTTTGGATGTTTTTGTACCACAGGCAACCAAAGAAAAGATCTGGAGTTCCCAGTTTATTGATTTGGCCATACTATATAAAGAAAATGCTATATCGGCACTGTCTCGGGTTAGTACTAACGCACCGCTACCTACAGCACTTGTGGGGGGCCCGGTAGTTTTACAGGCGGTAGCACCTAATCGCATTAAGCTTGACTCCATTGATAAGTGGACCAGTGCTTTTCATGTTTTCATGTCGGTATTTTCCACTGGCCATCCTGAGCGTTTGCCTGAGCTGTTTTCACTAGGTTTTCAAGGGCCATGGGTTTGTCGTGATTCGAAGTGCCTTTCATCTGCGGCTCAACAGCCATTAACTCGTCATGGAGAAGTTACAAAGAAAAATTGATTTAGGCCGTGTATCTGGCCCATTCGATTCGCCCCCACTACTAAATTTGCAGTGTTCCCCTATAGGTTTGGTACCTAAAGCATGAACAAGGTTCTTTCAGAGTGATTCACCACTTATCCTTTCCGGCAGGTGAATCTATCAATGATTTCATTGACAAAAACTTGTGTTCCGTTAACTATGCTACCTTTAATAAGGCAGTGGGTTTAGTAATGGGTGCAGGTGAGGGTTCATGGATGGCAAAATCAGATATAAAATCGGCATTTCGTCTTCTACTGGTGCCCCCGGCAGATTATGAGCTTTTGGGTTTTCAGTTTGGTGGTAAATACTATTATGATAAGTGCCTACCAATGGGCTGCTCAATCTCTTGCTCACTGTTTGAAACATTTAGCACATTCTTAGAGTATGAAGTTCGAAATCGTTCTCACTCTGAGTTTGTAACACATTATTTGGATGATTTTTTTATTTGCTGGGGTATCGTCCATTGCATGTGCGGCTTTGTTGCAGTCCTTTTTAAGAAGTTTTTGCCGTTTTAGGTGTTCCGATCGCTTGGGAAAAAACCACTGCTCCAAGCCAAACAATCACTTACTTGGGATTAGAAATCGACTCAGTTTTAAGGCAGTTCCGTGTCCCATCAAATAAGCTGTCTAAATTAAGGGGGCAGATTGAAGCTACCTTGCGTAAAAGCAAAGTGACAATGAAATCCATTCAGTCAATGCTTGGGTCTCTTAAATTTGTGTGAAGGCTATTGCCCCGGGTCGTGCTTTTACAAGGCGTCTTATCGCTCTTACTAAGGGTGTAGTTGTACCACACTACAAAGTTAGATTACCCAAAGGTACCAAACTTGACTTAGCAATGTGGTTAGAATTTCTTGACCATTTCTTGACGGTGTATCCCCCTTCTTAAAGGATGATTGGGATTCAAATGCCACCATTGAATTGTGTACTGATGCAGCTGCAAGCATTGGGTATGGTGGTTATTTTTCATGGCAAATGGTTTCAAGGAAAATGGGCACCGGCAATCTTAGCAGATCCTCCATCTATTGCTTTGTTGGAATTTTACCCGTTAGTGGTGGCTGTTTTTTGCTGGGGTCCTTTGGTGGCGAACCGCAAATTTCGCTTTCACACAGATAATACTGCTGTCGTTTATATCATTAATAACCAGACATCTAAGTGTGACAGAATTATGTCGTTAGTACGCCTTTTTGTATGTCGTTGCCTTGTGCATAACATAGTATTTAAAGCAGTACATGTTCCAGGGGTTTACAATGTCATTGCTGATTCCCTATCTCGGGTTCAGGTTGGGCGTTTCCGAATGGCTGCCCCCCGGGCGGAGGCGAACATGACTCCCATTCCGGAATTGCTCCTCATGGGTTAAGAGGTGAGGTACAGCGATTATTATCAGTGACATTTGCACCAAGTTCTCATAAAGCCTATCGTTCAGGGTGGAGGGTTTACTGTCGTTTCAAGGGTTTTCCTGTCACTGAATTTTTTCCAGCATCAGTCCAAGATATTCGGAAATTTGTGGCTTGGCTTTCCTTACAACTGGTTTTCACCAGCTACAATTGCCACATACATTTCCGGGTGGGATTTCAGCACAAAGTCAATGGCTTGCCAGATCCTACGCGGGATTTTTTTAGTTCACAAGTTATTGGAAGGGTGTCGTATGGATAATCCTACAAGTGATAGCCGCTTGCCAATTTCTATTCCCATGTTGCTTGAGATTGTGAAAGCTTTACCGTATGTTTGCGTTTCTCAGTTTGAGGTTGTGCTTTTTAGGGCAGCCATGCTGGGTGCCTTTTTGGGGTTTATGCGAGTAGGGGAATTTACTGCGGATTCCCGATATCATTTACAAGAGCCTTTAATGCACTCCAGTGATGCTCAAGTTCAAGATATCGGTTCACCTTTGGTCTCTGTCCTTATTCAGTTCCGCATTACAAAGACTAACACAACAGGTCCTCCCCAGGTCATTCGTTTGATACGGCCTCAAGATGTGCTAATTTGCCCTGATGCAGCTTTTTTGGCCTTTATTCAGACTCGACCCCAGTTAGAGGGTCCATTTTTCTGTCATTCTGAAGGGCTTCCGCTGACACGTTTTCAGTTCAATGCCGTTTTGTAGAAAGCATTGTTTTTTTTCAGGTTTTAGCGGTGTTAAAATTCGAGCTCATTCATTTCGAATTGGGGCAGCCACTTCGGCTTTTGATCTGGGGGTCTCCTAGGAGGACATTAAGGACATGGGTCATGGGTCATGGGTCATGGGTCATGGGACATGGGTTGTTACTTCGGGTCGGGGGCCCCTTCAAAAATTGAAAAGAAACGGCGTTTAATAAATAAATGGTCTCGTTCGTTGGGTAGCCGTGTGGGTGTAAGGGCTTTACACCACCCCAGTTGAAGTGGTCCTTCTTCCACTTGTTTCGTTTTGACGGTGTTCATCTGTCTAGGGAGGGAGAAGCAATATTTCAGCAGAATATTCGTGATTGTATTCAATTTTTCTATCGTTAAAGTTTGTTCTCAATTTAATTTCGGTATGGTGGACAAGTGTGGTCAGTCCTTTCTCCCTTTGGGCAAGTTGTATATTAAATAATATTTATCATACTTTAAGTTAAGCCGTTTGTTGTAAGCACCACAGCTGCATCCATTTGTTCAAGTGGGGCTTTTCCAACCGTAAGTACATGCGGTGGAGTCACTTTGTGTACCTTCGATGATAGTTTGTTAATAAACTACAGTTTTAAGGTAAATACAACTTCATATAAAATATTTTAAGGGGGTATGGATTATTATACATACCTAATGTTATCATTCTAAATCTGATAATATACACCTGTGTTATGGGTATGTGTGCCCGGGTTCTGTTGAGGTAGCATCCGTGGGTATGCGTGCCCGGATGCCAGTGCATTTATGATAACTTGTAATACTTCAATTCCTGTGGGTATGTGTGCCCGGGTTTTGGAGTAGCATCTGTGGGTAGGCGTGCCCGACTGCCAGTGCATTTATGATAACTTGTGATACTTCAATTCCTGTGGGTATGTGTGCCCGGGTTTTGTAGTAGCATCTGTGGGTAGGCGTGCCTGGATGCCTTAGTTCTAATTTTGAGTATTGGGCAAAGTTTGCCAGTTCTGTTAACTAAAGGAGGTAGTTAACTCCATAGAAATAATAAGCTACTGTGCGAAATGAAAGTACAAGTTTAAGCTGAGCGTTGACGAGAAACCTTGTTGAAATGAGTTAGAAATAAAGCGGTCGTAAGCTGCGACAAAAAAGTCAATTTTGCCTAAAGTGTTCCTTATTTTATCGTCCGAGAATAACACAACAACAAAAGGACAGAAGAATACAAAATGTACAAGTAATGAGCTAATTATATAGAGTATAGCCAAGAAATAAGGACAACATTAGGACCATCTAGAAGCATATACATAAAAGAGAGCTGAAGACGAGCAGTGGAGTCAGGAGAGAAAGCTAAGTTACATAATGAGCGAGTAGTGCTCTTTTGAACGAGGCTTTAAATTGACCCACAGAAGGCTGATCTTTGATTTGGTCGCCAATGACGTTCCACAGACGAGGACCATAAAAGCAAAGTGTGTGCATAGAATAAGAGGTTTGAGTGAAATGAATAAACAAATTACGTCAGGATCTGGTAGAGTAGCCATGAACGGCTTCAGTAGAGATGTAATTGGAAGAAAAGACAGTGGGAAGAAGATTGTGAGAGTATTTGTATGTGAATATGCCAGTTTAAGGGTTTGTTGATATCAGAAATAGTAAGAGTGTGTAATTGTGCAAACAGGGGTGTGTGTGCCTTCATATTCACTACCTTATGGAGACCGAGAACAAAACAGAAAAGGGAAAACAAAGGGTCTCCATAGGGAAATTCTAAAGACTGGGTTGCTCCACAAGGAATTTTGTGTACAAAGTCTATGGGAGGTTCTTAACTACAGGGACAAAGGAAAGAACAAAAGATGTCTCCACAGGGATGCAACAAAAAAAGAATGTGTGCCTTCATATTCACTACCTTATGGAGACCGAGAACAAAACAGAAAAGGGAAAACAAAGGGTCTCCATAGGGAAATTCTAAAGACTGGGTTGCTCCACAAGGAATTTTGTGTACAAAGTCTATGAGAGGTTCTTAACTACAGGAACAAAAGGAAAGAACAAAAGATGTCTCCACAGGGATGTAAAAATAGGAATGTGTGTTCACGTGGGTGTGAGGAAGTGTAAATTCTGAAATCGCGTTTTTGAGTAACATATAAAGAGTTAAGCACTGTGCACAACGCTCTCTGGCCTAACTCCAATCGTCTTTGGGTTATTCTTCCAGGAAACAAAATTCGAAGAATACAATTGCCTCACGTAAATAAGATAAGAAGATGATGATGATCCAGGTAATGACAAAGGAGGGTTCGTTTCATGTGATGATGATCCAGGTAATGACAAGGAGGGTTCGTTTCATGTGATGATGATCAAGGTAATGACAAGGAAGGTTCGTTTCATGTGATGATGATCCAGGTAATGACAAGGAGGGTTTGTTTCATGTGATGATAATCCAGGTAATGACAAGGAGGGTTTGTTTCATGTGATGATAATCCAGGTAATGACAAAGGAGGGTTCGTTTCATGTGATGATGATCCAGGTAATGACAAAGGAGGGTTCGTTTCATGTGATGATGATCCAGGTAATGACAAGGAGGGTTTGTTTCATGTGATGATAATCCAGGTAATGACAAGGAAGGTTTGTTTCATGTGATGATGATCAAGGTAATGACAAGGAGGGTTTGTTTCATGTGATGATAATCCAGGTAATGACAAGGAGGGTTTGTTTCATGTGATGATAATCCAGGTAATGACAAGGAAGGTTTGTTTCATGTGATGATGATCAAGGTAATGACAAGGAGGGTTTGTTTCATGTGATGATAATCCAGGTAATGACAAAGGAGGGTTCGGTTCATGAGATGATAATCCAGGTAATGACAAAGGAGAGTTCGTTTCATGTGATGATAATCCAGGTAATGACAAGGAGGGTTTGTTTCATGTGATGATAATCCAGGTAATGACAAGGAGGGTTTGTTTCATGTGATGATGATCCAGGTAATGACACAGGTCTCAGAGTACACTTCTGAGAATGCTCTACAATGATGAAGTATGTACTGCCAGAAGAAACTTCTGGTATTTTCAATCCATTACCAAGTAACACTATAAATCAATTGATGCCTGTTGTGTTAAAAAAAAATTAAATATATATTTCTAGGGAGATGGTACTTGTGTCACCTTAAACCTAGTGCAATGCAATTTTTAAAGTAAAGTTTGAAATGTTTTCCGGGGGCAATTTGAAGTTTATTTTCCACAAAATAAATACAATTTAAAAATAGTGGAGGGTTCCAGACGGGTGGACCCACGCCTGGATCCGCAACTAAATGCAGTATGTATTGTGTTTGAGCTCTAAATAATCATTCTTTATAAGATCCTCATGTTTCTTCTTTTTAAATCTGTTTCTGCTCTCTTTTTGTGTGTGTGTGAATATGTCATTAAAACCGAGGACTTTAGCAATAGGGATCCGGAAAAAAAACATATCGGGGACAGTCCTCGGTTTGTTTCGTGTACAAAACCAATGGGAACGTCGCTAAAAAAACTAAGTCCACAGCATGGGATGTCCTCGGTATTATACCATTTACACACTTGTGCCCTTACACATGCCAACTTATGGGGTATTTGTAACAATGGAACAATGGACCTCACAAGGTGATTTCAATAGGAACATTTGGGCCCCCACAAGGGAATTCTTTAGAAAAGGGAATAATAGAACAACAATAGCAGTACCCCACAAACCGGATCCGTAAGGTTGTGTGTGTGTGTGTGAGTAGGTAACCACATTCAAACCGGGGACCTATAACAAAAGAGGACAATAGGTCCACGGTTCAGGAAAGGTCCACGGTTGGAAATCGTGTACAAAACCAATAGGAGCTTTAAAAAAAAGTTAGAGTATAAACAAAAGAGGGAAAATAGGAGGTCCACGATTGCAGGCTGTTACACACTTGTGTGTGTGTGCGTGTGTATGTTGGTTTTTTTCAATTCGTTTTCTGCCTGAGCTATTATAATCTGGCAAGCCGATCGATGTACAATGACCGTGGCGTGGGGTCAATCATTTGGTGGTTCATTATTGCTAAACGGGAACGTAATTTGGATTGATGAAATAGCTTGCGGCAGGTTTTAAAGTGTTGTTTTTAAGGAGCTTCAATTTTAATGGTGGCACAGTGTAGTGCTGCGTGTTCTTAAGGTAAAAATTTTCATTTTGCATGGTAGAACAAATGAGTTCGTGTTTACAGAGCTAATTATTGCTGAAAGTTTTTTATTAATTGCTGAGCAAATTCAGCGTAGGACTGTGGCAATGGACGCTACATTTTTTTTGCATGATTGCCTTGTCATCCCTCTTGCTGTTTTACAAACTCGTCTTTTGGGCATAAATTATCATCATTAAAACACTTGTGACAATATTTAAGATAAAACAGCTGGAAAATGATTCGCATCGTCGTATTATTGAGCTGTTGTTTCGTCTCCCTCGATGCGGCAAACACACGCCAGGATGCGGTCAGCGGCACCACATCTCGTTCCCAGTGTTTCAATGGCACGACCGAAGTTGTCCTGAGCGGGCACAGGTACCGCAACGAGACGGGCATATCGGCAATCCACTGCAGCAGCTTGTGCCTATCAGATAGTCGCTGTGTCTCCTTTAACTACTGGCAGGGGGAAATGGTTTGTGAGCTAAACGAAGCAGCAGCCACTCAATTTCCACAGGCATTGACAACAAGGATCGGTGGCCGTTATTATGGAAAAGAAAAGGTAAGTATTTCAAAAAGACATACCCAATATCAGTAGAATCATTATCAGTTGATCCATGAAAGTAGCTTAATTACCCTTTGAATTAAGAGATGTTTGAGCGGTTGCTATGATTAAAGAGGGGAAAAACGCTATTATGTTGGAAGGGTGGGGTCTCAGAATTGATTGATAAAAATTGATTTCCGGTGTCAGATTCCTGAATAAAACAAAAATCTGGGTTCAAAAATAATACACATTTTTTCCCAATTAATTGACTGAGATCATCAATAGTGTCCTTACTCTGATCTTATCTTCCTTATTATCATCGTATTGTCCTTCAAATTTTAATAAGGAACATTGTGTCAAAACCAAGCTACGCGTTTATTGTATTTCTAACCAAGAGACTCAAAATGAACCAAGACACTCAGAGTGAACCAAGAGACTCAGAATGAACCAAGAGACTCAAAATGAACCAAGACACTCAGAGTGAACCAAGAGACTCAGAATGAACCAAGAGACTCAAAATGAACCAAGACACTCAGAGTGAACCAAGAGACTCAGAATGAACCAAGAGACTCAGAATGAACCAAGAGACTCAGAATGAACCAAAAGACTCAGAGTGAACCAAGAGACTCAGAATGAACCAAGAGACTCAGAGTGAACCAAGAGACTCAGAATGAACCAAGAGACTCAGAGTGAACCAAGAGACTCAGAATGAACCAAGAGACTCAAAATGAACCAAGAGACTCAGAATGAACCAAGAGACTCAGAATGAACCAAGAGACTCAGAATGAACCAAGAGACTCAGAATGAACCAAGAGACTCAAAATGAACCAAGACACTCAGAGTGAACCAAGAGACTCAGAATGAACCAAGAGACTCAAAATGAACCAAGAGACTCAGAATGAACCAAGAGACTCAGAATGAACCAAGAGACTCAGAATGAACCAAGAGACTCAGAGTGAACCAAGAGACTCAGAATGAACCAAAAGACTCAGAGTGAACCAAGAGACTCAGAGTGAACCAAGAGACTCAGAGTGAACTAAGAGACTCAGAATGAACCAAGAGACTCAGAGTGAACCAAGAGACTCAGAGTGAACCAACAGACTCAGAATGAACCAAGAGACTCAGAGTGAACCAAGAGACTCAGAGTGAACCAACAGACTCAGAATGAACCAAGAGACTCAGAATGAACCAATAGACTCAGAATGAACCAAGAGACTCGGAGAATGGCAGCCCAGGAACATGCAGGAGGAGACGGGGGGACAAACAAAGGAGGGATAATCGCCACATAATAAACACGGCAACATCGAGTAGAATGACAAGTAACGGAAGATAGTAACAAATTCCTGGGGAGGGCTTCATCCAATATAAGACGAACTGAACCTGATGACATTGACGAGAATGTAATTTTACATACAATCATATTAAGTCAAAAATCAAAAAATACTCCTTAATAACCAAAGGTTCATTGGTTATGCATAATGTTAAACTCACTTGATTCCTTTACAGAATACAAGTTCTTCTTCTGAGATAATTACACACCCGGAATGCAAGGAGGTGCTCGTTGACGGTAATTATGCAGCATTTAATGTCATTGGATTATTTACCACAAAAAAGTAAAAAAGCGCTTCTAGGCTGCTCTGAAATATTTTGTTTTTTAATTTTTCCATTAGAAATAAGTATTATGGTTCTCTTACCTCACGCTTAAACAGGGTAAACATGTCTTTTCCTCGAAACACTCCAAGTCCAAAATCTGAAAAACTCGAGGTCAAACGAACCACGTGACGAAGGACTCTTGACGTCATCGGCGGCTAGTTAGTTTGGATTTACCTATATGAATGCACGGAGCTAACGCATAAGATACACCGCCAACCTTAACCAGTTTCATTCAACACGGCCTTAAATATAACTCTTTAATTGGCGACCCGAGGTAAAATTTAAGCAAGCCAATTTACTATGGATTGTGATTTGGGATTTTCATTCTTTGAGTAGGCGAGGCAATTTCAGAGCTTGGCTTGATTTTTAGTACATCGATCTACATGTTACAGTTAGACTGGTGCTCTGTTTATGTAAATGTTATTACTACGGCGAGGCAGTCTACATCTGGTTCTTGCTCCAATCTGGTTCTTGCTGTATGGTCCTATGATCTACGTTCCTTTGACATCCAAAGAGCGACCCCCTAACATACCCAGAATATGGTAGCACAACAAAAAGGGTCAACCAAGCATATCAAAAACCAAAGGTGACTGATAAACGTGCTGCAAAAGTATGTATCACTAGAATACCATGGAGGTATAAGGCACTACTACTAGCTGCAGCCACACGTAATTATAGAAATAATTAGTTAATTATCTCTAAATCAAATTTAGAGAGGGTGATCGTTAAGAAAACACAATTGAACTGCCATAAAAGTAGTCCTCAAATGTATCGTCAGTATAAATCTTTTTTAAATCATCACAAGTGTGAAAGTTAGTCCGTACACAAAACATTGACATGTTGCGATTCTGAAACAGCGGAATTGAACAGCTAGGTGTACCAACTGACAAACCTGCGATGACAAAAAGGGTACCCGGTGGTCTGGCTCCCCACTTATCCCACGTTGCGTTCATAACATTACAATAATCATCGCTGGTTGCGCACGTTAAAACCATAAAGCACTGTCGTCACTGGTCTGCAAGCACCCGGTCTGCAGAGCATTGATCCTTGGAAATTTGAGTTCGTTTGCGAAAAACTGCCAAACATGCAGCTTCTTTATACAACAATGAGACAATACAGAATACCCTGGATGGACAGGATTATTTTACTGTTTAATGTAAGGTTTGTTTATTCTAGGTTTCTTCTTCTTCTTCTGTCCGTCGGTCCGTCCGTCCGTCAGTCCGTCCGTCCGCCCGTCATCAGTCATCATTGTTTTAAGATTTCAGCGAGAAAGCCCATTGTTGATCATCATCATGATTGCCAATCATTGTACATTGTGATGTGATTATTTTTATATTTTTTCCCGTTTAGATCCCCCGATATTTAGATCTGAAGAGAGCTTTTTGAGCGCTGATCTAACCGATGCTAGAGAACATTGCGCACAGTGTGGTATGCAGTTGTGTTCACTCGCTCAGTTAAAAGCTGCCTACGACAGAGGCTACCGCAATGAGCATTGGGGCTTGATCGACGTCCAAGGACGAGACGCTAGGTTGACAACATGCGGTATTAAATATGTCCTCAATACGGGCGAGTGTTTTTACATCGACGACTCAGATTCAACAAGAAGTGTCATTCCAAACACACCCAGACCAGCCGTGTCTAAGTCAGTTTATTGCTGCACCCAATCGTTATAAACCAATTGTTAAAATGTGGGTTATAACATTTGCGAGTCTTGCGAGTTTTGAACGTTTGGTCTCGTTAAACAGCGCGATTTTGTTTCCTTCAAATGTTGAGGCAATGGATGTGCAAACTCAATGTTCTAAAAACGTTTGAATACATTCGATACATCCACTTGCTATCCAAGCTTTCTAAAAACAAACAGACAACCCAAAACTTCACCAAACAAACAAACCAGACACCCCGACAAACAAGCGAACAAACAAACAACCCTACACCCCAACAAGCACCCACAACAATACACAAGTCATCAACTCTAGTACACATGTACGCATACATGGTAATTTAGGTGAACACAAAACCATTTAGGCGCGCAACCAGTGTTGTCCCTCTGCATGAAAAATCGCTAAAAATCTCAAAACTTTTTTTAAAATTACTGTCAGAGCTGTTCGATACTTGTTTAATGCCCGTACTTTAAGTGGCGCTGTTATTACGCCAAACATCATAAAACAAAACAACTTGTTGATCGTCCCCGCCCGACCCAACATACCACTGACCCCATTCATTTTCATTATAATTATTTTTACAATATTTTTTGTAAAAATATCTCGCCGTTCTGCGCCGTCCACACATTATTATTATTACTGCTGAAGCGTCAACCCCGATCACGCGGGTTTCGGTCTCACAGCGGAATCTCGACGCGAGAGGAGCCAATTGGCACTCTCCGCCCAAAGCAAAAAGGCTGCCCCATAGGCGTCTAATCACAGGCGTGTACGAAATGACACAAACCCTCTCTTCAAAAATGATTATGGTGATGTTTTCCTCTTTATTTCATATTTTGCCATATCCACAACGCTCAATAAAAACCTCCATAGCAAAACCGCCTAAACACTCACATTTTTTAAAGACCCGCAAAACATGTTTTAAGTGACCTTAAAAGACTTTTGCTCATTTTCAGTGATGTGCAAAAAGGATGCTTTGACAAATTACAGACTTACGTTCATTTCAAGAAGGTGTCTAAAGCGGTGTTTGACGCCAAAGAGAACCATATCAACATCTGCACTCACCAACTTAAGACTGCCATATTAACACTTGCACTCACCAAATCAACTAAAGAGACAACCATATCAACATCTGCACTCACCAAATCAACCTGAGACAACAATATCAACATCTGCACTCACCAAATCAACTTGAGACAACCATATCAACTTTTGCACTCACCAAATCAACTTAAGACAACCATATCAACATCTGCACTCACCAAATCAACTTGAGAGAACCGTATCAACATCTTCACTCACCAAATCACCTTGAGACTACCGTATCAACATTTGCACTCACCAAATCAACTTGAGACAACCATATCAACATTTGCACTCACCAAATCAACTTGAGACAACCATATCAACATCTGCACTCACCAAATCAACTTGAGACAACCATATCAACATTTGCACTCACCAAATCAACTTGAGACAACCATATCAACATCTGCACTCACCAAATCAACTTGAGAGAACCATCATCAACATCTACACTCACCAAATCAACTTGAGACAACCATATCAACATTTGCACCCACCAAATTCTTTGGCTTGGCAACAATGGGTGGATAGCTTTATACCCCAGGTGTAGTACGATTTCCCGTAAAAAATAGTATAAACTATAGTATAGTGTCATGCAATAAACTATTGCATTTTTTTTCACTGAAATCATCTACAAACCTTTGAACGGTCATGGAATTGATGGAATAATGGGTTCATAGCTGCATACCCCCGGTGTAGTAAGATTTCCACAAATAGTAGGGGTCTTTCCTTAGGATCACTGGTTACTTAATATGCCCTGTATAATTAGATAGTCTAGGTTTTTATTTTTGTCATTAACATTTAAAATTAGTTTGTCATTTAATTTATTATAATTATTGATATTGTATTGTATTGTTGTAGCCATGCAGATTTAAAGATTAATTAAACGTCACATTAGTGTTATTCAGAAAATAGTTTACATTTTTAAGAACACTACAAATTGATTTACATTAGACTTTATCAACGGTCATCTCAAGACACTTACTACATGTATTTCACAACAAGTAAACAGAGCTATTTAAGTTATGACACCAGCGCATTTCGGTAAAGCAAGCAATCTTTTGAAATTTCCAAAAAATCTTTGAATTAAACGTTTTGAACGATGGTAAGGTTTTTTCAACCATAGATAAAGGTCTTTAAACAATTCAGATCGATTATATCTTAACCAATAAAGTGTATTATCTCATTATAAGTAAATAGCAGTATAAAAAATATATACATATATATCATAGTTTCGTCAAAGTATTTTGTCCGATTTACCTTCATCAAATAAAAGCCACACAAAACTTGACACTAATTTGCCGTGATTTATATTACATGTCTGAGAACAATTTGATAAATTAAGTTTGATTTTGTCTAAAATTTCCCCTGCAATCAACTTTTAGTAAGTGTAAACAACTGCAATCATTTGTATCCAAAAGGTCTTGGCAAGCAAAACCACTTTATACATGTTATCCATAGCAACAGCTGTGGCCATAGCCAAAGCTGCAAACTCGTAGCGGAGAGTCACCTGGCTAGACTTGACACAGTTCTACGACTGGTGGCACAGAATCCCAAAAGTGTTTGCTAACCTCAACGTCCCTGCGTCACTTCAACAGTAACTTGAAGTGGAGAGTCACCTTACTAGACTTGATACAGTCATTCAGCTGGTAGCAATTCAGGCAAAAAAGGTTTTAGTTCGCTTCAACATCCCTAGTCACTTTAACGGTCGAACTCTTAGTGGAGAGTGATCATGGTAGACTTGACACAGTACTTTTTCAGAGGGTGGCACACAGTCCAATTTGCATTGGTTACCTGTGAGATTGGTTTAAGTCATCACCAAGCTCATCGTCTCAACCTGCGGAAGCAAATAAACAATAATCAACCATTTCATTTTCAATAATACGCATTCAAGTTCGCGCATTCTTCAATAATCCACTCAAACTGAGGCTTTTGTTTGTTACCTGTGCACTCAATTTCGTTTTCGTGCAAACATGATTTAGCTTTTCTCATTAATGTTCGTTTCAAACATTATATTTCATTAACAGGTATTAAAAACTTGATATTCTTAAGTTGAATTTCTACTTCCTATTTACAATTGATGAGTTTGTATATTTTTGCGTTTTCTTTATCGTTTTAAGGTCATTGAATGTCGTTTACATTTCGATTACACCTGTGTTTTGTTTTAATTGCAGTTTTTGTTTTCTTTTGCTTCGTTATTCTTATTAAAATTTAAAGTTAAAACCTGTACCTGATACACGTAGAAGACTTTCAGTTAAAGTTTGACTAGTTATGGTCATAATTTTGCAAATAAAACTAAATCTTGAACTGTAGCCTTAATATCGTTTGTCCTGGTGTTTGTGTTATCTTTCTTAATTCTGAGGGGGAAAATGCAGCAGATCTCTTGATGCGAAGAGTGTCTGGTAATTCGAGGTAGTCAGCAAGGTTGCTTTCAGCTGCTGCTCCAATCAGCTTCACCACCTAAATTATCCCCTTCTAGGAACTGAAAAAAGAACTTTAATTGGAGAAAATACTACGCAATACTAGTGTTCAAATTATTTATAGGGCAACTAGGAATCTGAGCGTGTCAGAAAACGCAATGTCCAAATCCCATGTTAGAGCCGAGATGACCATTCTTCTATGCTGCGACAGTCCAGTGCTATTGAGTATTCGACACAATGAGTTGAGTTGAACAGAGAGCAAATCACCGTCTTTGCGTAACAACGAAGATCTTAACGAGGTGACATTCCACAGTGACTCTAGTCCTATGAATGAACTAAATGAACTAATACCGGAAGGCTTAATTGTTGTATTCCAGGGCGAAAATAAGTATGCCTAAATGGAGAAATATCTCCCGAGACCCATTTGCTTCTGTGTGTGGCGTTCGGGTAGTCACCCCCTTGTTTATACCAAACAAATCCACGAGCCTGATCAGATATCGTCAGCGTTTTCACAAAGTAGCACGCACTGCTATACCAGCAAAAAAATAACAATCAGAGAAAACGGCCTCTGAAGTTGAACAATTTTTAGAAACCCACTTTCCTTCAAAACTTCAAAGTATTTCCATTTAAATTTCTCAATGTGGATACTTGATGACTTGAACTTAAATAATAATCTTATTTTGACTCATTTGCATAATTAATTAAGAAACTAGACACGAGAGAAGTTCCGTGCTACTTCGTGAAACCAAAAAAGTGCGAAATATGTCTTTTTGCGTTTTCACGAAGTAGCACGCGCCTATACTACAACACAGCATTTTGTGTTACTTCATGAAACTAGGTCAGCGCGCGCGCGCTCACACAACTTGCGTGCTACTTCGTGAAAACGTTTTTACCTCACTTTGACTTGAGTGCGTGCCGTGTATTACAATGGTAAACAGAAGTTGGGTGCTACTTCGTGAAACCAAAAAATGCCACAAATGTGCAAAAGTTGAAAACACTCATTAGCTTAATTAAAAAAGTAAAGCTGTCTGAGCTTTGAAACTTCATGGAATTGTAGGTCTTCATGCATTATCAACAGAAATGTAAAAACATTAAAATGTAAAAAAAAAATCCTTAAGCACGTAGCGTGCTACTTCGTGAAAACGCTGACGATATAAGTTAAGTACTCTACCTACAGAGGTTGAAACGTAGGGGCAGTAAAACGTTTGTTAACGCTTGTACTAATAGGTAAATTTGGTCGATAAGCAGTTTGCAACAGCTAGTTCTATTTTGTCTTATACAAAAATAAACAATGAAACAATTCAAACTAGACATGTGTTTTTAACGTAACGAACACTGGGGGTTTCAGTTATTCGGTTACAAAAAGAGACATTTTTATATCGAAATGTTAATAATGGTCGAAAATCCTGAAAAAACTTCTTGAACTTGCTGTTTGGACCATACGACAGTAAAGACCATGTGGGAACAACGTGGGACCATGACAGGACTTTTTATGTGTAAACCGTTGATTTTACGTGGGGCAAAAACTATTAATCATATCCCTCTGACGCTTTTATAGTTAATCATTTTTATTTCTCACACTTCCGTTTTTGTGCGAACTCAAGTCCACTGCTGAAAATTTTCAATGGCAGTGGTCGGCCTGGCCAAATATTATCACAAGAGGGCGTTAAACAAGTTCACCGTTGAAAGGGACAAAGTTGTCGACAAATTTGAAACGTCTCTCGTACAGGTAAATGTGACGCAATCATGACGTCATGTTGTTTATGTTCTAAGTAAGGGCATACGCTGATTTGATAAATTTGTTGTGTTGTTTGCCACTGTAGTTTCTGAGATCGAATCTTCACAAATTTCACGTGCTAACAATAATGATAATTATTCGGATTGAAGTATAACAATACTAATAATAATAATGATAGTAATACTACTACTACTACTACTACTACTACTGCTACTGCTACTGCTACTGCTGCTGCTGCTGCTGCTGCTGCTGCTGCTGCTGCTGCTACTACTAATAATAGTAATAACAAACTAGATGTGTTTGTAGCGTAACAAACACTGGGGGTTTCGGTTGTTTGAACAAAAAAAGGAAATGTCATTACACTTAATAGTTTAAATAAACACCAAAAGGAACTCTTTGGACTTTTGGACCGTAAGCAATTACCAAAGTGTGGTCATAGCTTGACTTAAATGTCAAGTGTGTGGTAAGGTACCAGACGGTACAGAGATTATGATTTTATGACATGTGGTTCAGGAGATTGTTGGTTTTATTTTTAGAGCTTCCAGTTTGAGCCGGTAGTGAAAAAAGAAAGTGGATTACTTTTAAATTAAAATACCGGCCGTGCCGCTAGCTACAAGGCGGCGCACAAACTGCAATTTTATGACTTGTGGCTCATGATATGAATATTTAATAATAAACTTTGATTTATTTTAATAACTTGACACCTGATGACATCACAACGACAAATGTTTTTCGTACGGTTATAAACTATAAGACAAACGAAGATCATGACTTCGTGATGTGGTTAAAGATTTTTTCTTTCTGTTTGAACCGGAACAAAAAATCAAAGTGGGGTCCAGTTTTTGTTGAGAAGAAATGTGTCATTAGCTCCAAGACATCACAAAGATTGTGGCTTTATGACTTGTGGTTCTCGATAATTCTACGGATTTTAAATTTTAGAGCTTCAAGTTTATACCGGAAGTAAAGGCCAAAGAGGGTCACAGAAAATAAAATGATACTTATGCCGTAAGTTAAAAGATAGCACAAAGATTATAACGCTTTGAAATATAGTTCAGACGATATACAAATTTAAGCAATTAACTACCACGCCAAGGCTAAGCTTATTAATAAACTCTGCTGTACAGACTTTGAAATGAATTGTAATGGGATAATTCATTGAATTTACGTGGGATAAACCGCTACTAACATCCCTTAACGCTTCCGTATTAATTCTTTATTTTGTCTAAATATCCCTATAACGCTTCTGAAGTAATTGTTTTTATTTATTTTCATATCGCAGAGCCCTTCCGTATTTCATAGGTCGTGGACTCTCCATGAGCAAGAGGGTGCTAAACAAGTTCACCAATGAGAGGTAAGCACGGTGCAATGTGTGAAACATCACATGATAGTCTAGGTACATGCTGATTAAATAAATAAAATAAATAAATGATGTAAACAACAGGACACGTGCAGAGAAATAGCCACACGCTATGGCTGCCTCGCTGAACATCGCTGAATATTGTTGAAAGCAGCTACTATACATTTTAACAAGAACTTCGAAGATGTAGCATTACATTTATATAATTTACAGATTTTGTGGCTTATTTAAAACGAATCGGTGACAAACGTCGAATTTAGTAAAATAGTTTGCCGCACTTTAAGTGTTTCAAAATGGTGACGCGGGAGAAACTTTCAAAGAGTCATGTTTCATGATGGCAATTCGAGCTGTGACACTCAAATATTAATGACAACTTCATAATGATAGCGTTCCCTTCCTTAATATGTTGTCCTTATTATTATCATCGTTGGTTAGTGGCGTTCATCGTCTGCTTTCAAGATTGAAAAGCAAAATCGATTAGCTTATTTCTGAAATCTACAAATTATGTTTGTTTCAGTCAAAAGTTGTTTCCCATCCCATCCCGGAATACTCCCAGAGAACAAAAACAAAGATGGAAACATAACGTAATTGGCCATAACCTGAGTAACATCAACATTGTAATTTACAGGAACGGAAAAGGACCACGAATTATAAAGTCTATATACATTTCATTTGCATGCATTACAGTAAGTTCAACATCCGTATAATATCAACATAATATACGTAAACAAAAACAGAACTGACGTTACACAGGCCAGAGAGCGTTGTGCACAATGTGTTTATGGTTCTAAGATCATGTAATTATCTGTGTATTCAATTAGAATAAAAGGCTGCTCAAGCCACTCAGTACAAAATAAGTGTCTATACTTGTCGTATGTGGTAATAATGTGATATGCAACTGTGTTCATAGACTCATCTGAGTATGCACATTGCTTTCGCACTAGTCACGTCTATGGAAGTAATAAGTGTTTCACACACACAAATCTTCTTGATGCATAAACTATTGCACACGATCAAGGCCAAGTATCCCTCGTATAAAAACACATAAATAACTAAAATAATAACAATAACAAAATATAAAATAAAGAAATAAATCAACTACTGACTAAATAAATAAATAAACACTCAAGGACGAGACGCAAAGGTAACGCCATGATTTAGCTATTAATTGAACTGGACGGGTGAGTGTTACTTCACCGACGGAGGTGAAATGGAAAGCTCAATTCCAAAGACCAAGACCAGTTGATAACCAGTCGGTTTAGTGCTGGATCGCATAATACCAAACGAGAAGGAGAAGCAAAGATGATGCTTTCTTAAGATTATTACATCAAAATAATTCATCGGGACTCACTCTGAGACATGTATCCAACACACTGTAAAACATTTCCAGAAGTCTGATGATAGCTGCATCCGTGAAAAACATGACTCTTACGGGATTCGATCCCTTGATATTAACCAAAAGTGTTTATATATATATATAAATTTTGTTATTTGTATTGACCACTAAATTACAAGTGAAATACATATTAAACTGAATGAAAAGTAGAGCATTTCAAGGATTTACCCGTAAATGTGTTACTTGATTGCACGGCACCCATATTCGATTGTTTATATACAATAGTGTGTAAGTTATGTTACGTTATATTAGAAAATGGGAAACTTCTTTAACTATTGTTATAAATTAAAGACATGGTCATGCAGGTAGATTTGGTACTAGTTGTTGCTTGGCTTGTTGCGAAACTACATTTCCATATGGTTGTTGAATCTTGCATCGGAAGCCGATGGAAGGAATAGCTATTCCTCATAAAACAGTCTAAATTGTAGGATGGGGGGGGGGGAATCATGCAATAGGCAATTAGTTCCAAAGCGATGCATAAAGTGAGTTACATCTCTTGGAGTTGCTCTACATCTCAGCAAAGTGAGAGTGCTTGGATAAGAATCAGCAGAAAGCCTGGTTTCACGCTCATAATACGCTGATAGGTGGAACTGGGTCTGTCCTACTGCTGCTCCTTTCCCATGGACACTTCTGTAGAAAAGACACTGGATGGTTACAGACCTTCAATGGGAAAGAGGTTGGTACACGTCGATCCCAACCCTTCACCAACAATATTCTGCATTTTTTTTCTAATAAAGATTAACAATGTTACTGACGAGTTAGTTATTAATAAAGATTTTTAATTATCCGTTGTTACAAATTACTTAATCCGCTGGAAGACCAGGGTAACTCATCCGTTATTATTGATTAAAATCCGTTATGTTTTACTTAAAGGTTTATGATAAAAATGTACATGAATCTTTTTATTCGCGTCATTTTACCGTCTGCTCAGATTCTGGTTATTAAAACACCAACACACTTTACTTTTTTTTCAAAGTTCAGATTTTTATAGCGATGATACAGAAAGAAGGACAAAAGAATCTATAAATCGTTAAAAATATTTCCATACTGTGATCAAGAGGCGTACCCCGGTGCAGACTTGACACAAGTCATGGAGCGTTTTGCACAAGGTCGTATGCAGCTGAGTCTAATGGCTCAATATTGAAAGCTGCATTCACAACGCATGGTTAACGTCACGGTTACATACTGCAGGGTTGTAATGTCTGGTTGTATTGTAGGGTTGTATTGTGGGGTTGCATTGTAGGATTGTATTTTTGGGTTGAATTTACAATAGATCAACATAATTAGTGTTCATGTTTTGTGTGATCAAACATATCGATCACGTATAAAAAAAACTAGCCTGTGATAATCGGGGTTTAGTCTGTTGTTTGATACAAGAGAAAAACAAGGAAGAAAAAAAAAAAGCTCACAAGTTTGTGCATAATATTATCAAATTGTCTTTAATTTTGGTTGAACAACCGAACTCATCTTTTGCCCCTTTTCAATGGTTTTCAGATACATTTATTTCGAATCTGAATTAATTTTAGAGGGAAATATTTTACACGAAACTGGTTCTAGGATAAATTTCATATAAGCTTTCTGACTAGAATGTCAATGATTGTTTGTCCGTACCAATCTAAGCAAGACAGTGGTAAATGCAGCACCAAAACCGAAGACAGCTTACCTTCAAACAGGTGTAGGAGTAAACCCAGCCTTGTTTGTTCACCAGTCCCTTTATACGTCGCACTTTTGCCGTGTCGAACTCAAATGATTTTGGCACGGCAAAAGTGCGGCAATTAAAACGAATCGGTGACAAACGTCGAATTTAATAATGATAATGATAGTGTTCCCCCACCTTAAATGTTGTCCTTATTAGTACCATCGTTGGTGAGTGGCGTTCATCGTCTTTTCTCAAGAGTGTCAAACAAAATCGATTAGCTTATTTCTAAAATCTACAAATTAGGTTTGTTCCAGTCAGAAGTTGTTGCTCATCCCATCCCGGAATACTCCCAGCTACGGTACTAACAAGGAGAATTTTCACTTTATTAGAAAATACACAAACAACATTGCCAAAAGCTTTGCGCATGCGTATTTGCAAAGAGCATCGCCCGACTGAGAATTCGATTCGATTCGACACGGCAAGAGCGCGACGTTTGTCACCACGTCGTGCAACTACTGTGTAGCACGGCAGTGTCGAACTTTAATCAAAAGTTTGCGCTAAACGTCGCTCTTTTGTCGAATTTAATTCATCATTTTGTAATTGTTCGACACGGCAAAAGTGCGATGTTTAGCGCAGGCCTAGAGTCATCGTAATATAAATCAACGTTGAGCTGACACTGACCCGATGTCATCTCGAGGTTTGAAGATTCGAACTAGCCGGGGACACTAATGTTTGCATAGAACGTGGCATAGTTTTGAAAATTTCAAACAACCATTATTCGGCTACAAGTGAAACCCAGATTGGGAGCCCGTGTTGGTCTGATAAAGAAAACCTTCCTTGGTAGGGCACTGATTACTCACCTCTGGGGCTCAATAAACAGGATAAGCAGACACACAAATCTTTTTAAAAGTTATATCAACTATTTAATCAACATATTGAACATGCGAAATAGGATATAAATCCCCACCAATCTTTCCACTAAACGATTAAATCGGTTAACTAAGACAACCAGGTTAATCGGTTACACTTTTCGACCGGAATGCAATGTCTAAACCGTGAACAGCAGATGGTTATGGAAATCTTAATTAATTTGGACAAATAAATTACAACCAATCTGGTCTAAAATTCCGCCACTAATGATTGGTTTACAGAATGACGCCATACTTACCACACCCTCCACATACCTCATTATAGCGATGTTTCCGGTTGAATGTAATCTATCGGTGTTTCGTCGGAGTATTCACCAGACTAGCTATGGAGACCGTCGGAGGAGCTCGGTGCGTTCTCCCCGTACTCATGCTAGCGATATCATCATCCATTGCAATCGCGGCTTGTGATCCGTATAAAGTTCCCAAATGGTGCGTTATGATTGATTATATATTAGTGGGTTTCAAAGACAAAACCATTCAGACTGAGACGCAAAAATTATGCCACGCCGCTTGCAAAGACTTCAGATGGTGTGAATCTTCAAACTACGAGATGACATCGGGTCAGTGTCAGCTCAACGTTGCTTCACATTACGATGACTCTAAGGGATTGGTGAACAAACAAGGCCGGGTTTATACCTACACCTGTTTGAAGGTGAGCTTTGTACTATTATTTGTTTAGTTTATGTAAGTTTAGCTGTAACTTTTTATGAATTTGTTTGTCTAAATTGTGTTTCCTAATAGTTCATTTAAATCATCTTCGATGTAACTTGGCTTCCATCAGTAAATTAAGTCAAATTTTGTTTGTAATAATTGTTTAAACTGAATTCCTTCGAGCAGCAATCCTGCTACGCTTTTGCTTGGTTTCTTCATCAGTCTGACTCTATTTCAGATTACATCTTTGTAATCATTTAATGCTGATCTAAGCTACCACACTTTTTGAGAAAACAGTAAAAGAAAACTGTCATGGTACTTGCACAATATGGAATCCCTCCACTCTTTGTGGGAATAACCGCATCTCTGGCTGCAGCAATCGCGAAAGGACACCAACTCTCAGAAACTTGTATAACTTTAATAAATTCATCTTCTATGGAAGGCCACATGACATGATAGAACTCCACAGCAAGGCCATCAAGGCCAAGGATTTATTATTGGTCTCTTGGAAGAGGGCTACTTTAACCTCATCTTAAGAATTGTCATATTCAAGATCTTCGTTAGAAATTACACAGTTCAAATCGCACTCAGAAATATTTCAGCTGAGTACGAATCGGAATAAAAACCCTCACTAAACCTAACCTAGACCCGGGCTCAAACACAAGACATCCCAACAGGTTCTTATTCTAAAACCAGAATCACTGATAACCAGGTGATCATTTTTACAAATCCTTCTCCTTTGACCTTAAGGAAAGTTGATCATGTTTAATCTAATTCGAAAAACTTGATGATCGCATAAATCGTATGCGTTGTTTGAAACATCCCTCACAAGCCGAGCCGAGCCGAGCCTATTCAAGCCGAGCCGAACCAAGCAAAAAACAAAAACAAAAACAAACAAACAAACTAGTCACAATGCATTTGTGCACAAATGCCAAGCTGTTTCACCAATAACATATTCAAATTACTTATCTGAATATGAGTCAGTTTGTACATAATCAAGTTAATAATACAATAATTATTGCCTTGTGAGGTCGAATTTATTGTCTATATATGTTGTAAAATTTACCTTTAAGGTAATATAACCTGACAAATGAATACGTCATGATGACGTCAATTCGTTTTCAAAGCTGTTTTGACGTATCAAGCCTGTTTAAAATATATTTTTGATTATAGCATGTTCTGTTATCAATTTATGACTTAAAGGGGCAACAAAGGAAAACAATCTTTAAAATCTTGTGATGACGTCATCACGTCATTGCATATTTAACAAGAACTTACCACATTCTAACAACAAGCCAAGTGTTAACAAGATCAAATTTATACTTTTGGAGCTATAAGACTTCAAACAGTGCACCTTTAATGTCACGTCACGTGACCCCTGATGACGTAATACATCTTAAACTTCATACGTATGTTGGCTGCCTGAGGGTCATCATGTGTATCAATTTTGAAGCAATGCGAAAAACCTTCGCCACATACTTCTTCTCAAAGTGCATTTTGAACAGTTTTCAACCTGCCACTAGAGGGCACTGTTGTATTATGACGTCATTGGTATTTTTTAAGTAGACCCTGGCCGCACATTAAGATCGTTTAAAGCAACTTCTTAACTTTTGACACTTTTGAATTATGAGGGCACTTCCGGTTTCGACCGGAAGTATAGGTCACGTGAGGTCACGCACACTGAATAAAATAAAGCCCTTATTCATCCCTACCCAATCCCACAAACATCAACCTAGTCTCTTGTGGCTGACGTCTCTTTTTAGGACCACCATTGCACCAATGCTTTTTATCACTGAAAGTTCCATTGCAATTGTTTATCGGGAACTATGCAAAACAGCGCTAAGACGCATCATGCTTTATTTGAATGACTTCCGGTAGTCAGAAACAGACAAATAAAAAAATAAAAAAATAAAATTAAAAAAATGAAATAAAACTAAACACATCGCATTTGTGCACAAATGCCAAACTGTTTCGCCAATAACACATTAAAATTACTCATCTGAATATGAAAGTCTTATAGTGTGTACATAATCAAGTTAACAATACAATAATTAATGCCGTGTCAGATCGAATTATTTGTCTATTTGTCTATATATTCATCCCCACCCAATCCTGCAAACAGAAACCTACGGTCTCTTGTAGCTGACGTCTCTCTTTTAGGACCAACATTGCAACACTGCCTTTCATCAATGAAAGTTTCATTGCAATTGCTTTTCGGGAACTATGCAAAACAGCGCTAAGACGCATCAGCGTCATTTGAATGAATTCCAGTTGTTAGAAACAGAAGAAAAAAAGGTAAAAACAAAATAAATAGAGCTGTTTATCTGCGCTTCGCTACGAAACAGCTGAAAAACTCCTTTACGGATCATTCAAACTAAGACATTAGTCAAGTGGATATGATTAAATTTATAGAACGGCTTTGAAATTGGCTACTAATGCAATGTTGTTGCTAAAAACGATAGACGAATGTGTCTACATTCAGAGTGTGGCACCATTGGGCACTTGTTGTTATTGACATCAAAAGTCACGCCTATATATACAGTTTCGATAGTGTAAAAATTGTGAAAAACGTAGTTTGTCATAAATAAACATGCGTCTGGTATAAAATACCCACCCCCCCCCCCCACACACACAACCTTACGGATCGGTGTAAACACCTGCATTTGGGGACCTCCATGTCCCTCTCTTGTTTGTACACCAAGTTTTTGGCGACAGCTCCAAATGGTTTTGTACACACTTACCACCTGGGGACTTTTACCCAACTGGGGACTCTATTGTCCTCTTATGCAATAGGTCCCCGGTTTGAATGTGTATGCCTACCCACTCAGACCTTTACACGCACCGAATTACGGGGTTGGTCCTATTTTATACAATATAACAATGCTGCCCTACAATGAATTCTTTATTCTAGTGGTACCCCGGGGAAATAAAAGAACAACAATGTCAGTCCCCTGTGTAACTCTCATAGGTAAGGTAGGCGTTCCTCTAGTGGGTTTTGCCCTTATCAACCTGTTATTTCCACATTTCTATAAAGATCTGCACATGACGCCACAAAGCGTTTTTTTAACCCATTTTAAGTGTTACGTCAGAACTGATCATGAGTAACCCTCACTGTTTGGTCATGCACTCTGGGAAATCGTATTATACCCGGGGTATGAAGCTTTGTTTACATCATTGTTAAGCCTAATACCAGTCAGAGGGACACGAGATGTGTATTCCCTTGAACAAAAGTAGATGGAATCTCGCTCTTTCCCCCCTCAGGCTGTTTGTAGCTCCATGTAGTAACTGATTATCATGCAACACCCCTCAGAGGGGCTAGGGATGCTTATTCCCTTAACAGAGTGGAATATACTAGCTCCTTTTCTTTGCGTGTCCTAAAAAATCCTTTCTTTATGATGCATATATCAAATACCATCACCATGAAAAGTATGGTTACAATTGATAAGTCTCATCTTATGATTTTCATGCACATGGCTGCATGTATGATTTCACCCTTCCCTGTATAAACAGTCATAATAAGTTACATAACACGCGATTGATCTCTTTCTCACCGGGCTTAAAGAAAGTCATGAAAGTGACATCGTTGGCGTTAATGATTAACAAATTGACAATTATTTAACATTTTAAAAGTTTCGACCTCCATTTATGAAAAAAAGATCTGTATTTGGTCTCATAGCACTGTTAATGACCGGAAAAGTGACCTACATTTGTGTTTTGGTTTTCTCATCTGTGTATTTGTATTCCATGCACAAATAGCTTGTATTTGATAACAAACAAGATTTGATAAAATGACAAACTTAATCAAAAAGTGATGGTGTTGTTTGTGACTTCAGTTACAAAAAATGCCAAAGGTGCCAAGTGGGCAAGCATCAGATTATGAATGTAGACACATTCATCTTTCTTTTTCATTTCAAACATTGCATTAATTCAATACTTCACGGTCATATCTGGGTTCCACCTAACATGCATACAGAAATTTTAGCCCAGTTTCTCATCAATTCAGTTTTTGAGGGTAGGCCTAGACCAGCAAACAAAGGCTTATTACTGTCTATAACAAGATCGATGAAGCCTGCGGGCAAATTCTAACACAAAAGCACTGCATTTGTCAACTAGATCAATTTGGCCTTCATTTGACATTGGACTATTCGTCTGCCATTCAATTTGTGTATAGCTGTTTCTACGGAAAATGGTATAAGGTCGTGATATTTGCTGCATTAATTTAAATCGGCCGTTATTAACGTCATGGCACAAAATGTTTAATTATAATATTTGAAACAGGGTTGGTCTCCAAAAGTTGCTACTAACAAACAAAGTGAAATAGATATGTTTACCGCTGTTTACTTATTTCCCATTTTCTTATCGAGGTTTTTGGCTGCTTATGAAGAGAAGAGTGAAATCATGCTTAGTCGTTTGCAAAGAAGTCATGGGATGAGACTGTGTGAAACCACGAAAAAAAAATCGGTAGATGCATCACATTAGAGAGAGCTTTTTAAGAACTACAAATTGAATAATAGTACCGGAACACACTTAACATGTCTAAAAACCTTAATGTTTGTGGGTTAAGAAGCTTCTCCCCGTGTTGATTGACAATCATGTACTGAAAGGCAAGCTTGTTCTCGGTCTCCATAAGATAGTGAATATGAAATCACGCACCTGCTTTATCAGGTTGTTTCTAACCCTGCCTTTTCTGCAAGGAACTGAAAAGTTATTTATCAAACAATAGTTAACAGCGGGTGTGTGTGTGGGGGGGGGGGGGGGGGGCGAGGGGGGGGGGGGGCGGGGGGGGGGCGGGGGGGGGCGAAGGAGGCTGGGCGGATGCAAGAAAGAAGGTGGAGGGGGCTTTTTCGCCCAATTATTCATTTTAGAAAATTAGCTATGCGTTTGTGGGAGTGCGGGAAATTTGAAACTATTTCCGGCGGTAGCCATCGAAAGATAAATTACACCACATGGCTTTGGTATGACTTCTGCACGGTAATAAACCATGTCTGTTATTTTCGTGGGAGAATCTCTTTTGTCTTTGTTATATTTGGTTGATGGGTTCAAGAGTTTCATAATAGAATCGGAACGGACTCACCAGTATGAACTGTCTTGCGGGTCGCCATGTTTGCACATGTTTTTATTCCATGCGTGTACCAACTACACGTTCACATATTATAATGCAATGTTTTGACGTGTACTTCGTGCATATTACAACATCTCCCCTTTTTCTAGAAAGGAATCAAAGCTGGTTATACAATATAAATGAAGTACAGTCCAGAATAAATATTGAGTTTGTGGAAATAATCGATAATGTAGTACAGTTCTGTTTTAGAACAATGCAGTAGAGTTCAGTTCAATGTTCAATGCAATCTGGAACTGGAGTTGGTCGCAACAAACAGGAATCACTCCGAACGTTAAGTTCAATCAATTAGTAAAATCACGCAGATGAAAACGTGAACAATAAAACTTGGATCTGATTACTGGTGTTCATTTGTTTTGATTTAGTGTCATTTGAATACTAGTTTGGTGATCTGATATCAGAAAGTGCAAGGACACTAGAGTCTAGTTTCTAGAAACGATGTAGTCTTGGTGCCATACAGGTGCCTTTGATACTCGAGTTGGTCGGGTCTCTGTTGGATGGAGATCCTTGGGTTCGTCCGATGGAATCTGGACCTCAAGGACTGGATCAGGTTTACATGTAGGATGTAGAATGATGTGTCGTCTGTTCCTGCGATATTCTGTTCCGTTGACGTTGATGATGTAAGAACGGGGAGTTTCAGATGTGCGGATGACAGTACCTACTGGACTTAACTTCCCTTTGGTTCTGATCATCCCCCTATCACCCGGATGCAGGACATCAAGCTTTCTCACACCATGTTTCTGGTTGAAGGTGTTCTCGCTCTTCAACTTATTCGTTCTGTCAGCGACTTTCAGCCTCTGGTGGTCAACCTTCTTTGGATGGAGATTAACAGGTAGAGTTGGAAGGGATGTGCGCATCTCTCTTCCCATCATTAAGCTAGCAGGGCTTTCTACAAGACTCGGTAGAGGGGTTGAGCGTTACGTCATGAGTGCTCGAACAGGATCATCCTGACGTAAGATCATCTTGGAAATGTGTACAGCCTTTTCCGCCTGTCCATTTGACTGTGGGTAATGCGGGCTTGAAGTGATGTGTTTGAAGTTGTATTCACTGGCGAACTGGTTGAATTCCCCAAGGAACTGTGGACCGTTATCCGTCACTACAACTTCTGGGATTCCAAATCGAGCGAACGTTGCTTTGATGAAGTTAATCACAGATGTGGCTGTCGTTTTGTGAAGGTAGTGCACATCTATCCATCTCGAATAGTAATCAACTAGCAATATGTACATCTTTCCCTTCACTTCTGCTAGATTGCAGGCAATCCGCTGCCAAGGGCGTCGAGGGAGTGGTGTAGACATCAATGGTTCAGCTCGCTGTGCTGGTTGCATGTCTCTGCAGTGTTGGCACAACTGAACAAACTGGGCAATGTCCACACTCATACCAGGCCACCACACAGCTTGATTAGCCCGTAAGCGGCTCTTTGAGATACCTTGATGTCCCTCGTGGATTTTCTCCAGCATCTGTTGTCGCATACTCTGGGGTATCAATATGCGATGTCCGTAGGTGATGATGCCACCAACTAAACTGAGCTTGTCCTGGTCTCCCAGTATCGTTTCAGCTCCGGTTCGATGTCTTTCACATACTCTGGCCAACCAGCTTGCACGTACGCAGTCACTGCAATCAGAGTAGCATCTTGACTGGTTACTGAGGCTATTTCTTCTAGCTTAGCATCAGACGCTTGCCACTGGCTAGTAATCATACTGACATGAGTTTCAATCTCACTTTCAAGATCATCCTGGATTTCCAATGATTTTCCTCTCTGGAGTGGGGCTCGGGAAAGCGCGTCAGCTATTACCAGAGACTTGCCAGGTGTATACTCTGCAAAACAGTGGTATTTCATCAGCCGCATCAGCAAACGCTGACATCGTAGGGGTGCATCACACAAATCTTTGTTATTGATGAGCGGCACCAGGGGCTTGTGATCTGTCTGGATCAGTACTTTTAGTCCTCTCAGGTAAACGTAAAACCTGTCACATGACCAAACAGTGGCGAGTAGCTCCTTTTCGATTTGTGCATATCGTCGTTCTGCAGGAGTCAAACTTCGAGAGCAATATGCGATTGGCCTCCAGGAGTCATCTTCTTGCTGATGAAGGATGTAGCCTCCAATGCCGTAACTGCTGGCATCAGCGCTGAACACCGTAGGCTTTGTTGGATCATAAAATGCAAGAGTGGGTGCCGTTGTGAGAAGCGTCTTCAGCTGTCTGAATGCATTGCTTTGGGATGGACCCCAGGTCCATTCTGTGTTGTCTTTCACCAAGTCGTTTATCGGAGCAGCGACTGTAGCAGCATGAGGTATGAAGCGTGAGAGCCAATTTACCATCCCCATTAGTCGTTTAACCTCTTCCTTCGTTGACGGTGGAGTCATCTGTATGATTTCTTCGATCTTGGCAGGATCCGGGCGGATGCCATCTTGACCAAGTCGGTGTCCGAGGAAGTGAACTTGCTCCTGTGAGATTTTACATTTCTCCTTGTTCAACCTCAATCCAGCACCATGTAGAACATGCAGGACATGATGTAGACGCTGGTCATGTTCTTCCTGCGTTTTGCCTGTGACGAGGACATCATCATATAGACGACTACTCCCAGTAAATCAACCAGTAGATCGCTCGTATTTCTCTGGTACAGCTCGGGTGCTGAAGTGATACCAAATGGAAGGCGCTTGAAGCAGAACCTGCCAAAAGGTGTGATGAAAGTGGTCAGGTGTTGACTGTCAACATGAAGGGGAACATGCCAAAAACCGTGTTTAGCATCAAGGACGGAGAAAATCTGTGCTCCGGCAATCTTGCCCATCACTTCTTCCATGGTAGGAATTGAAAACTGTTCTCGCGCCACAGCCTTGTTGAGTTGTCGTAGGTCAACACAAACACGGATGTTTCCGTTCTTCTTAGGGGCTATGACGATCGGGGCACACCAATCAGTAGGGGTGGTGATGCGTGTGATGATGTCGTGTTTTACCATCTTCTCCAACTCCGACCTAAGCTTTGGAAGCGTGTATAATGGTATACGACGAGGGGCATGAACACAGTGTGGAGAAGTATCCTCTTTCAACTGGATTTTCACAGGGGAACCTTGAAGACGTCCAGCTCCTTCAAAAACGCTGCTGTAGTTGAGCACATGTATACGCTGTACCAAGCCAAGGGTTGTGCATGCGGATTTACTGAGAATGGGTTGACCATCATCAATGACGAGAAAAGTTAATACATGGTGCTTGCCCTTCACCTCACAAGAGAGCTTCTTTTGTCCTCTGGGTGTATTGTTCCCACCAAAGTAACCACACAGACGAGTTGTTGTAGTCGGCTGCAAGTGTGGGTTGTGTAGACGAAAGGTGGCGTAAACACGTAGAGGGATAATGTTGACATTTGACCCCGTGTCTAGCATGAACTTTACCAGCTGGCCTTGGACATTGACAGTCTGGTACCACGGTTCATGTGGTCGGTCAGCATTGCTGTGATGAACCGACCCGATGATTAATTCACTGTCATCATCGGACTCGTGTGGAGCAGTGACAGCAGGTAGCTTTCTGGACTTCGATCTGCAGACTTTGCATAATGGCCTGTCTTGTGACATGAGTTGCATTTCTGACCCTTTGCTGGGCATGACGTATGACTTGGTCATGTCCACAGTTACCACAAGTCGACTTTTTCTGACCAGGTGTCGTTGATCGTCGGGTGAATGACCTTTGTTGTGGTCTGGGTTTGACTGCTTGAACAGCTGCTGTGGTATGGACACCTTTTATCTATCGGAAATCTTTGGTTGCAGTCTCAAGGGTCTTGGCAACCTCTAGGACTTTCTGAAAGGTCAGACCATCCTTGGTCAATAGGTGTTTCTGGACATATTCGCTGCGAATTCCACAGACGAGGCGATCACGCAGTGCGTCATCCAGAAAGGATCCAAACTTACATGGACTGGCTAAATTCTGTAGTGAAACTACATATTGAGCAACTGTCTCCTCAGATTGTTGGTCTCGTTTGTAGAATCTAAAACGCTCTGCAACAATAAAACGTTTTGGCCCATAGTGAGATGTGAGCATGTCAGATATCTCCTTGTAACTCTTCTCAGAAACTGGAGTAGGCTCAGCTAAACTTTTGACTGTCTTGTACACAGTAGGGCCCACTGCTCTCAAAAGCACAGCTTTCTGCTTAGATGTAGGGATATCATTGGCCGTAAAATACAGATCTAGCCTCTCTATATAGTTACGGATGTCTAGTTACTGATCTGGTAATACATGTCAAGACGACCGATCAGTGCAGCGCTAACAATGTCACATGTCTTTATTCCATGCGTGTACCAACTACACGTTCACATATTATGATACAATGTTATGACGTGTACTTCGTGCATATTACAACAGTCTTTTTTTCAAAGTCAATAGGCGATGGTTTAAACATACCTTATTTTTGTTTATATTATTGCATGCATTCGCACAACAAAACTGGGTAGAAAGAAGAGGTGGGAGGCTTATTCAAACATTTTCATTTTCAGTACTTCATCTCCACAACAACACCCCACCCCCAATAAAAAATAAATAAATAACAAGTAACAATTAACAATTTAGGGTTTTCCTTTATAAACATGATCTGTATGTATACATGTTTGTAAAGCGTACTAAGCTGCCTAGTCGTGCATTGTCTCACAAACGAGGTGAAGTCTGCACTATCGCATTCCACGAGGCGAAACACTAATGCATCGAATATACTTCTGTGTATATTATCTTTTGACAAGCGGGGGCAATTTATTCTAAGTGAAATGTCGATTACAAAGCGGGGCGTAATTTGGGTTTTAAAGCGCTGACAACCGTGAAAACGGACAAGTTCCGGCCATCATTTTATTTAAATATGAAGCTGATTATATTGTTGCATATACGGACTAATTGGCCACTGACTCTTTACACCGACTGAAAAGGTCAACCCAGTAGTTGCTATAGTTCCTCTAATTCACAGTGCTCGTATAACTAAGATTTTTTTATCGTGAGTTCCATTTATGTTTTTGTCCTAATATTTTAGTGAAATTTAACCTTTTGTTATGATATGCTTTATCTTTGCGAGCACCATGACGCCCATTCAATAACAATATGTATTTATGTTTGTTGGTTAATTATGAAACCCATATAAAAAGGACCTTGTTGGGTTTACACGATGCTTCGATGCAATCTACAACCAATCAGACCAGAAACAGCGAGCAAACAAGTCATGGGTATGGCTTACATCTCCCGTACAAAGGATGCTGCAATTACGGTCAATTGTATTGATTATGGACACAATTAAGTGTCCAGACCAGCACTCGAACCCCAAACTCTAACAACACGGTGAACTGCTCTACTCTACCACGGCACTCCGATTACACAATTTTTTTCCTGTCCCTTTTATATGGCAATCATAGCATTACTCAATATTGTTAAGGCAACTACTATTTATGATATTACAATCTTTTTTTGAAGGATTCACAATCTAGAAAGCCTGCTGGATCAGAAGTTAAAGACTACCATTGTGATGATATGAGAACCATTAATCAAGGTAAATTCCTAAATGCATGTGTTGCCTGTTTTAGTAAAATACAGCAAGGTTGATGCGCTAGTTAGAGTACACTTGGACTGGTTTGCGCATATAGCCGTAAAGGTCACGCCACAGGAGGCAATATTTTAGGACAACCAGCACCAGGCAATGTCAGTAGTTTACTGCTAGAAGAAGTGTTCCTATTGGAAATAGTGCAAGTGATTGCCTCCAAGTTGCCTGAAAAAATGCCGTGATGTGCTGCTTTTAGAGCTTATTTAAGTTTATGTTAGAAATTATGCGTTGTTGGGTTAAGTGTCGGGTGGCCATTACAACAGTCATAAAAAAGTGATTTATTTGCATAATTTGTTACCGTTTTCACGAAGAGCCACATAATTTGGTGTGTGTGAGAGCGTGTCTACCCGTTGAAACCGAAGACTTTAAGAAAAGGGGTCCGGGTGTTTGACCAGAGCGATGACATCCCCGCTCTACTTTCGTGTACAAAACGAATGGGGACGTCGCTAAACAATGGGAGAACAAAAAAAAGTCCTCGATTTACGGGATTCCCAAATATATGTGTGGGTGTGTGTGTGGATCACGTGACTTGCACGTCCGTTTTCTTGGTAAAAACACCGTTATTCAGTTTTAGTCCATAAAAAGGTCATATCCCGTTTGAAGTGTTAAGAATTGACACATATTTTTGAATAACTCTACAGCAATTAGCATTATTCTAAAAGGAATGAGTTACTCAAGGGCAAACTAAACCTTTACGGAATATCATCTCTGGCGCCATGAAACGACATATTGTGCGCAAAGCACCCCATTTTAGTTTCAGCTTTTTGTATTTTTAAGCAAATATTTGCTTGGCCTGAGTCTTCTATAAAACATGTCAAAAACTAGCATCGTAATTTGTGCTTTCTGGAATAATATTAGGCATCAGGGTACACAACGTTGATTGTGACAGGCATCCTCTCGTTGCGAAGGTCGTTGAAGTCATCAGAGTATGCAACGTTGACATGACGCAGCTCCTTTGACAGTCATTGTTTCGTTGCGACAGTCACAAAGCTGGAATTTGGTTAGCGTGGTTGATTGTTTTAAAGTTGCCTATACAATGCAGGTTACCGTGATTGCCACTGGGGTTTGATCGACACGCTAGGTCGACACGCTAAGGTGATGTCGTGTGATAGAATCCACAATAAAACCGGTTCATGCTTTTATTTCGTTGAGGGCGGTGTTGAAATTGGTTTAATTCGAGCGTGATTCAATTCCGTCCCTCACGTGAGGGATGGAAATCAATGAACAAATACCTTTCCTTAGTGAATATAGCAGATAAAAACTGAATTGAACCTATATGTTTACTTGCTTATGATGTTGATACACATTCTTAATGTATTATTTAGTGAAAATCAAATTTTAAGCAGGGGTCGTTTTTTATGCGTGAGGGACGGACATCAATAGAATTAACAAACACTACCATTCTGTACATTTTCAAATATTCTATTGAAACCTGAAAGTTTGTATTAACTACTCTCAGGAATTTTATCCAATGAATAGCAATGCTTCATGAATTGTCAAAAATTTCAAGTCAGTTACACTCAGGAAAGTGGAGGGAGTTCTTCAAAAATGTGTTATGGACGGACACAATTTCATGTGAGGGACGGACACAATGAGACTAATTGTTTAAATCAACAATATTAACACAGTTTAACTTGGAATATAGTTTTTGACATGTAAATAATATGATTTGAGAAAAAAAAGTATAAAAGGGTTTATTTGAGATATAGGACCCTGTTTTATAAAGTGAGGGATGGACGTGATGGACGGAGGTACGGTGAGGGACGGACATGCTTACCATCGCATTACATATTAAACTAATTGTCATAAAACATGTTTTACATTTCATGAAAATAATTTTAATCAATTGGGATATAATCTTTGACCTCTAAGTAACAAGATTATAGCAAAATAAATTATAAACTTGATATATTTCAGATGTAAGACCCTGTTATACAAAGTGAGGGATGGACAATGCAGTACACAACAAGCTGCACAATTGATATAAACAAATCTATAACATATCCATATTTTGATTTTTCATGAAAGGTTTTGCTCAAATTGCCATTATTGAAGGAATGGCAGGATTTTGAAGACATGGAGATTTCCACTCCAATCTTACAGCAAAATGTACGGCAGAAGGCCTAATTTAAATCAATGAACAGAATTGGCGTGTGTAAGGGCACTGAACACAAAGTTAATTGATCATACAGTACACGTACATGTATGTATAGCACTTGGTTTGTAACGCATGCAAGAACTCAAGCCCTGATTTTTAATTTAAATGTGGCCAAACTTGTCAGATTTGAACATTTGTTGGATTTTGTCAAAGTCTACATTGTAACTTTGAAAGGGTCTGGACTGATGACCTAGAAAATGAAATTGGTGTTGGAGCTTCTGTGAGCTTGTAGAACACATCTTTTTTGTTTGCCCACCATTTGTCTTTGATTTTGAACATAATGTAGCTCTATGTTCTGTTGTGGTTTAGTTGAGCATCAAGTGATTAGAGACCCTGATGTTGCAATGTAGTTTAGTGTGCTCTATCTGCTGATCTGTAGTGTGCACACGTGTAGGCCTATTCACACTCTGTCATGACTGCACATGTAATGATCACATATTTTTCACATGTAGGCCCTACACACACACACACACACCCAACCTTACGGATCGGGTTTGTGGGGTACTGCTATTGTTGTTCTATTGTTCCCTTTTCTAAAGAATTCCCTTGTGGGGCCCTATTGTTCCTATTGAAATTGCCTTGCGGGGTCCATTGTTCCATTGTTAAAAGTACCCCGTAAGTTGGCATGTGTAAGGGCACACACCCAAGTGTGTAAATGGTATAATACCGAGGACATCCCATGCTGTGGACTTAGTTTTTTTTAGCGACGTTCCCATTGGTTTTGTACACGAAACAAACCGAGGACTGTCCCCGATATGTTTTTTTTCCGGATCCCTATTGCTAAAGTCCTCGGTTTGAATGCGTAGACATGTTCAACCTTACGGATCCGGTTTGTGGGGTACTGCTATTGTTGTTCTATTGTTCCCTTTTCTAAAGAATTCCCTTGTGGGGCCCTATTGTTCCTATTGAAATTGCCTTGTGGGGTCCATTGTTCCATTGTTAAAAGTACCCCGTAAGTTGGCATGTGTAAGGGCACACACACACACAGAATGTTACGTGAGGGATGGACATGTCCGTCCCTCACTTTTTAAAAGTGAAATAACTAGGACCCACAATGTTTCAGTGACTTGTAATATTCATTTCTGGAAAGCTGATGTAGTCTGTCGATAGATAGGGTACTTCTTTAAAAAAAAAGTTGAATTGAGTAAGTAGGAAGAAAAAAAGTTGTATTTATTCCGTGAGGGACGGACACAATTTCACAATTTTGGGTTTCAAGACATTGAATGAGAAAATCATGAAATGTTAACAGGATTTTTATTTCCATATGTAAAATATGTAAAAACCGTTAAGGGTGCTATGTTAACTTTTCACATTCAAAACTTAATTTTATTTTAAGTTCCTTTTGTCCGTCCCTTACGCTGGAAAACACACATGCAATTTCGACGACACGGTGTGCCTAACCAACATTTTCTTTTAACTTTTTTTTTTAGTTTAGTAAAATATCTCGACCTTTTTCTGTTATTTGAAGTACTGTTTTGATTAATTTGAGAAACTCTCAAATTTGCATCAAATGTTTACCAGTTTTGGATCACGCTCTTCCATTATCATTCAAAACAGAACCAACTGAATGTGCATACTGCTGCCTTACTCGTGACGACAATGACAATACGTACTTTTCCAGTCAGGACACACTTTAACATTAAAATCTACGTGCACAAATTCTAGCACGTTTTGCTTTTTTCATTGATTTTAATGGCACTTGTTTTCGTTTAATGCTAAGTTTTATTGCTGAGTTAAAATTTTGTTTAAGATTCCTTGTAGAGGTCCTTGTGACTTTTATTATAAACTTACGGCAACTTCCAACTCTTAAATTTCAGACACACTGATCTTTTTCGTGCCTGAGGAGTATCCTAGCGCCGACTTGACACAGGCCAGAGAGCGTTGTGCACAGTGTGATATTCAACTGTGTTCATTGGCTCAGTTGAAAGCTGCCTATGATTCAGGTTATCGCAATGAAAATTGGGGCCTGTACGACACCGAAGGACGAGATACAAAGGTGACGCAATGCGCTAGCCACTATTTCAACAAGCCGGGGGAGTGCTACTTCACAGAAGACGGTGAAATGGAAAGCTCAATTCCAAATACACCACGACCAACTGTTGACGAGTCAGTGTACGGACGAAACCGCATGAATCATTTCACAAATCTTACACAGAGTGTGACCCCTATGTGGCCTTTACTTCCGGTCAAAACCGGAAATTTAATTTTCTTAGTATTAATTGCTGAAAACCTGTTGCATAATTACTAAATATTGAAACTTAGCACAACGTTATAAATATCAATAGCCAAATAAGAAATACACTATGAGGACGTAACAGTAATGTCATGATGACTTCATCGGTTTCAACCTAGGCTTGATCAAAATTTCTTGAGTCTAGAATGCAAATTACTAGAACCATAGTTAACTTTAAGTACATCGATATTTCCTACAAAGACATTTTAACCTAATATGCTGTTTACTTTTCACCAGCTCTGCTAATTGGACATATCTACTGAACATCTTGTTTTTATTTCAACTAAATCTTAAATCTAGTGTTTAACTTTTTAAATTCTTTTTGCCATTTTTTCCTTAGTAATCTTTTTAATGTAAATAATACATGTAAAGCAAACGTCTGTTGCTGACGCTGTTGTTTACAAAATACAAACTATCTAAAGAAAACCCTATCAGCGTGGTACTAAGCACGTTTTTTTGATAGAATCCTATGAAAATGCTATTTGGCTTCACATGGAAAGCCCTCAGTGCATGTAAAGCCTCAAATTGGGGGCAGCAGTGGATATAAGCATTAATTGCATAACCCTATGTTGTCACGGTAACGAAACGACGCTTTCACCCAAACCGATGCATACAGAAAATACAATTAAAGTTTGAAGTCAATTGCTTTACACGCACCTGGCAGATCCGTGCAAAGGGCGAATTAGGACATGTTTGATACGCTTGTCTGCGACATTCTCTCAAGCCAATTTAGGCCTGCACTTAGTTCGCCTGTATGAAACCAGTTTGGGGACCATTTCTTTCCTTGATGTGACCATTCAAAAGAAAACCGACAAATCTATACTGTGAAACACTATGCTGATCTAGACCATATCATAGATTGGGGTCAGGCTCGAATCATAGCCCTGAGAGACAATGGTATACACGTCGCATCAGGAAATCTATTGAAAACACACGCATGTGTGGCACCTAAATGTAGCCCGAGCCCTTAATGTCGCCCGACCTAAATGTAGCCCCAAAGTTGTACCTAGATGTCGCCCGGGCGACATCTAGGTACAACTTTGGGGCTATATTTAGGTCGGGCGACATCTAGGTACACTTTAGGGGCTACATTTAGGTCGGGGCGACATCTAGGTACAACTTTTGGGGCTACATTTAGGTCGGGGCGACATCTAGGTACAACTTTGGGGCTACATTTAGGTTGGGGCGACATTAAGGGATCGGGCTACATTTAGGTGCCGCACACACGCACGATACAGTGCATCAAGATATCGGCTATTTCAGCAGCAGTATTTGGCAAACAATCCTACCACCCTACTCCATTGATATTCCACAGTCTACTGACCCGCCCACTACACAGGGCATTCACACACAATGGGCAGCAAAAACAATAACTCTGAGCACTCCAATTACAGTTCTCCTTTCAGAAGAACCAATCAGAGCAGTGACTGACTTTACACTGAAACCCCAATAATCAGACAACATGTATCAGACTCTTCAGTCTCCTGATGATGACTAAAGCTGGTTAGAGTCGAAACGGTGTTAAGAACTCGCTCCGCGGCAGTGAAGTTAACAACGTAAAATCCCTTCGATCCACTAAGTGAAAATAATAGTCCCCGGCCAGTTTCCTACCTTTCGCCCAGGTAGTAGTTATTAAGCAACACTGAAAGGTCTCCCAAATTCAAATATATCTACTCCGCGGCAGTAGAAAAACAAACTGGAAAACAAGTTCTCAAAAGAACATAATCTACACATCAAAGTAGATATAAATGTACGTACTGTGTAACCACAAACCAAATAAACAATGCTACCTCACCATGCAATGCCTCAAAACTCACATGGTGGATATAGTTCACCACACGCTTTCTCTTCTAATCACTGATTACTAATTTATTTAAAAACAGAAAAGCAATCTATATTTTTTTCAATAATGTCAGTGGCCGTTTTGGTCTGGTTTTAAAAATATGACCAGTGATGTCAAAAACACCAAGAGAGTCTTCGAGGGGGCAAGGTAAATACATCTAAAAAAAAAATTGTTATAACATGTACGTGTCATAGTTTCTAATAACCGTTTCAGAATTGATATGCATTTGACGTCATCAAGCCCAACATGGTGAAGCCTTGCAGGTACACAATGAAGCCGTCTATCTACCAAATCACAACGTCGACTGAGTTGAACTTTGAAGTATCGTAGACATCGAAATTTACTGCTTCTTTTGAATTGACATTATTATGACACCATTACATTATTTTTTACTTCTTATTACCACTCATTACATATAGTGATGAGAACAAAGCAAGCTACAATAACATGTTGTTTTGCATCGGCTTTGAGGGTCATATATGAATGCTATATTTAGAGACGACCTCATGACGTAAACAATTATCACGTTATTACCACAAAGGTAGTTTTTTACAAGGTAAATTTTTACAGAACATCTTTGGCAATCACGCTGAAATATAAACACATATATGTTCAAGCTGGGATCTGTTAAATACATTGTTTGCTTTCCGGGCAAAACATCATCATAAAGTGTATCACGACGTCACCTTAAAGGTGCAGTTTTACCAGATCTTTATACAAAGCAATAATTGCTTGGTCCAGCAAAAAACAAACTTGCATGTATTCAAGCTGAGATGTGTTACATCAATGACTTTAGCATCATGCCGAACATCACGTTTTAGTAAAAGACATGCCTTTTAAGTTGTCCCCCATGCTTCTTCGGGGAAATTTTCCGCAGAGAAATGCAAAGTTGGCAACTCGTACCAACTTGAACAATAACTTAAACAATATGCAGGCAGTCGGGGAAAAACAGAATTTTATTATTTTTTTTATGGAAAAATCATTTTAAAAAAGCATACAAACTAAACTGATTATCAAGCTACGGAAAGCCCAAAACGTTGTTTGAAAGACAGCTTTGTTTTTCGAGGTCCTTAAATTCCACCATAATTGATTGTTTACAGTTTGACGTCAAACTCATAAATGCTACTCGTACCTCGTTATAGTAATGCAACCAGTTGAACGTTATGCAAACTATCGGTGTCTCGTCGGAGTATTCACCAGACTAGCCATGGAGACCGTCGGAGGAGCTCGGTGCGTTCTCCCCGTACTCATGCTAGCGATATCATCATCCATCGCAATCGCGGCTCGTGATCCGTGTATCGTTCCTAAATTGTGCGTTATGATTGATTCTGTATTAGTGGGTTTCAAAGACAAAACCATTCAGACCGAGACACAGAAATTATGCCACGCCGCTTGCAAAGACTTCAGCTGGTGTGAATCTTCAAACTACGAGATGACATCGGGTCAGTGTCAGCTCAACGTTGCTTCACATTACGATGACTCTAAGGGATTGGTGAACAAACGAGGCTGGGTTTACTCATACACCTGTTTGAAGGTAAGCTAAGGTTGTTGAACTAATGTTTAAAATTACGTATTTCTTGCTAAAATACTGAAACATTTTCCCAGTTATTTTGGCAAGCCTGACTCGAATTCAGATTTTATCTTTGTAACCAATTACTGGTGAACTATCCCTTCATTTCATTTACTGGTATTGTTTACGGACATCGTAGCCTACAGTAGCGTGCCGTACGATAGAAAAAGCGTAAACCGTCCAAATCTGGCCCGTACATTTTTTAGATCACTTTGCTGCCACGTACTTTGCTTCAAGCGTAATCAAAACAAGTCCACTTTATCGGTTCCTGACGTTCGAATACGAGCGAGACTTGCAATAATAGTTTTGTACTCGTTTCAAAGCTACTTGTATAGGTAACAATTATAGGTAACAATTAAAATTTATAAGGTGCTATTCTATCTAGATCATAGCGCACAAAAAGCAATTAACATGGAAAAAGGTGAGTCTTTAGAGCTTTACGAAATGTAGATAAAGTAACAGATTCCCTAATGACAGTAGGAAGATTGTTCCAAATCATTGGCCCAGCTACACTGAAAGCTTTTTAACAAAGAATTTTGTTTGCTCGGGGAACATTCAAGCAAGGTTGTAGTAAAAACATAATAATTAGAAATATAAAACACGAGAAAAATAAAAATAAATAAATACAAAATAAATAAATAGATAAATAAATAAATAAATAAACAAATAAAAATATTAATAAATAAAGAACTAAGTAAATATTTAACTAACTAACTATCTAACTAACTAAATAACTAACTAACTCACTAAATATATAAATAAATAAAACAATACATAAGTTCTCCTGTCCTTTGATCTGGCAAATGACTGGACAATTAACTTACTAGATGCTGAGGACAAAAACATTTGATACAAGTTGAAACACATTATTCTGCCAACTAGAGATGTTATTCACAGAGTCGATAAAGTAGTGGACGTCACATGTCCCCTTTGCGAAACTGAACCTGAATTGCGCCAACATTTATTTATCTATTGCATAAATACCTTAAATGCTTGAATTTTTGTAGAGAATCTCATAAAGAAATACACCGGTAATCAACACTGTTATCTTAGCGACCCAACAGAATCCCAGGACATGACTTAAAACAAGCACAAATAGTTTTAGTCGTTGAGATGCTCCGCCAAATTTTGAGTATAGGATACAAACAAGTTGTCGACAGTTATAAAAGCCCCTCAGATATTGATACCATTCTGCAGTTTAATTACAAACTCAACTTTGGTAACAGACAGCATGAGCATGTAAAGTTTCAAAACGTGTTATACTATAAACAACTGTTTGTGTTCCATCAACAAAGAAAATCAACTCATATTCAGTTATTGACAAGATTCTCAGCTCCCTCTTAGCATTACAATGCATATATTTTGCTCACTAATCTTTTATTGTCATCAGCTGTTGAGGAGTAGACTGATGAAGGGATGCGGACAAACCACTGAAAGAGCGCATTTGTTTACTAAGCTAATGCTTACTGTTAACACCATTTCATAGCGAGTGTATTTACTTAGCTTTCGACTACTTAATTTTGTTCCAAGTGATAATTATCACTTTGTATAGACATTTATTTATTTGTAATTTCCTTGTTTAATGGCATAGCCATTCTGTAAAAGTGTTTGTTGCCTATGATTTCGTATGTCTGTTGATGATTCTTGAATAAACGGAGTCGTTTACATCCACCACTTAACATTAATAAAATAAATAAAGAACAACAAATAAATGCACAAATAAAATAGATAAATAAACAAATAAAGAAATAAGTAAAACAATATCGAATTAAATGAATAAATAAATAAATAAATAAACACAACTATAATAAATGTATAAGTTCGGAGTCTCTTGTGATCCGCACTTTCTGTTATTTGAAGAAACGTGTAAACGGCTTTTACTACATGGATGTCATACTTCTCCAATTTATATATTAATAAGGTTGTAAATGTATACATATTATTTTTGTTTATTTTCGAAATTAGGTTTGTAATATTTGAAATAAGAAATCTTAAGAACCATTTTTTTTGGTCTTCTTCTTCTTCTTCTTTTTTTTTATTTTGGGGGGCGGGAGTATTTTCCGTAAAAAAAAAAAAATAACCCCAAAGGTATTTTTAAAAACTATTGCGAAATCACGGAGCGGATCCTTTGTGAATGTACAATGAATTAAAAAAAAAAAAAAAAAAAACACGCAGAAAAAGAAAGAAAGAAAAAAGAAGAAAAAACCCCGGAAAAACAATTATTTTTTTGCTATTGGAAAAGCAGTAAAATAACAGTATTTTTCATTAGAGTTGCACGGACACCTAATTACATCACTTAACACGAGGCATGAAGCCTAACGGGCAAGTAAAAACACAAAGGCGTCAATACTTAGGTCTAGTTCGCCCTTCATGCAACAGCGGAATATATTAGAACCTATTTTTAGCTGTTTCTATTAAAATGGTACTGCAGCGATGCTGACACTGCCAATGCCAACAAGATGACAACATTTACTTTTAAAGACACAAGCCAACTAAAATGTATTTTCATGGACAACAGATTTTAAAGCATTTCCTCGGAATTAATAAAATTTCATTTAATATTCCCCTTTGTAGGCAAGTCTCTTTACAGTCCCTGGCTAACGACTTATTTTTTAAAATCAAATACACAAGCAATAGTCGAACTATTCAGCAAAACGGAAAGCAGGCAGGTATTTTGTGAGATTACAGTGCCTCATTTTTTACGACGGAAAACCGTAGCCGTGGTAGTGCATGCACCTTAGAGACTATCATGGACATATCGGCAACACAAGGTAGATTTGAAAAAAGAGTAATTACACAGCATATTACAAATTGCGTGGTTGGTTGTAAATTGAAAACAAAAACCATACTATCTCTTGTGGTTTTTGTGAGCAATGGACGTATCAAATGTTATTGTTCACCTGTTACTTAATTTTTATTTTTGAAAAAAAAAACCACCGTATTTTTGTAAATATATTTTTAATTTTACACAAATAGGCACGCACCATTTATTTGCTCTTATAAAAAACAAAGGTCATAAATTGGGAGTGATTAGAAAACAACTGTGTGTTTTCTATCAGAAAGCCTTCTTGATAGAAACATTGTAACAGTAGTACTCATCGTGTGAATTTTTCCTTTTTTCCCGTCTGAAACGGCCCGCGTTTTTTAGAAATAAATAAAAGTATGTAAAAAAACTTGATTCGCTCTGAAAATACCATGAACGTTTTTGCTTTTTACTAAAAATGTATTCACTGCGACCAACCCCTTTTTTAGCTTTCAGACCGCAAGAAAAGGCCACTTTTGTTTTGAAAAATAGCTTCATCGAAATCAAACAAAACGTGATAACAGAAGTAAAAAAAAATAAAAAAATCCAAGTTACCGTTAAAACAATCACCCATGTAAGAAGATGATGTAGACATATAAGATTTAGAGTGTAGGGTGGACCGATTTCCTTTAATATTGACAGCATCTATGCGTGTACAGCAAAACAGTTTGGATAGTCGTGCACCGTTGGAGAATACAATAACTAGGACTAGGCATACATGTATTCTACTTCACAAGGCCAAACACTCATTACACATCGAGTATGTGTATACTTTCTTTTTATACGCGGGGCTATTATTTTCCAAGTGAAGTGTTGACAAAACAAATGAAGCGTATTTTATGTTCTATTGTGTTTTTGTTCCCGCGCAATGGTAACCATGACAACGGGCAAATTGCGACCATCAGTTTTTGTATGGAGTTTTTTTATACTGCTGCATGGTGTTCTTGGATCCGAAATAATTGCTCAATGACTCTTTACAGTAAATTATTTACCCAGCATTTTAACTGTGTAATATTCCACCAAAAAGGCCAACCCGGTTATTGCTATAGTTATTCGAATTTACAGTGCTCTTATACATGTAGTTTATTATTACTCCCATGAGAATGTCGGGAACTAGCGGTTTGTGGGAACACTACTGCGTTGATGAAGAAGAGGTTTTATTTCCGTCAAACACTTCTTATTGGAGTGATATCAGCTTAAGTGACCAAAGAAGTTCTCGAGAAAAAGTGACATGACAAAACACGGAGGGGCAAATGCCACGTTCGCAGAGCTGAGCAACAACAATTCAAACAACTGGCAAGTTGCAATTCAAATGCATTCCGTGTAGTTATGTCAAATAACGTCATCAGTTGTTGACAAACTTTAAATCAAAGTTTTTATTTCAAATAATCATAACTCAAGAAGTACAGAAGCTATTTCAACAACATATACGTCATCTCGAGAAGTCTTCCAAAAAGTAGCAAACGCTACACAGAGTTTGACGCCATTTGACCCTGACTTCCGGTTCAAACCGGAAGATGAAAATTCAACAAATTCATATCTCAAGAACCACGGACTTCCTCATCTCGGTCTTCGACGCCGTCTGGAATTGTCATCGAAACTGCTGGAATTGTCATCAGAATTACTGCCACTGTTACTGTAACTAATTATTTCCTCTGTTACACTATCTTCCAAGAACGTTCACTCAGCCATGGTGAAATGTTCACGAAACAAGCTTGAGAGAAGGGAAGTATGACAACAAGACCTCTTCCTCCGTGTGACGTCATGCAGTTGCTTGCGGAAGTTGCTTAACGTGGGGGTCTAATCGCGATTCGCAGTGGCGACTGCAAAAGAATGGGTCTGTAAAAGTTGATATTTAGACATGACCAAAAGGGCAAAAACTTTCGTTTTTTTTTTATGGGACATAATGGAGTATCATCTACATTTTTATTTGAAAAGGGACCCGTATTAGGTATCGCTCTACTAACACTTTAACAGTACACGCCACATACATGGTGGCGCTAAATCAAATTATTTTTCATTTTTTTACAGTGCAATTGCAAGCCTAATAAAAGTCAACTTCAAACATGTTTTTATTTATTAAAAAAATAAGTTACTCTTACTGCCGCTGTCGATCAAGTGATGACGCCATTACTTTTTGGTAACTTTGCCCGAGGGGTTAAAGGTGCAAATTTCTATGAATTATATTTACCGGAAAATTGTGCAATCAAGTTAAAAGTATTTATTTATCAAGCCTGGATGTGAACCATCCAAAAAGTGAGGTCCAGTTGTATTGACGCTATCAAATCTATAGATGCAGGGGAAAAAACGCAATTGAGCATGTATTTAAGCCCGGATATGTTACATCTACATTTTGAGGTATCCACTCGATGTTGTCATTAGTATCTCATAACGTCACCTTAAAAGTGCACTTGTCAGATATATATATTTAAAGAAAAATTGCGCTAGTAATCTGAATTCTTGTATGATTTCAAGCCAAGGTGTGTAACATCCAAAACTTTAAGTCCCTTTCTAATGATTTCATCACATGTCATATGACGTTGCCTTATAGGCGCAGTTTTACATCATCTATAATGCTAGCCAAAATGCGTGCTCAAGCTGAAACTGTGCATGTAATCAGGCTGGGGTGTGTAACTGGTAACACAAACTCAATCTTTAAAAAAAGAGGGTCTTACAAAAGGCTTTTTTTTATCACTGTCAAAATGTTGGGCTCAATCATTGAAAGTGGCAAAAACAAAAAATAAAAATAAAAACCGAACAAAAACAAAGTGTTTTCGGGCTGAATGCCCGAACACCTAAAAAAGCGAACATAAACTATAGGTTTTCGGCTGTTGCCCGCACACCTTATTGCACTTATCATAATAACAAACGGCAGCGACGACGGCGGCGGCGGCGGCGGCAATCATTTTGAGCATTCGAGGTGATTTCAATTCTTAGAGCACAAAATTATGTATTTTGGGGGCGTTTACAAATTTGGAGAGTAGGAATCTATTTCGCAATAACTTATTTCGAGCTCTGGCAATTATTTGGAGCATTCGAAATTAGGTTGAGAGTCCGAGTCGATTTTGCTGTATTTTTTAGCTTCCAGCTCTGGCAATAATTTGTTTGAATATTCGAAACAAATTTTACAACAGGAATGATTTTCGCACCAATTTAGTTTGAGTTTTTGGAATTTTTGTTCGAGCTCTGGCAATAGTTTATTCCGAGCGCACAAAAAAAAAGTTCTGTTCAAAGCGATTTCGACAGCTACAAACGATTTTGCATTGCATTATCTTTTTGAGCTATTTCATTAATATATTTCAAGCTTTCGCATTAATTAATTTTTGTTTTTGAAATTATTTCGAGCGAAATCAGTTTTCTACAATTTTTTTCGGGCTTTTGCAATAATTGTGTTTGAGCTCCAGCTCCAACTTATTGTGAGATCACAAAATAAAGTATTTGGAGCGTTTGAAAAGATTTCAAGAGAAATGGTTTCGACAGCACGAATCACTTTTGTAGCTTTTTTCGATGGTTTGTTTCGAGCTCTTGCATTACTTTATTTTAACTAAGCGCACAAAACAAAACAATTGGCGAGTTCAAAATGATTTCGAGCGAAACGTTTACTGAAGCACGAATTGATTTCGGTTTAAATGATTTTGGTGAGAACAAATTTTGTTCGAGAGCAAACAAAAAGTTATTTTAGGTGAAAATGAAAATGTATCTGTTTTTAGTCTTTGTTTCTAGCATTATGTCGCTTTTGGTGCTCCGTAGTAACAACCCTTTATCTATGAACTTAACAGTAATTTAAGGCTTTAAAATTTTAACTTGATATCCTTGTTACTAAACATCGCCGGATTCAACGGAAAATGAAAGTTAAACAAAAATAAACATCGGGACTCTTTTTGCTGTTTTGTGAATCCACCGACAGCACATTTGCACGGCATGACACAAACTTACACACGTTGGTAGAAAAAAAACAACACAAAGAAACCAAAACAGAACAAAACATCCACAACAACTTGAAGAAATGGGAAACATCCAAATGAGCTACTCAGTCAGTAAATGTACAGAGACGATAAACAATCATCACTAGTCCGCAGTTTTGGTTCCGAACATACGAGGGTGCTGCCAACTTCGTCAAAAACACCAGTTCATAAATTTAAAAAAGGGGCTAGTTTTTCCAATCAAATACCAGCAAAAATTGCAACTTTTAACTTGACTAAATAATAACTGTACACACAGTAAAAAACAAGTAATTAAAGGGTCTTACTTGTTTAAATGATTTCGTTCAAGTTGATGTTTAATAACAACAGGTACATACATGTTTGGTTAATTGTGAGACCCGAACATATAGCACCTTCCAATGGTTTACAAGGTGCTTCGTCATAATCTACAAACACCCACCAGAAACAGCGAGCAGACCATTCTCCTTTTATGGCACAGGGATTTATGTCTCCCATACAAAGGACGCAACAGTTACGGTCGATTGTCTTGCTTATGGACACAGGTTTCATGACCAGGACTCGAACCCACTCTCTGGCAACACCAGACAAAGCGTTTGAACTTGGTGCTCTGCACCATTGTGCTACCACACTCCAAGTTCACAATGGTTTTTCCTTTCTTGTACGTTTTACTTGGAATCATAGCAGCAATATTAATCCATTGATGTTAAATTATTTTTTCCTAAAGGATTCACGTTTGACAAAGCCTGCTGGACAAGAAAGTGAAAGCTACCCGTGTGAGGATATGACGAGCAACAATCATGGTAAGTTGTTTAATGCTTGTGTTGCACTTGCCTGGTAGTTGTATCTTGTTGTCATTTATCCTTCGACAAAGACTCTGCTAGGGTCAAGACATCAGGTCATTAACTATTTGAGTGCTTTGTTTTAGTATGACAAATATTCACTGCATTCTTTGTACGAAAGTGAATAATTATGTTTTTGGTTTTACGAACTGACCATTGTCAGAACTGTGTCCATATACCCTTGCGGTGCAGTCAAGCGTTTTTAAAAAAAATGTACTTCACGAACCGACCTAAGCATTCCCTTAAAAAATTATTTTGACCAACTTCAAGGTCTATTGATATTGCTTTACTGTTGGAATAAACTGTTGGGTAGGAAGTTTTGATATAACAGCTTGGCAACTATTTGTGACCATGTATTGGGGATGTTTATGTGCAATAATTGTCAAAATAATGTGTCCTGTGTGTTCAAACAAATGGTGAACATAAGTAACGGTTTAAGGAACACTTGTATTTCTTGCCAAATAATGGAATCTATTGGGCACAGTTCATGTGTTAGTCCCACAGTGGGCCAGTTCAAGGTCAAACTGCGCCAAAATAGCAATATAGGCAAATGTTTATTGTTTCAATAGTCAATAGTCCTGTTTTGTTTCATGTTTCATTTTAAATCAGGATTCAATGACAACATATTTTTAAATAGGGAGTATACCCTTGTGTAGTCACAAAACTGGTAAACAATGCGACAAAAATTGTTACACTTAATAAGAATTCTTCACGCTGCTCTGAGCGGTACATTATAATTACATTATAATGTGTTAAGAAAAATTAATGTATAACTATTTGGGTTTACTATAGAAAAAAGCTTGAAAATCACAGGAAATGCGTTATAAATGTCCCTTTTTTCCATAGGCAACGGAAATATGTATTTCCAGCGACCCTGCTGCAATTTTCACTTTTTTTCCAGAAGCCTGAACCTTCGGAACATTTTAAAACCAAATTTGGCTGCGACTTTTTGCGACTCTTGAAGTGGTAGGGTGCCTAAGCGAAGCGCCTGTTTTGACTCAACCGCCTATAATAGCTAGGGTGTGTGCCACTTTGGATTCCAGTGAGTTTTCTATTTCAGCATAAAACAATTAGAAACAAACAGTTGAAGGACTTGACCAGCATGTACTCAGAGTTGTTTTAAAGTGGAAGGTTTGTTAAAAATAAACTTAGAAATTTCGGAACTGCCATTGATTGGTGTGATCCAGGGATGAGATAAACACGCTAATCCGAACAGCGGAGAAGCATTTAAAGTTCTCAGTCGTCTTCAGCTGAGTATCGTTTACGGAACATCGAGACCAATACTTTCATTATTATAAGTTCAGTATTCCAGAATGGCACAAGATGAATGTTTATATAGTTTCATCACACCCACACACACACACAAGTGTGTAAACACCTCCAATCGGGGACCTCCTATTGTCCCTCTTTTGTTTGGACTTTAATTTTTTGGCAACAGCTCCCATTGGTTTTGTACACAATTTCCAACTGGGGACCTTTACCCAACCGGGGACCCTATTGTCCTCTTTTGTTATAGGTCCCCGGTTTGAATGTGAAAACAAACTCACACACCCACCCACACACAAATAATAATAAATCAATAAATTGAAGATATCATTTTATACATTCTCCTAGACACCAACACTGTGTAACACATGCTCATTAATTCAAATCACTGACTCCCTACATCCTGTCAAAAAAATTATGCATTTTGTTAACGTCACAGCATTTTTCAAAATATTCCATTGTCTTTCTCTGGTTACTAAGCCCCTGGATGCTCACTGACACTGGTTTAAATTGTTATATACAACAATTTTGGCGCAGTTTGACCTTGATCTGGCCAACTGTGTCGTTAGCACGTGTATCGTAAATACCTTTTCAATAATGGCGGTTGTAGGCTGTGAAAGTGGTGTCTTTTTTAAAGAAGTTGTGTTGCCTCGTGGTTTAAAGATGCTTTTGAAGGTCATTGTCATCTACATGTTTGCTAAAATTACAATAATCAAATACACTCCGGCAACCAATCAGCTTCAGGGGCGAAAACAGTTCTTTGCCGATGTGACTAGGAGCTACCATAGGGCGACTTCACTCCTACAAATGTCCAGAAGAGACTACGAAGCAACAACGGGTACATAATCTGACACCCGCCAAACCAAAAATACCAAACTGTAGATTTAGTTCGAAGATGTCCTTTCCGGCATCAAATTCAGCTCTGCAACTTTGTCAAAAATAACTCTTTTAAAATGCTCCTCCAACGAGTCGTATACAAACACAAAAGTCGTAGCTTTCACCAGTCTGAGTATTTGTCCTGTCGGAAATTTCTTCCACCCGTACTTAAAGGATCGGTAATGTTTCCTGGAAAGTACTAGAACTAACTTTGAATATCTAGCCATTTCCAAACTCAAGTCTAGAACATTCATTCACCCATAAACGGATTAGCGCCGCCCACTGGGGTCAACGAACTTACACACAGAGAAAGATTGACAATGTATACAAATTTACAAACTCACGTAAAAGTACATGTGCATGTTTTAGGGTATCATAACTGGTGAAAAGGGGGAAGGCGTTCTGCCCCCTAGAATTTGGCCTGTCCTGCACTCGCCATGTCGTTAAGCTAACAAACGTTCACAAGTTGACATTGCTCATTGCTCTCGAGTCGTTGTGGTGCTCGTTAAGACTTACTGCTACTTATCTTGAATTAACGCTTTAGTTTGAATTGAAGTTACAATTTATAGTAACTATTTCTTTTTCAGACTACCCGATCTTCTTAACACCGGAGAGCTATCCTAGCGCCGACTTGACACAGGCCAGAGAGCACTGTGCACAGTGTAGTATGCAACTGTGTTCATTGGCTCAGTTGAAAGCTGCCTACGATGCAGGTTACCGTAGTGACCAATGGGGCTTGTTTGACACCAAAGGACGAGACGCAAAGGTGACGTCATGCGGTCAGTTATATCTCAACGCGCCGGGGCAGTGCTACTTCACAGTAGGGGAAGATGCCATGAGTAGCCTTATTCCAAATACACCCCGACCAGGTTCTTTCGCTCAAGGATACTGCTGTCATTCATGTCATTTAAACCAAAGTAAGGCCCGATATTATGTAATCATGTCAAATGTAAATGTTGTATATTTAGCTCCTCTTTCTTTCCTTTATTTCAGCAGAAAATGTTTACTGTAGACATTGACGTACACAGCAAATTGGTTTAATGTCAATATAATTATTGAAGACTAAGTGGATACTGTATACATTAACATACAAGACAATTAATTGAAAAAGCTTTTACAACTTATAATGTTGGTTTCAAATTTGTAACTGCAGGATTCCCTATCTTTAGAACCCCCGAGCTTTCTCCTAGTCTTGACTTGACGGTGGCTTCAAAACACTGTGCACTGTGTGGGATGGCGTTGTGTTCGTTGACTCAGTTGAAAGCTGCCTACGATGCAGGTTACCGTGATTACCACTGGGGTTTGATCGACACGCTAGGTCGACACGCTAAGGTGATGTCGTGTGATGGAACCCACAACACAACCGATACATGCTACGTTTTCGTTGAGGGCGGTGTTGAAGGTTATATTCCATTATCATCCAAGTCAGAAACATCTGAAACTGCATACTGCTGTCTCACTTGTCATGTATACGAAAGTAAGTAGTTATTCACACAAATCATTAATTAGTCTTGATGCATACAATATTGTAAGGGTGAAAGTTACCCAATATTGGCTTTAACGACACTTGCTATGCTTACTTAGTGATATTTGCATGGTTTGATATTTCTTGTTTGGGAACTGTTTATGGTCCGTGCGACTGTTAGTATTAAACTTACGGTAACTTCCCACTCTTCTATTTCAGACTACCCGATCTCCTTTGTGCCAGAGAAGTATCCCAGCGCCGACTTGACACAAGCCAAAAAGCGTTGTGCACAGTGTGATATGCAACTGTGTTCATTGGCTCAATTGAAAGCTGCCTACGATGCAGGTTACCGTAGTAACCAATGGGGCTTGATTGCCACCTTAAGCCAGGGAGAGACGGTGACGTCATCCGGTAGCTCTTATTTCAACAGGCCGGGGGAGTGTAACTTCACAGTTTCAGAAGAAGCCAAGAAGAACATTATTCCTAAAACATACCGACCATATTCTTTCGCTCGAGGATACTGCTGCCATACTTGTCATTTAGACCATAGTAAGGCCCAAATATTTCATATCCATGTTAAATCAAAATGTTTCGTACTGAGCTCGTCTTTCTATCCGTAAATTCAACAGAAAACGTTTCCTTCTATTCCAACAGAATGTAATTTTAGACGATTCGGATACTGTTCATTATCGTACAAATGTTTGGATGAATATCTTTGTGTATAAACCTTAATGTTGATTTCATTTTTGTAACTGCAGGAATCCCTATCTTTAGAACCCCCAAGCTTTCTCCTAGTCTTGACTTGACGGTGGCTTCAGAACACTGTGCACTGTGTGGGATGGCGTTGTGTTCGTTGACTCAGTTGAAAGCTGCCTACGATGCAGGTTACCGTGATGACCACTGGGGTTTGATCAACACGCTAGGTCGTCACGCTAAGGTGATGCTTTGTGATGGAATCCACAACACGACCGATAAGTGTTATTTTTTCGTTGAGGGGAGTAATGAAGGTTATATTCCATTCTCACCCAATTCAGATTCATCTGAATCTGCATACTGCTGTCTTGCTAGTCACTTCTATGAAAGTAAGTAGTTTTCGCAGACATTTACAAATAATCTTGATAAATGAACATTGCAAAATTAACTAGGGTGCAAGTTACACCATTATTTACTTTGATGACACTAAATATTGTTTGCTATGATTGGGCTAACTCTTGTATTGGAACTGATTCAGATCCATTCGAGTTTTATTAATAAATTTACGGCAACTTCCAACTCGTGTATTTCAGAAAACCCGATCTCCTTTGTGGCAGAAAAGTATCCCAGCGCCGACTTGACTCAAGCCAGAGAGCGTTGTGCACAGTGTGATATGCAACTGTGTTCATTGGCTCAGTTGAAAGCTGCCTACGATGCGGGTTACCGCAATGTAAATTGGGGCTTAATCGACACCCAAGGACGAGACGCAAAGGTGACGTCATGCTCTAGCAATTTTTTCAACGCGGATGGGGAGTGCTACTTCACCGAAGAAGGTCAAATAAAAAGCTCTATCCCAAATACACCACGACCCGGTGATAAAGCTCAGGTTTATTGTTGTAAGGCATGATAGACTGTTCAAGCAGGAGACGCAAAGATGACGCTATATTGAGGTTTTTGCAGATTCTCCTAGGATTACGTATCACCCTCTTAAACTTAGACCATACTAAAGTACTATTTGGTACTCATTCACCCCATACTTGTTACTTTTTTAGGATAGTGAGAGTTTAACAAAGTTGTTACAGCTGTAAGCATTTCTCGTTCGAGTTGGTAATATTTGTGCATGTATCTGTTAGTAGAGGGAACTGATCGAAAAGCGATTAATTTTAATGCCGCTGCTCATCGAGCCGTGGGAAATTATACCTGTTCTTTCTAATCTCAAAACGAAGTCAGATAAATATGAAATTGTCTTTAGTATAAATTGAGATGTCAGCTCGGCTCAGGTAGTTCGGCCAAGTTGAGTTGTGTAATTTGGTGTTTAAAGTCTTTTTGTTAATCTCTTATATTTATGTTTTTGCATTTTTGTGGCAACAAAGGGTATACCCAACATTCCGTGAGTGGTACGATCCAAGATCTCGGCTGATCTTTGGACCGAGATTGCGAAACTTTTTTTGACACGCAATGTATGGATACCACAGAAAAAACCTCTTAGGGTAATGCGGTAACGTGGGTATGTTCAATGTAACATGAACGACATTCCACGTGAACGTTATTTTACCATACGGCAGAACAAGTTGTTAATATTGCATGTATATTGACGCGGATGACATGACATGTATAGACATGTTTCTGGGGTGGTGGGATTGATTTATTATTATTTTTATTAAAGTGCTGGAAAGTGCAAAAGAGGTTAATTCGAATTAATTAGCAAATTAATTACCCTAAAATATATATATATATTTTGCTACACTCATACCTTGACCCTCTGAAAGGTGTTGGGTTTGAAAAAAAAAAAAATGGAATTAACCCATGTTTATTAAGATTTCCCTGAGCGCAGTGAAAAAAGTGTTTCTGTCGCAAGGTGATGAAGTTGTGTTTTTTTATCGGGTGAGGGTTACAAAATGAGATGCCAACAAACTAGAGACCCATGATTAGTGTCCGGTTAAGGGTTACAAACTGGAACTTAACTGCTAGATAGGTTTATAACATTCGATAAAAAACCAATATTTTTGATAGTGGTTTTAATAGGTGTCCACAGTAAATGTGTAATTTATGTAATAGTTGCCATTCACCGTTGACGATCAATTCACATTAAAACAAGTAAAGTATTTAATAATTATGAACAAACAATTTGGCAGTTAGAGTGTTTAGGTTGGCTGCGCAGTACAGACTCAGTTGATGTCTGGTAATCGCTTTATGTACGGGAGCTTTATAGAGTCAATCCGTTAGTATTCCTTTAAATTCAAATGTTGTTTTTCTTTTGATCTGACAGACTTTAAATTCCGCAAACTGGCGGTTTGCAAATAGTTCATAACATTCTTTCGCGAGATCCCACAATTCTCTTTCTATGTCACCAGAATCGAGTGCACAAGAAACGCCCCGTTTAACCCACGTTCAGTATGCACACTAGTGCGCCACCCCTAACTATGGTCATGATTATTCGTAACCCCCCTTTTAAGATAAGGTTTTTGTGTTTATTCTTGGAAACGTTTGTGTAAAATAGAGTTGATGTGGAATGTGGAAATGAGTTGTGAATGTTACAAAGCAATGTGAGCTTGGGAGAGAGAGGATGTGCCTTTGGAACTTGATCAATGATCGAACACAAGTGTACGGTTTAGGTATTGGGCTGGCCAACCAAAGTTATGGCCGAGAGCCACTTTTCCACGTCAATTTATTTTATTGTAAGTTCTGTAGGCCAGTGCACGGTTTAAAGAAAGTGACTCTCACAGCCTTCGAAAAAGGATGCCCGATGTAGTGTGGGGTAACGTGATTCTGAGGAAGAAAATTACTGGTTCTAATCGAAGTTCATTGAAGAACACTTAAAGGGACACACCGGCTTAATGTTTACCTAATATAGTGATGTGGAATGACAGGCAACAATTTTTAAATGGTTGTTGTAAAAAAAAATCTTCAAAATATCACGTAATTAACGAAAATTGTGAAAAAAACGAAACGCGGTCAAAGGTCAGCTTATACGCTTTTCCAGCCGTTGCAACTGTCAAGTTTACGTGACAATGTTGCGCAATGTTGTAAGTAGACTGTTGCTCTGTTTATGTATCAATTATAACAATGGCGAGGCATGAGGATCCAGACTTCATAGCCATCAAGCACAAATCCACGTGTAAACAAAAAAACCAGACATGAACGGACGTAAGTCCATAGAGCAAGGCTCCTTGCTCTATGGTCAGTCCTAGTCGAAGTCCGCTCGCGGTCGTAACCAATAACTGTTTCGGTTGAACTTGCCATTGAAACAGTTATTGATTACGACCGCGAAAACGCACCCCAACCTGTATTCTGTGTACGACAACGTACATGTACCATATTCTGTGTACTTGCAATGGAGAAAGTTTCTTTGCCATCCAAGGATCGGTACAAAAAACAAGGAAAAACACCCAGAAGGTGGTCCAACGAAAAGTAAAAAGTAAACAAAAAACCCCACAATAAATCCAAAGGGAAAGCCAGCAAAAGAAGCGATTTGGGGGTGGGGGTGGGGTGGGGTGGACATTGTGCAGCTATAATAGAAGTAGACCAGCTGTAGGCCCCCTATGGGATAAATATTCCCCGTCATCGTCCCACGTGTGTAGCGCAGGTAACACGTTGCAATAGTTAGTGGATAATAGCTAGGGGTATCAGACTAAAACCCTCCTTAAAAAAAACCCGTAGTTGTTGGTCTGGCTCCCTACCCCTCCGACAAGCTCCCAAGCTCACGGCTAGACCGGCAAGTTGGGGAGTTCATGCCCCGGGGTTTGTCTCTCTGGCCCCACGAGACAAGGCACCGGCTGTACGAGATATGCCCCAAGGTTTACGTTCCGCTAGCTCCCACGCTGGTGCGCCGTAAAACACGCTTCGGTTGCACGGACTCTCTGAATGCGAATCTTACGTTCGATTTTTCATCATTATTTACAAATTGTATCAATAATATAATCTGAATACATATACTTTTTTGTCAAATACTCATGAATAATTTTTAGAAAACAGATTTAAATTTTGTTCAGTAATTTACTTTTATACGGCTGGAAGTAAAACTAACTCCGAAGATCACGTGATTTATCCGAACCACTTTTTTGGTTTGATAAATCACATGACCTTCGTTTTTTGAAAAATGCTCAAAAACGGCAAAATGTGATGGTTTCTTTTAGGAACTGTTCTTCTCCATTCCTAGAAGACCTTTGAAATCATATGTTAGCCTATTTTGTAGCCCAAATAGCCCAACGAAGCCGGTGTGCCCCTTAAAGAAAGATCTGTTATTGAAGCTAAATTATTTAGACGTTCATTTGTCTGTGTTGAAGTAACAACCCATAGTTACTGGCGACCAACAATTATGGAAGTCATCGTATTAGTTTAATTTCTGATGAATTTGTTTAATAATTATTGTACTTACCACCAAATTTTGTTGAATAAGAGTTTATCTGGAATTTATTTTGTGTCGAATGAACCTTATTTGTGTTCGTTTATGGTAACACGGTTTCTGTCGACTTAGCTTGACAGGAGCTCAGTAGTTCAAAGTAGCCAAGACTTATATAACATTACACTACTAAGTTGCGAGTTACAAAACAGAAAGTAGAGTTTACCAAGTTGTTATTACGGATGCTGTAACGTTTCTGATTGCTGAAGGAATCAATAATTTTAGACGGCAGATTGGAATGTAAAGATGATACTTAGATGAAAAAAAAGTGTATTGGGAAATGCACTCGTTTTTATAGTATAATTGGATTGTTTGGTAGTAATACTGGCCCCTTTCGTCCCTCGGGATAAGTCGGGGCGTGTCCATGCCCCTTAAAGGGTTAGCTAAGTAGGAAAATAAATTAATTACTGGCTAACTATTGAACTCAAATAGTTCTAGACAATAACTGGGCATGTACAAAAGTCACTTAGATGTAAAAATTGTTGGGAAATGCAAATGAACTATTTTGTTTAATATAACTTGGACGGTACAGTATTACCATTGGCCTTTTCAAGGACAAGTGCATAAATTAGGCTCCTAACGCAACCAAGGGTTAAAAACATATACACATCATGGGGACTTTTACACAATGGAACAACGGTCCCTTCAACGTCTTTTTTCTACTCTCTCACCGCAAAATTTGAAAACAATTTCTAGAAAAAATTGCTATAATTTCGAAAACTAAACTATTAAAAATGAATAACATTAATTATAAGCTACTGCTTCGATCAAATGTAACCGCTGATATAATGTTCATCATCATCGTTCGGATGCGGAGCAGGCGAGTACACAAGTTTTCTCCAACTACGACGATCTTGGGCAAGTGTTGCGGTCTGGTCGTAGCATACCTTCATCATCTCCAAACAGGCGTTGAACATATGTCAGGAATGATGTGCGTTGCCTTCCTAGTCTTCTTTTCCCATAGGTCGGTGTATATAGAGCGTATATATTTACAGGTTCATCATCTCGCATTCCGTGTATGTGCCCAAAGAACTTGAGTTGCCGAGTTCTTACACGCTCCACAAGAGGGTTTGAGTTAGTCATAGTGTAGATGGTGGCATTGGTGACATGGTCAGTACGCTTGATATTGAGCATAATGCAATAGCAAGAGGTAGCAAAAGCATTTATTTTACTTTCCATGTCTTTGGAGATGACCCAAGACTCACATCCATAAAGGAGAATTGTGACGCACGTGGTGTTGAAAAACCTCACTTTGGTGGCTGTGGGTAAGGAGGGGCTTCTCCACAACTGCTCCAACTTCCAAAAAGCCGTCCAAGCAAGTGCGTTGCGTCTTTTAAGATGCGTTGCGCTGGATGCCACCATAGATCCCAGATATCTGAATTCAGTCACATGCTTGATTGGACTGCCATAGACTTGAAGTGGAGGTCGGGGGTCAGAGTTTGACGTGATGTATTCTGTCTTGGGTCCACTTACAACTAGCCCAATATATTTTGCTGCTGAGGCTGTCCTAGATAACTGTTCCTGGGCCCGTGGTAAGCTATACTCTATAGAAGGGCGATGTCGTCAGCAAAGTCCAGATCATTAAGCAGCTTTGCTGGATATCTCCTAGACTGACGGGATGTTTTACTACTCCAGAATCCATACCAGCTGTGGCTTTCTTTAGGAGGTAGTCAACGACTTTGATGAACATGAAAGGAGCAAGTACATCACCGTGCAAAACTCCAGTGGATACATCCAAAGGCTCTGAGATATTTCCATCCACCATTACAGCGCTTCGAGAATTAACATACAGGGCTTGAATGAATAGCACTGACCACTGCTTTGGGTCTACCATAGTGGCGTAATATGGAAAACATAACAGCTCTGTTGATGGAGTCAAAGGCTTTCTTAAAGTCAACAAAAGTGACAGAAAGAGGAAGTTGTTTGTCTTTAAATCCCTCCATAACCCTTCGGAGGATGTGTATCTGTGTATCTGATATATGTTATGAAAATCCGGTGCTTGGTATGAGTTATTGGTAAATGAGTTATTTAAAAACATTTTACAATTGTATTGTTATTATTATCATACAGCTCTAAAAATGAAACCACGGATGCTTCATGAGTGGACTTATTTACTGTAGTTCGCAAGCCTGAGGAAACCCCAAAACAAGAGTGCTTGCTATGTGAACCAGTCACACCGTGGTAAACACCTAATATTCAATGATACGTGTTCTACCATGGGTTCTTTAACGTGCACACGCAACCCTAGCACACGGGACCTACGAACCCCAATCTACACGGTCTATGGAGTCCTTACCATGTAACCTGACGTCATCACACAATTTTATTTATTGCGCAATTTTGGAAGTCCATGCCCGTATGTAACTGTGCAGTGCACGTGACAAGCTAGACTTGACAGGACGTTAGACGTGCCAAAACGAGAGGAACATTTTAGGGGGCTCAAGGGTGCATTTTTTTTCGTGGGGGGGGGCGAAATTAATTTCCTTTTGCTGATTGCCTTATCCATAACAAGCCTCTGTTAAACGCCACTAATACTGTTTTGGGACTACCTTTGGTATGGTGGTGAAGACATATTATGAATACTAATTAAAGACGGGGTAGTACTTCAGTCAGGGCGCGGCCTGTGATTACCAGTAACGGTAAGCCTGGCTTGGGAGGGGGAAATAAATATTCTTTGGGCGAGTGCAAGTTTTCACACGCGGAGTCAGTCTCAAAGCCCCCCCCCCAAAAAAAAAAAAAAAAAAAAAAAAAAAAAATAAATAAATAAATAAAATAAAATAAAAAAAATAAATAAATAAATAAAAATAAAAATAGTGCCATCTAATGACAACATTGGGAATTCTGAAACAAGTAGTTCCAGAATTACAGACGTTTAAATAAGGGAGACGGTCGTGAACGAAGCTTCAGCTGTCCTTTTCAATATTGGCTATCAATATCTCCATGGCCATCCTGAATATCTGACGTCTCACTCCAAGTTTCGCAAATAACGCAAGTTATCTGCCCGGCCGGATGTTGCCAGATGTACCTTTGACCTCTCATTAATTTTAAACGGAGATTCGCTGTTAATCTTAACGCAGATATGAAAAGGTTACGTCACTGCACGTTCATCAAAATGAAATCACTGTATCCAATGAAATAACCAGTGCCTCTCTTTATACAGTTACTATTAAAACCAAATACTCTCACCCCCTATTTTCATCTCTTTTGCATTTCCACTTTGTTCCCTACACAACATACCAGAACAATTCTTTTTCTCATTCAAACGTATCCTCAGAATATGCAAAATAAGCCACTGGACCTTTTAAGCCTGAGACCATGCAAACCCGGGCGCGGCTACTACTGGATAAAAGTACAAAAGACATTAAATATTCAATCAGGACCACTGGGTTCTAGCACTATGCTGCTTATGAAGAGAAGAGTGAATCATGCTTAATCGTTGCAAAGAAGTCATTGGACGAGACTGTGTGAAACCACGAAAAAAATAAAATAAAAATACAAATTAAAAATATTCGGTAGATGCATCACATTAGAGAGAGCTTTTTAAGAACTACAAATAGAATAATAGTACCGGAACACACTTAACATGTCTAAAAACCTTAATTTTTGTGGGTTTTAAGGCAAGCTTGTTCTCGGTCTCCATAAGATAGTGCATATGAAATCACGCACCTGCTTTATCAGGTTGTTTCTAACCCTGCCTTTTCTGCAAGGAACTGCAAATTATTTATCAAACAATAGTTAATAGCGGGTGTGTGTGGGAGGGAGGAGTGAGGGAGGCTGGGCGGATGCAAGAAAGAAGGTGGAGGGGGCTTTTTCGCCCAATTATTCATTTTAGAAAATTAGCTATGCGTTTGTGGGAGTGCGGGAAATTTGAAACTATTTCCGGCGGTAGCCATCGAAAGATAAATTACACCACATGGCTTTGGTATGATTTCTGCACGGTAATAAACCATGTCTGTTATTTTCGTGGGAGAATCTCTTTTGTCTTTTTTTCAAATTCAATAGGCGATGGTTAAAACATACCTTATTTTTGTATATTATTTCATGCATCCACACAACAAAACTGGGTAGAAAGGAAGAGGTGGGAGGCTTATTAAAACATTTCATTTTCAGTACTTCATCCCCACAACAACACCCCAACCCCAATAAAAAAATATAAAAAAATAACAATTAACAATTTATAAACATGATCTGTATGTATACATGTTTGTAAAGCGTACTAATCTGCCTAGTCGTGCATTGTCTCACAAACGAGGTGAAGTCTGCACTATCGCATTCCACGAGGCGAAACACTAATGCATCGAATATACTTCTGTGTATATTATCTTTTGACAAGCGGTGGCAATTTATTCTAAGTGAAATGTCGATTACAAAGCGGGGCGTGATTTGGGTTTTGAAGCGCTGACAACCGTAAAAACGGGCAAGTTCCGGCCATCATTTTTTTTTAATATGAAGCGATTATACTTTTGCATATAGTGCTGTTTTGATACGGTCTAATTGGCCTCTGACTCTTTACACCGTCTGAAAAGGTCAACCCAGTAGTTGCTATAGTTCCTCTAATTTACAGTGCTCGTATAACTAAAAATTTTTTCTCGTGAGTTCCATTTCTGTTTTTGTCCTAATATTGTAATGGAATTTAACCTTTTGTTATGCTATGCTTTATCTTTGCGAGCGCCATGACGCTCATTTACTAACAACATGTATTTTATATTTGTTGGTTAAACATGAAACCCAAATAAAAAGGACCTTGTTGGGTTTAAAGATGCTTCGATGCAATCTACAAACAATCAGACCAGAAACAGCGAGCAAACAAGTCATGGGTTTGGCTTACATCTCCCATACAAAGGATGCTGCAACTACGGTCAATTGTATTGATTATGGACACAATTAAGTGTCCAGACCAGCACTCGAACCCCAAACTCTAAAAACACCAGACTAAGAGTTTGAGCGCGGTGAACTGCTCTACTCTACCACGGCACTCCGATTACACAATGTTTTTCATGTCCCTTTTATATGGCAATCATAGCATTACTCAGTATTGTTAAGGCAACTACTATTTATGATATTAAAATCTTTTTTTGAAGGATTCACAATCTAGAAAGCCTGCTGGATCAGAAGTTCAAGACTACCCTTGTGATGATATGACAATCATTAATCAAGGTAAATTCCTAAATGCATGTGTTGCCTGTTTTAGTAAAATACATGCAAGGTTAATGCGCTAGTTAGAGTACACTTGGACTGGTTTGCGCATATAGCCGTAAAGGTCACGCCACAGGAGGCAATATTTTAGGACAACCAGCTCCAGGCAATGTCAGTAGTTTACTGCTAGAAGAAGTGTTAGGGCCAAAGTGTTCATATTGGAAATAGTGCAAGTGATTGCCTCCAAGTTGCCTGAAAAATGCCGTGATGTGCGGCCTTTAGAGCTTATTTAAGTTTATGTTAGAAATTATGCGTTGTTGGGTTAAGTGTCGGGTGGCCATTACAACAGTCATAAAAAGTGATTTATTTGCATAATTTGTTACCGTTTTCACGAAGAGCCACATAATTTGGTGTGTGTGAGAGCGTGTCTACCCGTTGAAACCGAAGTCTTTAAGAAAAGGGGTCCGGGTGTTTGACCAGAGCGAGGACATCCTTTGCTTTCGTGTACAAAACCAATGGGGACGTCGCTAAACAATGGGAGAACAAAGAGAAGTCCTCGAGTTACGGGATTCACAAACACGTGACATGCACGTCCGTTTCCTTGGTAAAAACACCTTTATTCAGTTTGGTCCATAAAAAGGTCATATCCTGTTTGAAGTGTTAAGAATTGACACATATTTTTGACTACCTGCTTCAGCAATTAGCATTAATTTAAAAGGAATGAGTTACTCAAGGGCAAGGTTAAACCTTTACGGAATATCATCTCTGGTTCGGAATTCCCAATGTTGTCATTGGATGGCACTTTTTTTTCTTTCTTTTTTTTTGGGGGGGGGGGGAGGGGGGTCATCTCCCGTGCAGCTTTGAGTACTGACTCCGCGTGTGAAAACATGCACTCGCCCAAAGAATATTTATTGCAGCCATGAGAGAGGGCGCCATTGGAAGGAAAGTACTTCGCGCTCTTTTGTGCAGGTTTGTGAAGCTCAGCAAACTTCAAAATGTGTATTCGTACGATAATTCCAGCAATATCACTAAAATACAGCATCAACACATTCAGATTGTGTTACTATAGTATTGTTATGGCTTTATCAGCCCACCTGGATACTAACACACATAACTTCTTATAAAACAGGCCAGTGAAACTTCTTTCTGAAGGAGAACACAATTACATTTTTATTACTAAACTTACAAAACTTAGATAAACTAAGGACTGATACTTCCCCCTCCCAGACCAGGCTTACCGCTACTGGTGATCATAGGCCGCGCCCTGACTTAAGTACTACCCTGTCTTTAATTAGTATTCATAATATTTCTTCGCCACCAAACCAAAGGTAGTCCCAAAACAGTATTAGTGGCTATTCATTTTGGTTTTTTACCCTACACCGATGTGTGTTAGCACTGTATACTCAGTACTTTCCCGAGTTCTATGAAAAAAAAACCTCACAGGCATATTACTCGGGTGGGATTCGAACCCACGACCTTTGCAATTCTAGAGCAGTGTCTTACCAACTAGACCACCGAGATTGCCCGGCAGCTAGAGGCAGTTCGAATCCTATATTTTAGCAGCTTAAAACCCATAGTTGCGTTAGGAGCCTAATGTATGCGCTTTTCCTTGAAAGGACCAATGGTGATACTATACCGTCTAAGTTATATTAAACAAAATAGTTTCTTTGCATTTCCCAACAATGTTTACATCTAAGTGACTTTTGTACATGCCCAGTTATTGTCTAGAACTATTTGAGTTCAATAGTTAGCCAGTAATTAATTTATTTCCCTATTTAGCTAACATTATGAGGGGCATGGACACAGCCCGACTTTATCCCGAGGGACAAAAGGGGGCCAGTATTACTACCACACAATCCATTTATACTATAAAATATACAAGTACATTTCACAATACATTTTTTTTTCATCTAAATGTATCTTCTTTACATTCCAATATGTTGTCTAAAGTTATTGAGTCCTTCAGCAATCAGAAACGTTACAGCATCCGTAATAACAACTTGGTTGTCTGTACTTTCCAATTTGAAACTCGCAACTTCGTAAAAATCGTAATGTTAGAAAAGTCTTGGCTACTTGAAACTACTGAGCTCCTGTCAAGCCAAGTCGACAGAAACCGTGTTACCATTTTAAACGAACACAAAGAAGGTTCATTGGACACAAACTAAACTCCAGATAAACTCTTATTCAACAATATTTGGTTGTAAGTACAATAGTTATTTACAAATTCATCAGAAATTAAACTAATGCGATGGCTTCCATAATTTTGGGTCGCCAGTTACTACGGGTTGTAACAAAGACAAATTAACTTCTAAATTAGTTAGCTTCAACAACAGATCTTTCTTAATTGTTCTTCAATGAACTTTGGTTAGATCCAGTATTTCTCTTCCTCAAAATCACGTTACACTACATCAGGTCTGTAAGAGCCACTTTCTACCGTGTACTGGCCTACAGGAATTACAATAAAAGAAATCGTAACTGTAGAGATTGGTCGACATCTGGAAAAGTGGAAAAGTGGCTCTTTGCCATAACTTTGGTTGGCCAGCCCAAGACCTATACGGTGGTTGTATCCACTCGCCTGCTGGGTATGGTTGTAACTTTGGTTGGCCAGCCCAAGACCTAGACGGTGGCTGTATCCACTCGCCTGCTGGGTATGGTTGTAACTTTGGTTGGTCAGCCCAAGACCTATACGGTTGCTGCATCCACTCGCCTGCCTGGTATGGTTGGCAACCTACACTTCTCTTCCATCATTGATCGAGTTCAAATGGCACGTCCTCTCTCTCCCAAGCTAACACTGCTTTGTAACATTCACAACTCATTTCCACATTGCACATCGACTCTATCTTACACAAATTTTTCCAAGAATAAACACAACATCCTTATCTTAAAAAAAGGGGGGGGGGGGTAGGTTACGAATCATCATGACGATAGTTAGGGGTGGCGCACAAGTGTGCATACTGAACGTGGGTTAAACGGGGCGTTTCTTGTGCACTCGATTCTGGTGACATAGAACAGAAATTGCAGGGTCTCGCGAAAGAATATTATGAACTATTTGCAAACCGCCAGTTTGCGGAATTTAAAATATGTCAGATAAAAACATATAAAAAAACATATAAAGGAATACTAACAGATTGACTTTAAAAAGCTCCCGTACACAACGCAATTACCAAACATCAACTGTGTCTGTACAGCGCAGCCAACCTAAAAACTCTAACTGCCAAACCCTTAGAACAAAGAACAATTGTTTGTTCATGATTTTTAAATAATTTACTTGTTTTAATGTGAATTGATCGTCAACGGTGAATGGCAACGTTTACAGAAAATACACATTTACAATGGACACCTATTAAAACCACTATTAAAAACATTGATTTAAATAACGAATATAATAAACCTGTCTAGTAGAATACACTAAGGCAGTTAAGTTCCAGTTTACAACCCAATTTACTATACACTAATGCATTGCATCTTGGGTCTCTAGTTTTTTGGCATCTCATTTTCTATTAAGTGCGTCAATATACATGTCAATATTTACAACTTGTTCTCCCGTATGGTAAAATAACGTTCACGTGGAATGTCGTTCATGTTACATTGAGCATACCCACGTTACCGCATTACCCTCAGATTTTTATTATTATTATGTTTTGTTTGTGGTATCCTTACATTGCGTGTCAAAAAAGTTTTACCATCTCGGTCCAAAGATCAGCCGAGATCCTGGATCGTACTCCTTGCGGAATGTTGGGTATACCCTTTGTTGCCACAAAAATGCAAATAAAGAAATATAAGAGATTAACAAAAAGACTCTAAACACCAAATTACTCAACTCAAATGCCGAACTTGACCGAATCACCTGAGCCGAGCTGACATCTCAATTTATTTCAAGACAATTTCATATTTATCTGACTTCGTTTTGAGATTACAAATAGCAGGTAAAAACACTCATGGCTCGGTGAGCAGCGGCATTAAAAATAATTGCTTTTCGATAAGTTCTCTCTACTAACAGATACATGCATAAATATTACCAACTCGAACGAGAAATGCTTACAGCTGTAACAACTTTGTTAAACTCTCACTATCCTAAAAAAGTAATAAGTTTGGGGTGAATGAGCAGCAAATGGTAGGTTAGTATGTATGGTCTAAGTTTAAGAGGGTGACACGTAATCCTAGGAGAATCTGCCAAAAATTCAACATAGCGTCATCTTTGCATCTCCTGCTTGAACAGTCTATCATGCCTTACAACAGTAAACCGGCTCTTTATCACCGTGTCGTGGTGTATTTGGGATAGAGCTTTTTATTTCACCTTCTTCGGTGAAGTAGCACTCCCCAGGCTTGTTAAAATAACGGCTAGAGCATGACGTCACCCTTGCGTCTCGTCCTTGGGTGTCGTACACGCCCCAATTTCCATTGCGGTAACCCGCATCGTAGGCAGCTTTCAACTGAGCCAATGAACACAGTTGCATTTCACACTCGGCACAACGCTCTCTGGCTTGAGTCAAGTCGGCACTGGGATACTTCTCTGCCACAAAGGAGATCGGGTTGTCTGAAATATACGAGTTGGAAGTTGCCGTAAATGTATTAATTAAACTCGGATGGGTCTGAATCAGCTCCACTACAAGAATGAGCCTATCATAGCAAATAATAATCAGTGGGCAAAACAGTGTCATCAAAATAAATATGGTATAACTTGCACCCTAATTAATCGTTCAATGTTTATTCCTCAAGATTAGTTTTAAATGTCTGCGAAAACTACTTACTTTCGTAGAAGTGACTAGCAAGACAGCAGTATGCAGATTCAGATGAATCTGCATTGGGTGAGAATGGAATATAACCTTCAACACCGCCCTCAACGAAAACATAGCATGTATCGGTTGTGTTGTGGATTCCATCACACGACATCACCTTAGCGTGTCGACCTAGCGTGTCGATTAAACCCCAGCGGTCATCACGGTAACCTGCATCGTAGGCGGCTTTCAACTGAGCCAATGAACACAACGCCATCCCACACAGTGCACAGTGTTCTGAAGCCACCGTCAAGTCAAGACTAGGAGAAAGATCGGGGGTTCTAAAGATAGGGAATCCTGCAGTCACAAAAATGAAATCAACATTAAGGTTTTTACACAAACATTTTCATTCAAAACGTTTGACAAAAACATTTTCTGCTAAATTTACGGGTAGAAAGAGATGCAAAGTACAAAACATTTTGATTTCATTTAGTTATAAAATATTTGGGCCTTACTATGGTCTAAATGACAAGTATGGCAGCAGTATCCTCGAGCGAAAGAATAAGGTCGGTATGTTTTTGGAACAATTTTCTTCTTGGCTTCTTCCGAAACTGTGAAGTTACACTCCCCCGGCTTGTTGAAATAAGAGCTACCGGATGACGTCACCGTCTCTTCCTTGCTTAAGGTGGCAATCAAGCCCCATTGGTTACTACGGTAACCTGCATCGTAGGCAGCTTTCAATTGAGCCAATGAACACAGTTGCATATCACACTGTGCACAACGCTTTTTGGCTTGAGTCAAGTCGGCGCTGGGATACTTTTCTGGCACAAAGGAGATCGGGTAGTCTGAAATGGAAGAGTTGGAAGTTACCGTAAGTTAAATACTATAAGTCGCATGAACCTTAAACAGTTCCCCAACAAGGAAAATCAAACCATGCAAATATCACTTAGTAATCATAGCAAGTGTCGTTAAAGCCAATATCGGGTAAATTGCACCCTTGCAATATTGTATGCATCAAGACTAATTTATGATTTGTGTGAACAACTACTTACTTTCGTATACATGACAAGTGAGACAGCAGTATGCAGTTACAGATGTCTCTGACTTGGATGATAATGGAATATAACCTTCAACACCGGCCTCAACGAAAACGTAGCATGTATCGGTTGTGTTGTGGATTCCAGTACACGACATCACCTTAGCTTGTCGATCTTGCGTGTCGATTAAACCCCAGTGGTCATCACGGTAACCTACATCGTAGGCAGCTTTCAACTGAGTCAACGAACACAACGCCATCCCACACAGTGCACAGTGTTCTGAAGCCACCGTCAAGTCAAGACTAGGAGAAAGCTCGGGTGTTCTAAAGATAGGGAATCCTGCAGTTACAAATAAGAAGTCACCATTTAAGGCTGAACAAAGCTTACGTGAGTAAACATTTTCAGCTAAAATAAAGGGGAAAAAAGAAAGAAACTAAATATAACAATTTTAATTTGACATGATTTAATAATATTGGGCCTCACTTTGGTTTAAATGACATGAATGGCAGCAGTATCCTTGAGCGAAAGAACCTGGTCGGGGTGTATTTGGAATAAGTCTACTCGTGGCATCTTCCCCTACTGTGAAATAGCACTCCCCCGGCCCGTTGAGATGGAACCGACCGCATGACGTCACTTTTGCGTCTCGCCCTGGAGTGTCGATCAAGCCCCATTGGTTACTACGGTAACCTGCATCGTAGGCAGCTTTCAACTGAGCCAATGAACACAGTTGCATATCACACTGTGCACAACGCTCTCTGGCCTGTGTCAAGTCGGCGCTGGGATACTCCTCCGGTGTTAAGAAGATAGGGTAGTCTGCAATAATACATAGTTACTTTAATCTTGTAACTTCAATTCAAACTAAAGCGTAAAATCATGATAAGTAGTAGTAAGTCTTAACGACCACTGCAACGACTGGAGAGGATATCTGTCACCATGAGCAATGTCAACTTGTAAACGTTGGTTAGGTTAACGACATGGCGAGTGCAAGACAGACCAAACCCTAAGGGGGGGGGGCAGAACGCCCTCCCCATTTCCCCTGTTATGAGACCCTAAAATACGTACATGTACTTCTACGTGCGATTGTACAGATGTATACATAGTCAATATTTCTCTATGTGTAAGTTCGTTGACAGCATGGGCGGCGCTAATCCGTTTATGAGTAAATCATTGTTCTAGACTTGTGTTTGGAAATGGCTAGAAATTCAAGTTAGTTCTTGTACTTTCCAGGAAAAATTACAAATCCTATAAAAACGAGTTGGGAGAAATTTTCGACAGGAAATATATTCAGACTAGTGGAAGCTACGACCTCTGTGTTTTTATACGACTCGTTGGAGAAGCATTTTTAAATAGTTGTTTTTGACCAAGTTGCAGAGCTGAATTTGGTTCCAGAAAGGACGTCTTTGAACTAAATATTTTGTATTTTTGGTCCTTTTCGCCATATATTGTGTACCCATTCTTGGCAATTGTTTTTGTCTAGACATTTTTTTGGAGTGAAGTCGCCCTGTGGTAGCTCATAGTCACATCGGCAGAGAACTGTTTTCGCCTCTGGAGCTGATCGGTTGCCGGAGTGTACTTGAATTCTACTAGCTTTAATAGACGAAACTGACCTTAACAAATAATCATCTATAAACCACGGGGCAACACAACTCGTTTTAAAGAGACACCACGTTCACAGCCTCCAACCGCCATTATTGAAAAGGTAATTTCGATACACGTACTAACGACACAGTTGGCCAGATCAAGTCAAATTGCGCCAAATATTGTAGTTTAAACAAATTAAAACAGTGCCAGTGTAGCGGCGTACTTGTGTTATAGCGCCCTCATTTGGTGAGCCATGTCATTTTGAGACTGGAAAAAAAACTTCTCAGACGAACAAATAAAGTTGAGGGTTTAAAAAGGATAAATTCACTCCGAGGAATCCAACAGTTGGTGAGTGCATACCGATATTGTACATTCTTCTTTATAGTACGTGTTATTAAAGTTTATAGCTACTGGGATATAAGTAAATTCAGAGGTTTTTTGTTGTAAAATCAGTCACATGTTTTCTTGTAAACATCATGGTTCATGTAACCATAGAGAAAGGACCACAGAAGGAGTTCGAAGCTGTCGGGCAGTGACAATAGAGATCAATGGGCCACACGAACTCTATGTTTTGGTTGCGCAATGCCGCAATTTACACTGGTAAACCGCAACTCAATTTTAAAGACTTAGTTGCTCCACAAGGAGTTTCATGTACAAAGTGAGTTTCTTAACTACAGGAACAAAGGAAGTAACACAAAATATATCCACAGGGATGTGAACATAGGAATGTGTGTGGGTGTGGGCACACCCACCGGTCCTTGTGGGGTCCAAAACACACGGAACAATGGACCCCAGAAGATAATTCATTGTTCAACTTGGACCCCACAGGGGAATTCTTCAGAAGAGGGAATAATAGAACAACAATAGCAAGACCCCACCATCCACCATCCGTTTTGAAACTATATGAAATATCATTTTGTGCCATTCTGGAATACTGAACTAACAATAATGAAAATATTGGTCTCGATATTCTCCGCTGTTCGGCTTAGCGTGTTTATCTCATCCCTGGAGAACACCAGTTAACAATTAATGCCAGTTCGGAACTTTCAAAGTTTGACTTTGAACAAATTTTTTTTTAAATATAGAACACATACATCAACATTTAATTTTCATATAACATAGACTGTAAACAACTTTCAAGACGGTTCCTGGCGCTATCTATTTACTGCTCAGAGCAGCGACTTAAAATACTTATTAAATGTAAACAAATTTGTCGCATTGTTTACCGTTTTTGTTACTACACAAGGTTATGATCCGTGTTTAAAGATCTTTTGTCATTGGATCATTTTATAAAATATACCTGAGGGCCATTGGGACCATGAAGAAAATATGAGTTTTGATAATTGAAACAATAATCATTTGCCTATTGCTATTTTGGCGCAGTTTGACATTGAGCTGTCTACTGTGCGATGTATCACTTTGTCACAAATAGTTGCCAAGCTGTTATATCAAAACTTCCTACCCAACAGTTTATTCCAACTGTAAAGCAATATCAAAAGACATTGAAGTTGGTCAAAACATGTTTTAAAAGTTCGTGAAGTACATACATTTTTTTACGCTCGACTGTCCGTGCACCACAATGGTAGATGGACACAGTTCTGACAATGGTCAGTTCGTAAAAACATAATAAAAAAAGCAAACAAATAGTTAATGACCTGATGTTTTGACCCTAGCAGAGTCTTTGTCGAAGGATAAATGACAACAAGATACAACTACCAGGCAAGTGCAACACATGCATGAAACAACTTACCATGAGTGATGCTCGTCATATTATTCCTACACGGGTTGCTTCCACTTTTTTGTCCTGCAGGCTTTGTTAAACGTGAATCATTTAGGAAAATAATTTGATTTCAATGGATTAATATCGCTGCAATGATTTAAAAATAAAACGTTAAAGAAAAACAAACATTGGAAACTTGGAGTGTGGTAGCACAATGGTGCAGTGCACCAAGCTCAAACGCTTTGTCTGGTGTTGCCAGAGAGTGGGTTCGAGTCCTGGTCTTGAAACCTGTGTCCACAAGCAAGACAGCTGACCGTAATTGTTGTGTGCTTTGTATGGGAGACATGAAGCCATGAGCCATAAAAGGAGAATGGTTTGCTCGCTGTTTCTGGTGGGTGTTTGTAGATTATGACGAAGCACCTTATAAACCATTGGAAGGTGCTTTAAGTTCGGGTCTCACAATTAACCAAAAATATATGTACCTATTGTTATTAAATATTAACTTGAACGAAATCACACAAACAAGTAAGACCTTTTATTTTTTGTTTACTGCGTGTACAGTTATTATTTGGTCGTAAGTTAACAGTTGCAGTTTTTGCTGGTATTTGATTGGAAACACTAGCCCCTTTTTAAATTTATGAACTGTTTTTATTTTTTGACGAAGTTGGCAGCACCCTCGTATGTTCGGAAACAAAACTGCGGACTAGTGAATATTGTGTATCGTCTCGTCTCTGTGCATTTACTGAGTAGTTCATTTGGATCGTTTCCCATTTCTTCAAGTTGTTGTGGGTGTTTTTTTTTTTTTTTTTTTTTTTTGTGTTTTGTTTTTTTGTGTTTTGTTTTTTCTACCAACGTGTGTAAGGTTGTGTCATGCCGGGCAAATGTGCTGCCGGTGGATTCCAAAAACAGCAAAAAGAGTCCCGATGTTTTTTGTTTTACTTTCATTTTCCGTGGAATCCGGCGATGTTTAGTAACGAGGATTTCAAGTTCAATTGTATAAAGGCGTAAATTACTGTTAAGTTCATAAATAAAGGGTTGTTACTACGGAGCACAAAAAGCGACATAATGCCAGTAACGAATACTTAAAACAAAAATATTGTCATTTTCACCTAAAATAAATTTGTTGAGCTCTCGAACTTAACTTGTTCTTACCAGTTCATTTAAACCGAAATCAATTTGTGCTTCAGGAAACGTTTCGACGAAATCATTTCGAACTCTCAAAATACTTTGTTTTGTGCGCTTTGTTAAAATAAAGTAATGCAAGAAACAAACCATCGAAAAAGCTAGACTTGATGACAAGTCGTTAGTCAGTGTCTATTTGTCTGCCAGCGCTGCCTTCTACAAACACACATCCCGCCGTTCATGCAACAGTCACAGTGCGATTATACATTGATGCAACGGTCGTAGGTAGCGCGTGGCAAGGTTCGTCAGCTCTAACGACTTGAGTAGCTTGTTCCCGGCCGAATATTCATATATGGTAAATTATACATTGCATATGCAAACGTTGCCATAGAGAGGGCCAATGGTAGCTCGTCTGACAAAATTGGAAGAATTCATTATAAACATCGGAATGTATCTTTTCTGCTGACTTAAAAAAAAAAAATATGACAGTTTATTTGCCAACATTAATGTAATGTAAAAAGCATAATATTTTAATCATTGTAACAATTTTTTTAACTTTCTTTTAAGATAAATTTGACCAATGCATTATCATAAAATGTTACTATTTATAATAAACCCCCTATCAAAGAATGAATTGTGCGCCTGGTAGCTGCTGCATTGTGCCATACGCTGCAAGATGTATGATGAATATTCATGTTTTTGCGATTCTTAACCAATCAAACTGCTCCGTCCAATTTTGGTAGCAAGTCCAATTGCATGTGTACAAAGCTGGGTACAAGTTATTCAAGACGGTAATTGCGACTGACTCACACACATATATTGGGATCGAGGATGTGTGTACCGTCCCCGCAACTAGACCGCACAACAATTACCGACTTGATTTCAAGACTACGAAAAAGCTCGAAAAGAAATATTGTGAAAGCTTGGATAAAAAACTACGAAATTGATTCGTGCTGTCGAAACCATTTCTCTTGAAACCTTTTCAAACGCTCGGAATACATTAATTTGTGCTTTCAGAACAAGTTAGAGCTAGGGCTCGAAAACATTATTGCAAAATCCCGAAAAAAAATGAAGAAAAATTGTTTCCTGTCTCAAAATGATTTCGCTCGAAATCATTTCAAAAACAAAAATTAATTATTGTGAAAGCTTGAAATACATTACTGAATAGCTCAAAAAGATCATGTAATGCGAAATCGTTTTTTGCTGTCGAAATATTTACTCTCGAAATCACTTTGAACGCACATGATTAATTTGTGCGCTCGGAAATGTTTTTTGCCAGAGCTCGATTTTTTTTTTTAAAACTCAAACTAAATTGTTCATCACTTCGTGTCATCACACAACTGCTTGCCAATGTTGAGAAACTTGGAGTCCATCGCCATTGGCCTCTGCAAGGTCCTCCATGGTGCAGGTGTTAAGCAGCAGGCCACAGGTCAGTAGGTGGTCCATAGTTTGTTCATCACTTCGTGTCATCACACAACTGCTTGCCAATGTTGAGAAACTTGGAGTCCATCGCCATTGGCCTCCGCAAGGTTCTCCATGGTGCAGGTGTTATGCAGCAAGCCACAGATCAGTAGGTGGTCCATAGTTTGGGGCCCTTGTCCACACTCGCAGTCTGCAGTAGCTTTGGAATATCCCCACTTATGCAATGTTTCTTTTGCACATTCCCACGCCTGAGCGCAGTCTGATAAGGCTGCGCCATGTTATCCACGGTTGATCGGAACCTTGGGGGAGTGACTCGCGAGGGTTCAAGGCCATGTGGATGTCATCCGGCAATTGCTGCAGTATGTCTTCCCAGAGTTTGAGCCGTCTGGATGATGCACTGGCTTCAAAAGGTTGGACAGAAGAAAGGAAACTTCTGCGCGATTGCAAACGCTGCACAGTGGGCCAGGCTGAAACCAAAGTGCGCCAAAAAGGGTGATACGTGACCCTGCTAGTTTTAATTTTTTCAACACTTTTGAGGTTGCTTATACCCCATGGGATCATTTTATGGGGAAATTAAGCAAAAAATATATATATATTGACTTGTCATGACCTCTTAAAGGTATGCAATCCACAGAAATTGGCCACAAAATGAAAATAGTTGTGGAAATCTTCATAAAGCAAAATTAGACACCTTGCATTCAGCTATGGAGCTAAACTTTCACTTGGCTCTAGTTTAGAGTTCATATTTGAAGGAAATTAAATCAGTTTTTGTTTTTGTTGAAGTTTTCTATGAATAAATACTGACAATTGTGTCAAAATTGACATGAAACTTACGTTTTCTGTGTTCAGCAATACGGAAACTAAGGATTGCCGTCGATTGCTGCCTAAAGTCTACTCATTTCTAATAGAGCAACTTGTTTGCATCATTTTGGTGCCAAATTTAGCTGCGACAACCTGCGATACACGATTTTAGAGCAGTTTTTCTGAAGCAATCACCGTACGTTTTCGCCACTTTTCTGAACTCCATATTACATGTGGCGCGCTCCACTGAGAAACACGACACATGAGCAAGGCAGCGCTCGCCGGAAAAGTCGGTGTTGTGCAATATGATACCCCTATTTATGTCTGATTGCGCAGTTGAAATTTCAATGTACTTGGTGTCTAATATATTGTGATGAGGGATACTGCCGCTAGTTGGCTTTAAAAGTATATCTGTCAGCTGTACCACAGTGACACTTCATAGCATGTGAGTAAACGTCCTTTTCATTTCTATAACATTTTCGATAACGGGGTTGTCCTGTGTAGGCCAATGTTTATATCAAAAAGTCAAAAGTACAAGTAGAGTCTGTATATTATATTCCTTCACAACTGCCATGACGCAACCATCAATGGAACATCTGTTTCATAATTAGATGACGTCATGACATTGCAGTTAAAATTAAGCATATTATTTAATCGTAAAAAAAACCACGATGTTAGCAATTTCCCGTTTGTTCTCATTTTTTATACTGAAAAGCAATAATTGGTCACAATTTTACCGCGATAAACAGTCCATTACATCAGGACCAATCAAAACTCGGTATTTTGCTGACGTCATACTGCGATCTAATTATCACCATTGGATTCTGCGGGTCGGAAAAGCTAAGTAGGTGAACCTTCCTGCACAGAACTTAATGATTTATATTTTTGGCGCACTTTCATCCCATTCTGGCCCACTGTGCGCTGGGGTAATGAAGAATGGCCATGGAGGGGTGTCTATCGTCCTCCGATTGTCTGGGGCGTTCCTTTTGGCTGGCCACAGCCCTTCATCTCAGGTGGTGCTTTGCCAGAGAGAAGGTAGATGTTATCAGTTTTGGTAGGTTTTATGCATCAAGTGATGCAGTGACAGCTTGTGTTTAGCACTGGATCAATCTTCTTCGCATGAGTTCGAAATACATTTTTGGAAAAAAGGTAAATCAAATTACTGAAAAAAAAACCTGTTTGTGCTCTAAAAATAATTTCGACTGAAATCACTTCGAATGCTCCAAATGATTTATTTTAAGAAAACAAAATAATTGTGTGAAAACTCGAATAATTCAAATTATTGTCGCCGTCGCCGTCGCCGTCGCCGTCGCCATCGCCGTCGTCGTCATTGTTATTATAAGTGCAATAAGGTGTTCGGGCTACAGCCAAAACTTATAGTTTTTGTTCGTTTATGTATGTGTCGTTCATTCAGCCCGAAAACACTTTTTAAATTTTTTTTTAAATACTTTTTTGCCACTTTCGATTATTACACATTTTTACAGTGATAAATTAATTAATAATAATAATAATAATAAAGACATTTTGTATAGCGCCTAATGCAAAAGCCTCTAAGCGCATAAAGAGAACAATAAAATATACAATAAGTGAAAAATACAATTACAAATAAGCAGCTTCAAACAAATGAGTTTTTAACAGAGACTTAAAACAATGTAAAGAACTAGCCTGGCGGATATGCACAGGAAGACTATTCCAAAGAAATGGTGCGGCGTAAGAAAATGATCTGTGGCAATAAAACAAATGGAAGAAGCTCTTGGAGATGAAAGCAATGACGGTTGAGATGAACGTAAAGTCCGAGTAGGGGAAGAATGGTGAACAAGTTCAGATAAATAAGCAGGAGATTGACATGTTTGAGCTTTGAAAGCTAACAAATGAATTGTATAAATTTTACGAAACTTAACTGAGAGCCAATGCAATTTCATTAGCACTGGTGTAATATGGTGAGAATGAGGCAAGCAAGAAACGAGGCGAGCAGCAGTGTTTTGTATTTGTTGAATTTTAGCAAGATCTTTATCAGAGAGTCCATACAGAAGAGAATTGCCGGAATCAAGTCTAGTTGTGACGAAAGCGTGAATAAGACGAAGAGTAGTAACTTCATCCAGGTAGCGGCGAATCTGTGATAGCCTTGAGAGCTGCTTTGCAAACATTATTACATGTCTACTCATGCACAACGAAGAATCCGTTAGTACACCGAGGTTTCGGGCAAATTCACTGGATGGTTTAATAACAGACTGGGCAATATGTAAGTTTGGCGGATAATTTTTTTTGTGAAACGAAATCTTACAAATAAGATCTCAGTTTTGGAGTCATTCAGAGCGAGTTTGTTGGACAAAGCCCAAGATTTGACATCTTGAATGCATAATTCCACTTTAGCAATGGCAGAAGCGCGATCAGCAGGATCAAAATGTAACGTAAAGCTGGGTATCGTCAGCATAAGCAACACTAGAAACGCCATGGGCAGCAATGAGGTCTTGTATTTGAACAATATAAATTCAAGAGGCCCAGCTACAGAACCTTGAGGAACACCACACACGAGATGATGACGATCGGATTTAGCATTATTGATGAGAACATGCTGGGTTCTGTTGTTTAGATAAGAAGAGAAGAGAACCAGTTAAGTTAAATGCCTTTTCAAGACCCTCTTTTTTAAGGACGAATTTGTGTTACCAGTTACACACCCCAGCCTGATTACATGCACAGTTTCAGCTTGAGCACACATTTTTGCTAGCATTATAGATGAAGTCATTTGATGAAGTCATTAGAAAGGAACTTACTATTTTGGATGTCACACATCCCGGCTTGCAATCATACCAGAATTTAGCTTAATCGCGCATGTTTTTCTTTCTCTGACAAGTGCACTTTTAAGGTTACGTTATGAGACACTAACGACAACATCGAGTGGATACCTCAAATTGTAGAGGTAAAATATCCGGGCTTAATACTTGCTCGATTGCTTGGTTTTTTTCCCCTGCATCTATAGATTTTGTCACACCAATCTTGATAACATTATTAAAACTGGACCTCACTTTTGGTATGGTAAACATCCAGGCTTGATAAAAAAACAAAAACAAAACTTTTAACTTTATTGCACATTTTTCCAGTAAATAATTTGTTTTTTTAAATTGCTTTTTTAACCCTCCGGGCACAGTCACAACAAAAGTAATGACACCAGCTATTGTACGACAGCTGCAGTAAGAGTGACTTCTTTTTTAAATTAATACACACATGTGTGAAGTTGAATTTTATTAGGCTTGCATTTGCGTTTGGCTAACTACACAGTGAACTGGCAGTATACACAATTTAAATGCAGGTCATTAAAAACGTGGGCTTTAACGTCCGATTTCGACCAGAAGTTCAGGTCAAATTAGTATCATCTCTGTGCAAAGGTTTGAGAAGGCTCAATGAGCTAAAATCTGATGTAAATGTTGTGCCCTAAGTTTGAGTAGTTCTTCAGATATGTATTTGTGGAATTTTCATCTTCCTGCCCCCCAAACAAAATTTCCAGTGGCCCCAGGTGCCCCCCTCACGAAAAATTCGCGATAGTGCCTATTTATTGTTTATTCATAAATACCCAAGACAGTTTCGCTATTCCTATTGGTGGATAGCATGTCACGTGGGGGTGTTTAAACGGCTGATAAAGATATAGCTAGCTGGAGCTGTCAGTTTAAGACCGGCTGGCTTCGCGTGTTGGGCGCGCAAGCTCATGTACGCCAATTTAATTACGCGGAATGCAATATATATAGCTATTACTATTAGTACCAGCGCGTAATCTATTTTTACACGTGCGCACACATAACCCAACGCGCATCAAACATATATTTTATTTTTTTGTTTTAAATGTACACATTTTGAAAATTCGCTACGAAGCAGATTGGACGCGCAAGCTCATGTACGCCAATCGAATTACGCGGAACGCAATATATAGCTATTATTACCAGCGCGTAATCTATTTTTACACGCGCGACACACAACCCAACGCGCACCAAACATAATTTTTAAAAAGTTTTTGAAAAATAATGTACAAACTTCGGCTCGGGCCTTTATCGCACGGCCACGACTCTGCAAGGTTTTAAACGGCCGTTTAAGAACGAGTCACCACTCTTTTATTCCCGTTCACAAATGCCCTTTTGTTAAAAAGCGAAACAAACATTACAGGCAATCTGTGACAATCTGCTTCGCAGCGAATTTTCGACGTTTGAAAAATAAAAATTAAGTAACAGGGCCCAATTTCATAGAGCTGCTTAACGGACGATTTTTTGCTTAAGCGGGGTGTTTAAGCAAATTTTCATTTTATAGCAACCGTTAAGCAAGGTTTTTGCTTAAAGCGATAAGCAAAGAAAAAGGAGAACAATAACATTTGATATGTCCATTGCCCACACAAACCACAAGAGATTGTATGCTTTTTGTTTTTAATTTACAACCAACCACACAAATTGTAATATGCTGTGTAATTACTATTGTTTTCTAATCTACCTTGTATTGCCGATATGTCCATGTTTATCTCCTTGTTCGTAAAAAATTGCTAAGGTGCATGCACTACCCACCCACGGGTTGTTCTAAAACCCCCGCAGTTTGCGCTATTTTTTTTCCTGTACACCGAAATTTCCACAGCACACAGTCTCAGCCAATCACGCACAAAGTTTTGTATGCTGAAGTCGACTACTTAATACATTATTTATACCATGCCTCGCACATCACAGCGTACGAAACAGACCCATACACACGTGGTGTTGCGCCGCCTACACATATGCACGAAGCAAACTGCGCGTGATTGGCTGAGATCGGGTCCTGTGGCAATTTTGATGTACAGAAAAAAAATCGCGGTATTTCCACGCGTATCGCTTGGCCGACCCAAGCCTGAATAAGATTATATCCCAACTGGGAACCTGCGTTTACCGCCCGAGTACGATTACGGCCAACTCATTACATGATGATCAGGCAGACCCAATTCCGGCTAATCGCTCCCGTCCTGTGTCAACAATTACTACTTGCTCTATACGGAGCTCGAGGTTGTAGATCCGACCGACCATGGCCCACACGTGTTTTGGGGTTGTTGTCAGTCTCCCACACCCCCGGCCATATACATAGGGCCTACTTCTCGTACACGGCCAACGAGATCATGATCGGTGTGCGCGTGACGTTCGGACAGTTGGTCTGTTGGTCAGCAGGTCGTCGGAAGGAAGTCGCGTCGCCTGCTCTTTGGATCACACGCTGTGAATTCTAAATCGGGGACTTAATTCTTAAGCCCGGTTCATACTTCCTGCGAATGCGAATGCGAAGCGAATTTTGACGTCACATGGCCATTTTCGCAGCGAATGTTTCGCAGGAGTTGAGCACATTTCAACTGCTGCGAATTATTCGTTGCGAATTTGTGACGTCAATATTCGCTTCGCATTCGCGTTCGCAGGAAGTATGAACCGGGCTTTACTCGGCCGTAAAGCGATGTTTTATGAATTGGAATTGGGACGCGTTTCGATTACGGGGCAGACGTCGAGGGGTCGAGGGGTCGTGGGTCGTGGGGGTCGAGGGGGTCGAGGGGGTCGAGGGGGTTTTAGAACAACCCACTACCCACGGCTACGGTTTTCCGTCGTAATAACTGAGGCACTGTAATCTCACTAAAATACCAGCCTGCTTTCCGTTTTGCTGAATAGTTCGACTATTGCTTTGGTATTTAACTGAATAAAAACAAGTCGTTAGCCAGGGACTGTAAAGAGACTTGCCTACAGATAGGAATATTTTAAAAACTTAAAATCTGTTTTCCATGAAAATACATTTTAGTTGGCTTGCGTCTTTAACTTTTTTCTTCTTCATCTTGTTGGCATGCCATAACCGTTGGCTGACGCCTAATTGACAGTGTCAGCATCGCTGCAGTGCCAATTTAATAGAAACAGCTAAAAATAGGCTCTATTATATTCCGCTGTTGCATGAAGGGCAAACTAGACCTAAGTATTGACGCCTTTGTGTTTATAGTTTGCCCATTAGGCTTCATGCCTCGTGTTAAGTGATGTAATTAGGTGTCCGTGCAACTCCGATGAACACCTCTTGTAATTATTTTGCTTTTTAGGCGGTTGTCCAACAGCCATAAAATATTGTTATTTTACTGCTTTTCCAACAGCAAAAACATATTTTATTTGTCCGTGTTTTTGTGTGTTTTTTTTTTTTCTTTTCTTTTTCTGCGTGTTCTTCTTTCCAAATTCATTGTACATTCACAGATGATCCTCTACGTGATTTCGCGATAGTTTATTAAAATACCTTTGGGGCAACATGATTTTAATTGTAGGGTGTTAATTAACAAGTCTGCATTAATTTTTTTCCGATTTTTTCCCCGGAAAATACCCACAAAATGGTTCTAAAATTTTCTAATTTCAAAAATTGGAAACCTAATTTCGAAAAAAAAGTATAATAATTTATTATGTATACATTGACAACCTTATTAATATAACTTGGAGAAGTAAGACATCCGTGTTGTAAAAGCCGTTTACATGTTTCTTCAAATAACAGAAAGTGCGGATCACAACTTATAAATTTAGTATAGTTGTGTTTATTTATTTATGTATTTATTTATGTATTTATGTATTTATGTATTCATGTATTCATGTATTCATGTATTCATTCATTCATTCATTCATTCATTCATTCATTCATTCATTCATTTATTTATTTATTTATTTATTTATTTATTTATTTATTTATTTTTTTTATTTTTTTATTGTTATTGTTTTATTTATTTTGTATTGTTAGTGGATGTAAACGACTCAAGAATCATCAACAGAAACACAACATCGTAGGCAACAAAAACTTTTACAGAATTGCTCTGCCATTAAATAAGGACATTTACAAAAATAAAATAACAAAACGAAAACCGGTACATGTCTAGACAAATAAAAGTGATAACTTTTTCTTGGACCAAAATTAAGTAATCGAAAGCTAAGTAAATGGTGATATCAGTAAGCGAGAGTTAGCTAAATATTATAGAATGCGCTCTTTCAGTTGTGTGTCCGCATCCCTTCATAAGTCTACTCCACAACAGCTGATAACAATAAAGGATTACAGTGAGCAAAATATATGCATTGTAATGCTAAGAGGGAGCTGAGAATATTGTCAATGACTGATTTTGAATTGATTACATTCGTTGATGGAATGCTGTCTTTTTCCAAAGTTAAGAACTGCTTGCGTTTGTAATTAACGCTCCCTCGAGGCATCGTACAGCAAGTGACAGTACCGTTAAAAAAATAAAAATAAATTGTGTGTACGGTACAGTCAAAAATCGCGAAATTTCACAAGTTCCCTAATGGAACATAGCCGGATAACACTATTACCAGCAGAATTAGCTTGGGGTGAGTCTTCGACCTACAGTCACCTTTAACTTCGAAGCCCCTTAGAGAATACGTTGACATTGGACACACTCCAAGGTCTAAGATCTTAGCCGCTATAGAGCAAGCAACCAATCATTCTGTCACTGGCTTTGCTATTGCAGACATCAGGCAGACCATGCAGACCTAGCTGTTTACTGTAAGCATCCTAGCTCTATGCTGTAAGGCTGTCAAGCTGCGGTTTCAGGGTAGGCCAATTAAATAAGATACCTTGTTCCTCAGTAGACTGGTAAGCAAGGCAAAAAAATGAAAACAAGTTGGATTTGGGCAACATTATTTTCTTTTTGTAGCGCAATCATGTGACCGCCTGTATGCACACATTGAAAAAAAAAGTTGCCTTTTTTTTATTCTGGGGATTCAGTGAACCTTTCTGAGTCTATTGATACCATGTTAGAAGAGTTTGTGAGCAGTTTGTGGGCAGTTTTACACGCATTTTTAACGGTACTCAGGATGACTGTACTACCATGTTATGGCTGCTGTATCCTGGCATACTACAACGAGTTTTTAATTAAACTGCATAATGGTATCGACATCTGAGGGGCTTTTATAACTGTCGACAACTTGTCTGTCTCTTATACTCAAAAGTTGGCAGAGCATCTCAACGATTAAAACTATTTGTACTTGTTTTAAGTCATGTCCTGGGATTCTGTTGGGTCTCTAAGATAACAGTGTTGATTACCGGTGTATTTCTATATGAGATTCTCTACAAAAGTCCAAGCATTTAAGGCAATAGATAAATACATGTTGGCGCGACTCAGGTTCAGTTTCGCAAAGGGGACATGTGACGTCCACTACTTTATCGACTCTGTGAAGAACATCTCTAGTTGGCAGAATAATGTGTTTCAACTTGTATCAAATGTTTTTGTCCTCAGCATCTAGTAAGTTAATTGTCCAGTCATTTGGCAGATCAAAGGACAGTCATGTTCTCTTGAGAAATAAAATACTTGTTTCCAAACATTTTGGGTTATGGGTATAATGAATTTATTAGACACCATTTTGGCGTAGTAGTTGTTTTGCTAGTTTTTACTTCCATTGTATGTCTTTGATCTGGGAAAACTAGCCCAGACAGACGTGGTTCATAGGGCCGTGTCTTTTTTCTTGGATTAAGGAAAACTTATGTATTTATGTATTTATTTATCTATTTAATTAGTTAGTTAGTTAGTTACTTAGTTCTTTATGTATTAATTGTTTTATTTATTTATGTATTTGCTTATTTATTTATTTATTTATGTATTTATTAGTTTATGCCTATTAGTTTATTTATTCATTTAATTATTTATTTATTGTTGTATATATTTATTTATTTATTTATTTATTTTTTCATTCATTCATTATTTTATTTTATTTTTATTTTTTATTTATTCATTATTTTTATAATTACTTATTTATTTACGTATTTATTTATTTTTATTTTTATTTTTTTCGTTTTTTATATTTCTAAGTACTATGTTTTTATTACTACCTTGCTTGAATGTTCCCCGAGCAAACAGAATTCCTGGTCAAAAAGCTTTCAGTGTAGCTCGGCCAATGATTTGAAACATATTCCTACTGTCTTTAGGGAATCTGATACTGTATCTACATTTCCTAAAGCTCTAACGACTCATCTTTTTCCACGTTAATTACTTTTTGTGCGCTATGATCTTGATGGAATAGCCCTTTTAAATGTTAATTGTTGTTGTTGTTAATTGTTACCTATACAAGTAGCTTCGAAACGAGTACAAAACTATTATTGCAAGTCTCGCTCGTATTCGAACGTCAGGAACCGATGAAGTGGACTTGTTTTGATCACGCTTGAAGCAAAGTTCGTGGCAGCAAAGTGGTCTAAAAAATGTACGGGCCAGATTTGGACGGTTTACAACTTTTCTAGCGTACGGCACGCTACCAGTAATTGAAATGAAGGGATAGTTCACCGTTCATCAGTAATTGGTTACAAAGATAAATTCTGAATTCGAGTCAGGCTTGCCAAAATAACTGAGAAAATGTTTCAGTATTTTAGCATGAAATAAGTAATTTTAAACATTAGTTCAACAACCTTAGCTTACCTTCAAACAGGTGTATGAGTAAACCCAGCCTCTTTTGTTCACCAATCCCTTAGAGTCATCGTAATGTGAAGCAACGTTGAGCTGACACTGACCCGATGTCATCTCGTAGTTTGAAGATTCACACCATCTGAAGTCTTTGCAAGCAGCATGACATAATTTCTGTGTTTCGGTCTGAATGGTTTTGTCTTTGAAACCCACTAATACAGAATCAATCATAACGCACCATTTAGGAACTATACACGGATCAAGAACCGCGATTGCGATGGATGATGATATCGCTAGCATGAGTACGGGGAGAACGCACCGACCTCCTCCGACGGTCTCCATGGCTAGTCTGGTGAATACTCCGACGAGACACCGATAGTTTGCATGACGTTCAACTGGTTGCTTTACTATTATGAGGTACGAGTAGCCTTTGTTAGTTTGGCGTCAAACTGTAAACAATCAATTATGGTGGAATTTAAGGGCCTCAAAAGAACAAAGCCGTCTTTCAAACAACGTTGTGGGCTTTCCGTGGCTTGATAATCAGTTTACTTTTAATGCTTTTTAAAATTATTTTTTCATGATACAAAACAAAATCTGTTTTTCCCCGCCTGCCTGCATGTTGTTAAAGTTATCGTCCAAGTGCATGTACAGTTTCAATTTATACAAGCTTGCCAACTTTGCATTTCTCCGCGGACAATTTCCCCGAAGAAGCAAGGGGAACAACTTAAAAGGCATGTCTTTTACTAAAACGTGAAGTTCGGCATGACGCTAAAGTCATTGATGTAACACATCTCAGCTTGAATACATGCAAGCTTGTTTTCTGCTTGACCAAGCAGGTATTGCTTTGTAAAAAGATCTGGTAAAACTGCACCTTTAAGGTGACGTCGTGATACAATTTTTTATGATGTTCGGCCTGGAAAGCAAACAATTTGTTGGACAGATCCCAGTTTGAATATATGCAAAGTTTCAGCTTGGTTGCCAAAGATGTTCTGTAAAAATATAGCTTTTGTAAAAAACTACCTTTGTGGTAATAACGTGACAATTGTTTACGTCATGAAGTCTTCTCTAAATATAGCATTCATATATAACCTTCAAAGCCGATGCAAAACAACATTTTATTGTAGCTTGCTTTGTTCTCATCAATATTATATGTAATGAGTGGTATTAAGAAGTAAAAAATAATGTAATGGTGTCATCATATTGTCAATTCAATAGAAGCAGTCAATTTCGATGTTTACGATACTCCAAAGTTCAACTCAGTCGACTTTGTGGTTTGGTAGATAGACGGCTTCAAATGTGTACCTTTAAGGCTTCACCATGTTGCACCAAGTTGTCTGCATAAAGGTAATTCTGAAACGGTTATCAGAAACTATGACACGTACATGTAGTAAAAGTTTATTTTGAGCTGTATAAAACTTGCCCCTCGAAAACGCTCTTGGTGTTTATGACATCACTGGTCATATTTCTAAAACCAGACCAAACTGGCCATTGACATTGTTGAATAAAACATTGAATTATTATCTTGTTTAAATAAATAAATTAGTAACAAGTAAATAGAAGAGAAAGCGTGTGGTGGACTATATCCACCATGTGAGTTTTGAGGCATCGCGTGGTAAGGTATCAATATATATCTGGGGGTGTTTCATAAAGAACATGAAACAATTAATCTTATATTTTAATCTTAAGTCTGAATCAATCTTAGTCTACAATTAATTGTAAAAATCTGTTTCATAAAATCAATCTTAGTGTAAGATCGATCAAGCGTAAGAAAATATTAATATCAATTGTATATTAAACCTTCAATATTAGTGACAGAGCCTGAAATGCGACCTTTCACCTAGAACAACTTTTTGGCTGTCAAAACTTTTTTCAAGTCGGCCATCTTGTTTTCAGTGTGAGTGAGTGGTGAAAGAGTGGTAAGTAGTATGCATTCAAACGTTCATTTTTTGATGATTTGTTGTTATATTACAAAGGTAATAAGTTGCTATAATAATAGTCTAATGTATACAGGTTAGACTTAGATTACTTTCATTAAAAAAAATGTGGGCCCCTATGTGTTTTTGCTGACTTATACACTGCCGTTTTCGCAGTATGAATCGGCAAGTGACAGCGAGGGGGCTAGCGGTGCTTAGTGCCCAATCAAAACACTGCTCCAAAATGGTGTACATAATGTTGGTGGATGTGACTGAAGTTTCAGCTATGAAGTGGTTAAGTTAGTTTAACTTTAATAGATCAAATTTCATGCAGTTTATTACATAAATGAAATGGAGTATTTTTTTATCGTTGATTAATAAGATGATTTTATTTGTTCTGTTTTAATATGTCACTTATGTGGCACTGGCAGTGGCACTGGTCATCACTCAAATTAAGTAAAGTCACGATACTACAAAAACGATACATTTTGTAGTATCATAAGTATGATTGTTGTGTTCCTTGGAATAAAAAGTGTTGTTGTTAGGACCTGGGTTAAGTGGGTAAACTTCATTGTTATTAATATTAGCTAGGAAAAATTTAAGTGAATTTTTATATCCTTTTTTTTTTCATTTTTTTTCTTCAGAAAAACATCTTCTGAAATCCAGTTAACTTAAAATGGTAAAATATTCCTACTCCAGTGATAAAGTGTAGTTAGGTGTAAATTAATTGAAAACACATTTACTACTTAGGCCAGACAAAAAATAGGTCTGTTTTATCGAACCAACCCTACCTTTAATTTTATGGCTAACCTGTGTGTGTGTGTGTGGGGGGGGGGGACCAACCCTATAAACAAATATAAATAAACGGGGGGGGGGGGGGTGGAGAACAAGCTATAAATCTGAACAACAAAAGTTAGGAGAAAATTTAACCATTCCCTACTTAACTATCCTATTTTGGAATGGCATGTAAATTGACTGATACTGTGTGAAAGGAAGCAGAAAATTTGTTCGCCTAATCAGACACATTACATTTTGTATTGCTACTGACATGAAACTTACTGTTTTAGCAATGAGGTCAAAGATATTTCAAAGATGTTTTGGAAGCGTTTATTAATTTTTAAAAGACTCAAACTAAAGCCTTAAATAATTATTTTTTTTACTTTTGTTTCATTTTAGGATTCAGAATCTCAAGATTCTCAAGAGTCAAAGCCTCACTGGATGTAATTCCCAGTAAACAGCCCAACAGCAGCAGCAGCAACAACAACAATAATAACAGCACCGTTCTTGACAAGAATTGAACTACCTCAACGCTCCTTAACTCAATATCTGCATTCTGTTTGAAATGGTTATTTTACAATATTTTGAGACTGTTTTTAACTGTACATTCCATTTATTTAACTGAATTCCTGTTTAATGGGTGTTCATTATGAATATCAACAAATATGTATATCTATATCTTTAAGACATACATGAAAATGTTGTAAACAATTGACTGCTCCAACTTTGCAATATGCGTTTTGGTGAGTCTTGGCATTTGTTTATATCTAAATAATGATTTTACAGAAATGAGAATGAATTTTTATAAATGTAAATTGATTATTTAAGGAAAATTTAACTAAACTTTCGTCTGCATATTTTGTCCAATTTAACTTTGACATTTTTATTTAAAAGTTAGTTACCTATAATAAGATCTAAAGCTTTACATGGTCGAGCAGCAATATTGTTTGGTTAGCGGTACACCATGTGATATGTAATAATGCTATCAAGTAGATTTTTTTAGTTCTGATAAGAACTCGCCCTCCCTAGTTCTGGTAAAAAAAAATATGTCTTTAATTTTGACTGCCCCAGCAGAGTAGATTGGGAGACAGAGGACAACTATTATTGCTATTAAGTTGGTCGGGAGACGAGGACTTTATGTTTTGACCAAACTAGCCCCTCTTTGGCAGTGAAAGTAAAATGTGAACCCCCCCAATCTAGATCCACTTAGTGAAAACACATATAGTTGTCCTCCATCCCCATTTTAAGCATGGCGAGTTCTAAGCAAAACTATCAAATATACAATTTATTTAGCTACAGTTGATATCACATGGTTGTTCCCAAAAGTTTTCTAGCAATAGTTACTTCCTATTTTATGCACACCATGCAAAGCTTCAAATTCTACCTTATATAAAATTAATTATCACTTCAAGAAAAGTTTTTGTTACATGGCCTTAAATTCTTTTTATAAATAAACATCAGTGAAAGAGTTACTGTTTCAGAGAATATAAATTGCTGGCAAGCGTTTGCTATGTTTCTTACAGTGTTTACATGAATGCATGTTCAAGAATTAAACAAAGACATTGTCAATAAATTTGCCCTAACGGCATCCCCAGCTGCAATTTTCTCCTCTGCAACATCGTTTTTGTTGTGATCTTCATCCTCTTGATGTTGATAATCATCTGGGTCAAGATTTGGTTCTCTCAGGTCCTTGCTGATGTTAAAAAGAATACAGCAGGTAGTGATTATGTCACAAGTCCTCTCTGGCACAATCTGCATTCCATGACCAATTAGACATCTAAATGTATTCTTAAGCTGCCCGTTCACTTGCTCAATAATCACTCGTGTGGCAGCATGGACCCTGTAAAAAAAAAAATCAAGTATGAATTAATTACATAAAATAAGAGACCTTTGGCAAAGATATGTGTTCTCTAAATTGTTAGTATTTTTCCTTATTTGCATTTTCTTATTTATGTATAAATGATTGTTGACCCCCCCCCACCCTCGTCGGACTTGATTAGTGCGTTGTACCCTGTCATTAAAGTTAAAAGTTTCCTAATTTACCTGTTGTATGCCCTCTCTGCATTGGTATGAGGATCTGCTAGTAGGGTCATTAACCACGGCCGTATTGGGTATAGCCAGAATCGCCCAAGAGAATGCCCTGCAGCCTGCCACCTTCAAACAGCTGCCCTATCCGACTCACCTGTAGGATGCGGCTATCATGGGTGCTACCTGGCCACCTCGCAGCTACATTGGTGATCCGATAATTAGCATTGCATATAAGTTGGACATATGCTGTGACTGCCTTTTTCGGTTGACGTATATGTGTTCATTGTCCCCAAGTTTACATCCACGAATACAAATGTGGGTTCCATCTACCACACCAACTAGTTGGGGGAAATCCTCCGATGGCGAAAAAACCTCTCTGCACATCCTGCACTGCTGATGGGTTTGATGGAAATGAAATATAATCATTTCTCACATGACACAGTTTCAGAGTAACCCTTCTTACTACCCTGGAGGATGTAGCAATGCTGCAGCCGTGAATCTCACTTGCACAGTCGAACAGAGAGCCTGTGCCATATTGTTTTTCAATTGTTTTATTGTTTTATTGTCACACATATATATACATATACAGTGAAATTCACTTCGGTTTGCGAGTCTAAAAATATTAAAATTACAACAACAACAAAGACAGCAACCACTTAAACCACAAAGGCATGCGCACACTATGCAAAGAGACAACAGTAAAAAAATTGCGAACCTCCGAAAACAAAATAAAAATTATTAATCATTAAGTAACCTTATTGCACTCGGATAAAAACTGTTGCGGATACGGTTGGAGTCAGCTCTGATCGCTCTGTACCGCTTACCTGTTCTCATCAGTTCAAATAAACTATTCGCAGGGTGAAATTCATCCGAAATAATATATCTCGATTTCTTTAGAACCCGTGCGGCATAAAGTTGATCCAAAGCAGGAAGTTCGCGACCAATAATAAAGCTAGCAGTGCTGACCACACGACTGAGGCGTTTTCGGTCATCTGCCGTAGTGTTGCCGTACCAGACAGTGATCGAGAGTGTCAAAACACTCTCTACAACTGCCCGATAAAACTTAACCAGCAAATCTTGGCTGACTCGAAAACTCCTCAATCTTCTAAGAAAGAACAACCGTTGCTGGGCCTTCCTAACAATGGAATCAACATGAGTCATCCACTTAAGATCATTTGATATGTGCACTCCTAGAAATTTAAAAGAGTCGACAATTTCCACTTCTAGAATCTGAGGGCGATGAATACCTATAAACTTCCTGATAGTGCTCTGTATCGCCTTGTTGGATGTTGCAAACCTGCCTCTAACAAATCAATGATGTGCAGGCACCCAAACCGCGTAAAACGATATTTGTTAAACATCTGTACATCATTAAACTCATCTAGTGGGTTTGTCCTATCTCTGAAAACCCTCTCCCTGCGCAAAGCACGCTGATTTCCCTTACAAGAAGTTGAAACGCCATAATTTGTCGAGATAACGTAAGTTTACCACCTAAATAACTGAAATTGCAACAAATGTGTTGAATTTGAGTGCTGTTAAGTTTTCCGCCAAATTGTCAATTGAGACTTAATATTAATTGTTTTGATTCTAAGATTGATTTTGATCAAGTGTGGGGCTAAGATCGATTGATGTGTAAAGTTAAGATTGATAATAATCTTAACTTGCTTTATGAAACAGAGATAAGATTAATTGTAAAATTGAGGAGTTTAAGATTGATTGTTTGGAGATAAGATTAATTGTTAAGCTTTATGAAACACCCCCCTGGTTTGCGGTTACACCGTGTGTTTGTTCAGTTTGATGTGTAAATTATGTTCTTTTGAGAACTTCTTTTGCAGCTTTTTTTTCTACAGCCGAAGCTTCATAAAGACAAAAACCTTCAGCTTTATAACATTTTGAGTGCATTCCGGTCCTACTATTTTGTTTGCAAGGTCAAACACTTTATGAACGAAGCATAATATCACGGCTTCATGTATGACTTTACTCCCCCTCTTCAAACAAGTATTGCACAGTCACGTGTTTCGACGCACAACGGGCGACGGGCGATGGGCGACGAATGACGGGCGACGCGACGCACGACAGGCGTGACCCTCTTATATTTTTACTTTCGGTTCAAACCGGAAGCTCTTTAATTAGAAGTCCGTGTTTCGTGAACCACAAGTGATTTTTGTTCAGTCCGAAACAGAAAAAAAAGACATACAACTTTCTTAACCCCATGTCATAATCATTGTGCCATTTTTTAGATTACAACAAATTTTGTACGAAACAAAATTTTTCGGCATCGTGGTGTCATCAGGTGTCAAGTTATTAAATTGATTCAAGGTTTATTATTGAATATTACTAGTTTGTTGCAGAAAGGCCTTGCATTGCCTGCAGCAATGCATTGTTGTAGCAATGTCCTGTTGCAGCAACGCCCTGTTGCAGCAACGCCCTGTTGCAGCAACGCCCAGCACTTTGGCACGCCGCGCACCTGCGTTTTGCCTTTTGCGTTTTGCGTTTTTTGTCTTGCATCTTGCGTCTGGCCTCTTAGGTTTTGCGTCTTGTGTTTTGCGTTTTGCGTTTTTCGGCTTGATTGCCGTACAGTGACGAGACGCAAGGGTGACGTCATGCGGTAGCTATTCAACACGCCGGGGGAATATTTCTTCATTCCGAACACACCCAGACCAGCGGAACTCGACGGAGTGACTGTTGCCGTGCCTGCCTTTTAGACCAACGTAATGACGCCTTTATAAATTGAACAAAAGTCGATGCACATTCCTCTGAAGCAACTTTGAAAAGTCCATGGTAAACATAGGCATGTTTTGGTATTGAGAGTATACAAGTTACTGTCTTCAAATGATACCTTTTTTATACATTTTTTTATAAATGAACTTTACCATTCAATGACATTAAAAACACGTATAGACACACTGCAATCAGATCGTCATCTTGGAAATTTGAACTGCCTCATAAAATAAAGTTACTCAAACCTTTTACTAGCATAACTGTTGTTATGCTGCAAGTTCTGCAGTTAAAAACGAATCCGATTAGGCCGCCTACGAGGCAGGTTACCGTGATGGCCACTGGGGCTTGGTCGAAATTCATGCCAAGGACACCATCATATTACAAAGGAGGGCTTCTTCTTCGTTGAGGGCGGGGTTAAAGCTGGCCATATTATACATTTAGCGTACAAGTTAGGAGCCCGGGAATCTGCATACTGCTCCGTGCAGCATCTGTTGATCTTTTCCAAATCCAACATGTGGTTCATGTTGTGATAATACTACACATAGGGCTGGTACAAGTCTAATCTTCATGTTTATTCATAAATTATGTAAGCTCAAGTCACATTATAGCTAGTGTATCTCATATTATAACCAATGTTCTCAAGATGCTAAATAAATCACTGTGTTTCAACTTATAACAACAAGTCTCCAACCTTGTAACTATTACGACAGTTCATGAGTTATGATCTTTTTAAAATAATACATTTTGATTTATTGTAATTCAATACCCGACGACGTCATCATGACATCATCAAGTTTGTGTAGTCTTGATAATGAGGTTCAATTGTCTGATGAGTTTCAATGTTAACTTCAATTTCAATCTTGAGTTATGACCAAAAATTGATAGCTTTCTGACTAGAATATCAATGATTGTTTGTCCGTACCAATCTAAGCAAGACAGTGGTAAATGCAGCACCAGAACCGAAGACAGCTTATACCTGCCTGGTGTAGGAGTAAACCCAGCCTCGTTTGTTCGCGGCCCGCGCTAAACGTCGCACTTTTGCCGTGTCGAACTAAAATGATTTTCACACGGCAAATGTGCGGCAATTAAAACGAATCGGTGACAAACGTCGAACTTAATAAAATAGTTTGCCGCACTTTAAGTGTTTCAAAATGGTGACGCGGGAGAAATTTCTATTATTACCAACGTTGGTGAGTGGCGTTCATCGTCTGTTTTCAAGAGTGTCAAACAAAATCGATTAGCTTATTTCTAAAATCTACTTCTAAATCTAAAAAAACTAGGTTTGTTCCAGTCGGAAGTTTTTTTTCATCCAATCCCAGAATACTCACATCTACGGGTTAGGGTGTAGCACGGCAGAGCTTGCCGTGCTACACGGCAGAGCTTGCCGTGCTACACGGCAGTGTCGAACTTAAATTAAAAGTTTGCGCTAAGCGTCGCTCTTTTGTCGAGTTTAATTCATCATTTTGTAATTGTTTGAGTTCGACACGGCAAACGTGTGACATTTAGCGCAGGCCTAGAGTCATCGTAATGTGAAGCAACGTTGAGCTGACACTGACCCGATGTCATCTCGTGGTTTGAAGATTCGAACTAGCCGGGGACAATAATGTTTGCATGGAACGTGGCATAGTTTTGAAAATCTCTTTATAAACAACCATTAGTCGGCTACGAGTGAACCCAAATTGGGAGCCCTTGTTGGTCTGATGAAAGATAACCTTCCTTGGTAGGGCACTGATTGCTCACCACTGGGGCTCAATAAATAGGATAAGCAGATAGACAAATCTTTTTGAAAGTTTTATCAAAAATTAATCAACATTTTTAACATGCGAAATAGGATATAAATCCCCAGCAATCTTTCCACTGGTTTAAACGATTAAATCGGTTGACTAAGGCAACCAAGTTAATCGGTACATTTTTCGACCGGAATGCAATGTCTAAACCGTGAAAAGCAGATGGTTATGGAAATCTTAGTTAATTTGGACACATAAATTACAACCAATCTGGTCTAAAATTCCGCCACCAGTGATTGGTTTACAGAATGACACCATACTTACAACACCCTCCACATACCTCATTATAGCGATGTTTCCGTTTGAATGTAATCTATCGGTGTCGCGTCGGAGTATTCACCAGACTAGCCATGGAGACCGTCGGAGGAGCTCGGTGCGTTCTCCCCGTACTCATGATAGCGATGTCATCATCCATCGCAATCGCGGCTCGTGATCCGTGTATAGTTCCTAAATGGTGTGTTATGACTGATTATGTATTAGTGGGTTTCAAAGACAAAACTATTCAGACCGAAACGCAGAAATTATGCCACGCCACTTGCAAAGACTTCAGCTGGTGTGAATCTTCAAACTACGAGATGGCATCGGGTCAGTGTCAGCTCAACGTTGCTTCACATTACGATGACTCTAAGGGATTGGTGAACAAACGAGGCTGGGTTTATACCTACACCTGTTTGAAGGTGAGCTGTGTACTATTATTTGTTTAGTTTATGTAAGTTTATCTATACTTTGTATGAATTTGTTTGTCTAAATTGTGTTTCATAATAGTTCATTTAAATCATATTCGATGTAACTTGGCTTCCATCAGTATATTAAGTCAATATTATTTTGTTATTTTGTTTAAACTGAATTCCTTCGAGCATCAATCCTGCTACGCTTATGCCTGGTTTCTTCATCAGTCTGACTCTATTTCAGATTACATCTTTGTAATCATTTAATGCTGATCTAAGCTACCACACAAAGCACGATTTTAAGGCAGTGTCATCGCTTGGTTTTTGTCAACGTAATAATGCTCAATTGACCGATCAATACACTACAATCAAAGTCTCCCGTGAAAGTCTAAGCTGAATACAGTGTCCACTTTTTGAGAAAACAGTAAAAGAAAACTGTCATGGTACTTGCACAACATGGAATCTATCCACTTTTTGTGGGAATAACCGCATCTCTGGCTGCAGCAATCGCGAAAGGACACCAACTCTCAGAAACTTGTGTAACTTTAATAAATTCATCTTCTATGGAATGCCACATGGCATGATAGAACTCCACAGCAAGGCCATCAAGGCCAAGGATTTATTCTCGGTCTTTTGGGAGAGGGATACTTTACCCCCATCTTTAGAAATGTCATTTTCAAGATTTTCACAAATATCATCTGGAGTCTCTCCACTTAACTTCAGAAATTACACAGTTCAAATCGCACTCAGAAATATTTCAGCTGAGGACAAACTGGAAAAAAAAGAAAAAAAACCTCGCTAAATCTAACATAAACCCGGGCTCAAGCACATAACATTCAAAAAGGTTCTTATTTTAAAACCACAATCACTGATAACCAGGACGTGACCATTATTACAAACCCATGTCCCTTGACCATAAGGAGAGTTGATTATGTTTAACCTCATAGGAACAATTTGATGATCGCACAAATCATACGAGTTGTTGAAACATCCTACACAAGCCGAGTCGAGCCGAGCCGAGCCGAGCCTAGTCAAGCCGAGCTGAACCAAGCATTAAATAAACGGGGGAAAAAAAAAAAAAAAAAGACAAAACATTCTTTACCGATCATTCAAACTAAGACATTAGTCAAGTGGATATGATTCAATTTATGGAATGGCTGTGAAATTGGCTACTATTACTATGCAATGTTTTTGCTGTAAATGATAGACGAATGTGTCTAGATTCAGAGTATGGCAGCTTTGGGCAATCGTTGTTATTGACATCATAAGCCACGCCCACAGTTTTGATTATGTAATAACATTGAAAAATGTAGTTTGTCATACATAAACATGCGTCTGGTATAAAATGAAAGCAATTGGTGCATGGAGTGCAAATGTACAGATGAGAAGACAAAACACAGCAATGTATTTCACTTTACTGTCATTAACGGTCATACAAGATCAAATTATTACATTCATAATAATAATAATAATAATAATAATAATAATAATAACAAAAATATTGCGCCCCTTACATACAAAATGATCAAAGGCGCATAACAAATGTTAAAATGCACAGACTGGAAGAAAAAGACAAATTATAAAGACTGGTCACCAGGCCAGTGCCCAAACCACAGTATGGGGATACGTCTGTCCCGCCAACAGAGAACTAAAAGTTACCTATTACAATTACATATAAGCATATCTGCTGGCATCGGTAATGTTTTGATCTTTTCAGGAGACAGACGCCTCTAACCTTACCTATGTAAACAATCTAAACTAACTGGCAAGGCGACCATAGAAGAAAGACAAACAAAAGACACAAAAGAACAAGACCAAAAAACACACTAAAAAGCGGCTTTAAAAAGATGGGATTTATATTACATTTAAAAGAGGTAAGTTTCCGTTCGCTACGTATATGCAACGGTGGCGCATTCCAAAGCTTAGGGGCTGCCACAGAAAAAGCCCTATCACCAAATGTAGCCAACATTTTACCAGTGGGATAATCTTAGAGTAGACCATTATTCCCAGACCTAAGTTGATACGTAGGTACTTTCCGGATGGAAACAAGATCCTGTAAGTACTTTGGAGAAAGGCCATGAAGAGCTTTAAATGTCAACAAAAGGATTTTAAAATTAATCATGTACGTAACAGGCAGCCAATGTAATTGACTAAGTACAGGTGTGATGTGCTTAAACCGGTGTGTATTAGTAACAATTCTGGCTGCGGCATTTTGAACCCTTTGTAATTTAGCTATTTGTGACTTTGGCAGACCATATAAAAGGCTATTACAATAATCAAGGAGACTGGTCACAAATGCATGAACTAGTTTTAAAAGAGAGTCTTGTGTTAGGAATCGACTAATGCGTCTGATGTTGTGAATATGGAAGAAAGCTGCTGAGCAAGCCTTGTTGATGTGGGTATTCATTGTAAGTTCAGAATCAAACCATGACCCCAAATTACGAACACATGTTGTAGGAAGAACTTTAGCATCACCAATCATGATGTTGGAAATTTTAACTTTCTTCAACTGCTGCTTTGATCCGATGATCAAACATTCACTCTTAGCATCATTAATCAGAAGCCGGTCGTGCAACATCCATTGCCTGATGTCCGTGTGTAATTTTCCGTTACAGTTACAGCAGCTTGACAAGATATATCGTCAGGTCTAAAAGATAGATATAGCTGAGTGTCATCGGCATAACAATGAACATCAGGCAGATGATGCTCAATGATGTCAAACAATTCAGAGGCATAGACAATGAATAAAAATGGTCCTAAGCAGGATCCCTGAGGAACACCACAGTTGATATTGAATTTGTCTGATACGGTACCTTAAATAGATACGCGTTGACTTCTATCTGAAAAATAAGACGAAAACCAGTCAAGGGCCTTGCCAGTGATTCAAAAATTAGACTCCAGACGTTTCAATAAAATGACGTGATCAACAGTATCGAACGCTGCACTCAGGTCTAAAAGGACAAGCAGAATAACATGCTGGGAATTCATCCTTATCAATAAATAAGTTTTAACCTTTATAAGAGCCGTCTCTGTACTGTGATGCTTCCGGTAAGATGATTGGAAAATCGGGAACATGAAATGTTTTGACATGTGACAATAAAGTTGGTCACAAACAGCCCTCTCAGTTGATTTAGAAATAAATTGTAAGTTACTGATTGGTCGGTCAATATGTCACTTCAGACTAATTGGGCACCCAGTTCGTTCACACCTCCGCCTATTTGTTCTCCCCCAAACACCCCCCCCCCGCACACACACACCCCTACGGATCGGTGTAAACACCTGTAATTAGGGACCTCCATGTCCCTCTCTTGTTGGTACACCAAATTTTTGGTAACAGCTCCAATTGGTTTTGTACACACTTACCATTTGGGGACATTTACCCAACTGAAAACTATATTGTCCTCTTTCGTAATAAATAGGTTTGAATGTGTATGCCTGCCCACACAAACCCGTAACGCAAGGGGTAGGCCCTATTTTAAACGATGAAACAGTGCTGCCCCACAATTCTTTTTTTTCAAGTGGTACCCCAGGGAACAACAGTTGAAGTACCCCGCGTAACTGTCACAGATAAGGTAGGCATTCCTCTAATGGGTTTTGCCCTTATTAACCTTTTGTTTCCACCTTTCTATAAAGATCTGCACGAAACGCTGCAAAACGTTTGTTTATCTTACGTGTTACGTCAAAACTGAACAGGAGTAATCCTCACTGTTTGGTCCTGCACTCTGGGAAATCGTATTATACCCCGGGGTATGAAGCTTTGTTCACATCAGTATCAAGCCCAATACCCCTCATCAGATTGGTTAGAGATGCTTATTCTCTAAACAAGTTGAAGTTGCTTGCTCTTTTACCCCTAAGGCATAATTATGTACAGCATTCAAAGCTAGCAGGATTACCATGAAGCCCCAACCTTTTCCAACACACAAGCAAAACACACCCAAACCCTGGCATACCCCCCCCCCCCGCCCCCTGTAATGCCCTGTCTAATTGTTATGTCTAAAAGCCGCTCTATATAAGAATGACCGAAGAGCGAAGCGGCAAGGTCTCGAAACACCCCTGAGACTGGAATGCAGTGCCCTGACACAGGGAGTCTGATCATGTACAAAAGCAAAGAAGCTGGCCTGAATGCTGAATTTTCATCGTGAACCTTAGCCCTTAACCTTAGCCCTAGACTAAATTTTTAACATTCATCGGGCGAATTATTAATTTTTTAACAAGAACGTACGCGACGAAATAGGCACAGTCTCTTACGTAAAGTGCTAATTGCCTTTTAATACATTATTCTCAGTCGACACGTGGAGAAGCTTTGGGACAAAACCTTTGCTTTTTTGACATTCTGAGTGCGTTCCGGTTGTACCGGTCGTAACATTTTCTTTGCGTGTCCTAAAAAATCCTTTCTTTATGATGCATATATCAATTACCATCACCATGAAAAGTATGGTTACAATTGGTTAGTCTCATCTTATGATTTTCGTGCAAACGGCTGCATGTACGATTTCACTCTTCCCTGTATAAACATTCATAATAAGTTACATAACACTCATTTGATCTCTTTCTCAACGAGCTTCAACAGTCATGAAAGTGACATCGTTGGCGTTAATGATTAACAAGTTGACAATTATTTGACATTTTAAATGTTTCGACCTCCATTGATGACAAAAAAGATCTGTATTTGGTCTTAAACCGCCTTTAATGACCGGAAAAAATACTTACATTGTGTTTTGGTTTTCTCATCTGTGTATTTGTACTCTATGGACAAATAGCTTTTATTTTGTACCAAACAATATTTGTTTAAATAACAAGTATGTCATAATTATTACGTAATCAAAAAGTGCCAAGTGGGCAAGCGTCATATTCTGAATGAAGACACCTTCATCTTCCATTTTCAATTCTAAAACTGCATTTACTACTTCACAGTCATATCGTGGTTCAACCTAACGTGCATACAGAAATTGTAACCCAGTTTCTCATCAATTCAGTTTTTGAGGGTAGGCCTAGACCAGCAAACAAAGGCTTATTACTTTCCATAACAAGATTGATGAAGCCTGCGGGCAAATTCTAACACAAAAGCACTCAACTAGATCCATTTGGTCTTCATGTGACATTGGATTCTACCATTCGTCTATACCATTCAATTTGTTTATTATAGCTGTTTCTAAGGAAAATGGTATAAGAACGTGTTATTTGTAGCATTAATTTAAATCGGCCGTTATTAACATCATGGCACAAAATTGTAAACGATAATATTTGAAACAGGGTTGGTCACCAAAAGTTGCTACTAACAAACAAAGTCAAATAGATATGTTTACCGCTGTTTACTTATTTCCCATTTTCGTATCGAGGTTGTTGGCTGCTTATGAAGAGAAGAGTAAAATCATGCCTAGTCGTGTGACCACGAAAAAAAGAACAAATAAATAAAGATATTCGATATATATGCATCACATTAGAGAGAGCTTTTTAAGAACTACAAATATAATAATAGTACCGGAACACACTTAACATGTCTAAAAACCTTAGTGTTTGTGGGTTAAGAAGCTTCTCCCCGTGTTGATTGAGAATTAAGTACTGAAAGGCAAGCTTTAACAGTTGTTTGATGAATAATTTGCCGTTCCTTGCAGAAAAGGCAGGGTTAGAAACAACCTCATGTTATAAGGGCAAAGCACAGGAAAAACAGGTGTTTTTTGGTTGGGGGTGGGGGCAGGACGCGAAGGGCTTGGCGGGTGCAAGAAAGAAGGAGGTGCTGTTCCGTCCAGTTATTAGTTTTAGCAAATTAGCTATGTGTTTGTTGGAGTGCAGGAAATTTAAAAATATTTCTGGCGGTAGCCATCGAAAGATAAATTACACCACATGGCTTTGGTAAGGTTTCTGCACAGTAATAAACCATGACTGTTAATTTTGTAGTAGAATCTCTTTAGTCTTTTTTTCAAAGTCATTAGGCGATGGTTAAAACATACCTTATTTTTTATATATTATTGCATGCATTCGCACAACAAAACTGGGCTAGAAAGGGAGAGGCGGGAGGCTTACTAAAACATTTCATTTTCAGTACTTCATCCCCACAACAACAACCTATCCCCAGATGAAAAAAACAAACAAATACAAATTAACAATACAAAAAAATTAGGTTGTTCCTTTATAAACATGGTCTGTATGTATACATGTTTGTAAAGCGTACTAATCTGCCTAGTCGTGCAAAGTCTCACAAACGAGGTGAAGTCTGCACTATTGCATTTCACGAGGCGAAACACTAAAGCATCGAATATACTTTGGTTTTTTTATCATTTGACAAGCGCTGACAAACGTGGAAAACGGGCAAGTTCCGGCCATAATTTTTTTTAAATATGAAGCTGATTATACTGTTGCATAAAGTGCTGTTTTGATGCGGAATAATTGGTCACTGACTCTTCAAACCGACTGAACAGGTTAAACCAGTAGTTGCTGTAGTTCAATTAATTTACAGTGCTCGTATAACTAATAATTTTTTTCTCGTGGGTTCCATGTCTGTTTTTGTCCTAATATTTTAATGAAATTTAACCTTTTATTATGCTATGCTTTATCTTTGCGAGCACCATGACGCCCATTTAGTAACAACATGTATTTAAATTTGTTGGTTAATTATGAAACCCAAATAAAAAGGACCTTGTTGGGTTTACAAGATGCTTCGATGCAATCTACAACCAATCAGACCAGAAACAGCGAGCAAACAAGTCATGGGTATGGCTTACATCTCCCATACAAAGCATGCTGAAATTATGGTGAATTGTATTGATTATGGACACAATTACGTGTCCAGACCAGCACTCGAACCCCAAACTCTAACAACACCAGACTAAGAGTTTGAGCACGGTGAACTGCTCTACTCTACCACGGCACTCCGATTACACAATGTTTTTCCTGTCCCTTTTATATGGCAATCATAGCATTACTCAGTATTGTTAAGGCAACTAATATTTATGATATTAAAATCTTTTTTTGAAGGATTCACAATCTAGAAAGCCTGCCGGATCAGAAGTTAAAGACTACCCTTGTGATGATATGACAATCATTAATCAAGGTAAATTCCTTAATGCATGTGTTGCCCGTTTCAGTAAAATACATGCAAGGTTAATGCGCTAGTTAGAGTACACATGGACTGGTTTGCGCATATAGCCGTAAAGGTCACGCCACAGGAGGCAATATTTTAGGACAACCAGCACCAGGCAATGTCAGTAGTTTACTGCTAGAAGAAGTGTTAGGGCCAAAGTGTTCCTATTGGAAATAGTGCAAGTGATTGCCTCCAAGTTGCCTGAAAAATGCCGTGATGTGCGGCCTTTAGAGCTTATTTAAGTTTATGTTAGAAATTATGCGTTGTTGGGTTAAGTGTCGGGTGGCCATTACAACAGTCATAACAAAAGTGATTTATTTGCATAATTGTTACCGTTTTTCACGAAGAGCCATATAATTTGTTGTCATTTTTGTGAGCGTGTCTAACCAATGAAACCAAAGACTTTAAGAAAAGGGGTCCGGGTGTTTGACCAGAGCGAGGACATCTTCGCTTTGCTTTCGTGTACAAAACCAATGGGAACGTCGCTAAACAATGGGAGAACAAAGAGAAGTCCTCGAGTTACGGGATTCATAAACATGTGTGTGTGCGTGTGTGGATCACGTGACTTGCACGTCCGTTTCCTTGGTAAAAAGACCGTTGTTCAGTTTGGTCGATAAAAAGGTCATATCCCGTTTGAAGTGTTAAGAATCGACACATATTTTTGACTACACTGCAAATTTGTTGGTCAAAAATAATAATAATAATAATAATAATAGTGGCTTCTTATATAGCGCTCAAATCCGTCACTCAGTGACGCTCATGGCGCTTCAACATTAAAAAATGTGTTGGGTAAATGCATTACTAATTTGTTGATCACAAATAATGGGAGTTGGTTAAACAAAACCGTTGCCCAACACGCTTGGGCAGAGTTGACCAAATTATTGGTTAACTGGTTGGTCCAAATTGTAGTTGGGCAAAGATTGCCCGAGAAGTTTGTCAAAATTACCACAGTAACCAATGGTGTTGTGCACAAAGCTTTCTGCTCGTTGGGCAAAGTTCCCGGTACTCGTATTGTAACAAAACTGCAATGATTTAGTATTAGTGTACATGTACAATGTTAGTACAATGCCTACACACACACAAGCAACATCATGGCGGCCGGCTGTCAAAATACTCTTCAAGATTGGGGGATGGAGTGCCTCGCTGAAACGTTATAGGTAAGATGCTAACAACAGCCAATATTTAAAGGTTTACCCATAGAATACACTGATTCACTTGTAGTGACACACAGTTTAATTTTCAGAAAAAAAATAAGTAAAGTAGGACGGAGCCCACCGTGCATAGTTTGATGAAAGTGATACATTGTGAGTGTGCACAATGCTCCCGTGTTGAAAATGGCTGAACAGTCCGTTCAGTCGTTAACGATCGAAAGGCAAGGGTTAGATTGAATCCGTTGTGTTCCAGACTTTTTGATCTGGCTCAGTTATCTCGACATAATTATATAGAACCAATATGCTTCGGAAATGGTATTTTTTAAAAAGCAAAAATATAAAAGAAACTTGCAATGAACACTTTTGATTGCTGACTCTTTTACCAGGTTACTTCTGACATGATAAATTGATTTACCTCATCAGATTGAAAAATACTACGCTGCCCAGTTTCTAGCAGATACAACAAAGCAGAAGTTGACGCAGAAGTGGGGAGGAATGGCTAGCTGAAAACATTACAGACTGCACAGATAAGATGAATCCAGTGTGGAAAGAGTACCGCAAATTAGATGTACCAGCAGATGCCCTTTCCGAATTGAAGTTGTTGTTTTATTTGCAGCCATCATATTTTACGTTTCCAAGTGCGGAATCAAATGAACAATAAATGTTAAGTTTGAATTTTTTAATGTTGTATTTTTCATTACAGAGTTACTTGTATTGCAGTGTGCGGTATTGTAATCTTTATATGTTGAATTTATGCTGAATAAATTGAATTAAAAAACTCCAAGATGTTGTTTAGTTGCAGCGTAGTGTTAACACTTAGTTGGTTAAATTATAACCAACAATTGAATAAAGGAGTAACCCAACAAATAATCAACCATTGCTACTTTTGTTGGGTAGCAACCTTTGCCCAACACGGTTGCCCAACGTTGGTTCAAATATCAACTGACTACATTATTGGGTAACATTTTAACCAACATAATGGTAAACAAACTTGCTCAACTCTTGGTCAAAAGTTATTACCCAACTGTTGGGTAAAATGATTTGACCAACTATTGGATAAACGTTATTGCCTAACCACTGTTGGTTAAGTTATGCCCAATTATGTAGTCAGTTGATATTTGAACCAACGTTGGGCAAAAAAGTTGGGCAAATTTTGCCAAACGGGATTTGCAGTGTAGTTGCTGCAGCAATTAGCATTAATTTAAAAGGAATGAGTTACTCAAGGGCAGGGTTCAATCTTTACGGAATATCATCTCTGGCGCCATGAAACGACATATTGTACGCAAAGCACCCCATTTTAGTTTCAGCTTTTTGTATTTTTAGGCAAACATTCACTTGGCCCGAGTCTTTCTATAAAACATGTCAAAAAACTAGCATCGTAATGTTTGCCTTCTGGAATGATGTAAGGCATCGGGTACACAACGTTGACATGACATAGCTCATTTTGACAGGCATCTTCTCGTTGCGGAGGTCGTTGAAGTCATCAGAGTATGCAATGTTGACATGACGCAGCTCCTTTGACAGTCATTGTTTCGTTGCGGTAGTCACAAAGCAGGAATTTGGTTAGCGTGGTTGATTGTTGGTTGTGGTTTTATTGACTAACTTGAAATAAAGGTATATGAACATTCTGGTTTACTAAACAAGGTAAATAAACGTACTTTTTAGCTTTGCGTAGATCTGTTTCGGAGAGAAAAAAAACCCCGAGATTCAACGTTAATTTTAGGTTTTCACGGTTGGTGTGTTTTGGGTTGACAGGATACGTTATATCAAAGTAATGTTTACAATTCAAGACTTTCGCAGTAAGATTGAATCGTCGTTCAGTTATTCAAATACCAGTGATTTTTTATAAAAGTAAGCCTACAGTTTTTCGTCCTTTTTGTTAATATTGTCATTAAAATATTCAAGTTGATACAAGGTTTGGAGCTACTATGATGGCCCTGTGGTCTTAGGGTGGTTCTTTACAGTGAATTAACTATATTGTTTGATTCTTCATTACTGTGTATACTCCTTTGAATATCACTACAATCTTTGTATTATAATATTGATAATGATTAAAATGCAATTATTCAGTAACATCTCTCGAAGGTATTGATAAGATGTCGTTGCTACGGGTGTAGTGCAGTGGTGGCTACGGGTTTAGTAAACTATTGCTTTGGGTATGGTACATTAGTTGCCATAACCACTATAGTACAGTGACTGGTTACTACAGGACTGGTACATTGATTACTACGTGTGTAGTATAATCATTGTTATCGGTATATTAAACTGATTACTAAGATTAAGTAGATTGGTTGCTTATACCTATGTACATTAGTTGATACTTTATAGGTTTTTGCATTCGTGCAGTTAAAAACAAGAAGAAAAAAAGAGACTTATTTAAGCTTGATTTTACGCTTTAGTTTGTATTTAAGTAACAATAAAAAGTAAACGCTTATTTTTCAGACTACCCGATCTTCATAACACCGGAGAGGTATCCTAGCGCCAACTTGACACAGGCCAGAGAGCGTTGTGCACAGTGTGATATGCAACTGTGTTCATTGGCTCAGTTGAAAGCTGCCTACGAGGCAGGTTACCGTAGTAACCAATGGGGCTTGATCGACACTCCAGGACGAGACGCAAAGGTTACGTCATGCGGTTTCTATTATTTGAACAGGCCGGGGGAGTGTTACCTAATCGTAGGGGAGATGCAACGAGTAGCCTTATTCCAAATACACCCCGACCAAATTATTTTGCTCAAGGATACTGCTGTCACACGTGTCATTTAGACGAGGGTAAGCCCCGATATTTTGTATTATGTTAAATCTAAATGATTTGTGTATTTTGCCAGTTCTTCTTTCCTTTATTTCAGCTAAAATCCTTTTCGTCAAACTTTAACAACAAACTAAAATTGTTGAAGACGAACTGGATACTTTAAAACATTAATCTTCAACACATTTAACTGAAAATGCTTTTCCAACTTACAATGTTGATTTCATTTTTGTAACTGCAGGATTCCCTATCTTTAGAACCCCCGAGCTTTCTCCTAGTCTTGACTTGACGGTGGCTTCAGAACACTGTGCACTGTGTGGGATGGCGTTGTGTTCGTTGACTCAGTTGAAAGCTGCCTACGATGCAGGTTACCGTGATGACCACTGGGGTTTGATCGACACGCTAGGTCGTCACGCTAAGGTGATGTCGTGTGATGGAATCCACAACACAACCAATTCATGCTTTTATTTTGTTGACACTGTGAATGGCCTGGATGTGATTTTACAACACAAATGGAAAGGCTATTTTGTTGGATGTGATTTTGGGGCTAGAATGTGATTTTATCCAAAATCACATCCGAGCCAGAAATCACATCCATGATAATTGCTCATAGCCAAAATCACATCCACTGTCTGGCTGAATTACCAAAATCACATCCACTGTCTAGGCCCTTGCCAAAATCACATCCAAGCCAGAAATCACATCCATGATAATTGCTCATAGCCAAAATCACATCCACTGTCTGGCTGAATTACCAAAATCACATCCACTGTCTGGGCCCTTGCCAAAATCACATCCAAGCCAGAAATCACATCCTTGGTTAATTGCCACTATCCAAAATCACATCCACTGTCTGGCTGCATTACCAAAATCACATTCACTGTCCCGGCCCCGGCCAAAATCACATCAGAGCCAGAAATCACATCCATAGTAATTTTGCCTAGCACAATGTCTGGCTGCATTACAGAAATCACGTCTGGTGCGAGGCAGAAATCACATGGGTACGTTTCGCTGCTAACTTCGCTGCTAGCTATATTAGCAAACATTTTTGATCGTGTGAGCACAGAATGTTGCTATTTTTGCTGCTAACTTCGCTGCTTACTCCAAACGTTAGCAGCAAAAATTTCCGCTGCTAATAACTCAACTAATCAATGGTATTTGATAAAGGAATTTTTCTCGTGTGAACGCAACTGACCTTAGCTAGCTGTAAACCTGATTTCAGCAAGTTGATTTTTAAACGCTGTTTATTTTTTTTCTCCTTGTGTTGCGTGTAGGCCTAGACAAGTTTGTACATCTAAGTTGACGTCATCTATATTCATCATAATGGTTAAATTGTACTCACTACTCATAACATAAACAGAGAATAAAGCTTAGACGAAAGAATCGGCCACCTTTAGGATCCATGTTAGTAAATTATTAAATCGATTTAAAAACGTTTCCCACGTCCGTCGGCAACCTTGCGAGGTGATCAACCTCCTTCCCATAGACAGGCAACGCACGTGCTGTGGTACGATGACATCGCACACAAATGGGGACGAAATTGTAACACTGAACTTGGCTGATGAGGCAATGTGTTCAGTGACAAGAACGGACCATAAAAAAAACATTTCTCATTCCGAATCACTGGGAATATAATACAATCACTGCGAACTAAGACAAAAAATGTGGACCAACATGTAGACTCTTCAACAAAACTACTACAGTGGCAGAGAAAACTACCTCAAGCCGAAACATTCTGTGCTGGCTAAACTGCGACCATACCTCGTGTGAACGCAAGGTACTTTTTAGCCAAGTCAAGCGAACCCCGCCGCTGTGAATATTTAGCAGTGAAGTTAGCAGTGAAGTTTAGCTACTCGTGTGAACATCGTACATTCCAATGTCACATTTTGGTCCCCCAAGCGGTTGCGGTCGCATTATTATGAACGAGTTCAATAGACTTAAAAAAATACACAACGATCACAGCCAGCGTCTGTGGTTGACTACTAGTTTAAGTTTTGCATCTTATCACCATGGGAAGTGGACTGTGATACATCTTTACTTACCGGCATGATCAGAATTGCTAACCAGATTATGTCAATAATCATTGCCCGCAATGATTATGTTAAAAACTCAGAGAATCCTAATTAGTTTTCAGATCTTTTTTATCCATGCAGGAGCAGTATTTATGTTGGCATATAGTTTTACAGTTGCTCAGTCACCGTAAAACACGATTAGACTGGAAGATGATACACATTACATGTAGGCTTTCACATACCAATGACTGGGGGGGGGGGGGGTGGGTTCTTGAATATAATGTTTGTTATGCTCGATGTAACTACCTTATCAATATAATTATGATCAAGTCATCATTCATGTTTACCCCTGAAGTTATAAACAAGTACCACATGAAATTGGCAAAACCTAAAAGTAACAGGAGAGTTGACAATATAAAAGGGTAGTTACAATGGAATGCCACTAATTTGAACAACAACATTTCTATACAAATTCTTTCAGAGTAAAATGAGTATTGGGGAAAAAACATTATTGCTAGGGACGGTGAAGACCATGCAGATGTTCGAATTCGGCGTCACACAGGAGCGAGTTTTGAGAAAAGTGAACAATTCTTCCAATATTCAGAGACTTTCAAATTGTATGCCTATGCCAGAAAATTTGTAGGAAATATGCATTTTCTACCAAAATATTCAGTTCGTAATTGCCAAATTAGACACATTTAAATTAATAAAAATGTTCAAGGTTGCAAAGTTTTTGTTGTTGTTTATGTTTCTTTGATAACAGTATCTCATGGACCAAACAACACTGAAACTAACAGCAATGGTGTAGTCATAAGAGAGACCCTAGATATAGAAGTTACAAAGGCCGCAAAGTCAGAAATTTATTTAGGCGCCTTCAGAGCATTGCCTGTCCAAATGGCCATCCTTTCCCCATGAACCTCACTCGCCCATTACTTTGGAAAGGGCTATACATACAAATCCCTACAGTACAGTGTATATACTGGTGAATGTTGTCTAACATTCCAGTAACAACTACATCATTCTACGACTCACTTATTCTGCTTGTAATATTTTTAAAGCTTGACGTAACGTTTATGTTGAGGTTGATCAGATATCGAAACCTAAAACAAACAAAAAACAAAAACAAACAAACAAACACAAAATGAGCAGACCTACCCGACATTACACTAAATTTGGACCCTAGACATGTGTATACGCGCCAAATTATGACACGCATGCACGGAAAATCGCAACCCTCCTCCCCCATGAGGACTAATTTTCCAAGATTTATTTTTCTGCATCAATTATAATCCGACTGATGTTACAGCTTTAGGTAGGCCTTTACTATTTCTTAATTGTTCTTGGGTGACTTGTCTTTTCGAGTGGATTAATTTTATTGCTAGAAATTCATATTAAAATAGTGTTTTTTCTTCTTACCTACCATGTTGGTAGGTAGACCAATATAATAATATTATGTAAATGGCAACATTTGGCTTCTGTTGATGTACAGGCAGACAGACAGATAATGTAAAACAATCTTTAAAATGTAAAAACATACAGAATACTCACATTAAAATTTAATATTGTAGCACCTCTTTATGCTCCCCCATGCCAAAATTTCAGCTGACATTGCACACTCATTCGTGTTTGCCTTTAATTTCGTAAACGTGACTGCGAGCATAGAGGTTCTTTATGCTGCGAGTAAGCCTTATGTGTGGGGAGTTGAGCAGTCATCGAAAACCCATTCCCCGCGTCCCGCGCGCGCCAAAAAACAAAACAAAAAAGGACTGAGTGAGACTTACCATCGACATAGCAGATTCTGGACGAGTAGATTCTGGACACTAGACCTTCCGTTAACTTCAATATTTATCAGTGAATTGGGGAAAAACAATATTCCAAGTCCCGTCTTAAATAAAACACCGTTAAACAGATGACCAGTTTCTGACATTAACAGTGGGCAATTCACACGTCATAAGAAGATAAGCCAGTTTGCTTTTAAGCTATCTACCTCCATGGTTTCACATATTGCCCAGTAGTCATAGCAACACTGTGACATGGCCTAAACCACAGTCCATGCAGGGCTTGATTACGTAATTTTAATTGACTGATGACTGCTGTCCTGCATAAGGCCCTGTTGTATGAACATGTAGCTTAGACGATACCTGTACATGTTGTAGCGTTTCTTCAAAGTTCCATCATTAAAACCCAATGCTCTAGTAGTGCATGTATGGCATCTTATTCTTATGAACTTCAACAAAAGCTTACCATAAATTAATAAGGTTTATTAGAAGTACATCTACGTGTAAATGTACTGTTTGTTAAGTACACCGCAGAACAGCTTGTCAAGAAACACTAAAGTGATTACTAATTTATTTATTCATGAAAAAAACACACCAAAAAACAAAAATACTGCCAGGCAAAACACTGCACATGTTTACATGATCTATATGGGATTTGTTTTACAAGTGCTGTAACTTTGTAGGCAGTAACGGGAAATACGTGCTACAAGGCCATAGCTCTGGCCATGGAGGCTGTTCTGAGTGCTCACTAGTATCAAGCTGACAAAATCCAATCACAAACTTACCCTAACTATTTATGTAATCGTCAAATTTGTTGCTCAGTGCAAACTGCTTATCGATTTGGAAAGTGGAAAGTGGAATCCAGTTTAAAATAATAAGAATAACAATAATAATGTAAAAATGGAAATACTTTGAAAATGGGGGATAAGATCATTTGGGGGGGGGGAGCTCAAGATTTGATGTTGCTAACGCTTGGCCAAATTAATATTATATAACTTATTCAGTAATCAAATGTTAGCAAACATTTAAAGTAAATCGTCTGCTTCACAATCTGGTATTGTTTGTCTTCGCAAGTGTTTTTTGGTCAGTGAGCGAATGGCTGCAATAAGAATATCGTAAAAACCGTTGTCTCAAGAAACAGAAGTCATCCTAATTCCTATCAGGATCAGCTATATGACCACAAAATTATATGCGCAATGACCATTAGTTTTGTCAAAACATTCAGATTACTGATCTGCAACCACAATCGAGTAAAAAAGAAAACGACAGAGGAATTTACTTGGCAGACAGCTCAATTTGCTGTCCCTAGAGCCGGCTATGTTGACAAAAGCCTCTGGTCAATCCCACAAACATAAACATTGGTTACGTGTTCTAAAAATCCAGCCAAGGTCGTACTCAACAGATCCCCTTCGAGATCACATAACACCATCTATTGGACGTAGAACACTATAAGACTGACCTAGAGGTCTAAGATCCCTTTTTGCACTCTTCACCGATAATGTATACTTCCACATAGCCTACAAATTATTTTTTGTGACATTTTCTATTAAATGAACAACTATGTTTCAAGCAGTGACAAAATACAAACATCTAGGAGATGTTCCTTGCTCTATTGATTATATCAGTTTTGTCTAACAAAAGTACACATTAATTTGGTTCCCCGAGTTTTATAAACATTTAGTGCCAGGGAAACACTTTCATGGTGTGTGTTTTGTTTTAAATATGACCGGATTGTGAACATTTGCATGAAATTTAAGTTTGAATTAAATATTTAGAAATTAAAAATTCAAACTTATTCATGCATTGGATTAATCACTATCTGTTTTTTAATACTTGAAAATCATTTTTTAAGTTCATAAACAAATAAGAAAGAAGGTATTTGGATCATCACCTTGAGCAGTTAATAACTCCATCATGGCATTTTAACAAGATGGTCAAGAACATCAGACTTGAACGTTTTTTTAGGATTTCCTTTAAATTTTGCAATAGCTCCTATGGTGTGTTTAAAAAAAGATCTGGTGTCTAGCCGGCCCCTTGTTCGGGCCTTCTTTCCGTCCTTTATCTAAGATGTAAGTGTGAATAACTGGTACGGTTTACTAGGTGGGTTGTTACAGCACTTACTCGGTATTCAACAATTCACCAAGAACACATTACCAAAAAAGTAATTAAGCAGTTAAACTTACCACCTGTGGAAATTGCCACCATAATTACAGCGGATTCTAACAATCGATATGTGCAATATTTTTCAAGTGGCTTGAATACTATTTTTGAACATGAATGTTCAAAGATATGAAAATAGAGTTTCAAAATAGAGAAAGGGTTTTAAGGTCCTGGGGCCCGGTCCCTGCTGAGCGGCGAGTAATTGTACCATTGTGTAGGCCTATGGGTGACTGGAATATATTGATTCATGTGACTCCTGAACATGGTAAAATTAATAAAGAATTAAATTTTCACTGATCGACAGTTATATTCATACATGATCATTTATTGCTGAGAAGCTACGTATAATTTTAGCCTTCAGCCTTCTTTGAATTTCTTAGTTTAAAGGTATTTTATAGCAAAGGTTCGGCTATTTGACCATTTAACCCAGTAGTCAAACCACACTACAAACGACAACATTGACTCTATTCTCAACATCCAGCCGATTCAAGGCCGCAGCCCAAGGGTCGAACTCGTCTTTAGTCCCCATGTGTGTGTATCCCTGGACATTCCAAATTTCTAAGGTTTTTTTCAGTACTGAGTTCCAAGTAAGTACAGGGATCGCCTCCGATTACCCACTCTTATGAAATCGAGAGAACCCATAAAAAAACACGGCTGTATGGGTTGCGTGTATAGAACACTATAGCACCCTACCTGGAGGTCACATTTACCATTTCCAAGGTACTCTCCACCAAAAATGGTTTGTGTTTTGTTTTAAATTTGACCGGGTATTTGTGTTTCTTTCGGAATACAACATGTAGAAAGAAACAAAATGTGGGAATTGGATGTACAATTTCGTTTTAAAAGCTGTGGAAATTTCCCTGTATAACATAAAACACATTCACTGATAGTGATACTTCACAAAACAATCAACATGTAGGCCTACACACTTGAAAAAGAAAAAAGAGGGAAAACAAACCAAAAAACAAAAGAAAAAACAAGTACGTAAAACATAAACAAATCATAAACAAAACAAGACATGTAGGGCATATTTACCCTTCGATGTTTGCACCAACCATGCCAATGTTAATATTGTGAATAAACAGTTTATAATGTTAAGTTGACCTTTAATAATTGGGCTGAAGAAACTACTCACTTAAACCATGAAGGTAGAATTAATTATACCTCCATGCTTAAACCATGGAGGTATAGAAACTCACTTCAGAAGAAGCTAATTTACTAAAAGGACGAAGACTCGTTTGTCAACCTACATCGAAATATCAGTTGCAGAATGTACACCCACACTACAACTGCTACAGCTCTCATTAATTAACATCCTGTTCAAATCTTGAAATTTTAAGTAGCTTCCATTATTTATACGTATACAGTGGTCAAGCTCGTAGCATTTTAAATTACTGTATATTCCGAGAATAATTGTAAATAATAACATCTTACGACGTCGAAATTTCCCGTTGATAAAGTGGATCTACGGCTGTGTAATAAAGGATAAACAGATGAAAAGGCATTCACTTGCCCAGTCTTCCTACTCTTATAATAAAGCTGTTTAAAAACATAGAAATAAAGGTCCTTTTACCCCAGGCATTCCTATCTTTATGTTTCATATAATACCCATATTTTCAAACTTTTGAATGTAAATTACCAAGGTTCTATCTGAAACAAATACGCACATTTGTAAGTTCAACTTTGACTGTAACAAAAGTCCAGTAAAGTATAGCGCCCTCATGCCTTTTGTGTTCGCAAATAAATATTTTGTTGATGATTATTTATTCTTTTAAAATTGAGATAAATTATTTATAAACCCTTCAGTGATTTAAAATCATGCAATTTGATATAAGTTTATAACTGAAATCTGCAATATAAAAGAAACAGTGCAAAAATAGATAGTTTTTGTATCAGCACTCTTTTTTTTTACTAACAAAATGATTTATAAATTATGATGAACGAACCAACTTTGGTTGTGGATCAAATTACCAAAAATTAATTTGTCTCGAATTAATCTTTTCTTCGTTTTAATTGCATTTTAAAAAGTTTGCTTATAATGTGGCGTTAGAAAAATTATTTCCTTGTGAATTTATGTGTAATTGTGCATATCAAAAGTGACCGATTTTGTAAAACAAAATCCTCCAAGTTTCATATTTTTAACATGGTCGAGCCAAGCTAAATTGTGGGAGAACTTCGACTACTAGCAGTTTTGCTTTCCTTTATACAGTTTGCTACCGATCATTGTCAGATAATAATCATTTATAAAAATATTAAAAGCGATTTTCAATCGAGAAAGTTATAAAAGTTTTTTAACAAAATAAATCCCCAAATGTTGAATTTTGACATTTTGTCAACGCGTGCTCTAGAAAACCAGCATGAATGTATAGCTTTAAGCTTGTCAAATGTTAATGCAATTTAGGAATTGTACAAAGTTTAGTTTGAGATGTCGCATCAACTACATAAACTTAGTGTAAAAAGTTTATCTCCATACAACAAGCAAGAACAAAAATAACTTACAAAATGTTGAATTTTTGACATCATGTCACAGTGCTCTCAAACCCCGGTTTGACTGTATAGCGTTTTGCTTGTCAAATGTTAATGCAATTTAGGAATTGTACAAAATTTAATTTGAGATGTTGCATCAACTACCTGAACTTAGTGTAAAAAGTTCTTGTCCATAAAACAAACAAGAAAAAAATTAACCTACAAAATGTTGAATTTTTGCATTTTGTCAACGCGTGCTCTCAAAACCCGGTGTAAATGTATAGCTTTTTGCTTGTCAAATGTTAATGCAATTTAGGAATTGTACAAAATTTAGTTTGAGATGTCGCATCAACTACCCAAACTTAGTGTAAAAAGTTTATGTCCATACAACAAGCAAGAAAAAAAACCTTACAAAATGTTGAATTTTTGACATCATGTCACAGTGCTCTCAAAACCCAGTATGAATGTATAGCGTTTTGCTTGTCAAATGTTAATGCAACTTAGGATTTGTACACAAATTATTTTTAAATGTCCAACCACTACCTGAAAATATTACCATTTTCCTTTCGTTTCAAAAATAGCAACAAATGTGAATACTTCACTGGTAGGTGCGCCCTCAAGTGCAGTCATGTACTCAAAACCTACAGAAAGCCAACTTCGTGCCCAGCTGGCTATGCATCGATCCCAGTATTGAATGTGGGCACTCTTTTTATGTCCACATGGTATGACCATTGAGAACCTTTCTCTATGGTTTTGTTTTGTCCCAACTTGACAATCGCCCCAACTATGGTTGGGACCAGTGCAGCTCCAGCTTGAGTGTTAAAGTTGGGGCATACCAACTATAGTTGGGATCGCCCATAGAGCTCAACGGGATACCCTGATCAATCATGCGTTGATTAAACTACTGCAGAGCCGGTCGCGTGCCGGCGCGTGCCGGTCGGAAAGACGAGGTTTGGAATGCCCTTTGGTTGTGATAGTTTCGCTCACAATTGAAGGCTAACTCGGCGTATAACTGTATTTTTAGAGGGTTCTGGACAGCGGCCACATGCTCTCAAAGTAGCCCTAAGCAATTAATTTCCCTTCTCTCGGAAAACCACTACCAGAATTCGAATTAAATTGAAATATTCTCAATTACTAGTATAAAGTGATAATAATAACTTCATACTTATTATTTTTATTTTATTTTATAGTTTATTCCTGGGGGGGGGGGTGTTCTGTGTTTACTGCAATCCCCACTACAGTTGGAGCGCCACAATTTTAACACTCAAGTTGGGACGACGAATGTCAAGTTGGGGGCGGAACAGTATGACCATCCGTCCTTGCATTATGTATGCTCTGTGGTACGACTATGGAGATATGGCATTACTATTAGTATTTGGGCCACGAATGTTGAATTACCATTTATTTCGTGGTGAATAGATGAAAAACGTTTTTTTAAACAATGTTAGTGGAATATCTCGCCCCACATGTGCCTCGATTTCGCGTACGGGATATTTTTGGTATCTTGATGAAAAATGGTTAAAACGAGATAGTTTATAGCTGGTTTCTTACTGAACACCCATTTTGTTCAGTCTTATAAAATTGCATGATTTACCACGGTTTTATATACAGCTTCAATTCAATAAAATACTCTAAGAGTGTGGTGTCTTGCTTGCCCCTTCGGTTTAGCTCAGATCGAGATAAACAAAACCATACACACCAACAACTGGAAGAAAATAACCACCGGTGTCCCCCCCCCCCCCCCCCCAACCCCGTTCGCACCATCGTTATGTAATAGGAGGCTGTTGCAGTGCCGCCACGGGGGGAATAACAACAGCACCAATCTCTGAAGCAATCTAACATAACACGAGTGATCAGCTCATACTCGATGCTTACTGATCGTTTCTGAATCTGCAGATGACATTCAGCACAATCGCCGTGTAACGGCCAGATACTATTATAATAAAGCAGAGTGAATATGCGACTCTATTCGGACAATCTTGAATACAGAATGTGAACCCTTTGGATTTAGTTGCTATCCAACGCATTCAGTTTGCAATGCGTACAGTCATCATCAACGGAATGAAATCTCTATGCGAGCACGCGAGAGAGTGCCCTGCCAAACATCAAACTGTACAAATGTACAGCCCAGAAACAGTTCTCAAGTCAAATTCCAAGTAAGTTAACAAGTATAGGCATGTGAACATAATATAATAAAATAGTACACACACATAATTAAGCCCAATTAACCATGGATGTGATATCTGACTCGGATGTTATTTGGTTAGGGCCCAAACACTAGATGTGATTTCGGTAATCAGCCAGACATTGGATGTGATATTTGCTAGGCACAATTACTATGGATGTGATTTCTGGCTCTGATGTGATTTTGGCCGGGGCCGGACAGTGGATGTGATTTTGGTAATGCAGCCAGACAGTGGATGTGATTTTGGATAGTGGCAATTAACCAAGGATGTGATTTCAGTCTTGGATGTGATTTTGGCAAGGGCCCAGACAGTGGATGTGATTTTGGTAATTCAGCCAGACAGTGGATGTGATTTTGGCTATGAGCAATTATCATGGATGTGATTTCTGGCTTGGATGTGATTTTGGCAAGGGCCTAGACAGTGGATGTGATTTTGGTAATGCAGCCAGACAGTAGATGTGATTTTGGATAAGTGGCAATTAACCATGGATGTGATTTCTGGCTCGGATGTGATTTCGTTGGTGTGGATGTGATATTGGACAATCTGTCCTAAAATCACATCATATCGATTCACTCTTCCATTTTTGTTGTAAAATCACATCCAGGCCATTCACAGTGTGAGGGCGGTGTTGAAATTGGTTATATTCCATTATCATCCAAAACAGAACCATCTGAATTTGCATACTGTTGCTTCACTTGTGATGACAATGACAGTACGTACTTTTCCAGTCGGGATAAACTTTTAAGTTAAAATCTATGTGCACAAGTTATAGCACAACTTACCTTTTTTTTCCAACGTATTGATTTTAATGACACTTGTTTTGATTTAATACGGAGTTAAATTTTGTTTAAAATTCCTTGTAGAGGAACTGTTTCAAGGTCCATGTGACTTTATTATAACCTTACGGCAACTTCAAACTCTTAAATTTCAGACACACTGATCTTTTTCGTGCTTGAGGAGTATCCTAGCGACGACTTGACACAAGCCAGAGAGCGTTGTGCACAGTGTGATATGCAACTGTGTTCATTGGCTCAGTTGAAAGCTGCCTACGATTCAGGTTACCGCAATGAAAAATGGGGCCTGTACGACACCGAAGGACGAGATACAAAGGTGACGCAATGCGCTAGCCACTATTTCAACAAGCTTGGGGAGTGCTACTTCACCGAAGACGGTGAAATGGAAAGCTCAATTCCAAATACACCACGACCAACTGTTGACGAGTCAGTGTACTGCCGTAAGGCTTGATCTACCATTTAAACAAGAGATGTAAAGATAAAACTATGTTGAGTGTATTGAATATTCTTCTCGGATTTTGTGTCCTTTTACCTCCTCTTCATTTGTGATCCAGTTACCCTACTTGTTGCGTTGCATAGTATAGCGAAAGGCTAAAACAAGAAGTTACTTCAGTCAAGCAAGTGCACGTTGCATATTTGTTATTAGATGGACGATCGCAAAGCGGATATTTATTTCCGCGTCTCATCGGGCCGAAAGAGTTTAGACCTGCTCGTTTTGAATCTCAAAACGAAGTCAGATACATCAGGAAGGTGTATTTAAATGACCTGAGATGTCAGCTCGTCTCAGCTGGTTTGGTCAAATTTAACAATTGAGTTGAGTTAGTTTGGCAATTTGAGTCTTTTTGGATATATGCCTCTGTTACATCTCTTGTATTTCCCTATTGCCCCCCCCCTGCAACAAAAGGGATTATCACGGGTAGCCTTCATTCCGTGAAGTGTAAGATTTAACATATCGGCTCATCTTCGACCGGGATTTCGAATTCGTACACAGGTCAACTTGAACAAAACTACCATTATTGTTAATATATTTTTGGGAGATGTTCGTAATGGGTAAAAATAAATGAGCGGAATTCAATAAAAAACATGTAAATGTTACACCAGAGAAAAGCGCCGAGTTTCACGAAAATCCCTTAAACATGTTTTCTTCATTTGTGTCAACTTTTAAGTGAATGTTTTATCCTATTGTTGTATTTGACGGCCTTCACTTAAGGCCGGCGCTAAACGTCGCACTTTTGCCGTGTTGAACTTAAATGACTTTCGTACGGCAAAAGTTCGGCAACTAAAACAAATCGGTGACAAAAGTCGAATTTAATAAAATAGTTTGCAGCACTTTAAGTGTTTCAAAATGGTGACGCCGGAGAAACTTTCAAAGAGTCATGTTTCATAATGGCAATTCGAGCTGTGACACTCAAATATTAATGTCAACTTCATAATGAAAGTGTTCCCGACCTTAAATGCTGTCCTTATTATTACCACCGTTGGTGAGTGGCGTTCATCATCTGTTTTCGAGAGTGTCAAGCAAAATTGATTAGCTTATTTCTGAAATCTACAAATTAAGTTTGTTCCAGTCAGAAATTGTTTTTCATACCATACCGGAATACTTCCAGCTACGGTACTAACAAAGAGAACATTTACATAATTAGAAAATTTTCAAGCAACATTGTCAAAAGCTTTGCGCATGCGTATTCGCAAAAAGCATCGCCCGACTGATAATTCGAGTTGATTCGACGTGGCAAGAGCGCGACGTTTGTCACCACGTCGTGCAACTACCGTGTAGTACGGCAGAGCTTGCCGTGCTACACGGCAGTGTCGAACTTAAATCAAAAGTTTGCGGTAAACATGTCTCTTTTGTCGAAATTAATTCATCATTTTGTAATTGTATGAATTCGACACTGCAAAAGTGCGACGTTTAGCGCAGGCCTATAATTGCCTACTCGGGTCTGGCTCAGTCGTAGGTGGGAGTCCGTCGAAAACCAGTGGTCCAAACAAACAGTAGAGATGTGACGCGAGTTGAATTGTGGTTGACTGGATTCGGACTGCCCACCGGACAGGCTGCGTGCTGCAGCAGGACCATCGGTCACGCCCGAGTGGTATATTGCGTAGCAACACTTAAAGCACTTGCATTAACACCAATGTTAGAATCAGTCGTTACACTACATACTTATGGAAAATGTATAACTAAATTGAGAAGCAATATTTTATTTGTTTCGATGGCTGGAAAATATGAGCACGAATTATTAGTATAATTCATCTCCTCAAAAAATGTCATTGAGCTGCTTTGGCAGAAAATATTGCTTGTTTATCTCCACCAAGCCAAACTAAGCTGGACACCAGCTACATTTTGTACATGATAAATATTTTCTTAGCTGGTAACCTTACTCTGGTAAGCATAACTTTGTTGTGCTTAGCATCTTTTTATGCTGCAGCTCTATGGATTTGGGTCCAGATAATACGATGTACATCGACTGACATTGTTTAATGAGCATATTATTAGGAGTAGGCCTGGTGTTAAAATACCCACTGGTTTTACGACAATATACGATACTTACCAGGCAAAATTGTGATTAAGTGCATCTATAGGTGTACCCAAGCGCACAACACCCTTACACGCTTCGCTTGTTCTGCATTGTTAGACTTCCTATAGCTCCCCTCAATCATCTACGTTGCTAATCACGTTACTATTTACGTGACTTTAGTTCGTCTCCTCAATATAACGTAGTTATCACAATGTTTTTTTTTGTTCTATTGTTGCAATGAATGAAGTGTAGTAGTAGATTCAACAATGATTACAAAATCGTTCGAACAATGACGTATAGATCTGCGCTCAAAAAACAATGACGTATAGATCTGCGCTCAAAAAACAATGACGTATAGATCTGCGCTCAAAAAACAATGACGTATAGATCTGCGCTCAAAAAACGGTGGACAGTTTTCTATGAGCCACACTTACAATCCATGTTTTGACAAAATAATGACGTAGACTATTTGTTTAAAGCAGAGTAAAGTTGGATCGATTACACAAATGTATTTTTTTGGTCTGCGTCTTCTTCCTCTCATTGAACCTTCTAAGCAAGATTTCGGAAAAGTTAAACGTCGCAGATTCTTTAAAATTACCATGTACTTAGACCTTAGTGTGTGGACGAAACTGCATGAATCATTTCACAAATCTTACACATAGTTTGACCCCTATGTAACCTTTACTTCCGGTCAAAACCGTGAATTAAATTTTCTTAGTATTTATTGCTGAAAACCTGTTGCATAAATTACTAAATATTAAGAAATACGCTATGAGGACGTAACAGTAATGTCATGATGACGTCATCGGTTTCAACCTAGGCTTGATCAAAGTTTCTTGAGTCTAGTATGCAAATTACTAGAACCATATTTAAATTTAAGTACATCAATATTTCCTACAAAGACGTCTTAACCTAATTTGCTTTTTCCTTTTCACCAGCTCGCTAATTGGACTTATGTAACGAACACCTTGCTTTTAGTTCAACTAAGTCTTAAATTTAGTGTTTAACTTTGTAAATTCTTGTTGTCATTTGTTTTCTTAGTAAACTTTTTTAATGTAAATAATACATGTAAAGCAAACGTCTGCTGCTGACGCTGTTGTTTACAAAATACAAACTATCGGATGAAAACCTTACCAGCGTGGTACTAAGCACGTTGTTTGATAGAAACCTACGAAAATGCTATTTGGCTTCACATGGAAAGCCCTTTGCATTTAAAGCCTCGAATTGGGGGCAGCAGTGGATATAAGCAGTAATTACATAACCCTATGTTGTCACGGTAACGAAGCGACGCTTCCATCCAAATCGATGCATATACAGAAAATACAATAAAAGTTTGAAGTCAATGGCTCTACACGCACCTGGCAGATCCGTGCAAAGGGCGAATTAGGACATGTTTGATACGCTTGTCTGCAACATTCCCTCAAGCCAATTTAGGCCTGCACTTAGTTCGCCTGTATGAAACCAGTTTGGGGACCATTTCTTTCCTTGATGTGACCATTCAAAAGAAAACCGACAAATCTATACTGTGAAACACTATGCTGATCTTTTTACAGAACATCTTTGGCAACCAAGCTGAATCATATATATATATATTTAAATATTCAAGATTGGATCTGTTAAATAAATTGTTTGCTTTCCAGGCAAAACATCATCATAAATTGTATCATGACGTCAACTTAAAGGTGCAGTTTTACCAGATCTTTATACAAAACAATACTTGCTTGGTCAAGCAGAAAACAAGCTTGCATGTATTCAAGCTGAGAAATGTTACAATGACTTTAGCGTCATGCCGAACTTCACGTTTTCGTATAATACATGCCTTTTAACCCATAGTTACGTTAGGAGCCTAATGTATGCGCTTGTCCTTGAAAGAACCAACGGTGATACTATACCGTCTAAGTAATATTAAACAAAATAGTTTCTTTGCATTTCCCAACAATTTTAACATCTAAGTGACTTTTGTACATGCCCAATATCCAAGAATAATGTTTTTTATGCCAAAAGTGTCTGCTTGGGCAAGGACAAGGCTACCTTTTAAGTAAGTTTAATGTAGTAGTGTATGATTAGCAGATTAAAAGTTGAAACAAATTAAAAATAGCTTCATTGTGTAGGCCAATGTGGTGCCGGGGCCAAAGTCAAAGACCGTATACGGAGTGAGTCCATTCATGCCAGTACAGAATTCAGCAACATGTATTTCATGACATGATCCATCATCATAATATTATTATAGATCAAACAACAACAAAATCTATTACATTTGTACAAACAATTATTTAATGATTTACGCATATATAGTCTTACCTTCGAATTTTGCTAAGATGTCATCACCGATCCCGTGATCTCTCAAAAAAGAGACAAGTTCCGGAGTCGAAAGAGAAGACATCTTCAAGCTTGGCCGCCATTGTTGGGTTGTTGTAGATCGTGTGGACGTATGTTTGTATTCAGTCTTGTATACCAGTCGGTATGTGCGACAACGCGTTAAACTGTCCCATGTCCATGTGGCAGGCCGGTCAGCGGCCGATTAACGAGATGTAGTTGCGCTAAAGCAAACAGTCCAGCATGCATAGTCCATGTTGTTTAAAATCATTTAATGTATCATCGCATCGCAGTTTTCAATATCACCTTTTTTTAATAATAATAGTAAGAATAATAATAATAAAGAGCATTTATATAGTGCCATCTATCTAGAACACTATTCCGAGGCGCTGGAGAGGAAAAGAAATCCATTCCCATAAGAGGTGTGTGTCCTTGGTGTCACAAGAAGACACTTGTTTGATGATCTCAGGCTGCGTTGAGGAATGTATGGTGTGATAAGTTCATTGAGTTAGCCTGGTGTTGATCCATTAACTACTTTTCACCTTAAAAGTAATATTTTGAATTGAATACGCTCACGTACTAGCAACCAATGAAGTTTATGTAAAACAGGTGAAATGTGATTTTGAGGTCTTACAGAGGACCCTGGCTGCCGCATTCAGGGCATGTTGGAGTTTATTTAGATTTTGTTTTGAAATATTGAACAAAAGAGCATTTCCAATATCTAAACGAGATAAAAAAAACCGCATGTACTAAGACCGAAGCTGATTTGTCATCCAGAGTTCTCCGAAAACTGTTTATGTTATGGATATTATATTACACAGACTGACACGTTTTCTTTACTGGGAGCACCGAATAGGCCTAATTATTTTTGATCAGTGCATCATCAAAGCAACACTGTTATGCCTGTAGACCTACCTCAAACACGAGGTGTGTCTGCAGTGCAGAGTTGCATTGTTCACCTCAACAGTTGCCCTGCCACATGTCTAAAGTGCATCATAACCGTGAAAGCATTTTGAACTGTTATCCTATATGTATACCCAAAACACAAGAGTTATTTGTTAGATATACTTATCTTATTATCTTAGCAATGTCCTCCACTTATATATGTGTAATGGTGTAGGATATCACTGAATTTGACTCCCCCGGGTCATTACATTTTGGAGATATGGCCTAATTCATCATTGCGTGGTATAATCAATTGGCCCTTTCCCTCATTTAAGAGTTTGAAGTGTTCTTCAATGAACTTCGGTTAGAACCAGTATTTATCTTCCTCAAAATCACGTTACACTACATAAGGCATCCTTTTTCAAAGGCTGTGAGAGTCACTTTCTTTAAACAGTGTACTGGCCTACAGAACTAACAATAAAATAAATCGTAACCGTGGAGATTGGTCGACATCTGACGTGGAAAAGTGGCTCTGGGCCATAACTTTGGTTGGCCAGCCCAAGACCTAGACGGTGGCTGTATCCACTCGCCTGCTGGGTATGGTTGGCAACCTACACTTCTCTTCCATCCTTGATCGAGTTCAAAAGGCACGTCCTCTCTCTCCCAAGCTAACACTGCTTTGTAACATTCACAACTCATTTCCACATTGCACATCAACTCGATTTTACACAAATTTTTCCAAGAATAAACACAAAAGCCTTATCTTAAAAAGGGGGGGTAGGTTACGAATCACCATGACGATAGTTAGGGGTGGCGGACAGGTGTGCATACTGAACGTGGGTTAAACGGGGCGTTTCTTGTGCACTCGATTCTGGTGACATAGAAAAGAAATTGCAGGATCCCGCGAAAGAATGCATGAACTATTTGCAAACCGTCAGTTTGCGGAATTTAATATACGTCAGATCAAAAGAAAAACAACATTTAATGAATTTAAAGGAATACTGGAATGGATTAACTCTAAGAATCTCCCGTACCTAAAGCAAATACCAAACATCAACTGTGTATGACTGCGCAGCCAACCTAAACACTCTAACTGCCAAACCCTTAGAACAAAGAACAATGTTTTGCTCATGATTGATAAATACTTTACTTTTGTTAATCTAAATTGATCGTCAACGGTGAATGGCAACTATAAGAGAATATATACATTTACTGTGGACACCTATCAAAACCACTATTAAAAACATTGATTTAAATATCGAATATAATAAACCTGTCTTGTAGATTACACTAAGGTAGTTAAGTTCCAGTTTACAACCCTTTACCGGACACTAATGCAATGCATCATGGGTCTCTAGTTTTTTGGCATCTCATTTTCTAAGTGCGTCAATATACATGTCAATAGTTATTTACAACTTGTTCTCCCGTATGGTAAAAAACGTTCACGTGGAATGTCGTTCATATTATATTGAGCATACCCACGTTACCGCATTACCCTCATATGTTTTTTGTTTGTGCTATCCATACATTGCATGTCTAACCAATTTTACGATCTTGGTTCAAAGATCAGCCGAGATCTTGGATCGTACGCCTCACGGAATGTAAATAATTCACAAAAATGCAAAAAAATAAAACATGAGAGATTAACACTAGTCTCCAAAAAGACTCTAAATACCAAATTACTTAACTCAAATGCCAAACATGACCGAATCACCCGAGCCGAGCTGACATCTCAGTTTACTTAAAGACAATTTCACATTTCTGTGACTTCGTTTTGAGATTAAAAAGCAGGCATAAACTACCACGGCTCGGTGAGCAGCGGTATTAAAATTAATCGCTATTCGAACAGTTCCCTCCACTAACAGATACATGCATAAATATTACCAACTCGAACGAGAAATGCTTACAGCTGTAACAACTTTGTTAAACTCTCGCTTTGAAATAAAGTAACAAGTATAAGATGAATGAACAGCAAATAGTAGGTATGTATTGACTTTAAGAGGGAGACACATAATCCTAGGAGAATCTGCAAAAAACTCAATATAGCGTCATCTTTGCGTCTCCAGCTTGAGCAATCTATCATGCCTTACAACAGTAAACCTGCTCTTTTTCACGGGGTCTTGGTGTATTTGGAATAGAGCTTTTTATTTCACCTTCGACGGTAAAGTAGCACTCCCCAGGCATGTTGAAGTAACTGCTAGAGCATGACGTCACCCTTGCGTCTCGTCTTTGGGTGTCGTACAAGCCCCAATTTCCATTGCGGTAACCCGCATCGTAGGCAGCTTTCAACTGAGCCAATGAACACAGTTGCATATCACACTGTGCACAACGCTCTCTGGCTTGTGTCAAGTCGGCGCTGGGATACTTTTCTGGCGCAAAGGAGATCGGGTAGTCTGAAATAGAAGAGTTGGAAGTTACCGTAAGTTAAATAATAAAAGTCGCATGAACCTTAAATAGTTCCCCAACAAGGAATATCAAATCATGCAACTATCACTTAGTAAGCAAAGCAAGTGTCGTTAAAGCCAATATCGGGTTACTTGCACCCTTGCAATACTGTATGCATCAAGACTAATTTATGATTTGTGTGAACAACTACTTACTTTCATATACGTGACAAGTGAGACAGCAGTATGCAGTTTCAGATGTTTCTGACTTGGAAGATACTGGAATATAACCTTCAACACCGCCCTCAACGAAAACGTAGCATGTATCGGTTGTGTTGTGGATTCCATTACACGACATCACCTTAGCTTGTCGACCTTGCGTGTCGATAAAACTCCAGTGGTAATCACGGTAACCTACATCGTAGGCAGCTTTCAACTGAGTCAACGAACACAACGCCATCCCACACAGTGCACAGTGTTCTGAAGCCACCGTCAAGTCAAGACTAGGAGAAAGCTCGGGGGTTCTAAAGATAGGGAATCCTGCAGTTACAAAAATGAAATCAACATTTAAGGCTGAACAAAGCTTTACTGAGTAAAAAATGTCAGCTAAAATAAAGGAAAATACAAAATGAATTAAATGTAAAACATTTGCATTTGAAATGGTTTAATAATATTGGGCCTTACTTTGGTCTAAAAGACATGAATGACAGCAGTATCCTGGAGCGGAAGCATAGAGTCGGGGTGTATTTGGAATAAGGCTACTCGTGACATCATCCCATACAGTAAAGTAACACTCCCCCGGCCTGTTCAAATAATAGTCACCGCATGGCGTAACCTTTGCGTCTCGCCCTGGAGTGTCGATCAAGCCCCATTGGTTACTACGGTAACCCGCATCGTAGGCAGCTTTCAACTGAGCCAATGAACACAGTTGCATATCACACTGTGCACAACGCTCTCTGGCCTTTGTCAAGTCGGCGCTGGGATACTTTTCTGGCACAAAGGAGATCGGGTAGTCTGAAATATAAGAGTGGGAAGTTATCCTAAGTTAAATAATAAAAGTCGCACGGACCATAAACAGTTCCCAAACAAGGAATATCAAACCATGCAAATATTACTTAGTAAGCTAGCAAGTGTCACTAAAGCCAATATCGGGTAACTTGCACCCTTGCAATATTGTATGCATCAAGACTATTATGATTTGTGTGAACAACTACTTACTTTCGTATACATGACAAGTGAGACAGCAGTATGCAGTTTCAGATGTTTCTGACTTGGATGATAATGGAATATAACCTTCAACATCGCCCTCAACGAAAACATAGCATGTATCGGTTGTGTTGTGGACTCCATCACACGAATTCACCTTAGCGTGTCGACCTAGCGTGTCGATCAAACCCCAGTGGTCATTACGGTAACCTGCATCGTAGGCGGCTCTCAACTGAGTCAACGAACACAACGCCATCCCACACAGTGCACAGTGTTCTGAAGCCACCGTCAAGTCAAGACTAGGAGAAAGCTCGGGGGTTCTAAAGATAGGGAATCCTGCAGTTACAAAAATGAAATCAACATTTAAGGCTGAACAAAGCTTTACTGAGTAAAAAATGTCAGCTAAAATAAAGGAAAATACAAAATGAATTAAATGTAAAACATTTGCATTTGAAATGGTTTAATAATATTGGGCCTTACTTTGGTCTAAAAGACATGAATGACAGCAGTATCCTGGAGTGGAAGCATAGAGTCGGGGTGTATTTGGAATAAGGCTACTCGTGGCATCATCCCATACAGTAAAGTAACACTCCCCCGACCTGTTGAAATAATAGTCACCGCATGGCGTAACCTTTGCGTCTCGCCCTGGAGTGTCGATCAAGCCCCATTGGTTACTACGGTAACCCGCATCGTAGGCAGCTTTCAACTGAGCCAATGAACACAGTTGCATACTACACTGTGCACAACGCTCTCTGGCTTGCGTTAAGTCGGCGCTAGTATAGCTCTCCGGTGTTAAGAAGATAGGGTAGTCTGCAATAATAAATAGTTACTTTAAGCTTGTAACTTCAATTCAAACTAAAGCGTAAATTTATGATAAGTAGTAGTAAGTCTTAACGACCATCACATCGATTCGAGAGGATATTTGTCACCATGAGTAATGTCAACTTGTAAACGTTCTTAGCTTAACGACATTGCGAGTGCAAGACAAGCCAACTCCTATTGCCTATATTGCTACTTTGGCCAGTTTGACCTTGAACTGGCCCAATGTGCGACTATCACATGAACTGTGCCCAATAGATTCCATTATTTGGCAAGAAATACAAGTGTTACTCAAACCGTTAATTATGTTCACCATTTGTTTGAACACACAGGACACATTATTTTGCCAACTGGTGCTCCGAAAACATCCCCGATACATGGTCACAAATAGTTGCCAAGCTGTTATATCAAAACGTCCTACCCACCAGTTTATTCCAACAGTAAAGCAATATCAATAGACCTTGAAGTTGGTCAAAATATGTTTTTAAGTGAATGCTTAGGTCGGTTCGTGAAGTACATAACAAAAATACGCTTGACTGTCCGTGCACTACAATGGTAGATGGACACAGTTCTGACAATGGTCAGTTCGTAAAAACAAAAACAAAAATATTCACTTTCATACAAATAATGCAGTAAGTATTTGTCATAATAAAAATAAAAAAATAAAACAAATAGTTAATGACCTGATGTTTTGACCCTAGCAGAGTCTTTGTCGAAGGATAAATGACAACACGATACAACTACCAGGCAAGTGCAACACTTGCATTAAACAACTTACCATGATTGTTGCTCGTCATATCCTCACACGGGTAGCTTTCACTTTCTTGTCCAGCAGGCTTTGATAAACGTGAATCCTTTAGGAAAATAATTTAATATCAATAGATTAATATCGCTGCTATGAGGTAAACATAAAACGTAACAAGAAGAAAAAAAAAACTTTGCAAACTTGGAGTGTGGTAGCATAATGGTGCAGTGTACCAAGCTCAAACGCATTGTCTGGTGTTGCCAGAGATTGGGTTCGAGTCCTGGTCTTGAAACCTGTGTCCATAAGCAAGACAGCTGACCGTAATTGTTGCGTGCTTTGTATGGGAGACATAAAGCCATGAGCCATAAAAGGAGAATGGTTTGCTCGCTGTTTCTGGTGGGTGTTTGTAGATTATGATGAAGCACTTTGTAAACCGTTGGACGGTGCTTTATGTTCGGGTCTCACAATTAACCAAAAATGTATGTACCTGCTGTTATTAAATGTCAACTTGAACGAAATCACACAAACAAGTAAGACCCTTTATATTTTTGTTTACTGTGTTTACAGTTATTATTTGGTCGTAAGTTAAAAGTTGCAGTTTTTGCTGGTATTTGATTGGAAAAACTAGCCCCTTTTTATGAACTGGTACTTGTTGACGAAGTTGGCAGCACCCTCGTATGTTCGGAACCAAAACTGCAGACGAGTGAAGATTGTTTATCGACTGTGTGCATTTACTGTTAAGTTCATTTAGATCGTTTCTCATTTCTTCAAGTTGTTGCGGGTTTTTTTTTTTTTTTTTTTTTTTTTTTTAATATTTTTTATGTTATATTTTTTAATTAATTAATTAATTAATTAATTCATTAATCAATTAATTAATTAAATTAAATTAAATTAAATTAAATTAAATTAAATTAATTAATTAATTAATTAATTAATTAAATTAATTAATTAATTAATTAATTAATTAATTAATTTATTTATTTGTTTATTTATTTATTTATTTATTTTTTTTCTATTGCTTTGAAGCTATACAGCTTCATTTATTAACAAAACAAAAACAGTAATGCATCAAAGGTCCACATTAATGAAAATCCACAAAAATTACTGCTTTTACACAGCAACTACAATGATTTACATGAATAAGAAATACATAATTAAATACAAATATTTATATGATATATACACAGTTTAGCGTGATTTTATCACGTAAAGGAGACAAATTAAGTTTGGTTAATTAATCCAACAACTTCATTTTAGAAAGTAAAGATTAGTCTGTCATCTTTAACCATACAAAGAAATTTGTAAACTTTGTTAAACGCATATTATGTTTGCAGTCTGCTTCTTTCCTTTATTAGAAAATGTTTGAGTGTTTGCGAAAATATTTCTACAATCTTAATTTGGGTGCACTTTTTTCCTTCATTAAAAACAAGATCGCATCGACATCTCCAAATAACATTTATCATTATGGCAACAATAATCATAGAGACAAAGGACAAATTGGTGTTGAGAATTCGTGAGCAATCAGTAAGACAAAAAACAGTTTTTGTATTAAGTGTTCAATATACAGTCAGGGTTCAAATGTTGTCTTGCAATATATAAACAAATGTTCAATCGTTTCTGTGTCAGAATTACAGAGTGGACACTCGATTATTTCGGTGATTTTCGTACGACAAAGTTTGTCCCTAGTTGGGAGGATCCTTTGATAAAGTCTAAAAATTACATCTTTATCTTTAGCATCTAAAAGGGAGTTTTTATGAATCTTTTCCCAAATATCAGTCCAGTTGAAATCGATAGGAAGATTTAAAATCTGAACCCACTCCTCTTGCGCCTTTGGCGGAACAAAATCTTTGGCTTTAAGGGCTTTGTAAAAAATTTTTGTAGACAGTTTTGAAAATGTCACAAAATCCTTTTCTCCGTGATCAATTTTGATATTCAGCCATCTGCTAGGATGATTACTGGGCCCATAGCGTGTTCCTTTAAACAGGACCGGATTGATATGCTCTGCAAGACGCTTGACTATACGACCCGCATTGATGGGATTAATTTTACATTTCCTGGCCAGTTCTCTAAAAGTAATCAATCTATTGTTTCTAACAACGTGGTGGAATTTGTTCATACCATTCGCCAAAAGGATATGACTTTGAAGGTCTTTGCCATGGTGACCAGTGATAACAGTATTGTTCAAAAGCGGAATATTCATAACCTCTAATTTGGATGAGAAATCTGGTCTGATGCTTGCTTCAGCGTTTCTAAAAGCTATAAACAGGTCCTCATAAAAAGGGGTGGTCTGCAAGAATTTCTTCTTGGTTTTCTCAAACACATACCATCCTAAGTTATGGGTCTTGCCAGCTCTCTCGATCCAGTAACTGAAAAGAATCTTCCATTGACCATCGCTGTTAATGTAATTACTTAACCACATTAGCTTCAGACAGCGTAACCTGAGTCTGACATCTATGAGGCCAGTCCCACCCATATTGCGGGGTCCTGTGATTGTAAGGCGTTTAATTTTATCGGGTTTGCCAGACCAGTAAAAGTTAAAAATGGCTTCCTCGATTTTTTTTTTATGGTCTCTTCGGGGCAAGAGATAATACTTCCAAAATAGTTGAGGCTACTGCCAACCATATCATTTACAACGATTGCTTTCCCTACCAAAGTCAGGTCACGCTGTCTATAACGATTTAAAATACACTTAATTTTGTTGACTCTGGGTTCCCAGTTATCTGCTGGCGTGACGTTGTTGCCGACATAAATGCCTAAAATTTTTAGTTTGTCATTGCTCCAGATAAAATTGCAAGGCTTGTCATTTCTATTTCTCCACTTACCAAGTCATAATCCCATAGTCTTGGAAGTGTTAACCTTTGACCCGCTTCCGTTACAGTATTTACATAAAATATCTTTAAGAACATCGAAATCGTTATCTTTAGAAATAAAGACCGTAGTGTCATCAGCATGTTGAATAAGTTTAACGCTCTCAATGCTACCTGGAAACTGAATACCTTGCAGTTTACAATTACTTCTAATCAGAGTCCCTAATCCCTCAGCACATAATTATAGCGTACAACAAAGGAGACAGAGGGCACCCCTGTCTAATCCCCCGAGTTATTTGGAAAGGCCTACCAATACAATTGTTAACAATAAAGCAGCTTTCTGGATCACTGTACAAAAGCCTAATCCATTGAACGAATTTGGAGGGAATTCCTATTTTTGTTAGCATGCTAAACATGTAAGTCCAGTTAATTTTATCAAAAGCTTTTTCTTGGTCGATAGTAACGATGGCAGCTTCCTTGTTATTCCAATTAATGAAATCAATGCTATCTCGCAAGAGCATGATATTGTGATGAATGTTCCTACCTGGAACACCACTTGTTTGTTCATTACCTATCAAAAAGGGCATAGCTTTTTTTTAACCTGTTAGTGAGAATTTTTGCAAAAATTTTATAATCAATATTAAGAAGGGAGATGGGTCTCCAGTTTTTGAGATCGAACTTGTTACCTTTCATCTTATAAATTAGCCGAATCAGACCGGTATTCATGGATTTACAAAGTTGACCCTTGTTATAGCAAACTTTTAAAACGTCAATAAATTCGTGTTCTATGAAAGGCCACATGGCTTGATAGAACTCCACAGTAAGGCCATCAAGGCCAGGCGATTTATTTTTGTTCATTTGGGAGAGGGCTACTCTAACCTCATCTTAAGAAATATCATTTTCAAGATCTTCAAAAATATCATCCGGAATACCTCTACTCTCAACTTTAGAAATAATATATTCCAAATGGCACTCCGAAATGTTTTCAGCTGAGTACAAATCGGAATAAAAGGACTTCACTAACCCTAACATAGAGCTGGGTTCATCCTAGCCTTGTCCAAGGCTCTTTACGCAAGCACCCCGCTTTGAATTCACCAGGTAGCATAACAATACTGGCACGGTACTGCAGTACTTGATATACAGTATAGCGTGGGGTCGAAGCATGGTTTTTCAACCTCGTACCAAAAAACGAAGCCGAAACAGAGCCTTGTTCCCACTGTAAAAAGGTCAGATTGTGGGCGGAGTTGCTTTATGCTAATATTTCCCGAAGGTGTATGCTCATTGGTTAATGTATAGTGGCAAGGCGAATACTACATACTCATTACGTCATAACGAGAGTTTATGATTGGACGATTATCCGCCCAGTACAGGAAATGAATATTCAATATCCGATTCCAGCATACGTAATTAGCGCTGGAATCCCTGCGCAATGATAAAGAAAAACATAAACTGCCGTTTACAATGGGAACAAGGCTCTGTTTCGGCTTCGTTTTTAGTACGAGGTTGAAAAACCATGCTTCGACCCCACGGTATACTGTATATCAAGTACTGCAGTACCGTGCCTGTATTGTTATGCTACCTGGTGAATTCAAAGCGGGGTGCTTGCGTAAAGAGCCTTGGTTTCGTTTTTAGTACGAGGTTGAAAAACCATGCTTCGACCCCACGGTATACTGTATATCAAGTACTGCAGTACCGTGCCTGTATTGTTATGCTACCCGGTGAATTCAAAGCGGGGTGCTTGCGTAAAGAGCCTTGGACAAGGCTAGGTTCATCAACAAATGTCCCTTCAGGAGTAACCAGTTTGTCAATCTTGCTATTGTTAATTTGTTGCTTTTCCATATCAAGAAAAAAATTGGAGGGTTTTTCTCCTTCATTCTTAAAAATATTGCGGACTCTATTTTTTGCTTTTTCCCATTCGTCGATCTCATATTTTTTTAGTTGGGCTTCAAGATCTTTAATAGCATCAAATTTCGAGTCATCCGGATCATTTATGAGGGAGTTATATTGTTTCTGCAAAAGGTCATGTTTCTGATTTTGTTTACGACTTTTTTCTCTACCGTACCCTTGGATGATTTCTTTAGATCTGAATTTACCTATTCCCACCACTCCAGAAGAGTATCATGATAAATCTTCTGCGTACTCCAGTATTTCCAAAAGATGTTAATTCTTAAAATACAATCATCTTCTTTGAGAAGGCTGTTGTTGCAAATCCATCCCCCGTTTCCATGACGGACTTTAGGATCATTAATTTTCATATTCAAAACATGGTGGTCGGATAATCCGTGAGTGTATACAGTAATATCGATAACATTGTTGATGAGATTAGATGACGTAAGAATGTAGTCAATTCTGCCAGGTTTCTTAGTGGCTTTATGGTAATGAGTATAACCAGGTTCATCAGGGTGAACTGTTCGCCAAACATCAAGAATATCTTTTTCATTTAAAACATTTTGCATAATAATTTTACTCGGATCTGTAGTGTGCTTATCAATATTACAATTAAAATCACCGCCTATTATACAATTATTGAGATCAATACGGTCACATAAACTATCAAAGAATTGTGCTCTTGCGTACAACTCATTCGGAGCATACACTGAGGCAATAGAAATAGATTCATTATTCCATTTGATATTTCCTTTTATCCATCTTCCCTCTTTGTCTCTATCAATGTTAGTAATTTCGAGATTTAATTTATCGGATGTAAAAATTGCAACCCCCTTGATTGACGGTTTCCATGATTAAAATACGTTTTTCCTTGCCACTGAGTGCTCCAAATGGACTCGTCGCCTTGTTCAGTATGGGTTTCTTGAACAAAAATAATGCTGTACTTATGACGCTTCAAAAATCAAAGAAGGCATTACGTTTAAAATCACTTCTCAAACCATTCACATTAACTGATCGACAAGAAAGACATGTACATTAGTAAAGTAAACATAAAATACATCTTCATAGAGAGAAGGAACTTAACAGATCTCGTCTGCTTTCTTCGTTCTGCCTCTACCTCTTCCCCTCTGACTGATTGATGTTGGTGAGCTGGGTTGGTTTGGCTGAGGGTGCTTGGTCTTAGTAGGCTGGCTGGTTTGAGAAGGCAAATGTTTTTCTTTGTCCGGTCGATTTTTTGTATTTTCTTGCATAGATCCAGACTGAGCACAGTGTTCGGGTGGACTGGACAGTTTTGTCTGCTGATCTGAATGGCAAAATTGTTCTGATCGGCCGACTTGGTCAGCCTGGCGAGCTCGATTGGACTGGCGATCTTGGTTGGACTTGTTGGGTGGTTCGGAAGGACCTTCCTGTCTGGTTTTGGTTGTTTCATCCGGTTGGCGGGTCCTTCTGGGCAGGCGATCTGTTCTGGGCTGAGTAGATGGGTCGGTCTGGTGCGGCTGACGGTTTTGACTAGACGGTTCGGTTTGACTCTTCTGTCGTGACTGGTTAGATTGGCGTTGATTTGTCAGGCGAGATAGACTCGGCCGTTCGGTCGAGCTGTCCTCTTCGTGTGCTTTTCTTTCCCATGATGTACGTCGTTTCCGTTTCCCAATCGCTGTACTCCCCGTCTGGTGTACGGGACGAATTCACCTTCTGGATCGGGGGTGTTTTCTTGCTGCTGAACATCTTCCATGTCTGTGTTTGTTTCTTCATCATCTCCTGATTCTTGTCTTTCATCTTCTTTGTCGACTTCCATCCCGCCCGCCGCCTCCGAGTGAGTATTATCTCTCAAACTTTTTCCCTGTAGTAGTTTCTTCTTCCTTTTCATCTTCTGACATTTTACGCCTTCTGTTATCTTTCTTTGTCTTTACATGTTCGTCCCAAAAGCCCTTGACTGGCTTCCTTTTCTCGTTTTGCTGTGTTTCATCTTCTGGTTCTCTCTCCCTTGGCTCATCATCACTCCGATCCACCTCACTTTCCTTATCACCTTCAATGTCTTTATCTTTAGACGATGGAACAACAATAACTGGGGTTGCTTGTTCCTCGTTGTCTTGGTCATTTTCATCATAGCGATGCCAGGCGGATCGGTGGTTCTCGCTACCACAGATGAAGCATCGACCTCTAGAACTGCAATCACGAGCGAAGTGACCAGGTCGATTGCAAATTTTACATGTCTTTTCTTGTCCCTTGTGGTGAGCAGGTAGATTAAATGCACCTATCTTGACATAACTGGGGATCGGTTTCTTTAATGTCTTTCACCAAAATGCTTCGCACTCCAGTTTCGATGCCTTTGTTGAAATCGTGGACATGTCTCCTGACGTTTGCTGCGGTGCCATATTCAGAGAAAGCTCCAAGTAGGACCATATCCGACATCTCATAAGGTGTTTTAACGTAGACAACTGTGGATTTTGATAAGTTGGTACTTTCACACGTTATTAGGGCGTCATGTAAGTAAAGACCATAACTGGCGATATCAAGGCAGTGCTTCTCGTTGTCAAAGGTTATATTGAACCAACCATTCTCCAGTTGTGCAATACATTTGATTGTGTCATTGGTATGTATCTCATTGTCTACTGCATCAAACACCTCCTGTGCTGTGACGTTTCTCATATTCCTCACGTTGAACCGTATTGTGTTTGGTCTCTCAAGCCTATATTAGCTTCTTGTTCCCTGATGGAACTCGGCGATTTCAAAATGGCCGCCCCTTGGGCCAGTCAAGAAAATCCTCGGAAAAACGGGAAAAGGGCCAATAAAGGCCCTTTTCAACTAGCTGGTTACAGTACTGATATCAGGTACACTCACCCAAGAAAAAGTAGCTTTGACAATTGTCTGCGAAGATCAAGTCAGTGGAAAAATAGCGACGAAAAACGGGAGCGAAATGCATGTACGTCTTGCGCCGTGGAACGCTATTATTTATTTATTTATTTATTTATTTATTTATTTATTTATTTATTTATTTACTCACTCCCTCACTCACTTGCTCGCTCGCTCACTCACTCACTCACTCACTCACTCACTCACTCACTCACTCACTCACTCACTCACTCACTCACTCACTCACTCACTCACTCACTCACTCACTCACTCACTCACTCACTCACTCACTCACTCACTCACTCACTCACTCACTCACTCACTCACTCACTCACTCACTCACTCACTCACTCACTCACTCACTCACTCACTCACTCGCTCGCTCACTCACTCACTCACTCACTCATTCATTCATTCACTCACTCACTCATTCATTCATTCATTCATTCATTCATTCATTCATTCATTTATTTATGTATTTTTTTTTCGTTTCAAGTGGAGTTAAACTCATTTTATTGCCATCAATCAGTCTCTATTTACAACAGATGGTACAAAACATACGGAAAAGAGCAAGAACACATGCAAATGTTAAACATTTGAAAAATTAAAAGCAAAAAGAAAAAACATGAAAACAAGAAAAATTGTTGAAAATAAAAGCAATGAAACAACACAAAACAAAAACAGCAAAGTGACTCATAACGCTTAAAAAACCCTAATAAATGATCATCAGAAGGTGAATTTGAGCTTGTCGTTTTTCGATATAGCACAAGCACTATTTTTAGCATAAGTTAGGTGAAAGACATCTCCACTTAATCTGCTGTTTTCCATAAGTATACATTTTTTCAGTTTTCTTTTGTAAACTTTAAGAATATCAGCGTGATAATTTTTGCCTTTTGTCGATACTTCACATCGAATATTCCAAATAATTTTATGCAATTTAATAATTAAAAGTAGAATTACATCGTCTGTGATGTGAAGACCAAGAATTTTAGCACAATCGAAAAGGTAGAAATGCGGATTGCCTAAGTACTTGTTGGTGATATTTTCTACAAATAACCAAGCATTATAACATTTGTTGCACTCTATAAACAAATGTTCAATAGTTTCATTAATTAATGCATGTTACAGAGTATCGCTATGGGCGACTGGGCTATCTAGTGGCTAAAAGGTAGCCACTGGACCGACCATCCGCTCAAAGTGATAGGATGTTGAGCAGGGTTTCTTAATTTTTATTTTAATTCATGATTTTTTTTTTTTTTTTAATGTAACCATTCCACCAAAATGTTTTTTGATGTGAAAACAAGTGATACAAATCACCTAAACTTGCACCTACGTTAATCTCCCATTAGCTGATGGCTCAGAGGTGCCCCGAAGCTCAATGGTGACCTTTTCGTCGCCATACTTGCACGGTCTGTTGAACGTGACCACAGGGTACCCAGTCTACCTATTTCTTACTCCATTATGGTTCAAAAACTTTCGTGGTCTGGATATTTTTGACCCCATTCCTATCGCTTAAGTTTGCTGAAAAGATGTTTAGTTTTCGAGACTCGTGCAGTAAATTACTAGAATTGTGGTTCAAATTTTAAAATATTTCCAAGGCTAGTTATTTACGTACAATTAACGTCCCTGTTGTTAATATTGGCATTGAATAATGAAGTATGTCAGGTTCAGAAGTGATAAGTGCCAAGGGAATAATAAGTACCTCACGTTAAAACCCTTGTGGGAGGGATGAGTCTTCCAGTGCTGGATGGCAGATTGTAAGTGTTTCTTGTTTTTGTTCACTTGCAAAGCCCCGGGGGACTTGATCATCCAGAAGATTCTAGACAGAACCATTCCACATATCTAAGATGGGGGTGGGGGGGGGGGGTGGGGGGGGTCAGTTCCCAGAGTTGTGTAATTTGTTTTTTATGGGCTGTGAAATTTGTTCCTGGCATACAAATGTAACGCAAAATCTGGTATACCTCTGCACATAAAGAGCTACCCAGATATAACCCTCCGATAAGTGGAACAATCTGTTCAGCTGCCTGTTCTCTGTAACAGGCTTGGCTTGTCAAGTCTTGTCGACTGGTTGTTTAAAGCCACCACTCACCCCCCCCCCCCCGCCAGACGATCTGTCTCCACTATGTGAGAGAGACACGTTCCTGTCTGCATGATTAACCACAGAGCAAAAGATAAACAGTGTGGCTATTTACGCTTGCAATGATACTTACAGGGAGTTTAGGGCTGTATTGTGTGGTCAAAAGGGTGTTAAAAATCTGTCCGGCTAATACAAAAATATAATACAAACATGAAACTTGAAACTCTTTGTTCTATATTATTTTCTTTGTTCAACCCGAAATTATTTACAATTTAATTGCCTCTAATTAGAAAAAAAAATAATTAAAACATAATTAAACAAAACAAATCAAGGCTTAAGTAATCCCAGACAACAACTGGGCATGTAAAGAAGTCACTAAGACGTCCAAAAAATCATTGTGATATGAATAATGACAATGTTATAACAACAGGAAGGGGCACCACTGCAACAGATTTGAGGGTCTCTGGTGGGGACCTACTGCCTATAAGGGGTCCCTTAACTGAGGGAAAGGTGGACAGATGTGCTCCACACATTGATAAAATTAGCATAATCTCCAAAGTGTAATGACCTGTGGGACTCAAATTTGGTTTTGTTCGGTGGGAGGGCATACATGACAGCGGCAAAGCTCAGGTCATGTGACTGGGCGTTGGCTGCAAGTATATGATGCAGCGTAGAAAAAGCTAACATTCCGAGGCCAATGAAGCATAACCCCGTATATAAGCTAAGGAGACGCAAGAAGTATTAGTTCAGGTCGTTATACGCCGAGAGTTACATATCAATCATAAACGTTAACTTCAGCTAATCAGTACTTCCGATGTCTAACACCGATGAACCCACTGGGGTTAACACTGAATTGTTATTCGATAAATGTCAGCATTATTTTGACAGAAAGTTCCAATCAATCACAAACGCGACAAAAAACGAAGACGATGCAAGATTCAAAGAGCTGCAGAATGAGTTAGACTCACAGAAGCTATCAAAGCAAGGAAACATAGCACAGCTTTCTTTCTGCGGACAATTGGAAGTCCGGTTGGGGATACTCAAAGTAGCGATCCTGCAGAAAGAAAATATCCAGAAAGCTATCGACGCCATTCAAGAAATGGAAGAGCTGTTAACCAAAAGAAAGCAGGAAATTCAAATCGCAGACACAAGCAAGGCAGGTTGGATAACCATCCAACATCTCGAGAAAGGAGAGAAAACTAGCATTTCCGCAGAGGACAGAAAGAGGGTCGCAGCAGCGGAGGAGGCAGCCGAGAAAGAAATAGAGCTCAGAAAGAAGCAGAAAAACAGCAACAGAGCGTAGACACCAAGATGGCTACAATACATTTTCTGGAAACCGTGATCTTTCTCGAGGTAAAGAACAAAACCCTAGAGGTCCACGCCGATTTTCTTTTTCAATGATCATCACCTCCACGCCATGTAAGGTCTTCAAGTTGTGACAGACGTGAACTTGACATTACTATAGAAGCAAAGACTCAGTGTACATCCTTCTCCCAGAAAATAAGTTACACTCGTCATGAGCTACTTGCTTTGAACGTTCACAAATACACTCTTTCAAAAGTGGTATATCATCATCTCAAATTATTACATATGTTAAAACGACAACGTGAAAAGAGAGGTGGAAAACAACATTCTAAACGTTGCCAACCTAGTTCGCCTATGCAAATACTACCGGTTGTTGGTGTTTTCTACGCTTTACTACGCGTTTCGAGTTACTACGCGTTTTAATGTAAAACGCCAGTGTTTGAATTTCGCGCTGTGGAATGCCCGATCAATGGATGGAAAAATCAACGCCATATGCTCATCAATAATCTCTAACCACACAGATGTATTCTTGATCTGTGAGTCGATGCAAACTTCTCATCTTCAATCTCGGGCTTTGCTTCTCATTATGTGCCACGATGTAAGCGGAGAGGGGGAGGTATTGCCATTTTAATAAGATCTAATCTAAAGGTGGTGAATAACACGTGGGACTCTTTCAAATCAATGGAAATAATGGATTACAACATTCACAGTGGTAGTGATCTGATGCATGTCATTTTGGTTTACAGGCCACCCAAAATAACAGTCAAAACCTTCTTGAATGAGTTTGGAATTCTTATGGAGCGTGCGTTAACATCACCGGGTCATCTAGTTGTATTAGGAGATCTAAACGTGCATGTTGATGATCCACATTGTGCTGATGGTAAACGATTCATTGACTTATTTACTTCTTTTGGATTGGTGCAGCAAATTGTTGGGCCGACCCATGTTAAGGGTCACACTCTTGACATGGTTTTAACCCGTGTTGCTGACCCTTGGCTGAGTAACTTTATAATTGATTCATCCATGCCCTCTAGTCATGCTTCGATTCATTTTGTGTCAACCTTGCATCGACCACCTCCAGTGAAAGTGGTAAAACAACATCGTGTTCTGAACAATATTGACAATGAATCACTGAAAAATTCAATTTGTTCGTCACTTGAGGACCTGCAAAGCAATGCTGATGTGAACGCCCTTTGTCAGGCATATAACTCTGCCCTTGTTTTAATATGCTATTGATGAACATGCACCACGTCGTACTGAAAACATTATTATTGACAAACCTCGGGCTGAGTGGTTCTCATTGGAACTTATGGAAGAACGTAGATTTTTAAGGAGTCTTGAACGGAAATGGTTGCATACAAAGCTTGAAGTTCATGGTCAGATATATAAGGCAATGTGGTCATCGTACAATAAAAAACATGGAGAAAGCTAAGAATGAATTTCACTGTAATCGTATTCAAGCTGCTGATTCAAAAGAACTATTTTCAATTGTAGATAAACTATCATGTGCTAAGGGGTCGTCCCGACAGATTTTACCCGATCTACCTGATTAAGAGCCCTCTAACTTGCCAGATGTTTTTGCAGATTATTTCTGTCAGAAGATAGTTCAAATTTGATCTAATTTGCAGATTGGTACTGCAAATGAAAATGATTACGTTTTTTCTGAACACAAAGTTCATCCTTCATGTCAGTTTAATTTTTTTGAATCTGTGAGTGTGGATGATGTTCTACATATAGTGCGTAAGATGTCTGCTAAGACATGCCCGTTAGATCCTATGCCTACAAAACTGGTTAAAGATTGTCTTGATTTCTTAGCTCCTATACTGGCCCGCATTGTCAATACGTCTTTTGATTCTGGTATTTGTCCAGTTGATTGTAAGGAGGCAATTGTTAGTCCTTTAATTAAAAAAACTGGTTTAGATAGAAATGTTTTTAAAAACTACCGTCCTGTATCTAATTGTTCATTTTTAGATAAATTTCTTGAAAAGGCTGGTTTTCTTCAACTTCACACACATTTTCGGGATAACGCTTTGTATGGTAAATTTCAGTCTGCCTATCGTGAGGGCCATAGTACCGAAACTGCCCTCCTACGAGTGCACAATGATGTTATGTGTGCTCTTGATAGGCAGCATGATGTTATTTTAGTCATGCTGGATTTGTCTGCCGCCTTTGATATCGTTGACCATGACATTCTTGCAAAAAGATTACATGACCGCTTCGGACTTAGGAGTAAAGTCTATGCCTGGCTGAATTCTTTTCTGCGTGGAAGAACACAAAGGGTGTCAATTGGGTCAATGTTGTCAAGGCGGCAGACTCTCCAGTTTGGAGTGCCACAAGGTTCTGTTCTGGGACCTGTTTTGTTTTCTCTTTACATGGATTCACTCGAGGACATTATAACCCGCCATGGTCTTAATTGTGTAATTTATGCCGATGATTGTCAGCTCTACATTTCTTGTGGCTCTCGTACTAATTTTTCTTGTGTGACTCAAATTGAGTCCTGCATTGACGAAATCCGTTGCTGGATGCGAACAAATATGCTTGCATTAAACGATAGCAAGACTGAAATATTGTGGTTTTCTTCGCGCTTCAAAGATTCCAGTCTACGGGACGTGAAGACAGATGTGCGGATTGGTGATGTTCGTATTATGGCCTCTGATACAGTTCGTGATCTGGGGGTGGTACTTGACTCGAGTGGCACCATGAATGCTCATATATCTAATGTGTGTAGGGTTGCATCTCACTCGCTTTGGCGGATTGGTAGATTGAGGAAATTTTTGGACCAATCAAATACTGAAAAGCTTATACACGCCTTTGTTACATCCCGGTTAGACTATTGCAATAGCTTATATTTTGGTTTATACAATTACCAATTTGAGAAGTTACAACATATTCAAAATGCTGCTGCCCGTCTGGTTATTAGGAAACGGTTTGATCGCCGTTCAGATATGACACCAGTTCTTTTTGATTTACACTGGCTTCCAGTCAAAGTGCGCGTTGAGTATAAAATCCTCTGTGTTATTTTAAAACTTATTCATCAAGGTAAATCCGCCCCACGATATCTTTTAGAATTAATTTCAATTTACGTTTCCAGTATTCGCACAAGAAGTTGTGATGGAGTCAAACTTCATCATTCCAAAGTAGGCCCAAAGCCCAGTAAGACATATGGTGATCGTGCTTTTTCCATTTATGCACCAACTCTGTGGAATCAACTTCCTACTCATTTGAGGACCATCATCAACTGTGGGATTTTTATAAAAAAACTTAAAACATTTCTTTTTAAAAGGCATTACCTTTGAATCTTTTTATGTATTGCTTTTTCTTGTGGTGTGTTGTGTAGATTGACTCTTATTGTTTTATTTCATTGTTGTGTTGTTGTTTTAACTCATTGTTTGTATTTGTGTCGGTCTTTTTGTACAATAATAATTATAATCTAGCTGTATTTTTGCTTATCTCTTTTTAGCTTAATGTTAATATGTAAAAACTGTCTGTACAGCGTTTTGAGATTGTTTATGTAAGACGCTATATTAAAAATAAATTATTATTATTATTAATGTTCAACCGGTCAAGGCGGCCGCTTCCCATGCTTTGAATAATAAATACTTATAGATTCAGAAAGGATGTGTCAGTGTAATTATTATGTCGTTCCTTAGAATGAAACTGTTTTGATGCGTAAAAGTAAAGCGAAGGAGCATGAAAATTCCGTAACATCCCAGACAAGACCATTCCACATATCTAAGAGGGGGTGGGGGAGGTGTCAGGTCCCAGATTTTTTTTTTGAGGGGCAGAAAACTATTTGCACTCATGTACTTAGCACATAAATATCCCATGTCAAATACAGACCTCCCAAGATCTAACCCTTTCATAAGTTGAGCCGTCTGTTCTTTGTGTGTAGCAAGTGTCTGACGTCTTGCCGATAGCTGTGGCTATGTGTCTGGTTTGCAACCAGTCGTCCCCCCCCCCCCCCCCCCAGTCAAGCTGTGTCAGCTCACTTGGGTAATGACCTGTCATTCATGTTTTGCTGGCTTGAACAGATAATTTGTGTTGTCATGGCTGGGTAGTTTATTGCAGACGGTCAGATGACGGTAACTGGTGGAGTTTATTTGGTCATGGAGAAGCCTCCATGACTGAGTGTAGTTTATTGCTAGCCCCCCCCCCCCCCCCACCCCCACCCCCATTATGTAAAAGCCAGATGTTAGGCGTGGGGCAATGTTATGAATGCTGTGATGGCGCTAATTTTATATTTTCACTAATTAAACATAATTAATTAACACAATTAATTAAAATATTAAATAAAAAGGCTAAAACAATCATAGATAAGAGCTTGGCAGAAAAATAAGTCATTTATATATAAAACATCATTGTAAATGCACAGAATGTATGTTGAATTGTGTGGAACAGTCAGTACCACCTACCCAACATTTGCGTATACTCAGGGGACTTAACACATAGGTGTTGCTCAGCTCTGCGAACGGGGCATTTGCCCCTCCGTGTTTTGTCATGTCCCTTTTTCTCGAGAACTTCTTTGGTCACTTAAACTGATATCACTCAAATCAGGAGTGTTTGACGGAAAAAACACCAACTCTTCTTCATCAACGCCGTAATGTTCCCACAGACCGCTACTTTCCCACATTTTCATGGGAGAAATAATAAACTACATGTATAAGAGCACTGTAAATTCGAATAACTATAGCAATATCCGGGTTGGCCTTTTTGGTGGAATATTACACTGTAAAAATGTAGGGTAAATAATGTACTGTAAAGGGTCATTGGGCAATTTTTCCGGATCCAAGAACACCATGCAGCAGTATACAAAACTCCATGCAAAAACTGATGGTCGCAATTTGCCCGTTATCATGGTTACCATAGCGCGGGAAAAAAAACACAATAGAACATAAAATACGCTTCATTTTTGTTGTCAACACTTCACTTGGAAAATAATAGCCCCGCGTATTTTAAGAAAGTATACACATACTCGATGTGTAATGAGTGCTCGGCCTCGTAAAGTGGAATACATGTATGCCTAGTCCTAGTTATTGTATTCTCCAACGATGCACGAAGATCCAAACTGTTTTGTTGTATATAACTTTACTCGCAAAGATGATGTCTTATAAAAGGAAATCGGTCCACCCTACACTAATTCTTTGATGTCTTCATCATCTTCTTAAACAGGTAATTTCTTTTTTAAAGAACTGGCCGTAAAATTGCTTTTTCTTGCGGTCTGAAAGCTAAACAATGGGTTGGTCGCAGTGAATATTTTTTTAGTAAACAGCAAAAACCTCCAAGGTATTTTCAGAGCGAGTCAGGTTTTTTTTTTACATATTTTTATTTACATGTTTTTCTAAAAAGTACGGGGCATTTCAGACGAAAAAGAAAATTCACAGGATGAATACTACTAGTACATTTTTTTTTCTATCAAGAAGGCTTTCTGAAAGAGAACACACAATTTTTTTTCTTTTCTAATCACTCCCTTTTTATGACATTTCTTTCTATAAGAGCAAATTATTGGTGCGTGCCCAGTTGTGTTAAATTGATAATACATACAAAAATAATACTTAAGTTTTTGTTTTCAAAAATAAAAATTAAGTAACAGGTGAACAATAACATTTGATACGTCCATTGCCCACACAAACCACAAAGATAGTATGCTTTTTGTTTTTAATTTACAACCAACCACACAATTTGTAATATGCTGTGTACTTATTCTTTTTTTCTAACCTATCTTGTATTGCCGATATGTCCATGATTATCTCCTTGTTCGTAAAAAATTGTAAGGTGCATGCACAACCCACGGCAATGGTTTTCCGTCGTAATAACTGAGGCACTGTAATCTCACAAAAATACCAGCCTGCTTTCCGTTTTGCTGAATAGTTCGACTATTGCTTGTGTATTTGACTTAATAAAAACAAGTCGTTAGCCAGGGACTGTAAAGAGACTTGCCTACAGATAGGAATATTTAATGAAACTTAAAATCTGTCTTCCATGAAAATACATTTTAGTTGGACTGCGTCTTTAAAATTAAACGTTGTCATCTTGTTGGCATTGGCAGTGTCAGCATCGCTGCAGTGCCAATTTAATAGAAACAGCTAAAAATAGGCTCTAATTCCGCAGTTGCATGAAAGGCAAACTAGACCTAAGTATTGACGCCTTTGTGTTTTTATTTGCCCGTTAGGCTTCATGCCTCGTGTTAAGTGATGTAATTAGGTGTCCTCGAAACTCCGATGAACACCTCTTGTAATTATTTTGCTTTTTAGGCGGTTGTCCAACAGCCGAAAAATACTGTTATTTTACTGCTTTTCCTAAGTAGCAACAACATATTTTTTTGTTCGTGTTTTTGTGTTTATTGGTTGTTTGTTTTCTTTTCTTTTTCTGCGTGTTCTTCTTCATTGTACATTCACAGAGGATCCTCTCTGTGATTTCACGATAGTTTATTAAAATACCTTTGGGGTAACATGATTTATACTGTAGGGTGTTAATTAACAAGTCTGCATTATTTAATTTTACTATTTAATTTTTTACGGAAAATACCCCCAAAAATGAATCTTAATTTTTTTCTTCAAAATTAGAAACCTAACTTCGAAAAAAAAAAAAATATATAATAATATGTATTCATTGACAACATTGTTTATATAACTTGGAGAAGTATGCCATCCATGTTGTAAAAGCCGTTTACACGTTTCTTCAAATAACAGAAAGTGCAGACACAAGAGAATCCGAACTTATAAATTTAGTAGAGTTGTGCTTGTTTATTTATTTACTTATTTATTTATTGTTCTTGGTTTATTTATTTTGTAAATGTTTTGTAAACTTTACATGCAATTTGTAAGTTTTACAAGGAAGTGGTAAAAAGTAACCGAAATTGAAGTAAACTGGTCCACGTGAAAACATTTTCTCATAATGCAAATGTAATACACTCGTGCATGTATAAGCATAGAGTAAGCAAGTCGCAGGCACACATAAAAATCCAAGACGGACGGGGGTGGTTAGAACACTGATGCTGCAGGGTTTTGATGCTTGGAGTTCGTGTGTTCAAAGTTGCAAGGGGGATTTTGGCTTTATGGTCGCCGTGGAACAACAGTCTGTCGAAGAGGGAAAGACCTCATCCAGGAAAACATGGCGTACTAGCTGCAAAGACTTTCAACACGAAGGCTTCAGCACTGGGGCAAATTCAACCGTCGAAAAAGGTCTGATTAAACCAACCGGCTCTTTTCAGAGCCAGCACCTCTTTCCAGAAGAGATTTTTCACCTTGTCTGTCGGGCTGACCCCCCCCCCCCATTTTTTACACTATAGCTATGAGTATTTTTAATTTTTAAAGATCTTTAATTAACAGATCTTTAAAAAAATTATAAAGTTTACACAATCAATGTGTAAGATTTGACATATCTAAAATTTAGGTAAATATGTTTACTCCTAAACGAAGTAAGTTTGTAAGTCTTTGTTGTGTAAGTTTTTACCGTGCAACAAACTGGTAAAAGTTTACCTAACTGTTAGCAGGTTCACCCGCTGCCTCTAAAACATGTTTTTTTTTACACAACTTGTGTAAACAATTTTCTGAGTGTAGTAACAAACGTTTTTGTCCTCAGCATCTAGTAAGTTATTTACCCAGCCATTTGCCAGATCAAAGGACAGTCATGTTCTCGTGAGTAATAGAAGACTTGTTTCCAAACATTTTGCGTTCTGGGAATAAGGAATTTATTAGACACCATTCTGGTGTAGTAGTTGTTTTGCTAATTTGTACTTCCATGGTATGTCTTTGATCTGGGAAAACTAGCCCAGTTGCAGACGTGGTTCATAGGGCCATGTTTATTTTTTTATTTATTTATTTATTTATGTATTTATTTATTTATTTATTTATTTATTTATTTATTTATTTATTTATTTATTTATTTATTTATTTATTTATTTATTTATTTATTTATTTATTTATTTATTTATTTATTTATTTATTTATTTATTTATTTATTTTATTTATTTATTTATTTATTTATTTATTTTTTTATTTATTTATTTATTTATTTATTTATTTATTTATTTATTTATTTATTTATTTATTTATTTATTTATTTATTTATTTATTTATTTATTTATTTTCTTTCTTTATTTATTTATTTATTTATTTATTTATTTATTTATTTATTTATTTATTTATTTATTTATTTATTTATTTATTTATTTATTTATTTATTTATTTATTTATTTATTTATTTATTTATTTATTTATTTATTTATTTATTTATTTATTTATTTATTTATTTATTTATTTATTTATTTATTTATTTATTTATTTATTTATTTATTTATTTATTTATTTATTTATTTATTTATTTATTTATTTATTTATTTATTTATTTATTTATTTATTTATTTATTTATTTATTTATTTATTTATTTATTTATTTATTTATTTATTTATTTATTTATTTATTTATTTATTTATTTATTTATTTATTTATTTATTTATTTAAACAAATATTATTATTATTATGTATTTTTTTCATTACTACCTTGCTTGAATGTTCCCAGAGCAAACAAAGTTCTAGGTCAAAAAGCTTTCAGTGTAGCTGGGCCAATGGTTGGAACAATCTTCCTACTGTCATTAGGGAATCTGTTACTTTATCTACATTTCGTAAAGCTCTAAAGACTCACCTTTTCCCATGTTAATTGCTTTTTGTGCGCTATGATCTTGATGGAATAGCGCCTTATAAATGTTAATTGTTGTTGTAGTTAATTGTTACCTTTACAAGTAGCTTTGAAACGAGTACAAAACTATTATTGCAAGTGTCGCTCGTATTCGAACGTCAGGAACCGATAAAGTTGACTTGTTTTGATCAAGCTTAAAGCAAAGTACTTTGCAGCAAAGTGGTCTAAAAAAATGTACGGGCCAGATTTGGACGATGTCCGTATAAATGATTACAGTACATGAAATCGAAGGGATAGTTCACTATTAATTGGTTACAAAGATGAAATCTGAATTGAGTCAGGCTTACCAAAATAATTCGGGAAATGTTTCAGTATTTTAGCCTGAAATAAGTAATTTTAAACATTAGTTCAACAACCTTAGCTTACCTTCAAACAAGTATAGGAGTAAACCCAGCCTCGTTTGTTCACCAATCCCTTAGAGTCATCGTAATGTGAAGCAACGTTGAGCTGACACTGACCCGATGTCATCTCGTAGTTTGAAGATTCACACCAGCTGAAGTTTTTGCAAGCAACGTGGCATAATTTCTGTGTCTCGGTCTGAATGGTTTTGTCTTTGAAACCCACTAATACATAATCAATCATAACGCACCATTTAGGAACTATACACGGATCACGAGCCGCGATTGCAATGGATGATGATATCGCTAGCATGAGTACGGGGAGAACGCACCGAGCTCCTCCGACGGTCTCCATGGCTAGTCTGGTGAATACTCCGACGTGACACCGATAGTTTGCATAACGTTCAACTGGTTGCATTACTATAACGAGGCACGAGTAGCATTTGTGAGTTTGACGTCAAACTGTAAACAATCAATTATGGTGGAATTTAAGGACCTAAAAAAAAACAAAGCCGTCTTTCAAGCAACGTTTTCCTTGGCTTGATATTCAGTTTACTTTCCATACTATAAAATACATTCCATTATAAAAAACAAAATTTGTTTTTACCCGCCTGCCTGCATGTTGTTAAAGTTATGGCCCAAGTGCATGCAAAGTTTCAAGTTGATACAAGCTTGCCAACTTTGCATTTCTCTGCTGACAATTTCCCCGAAGAAGTAAGGGGAACAACTTAACGTGCACACGCAACCCTAGCACACGGGACCTACGTGTCCTAACCCACACGGTCTATGGAGTCCTTACCATGTAACCTGACGTCATCACACGATTTTATTTGTTGCGGCATTTTGTAGTGCACATTCTAGGTGACAATCTATACTTAATGTGACGGTCATGAAACTATCTTGCGCATGCCCGCAATCTATTTTTAGTAGCTTTATCTATTACGTAATACTACCAGAGTAGCGCCCTCAGCGATTTCATTTTCGCGGGCTATCAGTTCATAATATCCTTAGACGAAGACCTAAGTGCATCATGTTTCTCTTCGTCAACAGGTAATTATGTTTTAACTTACTTATTGCTTACCTTTTGCATTAATATTGTTCAATCGAACAAGTACCATCATATTCCGTATACCTTCATAGTCTAAGTTGTATATATTTTCTATTTAATCATTGATTTATTGACTCGTTTGCCATGGATACCGAAGAGACAAACGGAGAGTTAGCTTTATACCATTTTCATGTCCTTAAGACAACTTATGTATTCGTTATGTAAATTCCTCTTGGGACAATGCAGTCCCTTCGTTTACATTTACAACCTATTTATTAAACAAGCTCTGCTTAAGTTAATTGATAATTTCCGAGATGATTCTCAAGATGGCGGACGCCGCCCAGATTATGGCGCGAACCGCAGAGATAGTTGAAAGTTCAATTATTAGTATTATGTAACCTTTTATAAATATTATTGTATCAGTTCATAATATCCTTAGACGAAGACCTAAGTGCATCATGTTTCTCTTCGTCAACAGATCTTACTGTAAATAAACAACCAGCTTTGGAAACAAGTGTATAAGAACAGCCGTGTCAATTGTGAGATTTAATAAGTCAGAGGGGTCACAATGGTGGAAGATCCGATTTGAAGAACACACCAACTACCCCCAGTTCTTCAACCAAAAAGTCAACCTCTCTTAGCTGTTCGAGAAACTTGACCGGCACCGGAACCCGGCACCTGGCACCACAGCGTTGGCTCCACACAGCCCATTGATGAGCACACCAAGCCCACCAAAACCACCGTCTAGATGTCTGGAGAACAACACTACTTGCGAAACGACACTTACGGATTTTGCAGAAGAAAGTTTGGACATCTGGCAGTGAAGCTATTACATGAAAAAACTGGGCAATCTAACATCGCTACTTGAATTCCAAAATACGGACTAATTGCTGACTGTAGCAAATAAAGCCGTCCAACAACAATAACTTTTAAACTTCGTTGCTACCTTCAGGCTCGTGTTAACCACACAGATTAAGGTTCACAAAAGCAGTCCAACAACAATAACTTTTAAACTTCGTTGATACCTTCAGACTCGTGTTAACCACACAGATTAAGCAGCATTGTTAAGCCCATTCAACCACTTGTAACTTTGACAAGGCATAACATTAGTACTGCAATTACTGCGCTCAAAGCAAAAAAAACCCGCTTCAAAAGTTAACAGAGTTACGCCTTATTTTCTGAATTGATTCTCACTGTACTGTGCGTTAAAGGCGTAATTCAGCTGCAGATTTTAAGTAAAATCGGCGTTTGGTATGTTTATGCTTGTCAAAGTTACACTGTAAAATGAATTGAAAGTTTAGTGGAAAGTAGTGTGACCTATATACTTACCTGTTTCAGTTGTTGAAGGTACATTTAAAAGAGCAGTGGAATTTGAATCTGACATTCATTTTTTTTTGCAAAGCACTGAGCTTGATATTGAGTTGTACTATTACTCATTAACTAAGTTGAATCTAAATCAAACTGTTCATTATTATTAAGTGTTTACAAATTTAAGTCACCCCATGCAACATGGCTACCTCTAGAAAACAACCAACAGACGAACTGCTATATCAATCTCCGACGTCAACTCGTTGGCATCCATCAACCCGAAATCGAACTGTGTCAACTCCAGTAGTCAGCCATCACCCGCGCCAGACTTCTCGTCAACCTACCACTTTACCAAACCCACCACCACTAGCAGACGACCGAACCCCCAGTGAACGATTTCTATCTGACCTCGACACAATGGAGCGTCGACTCAGGTCTAGGAATCTGCTTCCACCGGAGTTGCAGCGGGAAAAACCAACACATAATACCTCTAGGCCAGCAACCAGACGAAGTATTTCTCCTTCACTATACCGTGGTACACCACCGCCGAAACACCACCATCATTCAGTCTCGATTCAGAACCCTTACTCTCCATCAATCCCAAGTAAGAGTCATCATTCCATCTCATCACTTGCTGCCAAGAATCACCGTTCTACATCAACTCCAACCCAGAATTATCCCTCTACTCCTAATCCTGTCCATCTCATGCCTTCTCATCAGGTCAAACGCGTTCCTATCTACACTGGTTGCGAGGGATCTACCATTGAAATTGAAGATTGGGTCAGAGATACAAGATACTTGATAGAGACAACGGCAATACCTACCGAAATGCAGTTTTCTACTATTGTAAGATACCTCGGAGGAGCGGCGAGAAAATTAGTCCTAAATCTACCACCTGATCAACAGACGATCAACTTCGCATTTGCAGAACTCAAAGCTCAGTTTGGTGACAGTCTGATGTCCGGTGACCCATTGGCCGAGTTCTATGAACGTGTGCGACTACAAAAAGAATCGCCTGGAATCTATGCTGTGGAGTTGGAAGCCACGCTCCGTACCGTTGAAGAAAGAATGAACAAAACCCAGCCTTGGCCAAACAGAAATAAGATGCTTACTCAACAATTCATGAGAGGGGTGCGAAACGAGAAAATAACCAACCGACTTGCTCCTATGAAACCACGAGAGATGTCATTCAGAGAACTACAAATCGAACTGCGCCAGATAGAAAGAGAAAACAGGATGGGTTCTACAATGACCACAGACACCACCAAAGCACTCTCTCAACCCCAATATGCAAGGCCAACTTATCAGAGTGCTCCACCCAAGCAAACCAAGGCACCTGCCACACAAGAAGCTCAACGAACACCACTCAATTCTTCAAATGATGAAGTGCTACAAAACCTCATCTTAACAGTACAAAAGCTCACACAGAAGGTTGACCAGATGTCTACAATGCCCATACAATATCAGCATCGAAGGCAAGAGTACCAAGCCTCAAATCGACAGATAACTTGCCACAAATGTGGACAAGATGGACACATAGCCAGAGGTTGTCGCAACATGCCGTCAAACTACCAAGGCCCACGGCCGAAGGGCAAGCCGTCCGAGGCCCAGAAATACCTAGCCCAATAGAAAACAAATCTGCTAAGTCTCTTCACAGTCACACCACACCAAATTACCAGCAACTCATTGGGCCAAACAATGAAGACATCGTCGACATAAATGGGAAAAACTTCACTGCTCTCATCGATTCAGGCTCACAAATAACTTCCATCACTGAAGACTTATGGAAAACACATCCATCGTTACAGAATCTAATACTGTCAGAAGTCAACGTCTCCATCGAAGGTGCCAGTGGCCAGAAGGTTCCTTATCTTGGTGTAGTGCCAATTTCCATCTCCATCATGGGTGTTACCTATACAGATGTTCCAGCGTTCGTAGTGCCAACCGACAGCTACCGAAAGAACGTGCCCGTCTTGATTGGTACCAATGTCATTCGAGCGTCTAGAAATGACCAGTGCCGAGCCAGAGGACAGAACTACCTTCAAGAAGTCGGAGGCGAAAGTAATGCATGGCAGACGGCATACATCAACACAACAGATCTCGATTTAGGTGACCCACAAGGAAAGATTGGATATGCAAAATACGTTGGCCAATTTCCACGAGTTATACCACCAGGAAAAGAAGTTGACGTGATCTGCGAAGCACCTCCCAATCCAAATGGTCATACCTACACCGCAATAGTTGAAGGGTTTCCACAGAATGTGTCATATCTCCGAGTTGGTAATATAGTTGCAGATGTTTATCAAAACCGGAGGATTCCTGTACGTCTTTGCAATATTACCGCCAAGCCCATCACAATTAGACGTAATTGTAAGCTTGCACAAGTTTCCTCCATCATCCACGTGGAATACGAATCTCCTCTCAAGCAACAGGCACATTCACAAGACAGACGAGACATAGCAAACAGTGCAGATAGTCTTCATCCAACCAATCTCCATCCATCCGATCTCCGCCACTCTAGTCTCCATCCAACAAAACTCCAACAACCAACAGTCGGCAGAAGCAGGAATGTCAGAGCATCCGAAGATTTTGCTAACATTCCATCTTTGGACTTATCTTATGCTAAGCTTGATAATGATAAACAGAGAGAACAACTAGCAGATCTTCTTCACAAACATGCTGATGTTTTCTCCGTCAATTCCTTAGACTACGGTTGCACTTCCACAATCAAGCACACCATACCCCTGGTAGACACACAACCGTTCCGTCTTCCCCACCGTCGTATACCACCAATGCAGTACCAAGCCGTAAGAGAACATCTTAAATGTATGGAGGATTCAGGAGCTATCCGTCGTAGCTGTTCCCCATATGCCTCTCCAATGGTCATAGTCCATAAGAAAGACGGGTCTCTTCGAATATGCATTGACTACAGACAATTAAATAACAGGACGGTGCGTGACGCATTTCCTCTTCCGAGAATAGAAGAAGCATTGGATGCACTTGGCAATGCAACTTTCTTCACGACACTGGATTTAACGTCAGGGTACTGGCAGGTGGAAGTAGAAGAATGTGACAAGGCTAAAACTGCGTTTACCACTCCAATGGGACTCTATGAATGTAACCGTATGCCATTTGGACTACAGAATGCCCCAGCTACCTTCCAACGCCTGATGTTATCATGCCTAGGTGACAAGAACTACTCAACCATTTTACTCTACCTGGACGATATAATAGTTTTTTCGTCAACATTTGAGGAACATCTTGAGCGTCTTGACCAAGTATTCTCATGTCTCCATCAGCATGGTTTAAAAGTAAAACCATCGAAATGCCACCTTCTCCAGCAAGAGGTGAAATATCTTGGTCACATTGTCTCAGCAAAGGGCATATCTGCTGATCCAGAAAAGATATCACAAGTCAGTGGTTGGCAGACACCCTCTAACCGAAAGGAACTTCAACGATTCTTAGGTTTCACTGGTTACTACAGACGATTTATAAAGGGCTACTCCGACATCGTCTCACCACTCTACAAATTAACATCTGGTGAACCAAGACGAAAGAAAAGAGGTTCACAAATCAAGAAAAGGCACAATCCTCCACCTCCATTCATATGGACAACACAACATCAACAAGCTATGGATACACTAACATTTCATCTGACATCAGCACCTATCCTGGCGTATGCAGACTTCACAACCCCTTTCATCCTTCAGACCGATGCGTCCGGCGTCGGACTTGGGGCAGTTCTTAGTCAAATCCAGAATGGGACCGAACGCGTCATTGCCTACGTCAGTAGAGGACTGAACCCCGCAGAGTCTCGATACCCAGCTCATAAACTAGAGTTTTTAGCAATGAAATGGGCCGTGACAGACAAACTTCGCGACTATCTACTGGGAAACAGCTTTACCGTCCTCACCGATAACAACCCCCTACTATACGTGACTTCATCAGCAAAACTTGACGCTACTGGTCAAAGATGGGTTGCCGCTTTGTCCCAGTTTAACTTCACCATTAAGTACAAACCAGGAAAGAACAACGCTGCTGCAGACGCCTTGTCAAGGAAGCCACAGAGCGAAATGACTAGGAGCTCCATAGAATTCCAGCGAGAGGCAGTGACCATCCCCGCTGGTAGTGTACAAGCCATCTGTGATGGATATCCTTCTACATCTCAACCATTTCTAGAATCATCTAATACGGTACACTGTGAGGTTATAACTCGACAAGCAGCTAAAACCACCACCAAACTGCAGAACACCATCGAAGAAGGGTTACCACGTGTGTCTAAACAAGAACTTGCCATTGCACAAAGAGACGACCCGGTCATATCTCGTGTTTTGTTCTTCGTCGACCAACATCTGAGACCAACAAAATCTGAACGGGTTCGAGAATCACCAGAGTGTTCAATCTACTTCAGACAATGGGAAAGACTAATCATTCAAGATAGCATCCTATATAGACAAAGAAAGACACCAGATGGCAAGACGTTATTACAGCTGATTCTACCTCAACAATTTCAAGCATTGGCAATGACATCTCTTCATAATGACCTAGGTCACTTGGGCTTTGAGAGGACGATAGATATGATCAGGAGCAGATTCTTTTGGCCCAAGATGGCAGAAGAAGTAAAGAAATGGTGTGAGCAGTGCAAACGATGTTGTCTGCGTAAAACCAGACCCAGCAAGATGACGAGAGTTCCACTGGTTAGCATCAATACAACAGAGCCACTAGAATTAATCTGCATAGACTTCCTTAAGCTTGAGAAGTCTAAAGGAGGATTCGAAAACATCCTAGTTATCACCGACCATTTCACTAAATATGCACAAGCTCATCCAACACGTGACCAGAAAGCATTAACCGTCGCCAAAATTCTGTGGAAAGATTTTATTCAGCACTACGGATTTCCTGTGCGAATTCATGCAGACCAAGGCCGGAATTTCGAGAGCAATCTAATAAAAGAGCTCTGCAAAGTCTGCGGCGTTAAGAAAAGTCGTACCACGCCATACCATCCTCAAGGAAACGGGCAGACAGAACGGTTCAATCACACACTGTTAAACATGCTTGGCACATTAGAAACCAACCAGAAACAGGATTGGAAACAGCATGTAGGTGCAATGACGCACGCGTATAATGCTACCCGTCACGAGTCTACAGGCTATGCTCCCTTTCTACTCATGTTCGGACGTCATCCAAACCTCCCCATAGACTTGATGTTTGGACTTAATCCCAGCGATAACGAAGACCCACCATCCTACGATGATTTTGTAATCAAGCTAAGAGACAACCTACAATCCGCCTACAAAATCGCAAATGAAGTCAAAGAGAAAGCCAAGTCGAAACAAAAACGTCTTTACGACAGAAACACAACAGAGGCAAGCCTTCGTCAAGGTGACCGAGTGCTTGTACAGCACAAACACGTAGTGGGAACTCAGAAGTTGGCAGATAGATGGGAGCCCCACCCATACGTAGTGGTATCTAAACAGCCAAATCTGCCAGTATATGTAGTCTGTTCACTGAACGATGGTAAAGAACGAACACTACACCGTAACCTTCTTACCCCATGCATGTTTTTACCAGTAGAAATGCAATCTCCTTCAAAAGAAGATGACGCAGTCAAAGAAAAATCTCCTTCAAAAGAAGATGACGCAGTCAAAGAAACATTTACTTCAAAAGAAGAAAGCGCGATAGAAGAAGACAAACCAGCAAGTCCAAACAGAGACCGGCAAATTACAGAGGAACACATTTCAAGTGACGAAGAGGGGGACATATCATTTATCCCTGTAATTATGCAGCCAAATAATACAAGAAACAGTCACTCAGAAATACAATCAGTGGACGAAAATGAAACGTCCATTAACTATCTCCTACCTGAGTTAAGTACAACACAAACCACTTACATGGATACACTAAAATCTTCATCAAAGTCCTCAAAAGAAAATCTAACGTCGGTATCATCGGTTCATCGTCCAGAAACAGAGATTTCCACTGACACAGAAACAACAAAAGAGGAACCCGAACTACTTCTACGTCAGTCAACCAGACTCATTAAACCAGTTGAAAGGCTGAAGTATGATTATCTTGGACAGACAAAATTACATAGAATAAGAGATGAAGATGAAGTGAAACAGCTCCAATCAAAGCTACTGGCTGGAAAGAAATTGTTGGCAAAATGGAAGAGCCCAAAAATGACTGCAAGAAGAAAAATGGCCAGCATGAGATTTTTCCTTCAAGAACATACCTAACAACTTTTTGCTCTTTCTATTTAATTTCCCCGCCACTCCACAGTTTTTTTTTTTTTACCAATATAAAGTTTGTCCAAGAATGACAATGGTCAAGGATGTTTAACTTGGTATTTAGCTATATTTAATTAATTATTGTTAAGAGGCTTCTCAACAGTTGAAACGAAGAAGTAGGTCAATAACTGTAACTTGTATTTTCTTTGAACATAATTTGGTTTATTACAAAATGTCGAGGTCGACATTTATTTCGAAAGGGAGAACAATGTGACGGTCATGAAACTATCTTGCGCATGCCCGCAATCTATTTTTAGTAGCTTTATCTATTACGTAATACTACCAGAGTAGCGCCCTCAGCGATTTCATTTTCGCGGGCTATCAGTTCATAATATCCTTAGACGAAGACCTAAGTGCATCATGTTTCTCTTCGTCAACAGGTAATTATGTTTTAACTTACTTATTGCTTACCTTTTGCATTAATATTGTTCAATCGAACAAGTACCATCATATTCCGTATACCTTCATAGTCTAAGTTGTATATATTTTCTATTTAATCATTGATTTATTGACTCGTTTGCCATGGATACCGAAGAGACAAACGGAGAGTTAGCTTTATACCATTTTCATGTCCTTAAGACAACTTATGTATTCGTTATGTAAATTCCTCTTGGGACAATGCAGTCCCTTCGTTTACATTTACAACCTATTTATTAAACAAGCTCTGCTTAAGTTAATTGATAATTTCCGAGATGATTCTCAAGATGGCGGACGCCGCCCAGATTATGGCGCGAACCGCAGAGATAGTTGAAAGTTCAATTATTAGTATTATGTAACCTTTTATAAATATTATTGTATCAGTTCATAATATCCTTAGACGAAGACCTAAGTGCATCATGTTTCTCTTCGTCAACAGATCTTACTGTAAATAAACAACCAGCTTTGGAAACAAGTGTATAAGAACAGCCGTGTCAATTGTGAGATTTAATAAGTCAGAGGGGTCACATTAATATGACGTCAGAAGTGCTAAAATAAAGGGTAACATTTTAGGGGACACAAGGGTTGCACTTTTTGTATCATTTAAAACAATGATAATTGTTTTATTAATTTATTTTTATTTTTGTATTATTATTATTATTATTATTATTATTATTATTATTATTATTATTATTATTATTATTATTATTATTATTATTATTATTATTATTTTTATTATTATTATTATTATTATTATTATTATTATTATTATTATTATTATTATTATTATTATTATTATTATTATTATTATTGGTGTTTATTTTTATTTATTTATTTTTTATTTATTTATTTATTTATTTGTTTTATTTTTTTAATTTTTTTTTGGGGGGGCGAAATTAATTTGTTTTTTGCTGATTGCCTTTTCCATAAACAAGCCCCTGTTAAACGCCACTTATACTGTTTTGGGACTACCTTTGGTATGGTACTTAGGTCACCATGATCACCAGTAGCGGTAAGCCTCGTCTGGAAGGGGGAAGTATCAGTCCTTTGTTTATTTAAGTTAGGTTTTGTTATAAATAAAGCAATTATGTTCTCCTTCAGAAAGAAGTTCCACTGGCCTGTTTTATTAGAAGTTATGTGTGTTAGTATCCAGGTGGGCTGATAAGCCATAATAATACTATAGTAACATAATCTGAATGTGTTGTTACTGTATTTTGGTGATGTTGCTGGAATTATTGTACGAATATATATTTTCAAGTTATTTGCTGAGCTTCAAAAACCTGCACAATGAATGCGAAGGACTTCAAATGGCGCCCTCACTCACGGCTGCAATAAATACTCTTTAGGTGAGCGCAAGTTTTTACACGCAGATTCAGTGCTCAAATCTACACGGGAGATGTTGTTTTTAACTTTTACCCCCCCCCCAATATTATGCCATCCGAGGAAACCATTGGGAATTCTGAGCCAAGCAGTCGTAGAATTCCGGATGTTCAAATAAGGAAGACTTGAATGAAGCCCAGCTTCCACCTTTATTCAATACTAAAATCGCTCACATGTGTACGGGACACACACGACTGTCATGGCCAGCCTGAACATCTGACGTCACACTTCAAGGCTCATGAATAACGCAATTTATCAGCCTGACCGGATGTTGCCAGAAGTACCTTTGACCTAACATTAATTTCAAACAGAGATTCGCCGTCAATCTTAACGCAGATATGAAAAGCTTACTTCACTGCATGTTCATCAAATTGAAATCACTGTATCCAATGAAATCACTGGGTCTGTAAGACCAGTGCATGTCTCTATTGTTGCGGATAAAGAAGGGGGACCAGTCTACCAATTGCGGTTTTTCATCGACCTCAGTGAGGGCGGTACTCGAAAGTCAGTATTAATTATTTCGTCAGCCGCCATCACAACTGAATTTTGCGCTCGACATGAGGCACGGTGCACGTCCCATTCTATGTTTTCGTTGTACATGTATTCTGGGAATCTTGGGAATTCGTTGATGACTGTAAGTAATTGTCAATAAGTTTCACTATAAGACTGTACAGTATGAACTTTTTATAACAGCGGCGCAGGGGATGGGGTGGGGGGGGGGGGCACGGAGGAGGCTCTGCTTTGAAGTGGGGTTGGGGCAAGGGGAATGAATGTTGTTATTGATGTGGTCATTCTTTCATTATGAAAGTGAGACGCTGCAGGGTACCAACGTCATCTTATGTTCGTGGCATTTTGTGGCGATCGTTCACTGCGGTAGATTGTACAAACACGCACGTGCCTCTCTTTTCATTGTCTTTTTCTGTGCTTTATTTTTATAAGCACATCGCAATTTGTTTTCGTGGAGATGGGGTGCATCTTGGGTCAGTGCAAAGCGCCCCCCCCCCCCGGTGTGGCTTTGCCGCTGTTTCGTTCATGGTTTGACTATAAGCAAGAACAAACTCATTGAAATAGAAGGAAAAAAAAACAATGAGAGACAACTTATAGTACGCACTTGATATCAGTTTATTAGACATGTACACAGCAGAAAAGGGAATTGTTTTTTGTGTTGTTTTTTCGTTGAGTTGTTTTACTGCACAGATTAAAAATTATGAAGGCAAATTACACATGCCGTAGGAAATTACAAAGCTGAAAACGGCTTTGGATTCAGAGGAAACAAGGAAATGTTTCCTGGAGATTTATTACCTTTTCTGTGTTTGAAAAAAATATGATAAATACATGAAGAAAACAAATGCGTAAACACCTTATAATATTTTCGACAATAACAAAAGGTCTCAAAGCCTAAAATATATATATATGCATAGATATATCGATCCGCAAACAACAGGCGGTTCGGCTATTAGGTCAAACCCCTAATTAGAGACCATTGTTGCGCGATTACCATACAACTGATCAACCCCGCTCCAGGCCCGCGAGAACAAATATTTGCAAAGGGGTGCTGGTTTTTTTTCAAAGACAATTGTCGTATACGGTGTAAGGTCCGGGCCCGCGTTCTTAAAATGCTCTTTCGTACAACTAGAGACACGATTTGGCACATAAATCTCTCCCTTTTTATGGGGGGGGGGGGAGGCAGGAATATTATAAGTGTAATTTGCAAAATGACTACCCCAAAATGACGAGGCGATGTTGGGTGAAAAGATATGTCGAGACTTTTGCAGTAAATTACTAGATCTTGGCTCAAATTGAAAAATATTTCCAATGCATACAGTCGACTCTCGTTAATACGAGGTCCGCCGGACTGGCCCGTTTTCCTCGTATTATCCGAACCTCGTCTTAAACGCAGCGCACTATTTACACGTACATGTACATGTACATGTACTGTATACATGTACATGTACATGTACTGTATACACACGTCGTCATAGTGCATGCACTACACACGTGTCTAGGCTAGAACGGAGCGGTTGGCTTCCTAGTACAGTTCTTACGAGCATCCTGTACACAAAAATATCAATGATAAATGCAATTTTGTTGACTATGATCATAGAAATTTAATATTTTGTATAACTCAAAGTAAAAATCATAGCAAAGTCATGCCAAACTTGCCGTTCATGTGACCATGATGTGACAGATTCGATACTGCGTAGCGCCTAAGCTGAACGTTGTTTTCGCTGGTAGCCGCTAAGCGTGTAGGCGAAGTAGTATTTCAAGCATGAGTTACCAGCGTAATGTTTCTGATTTTCGGATCGGACGGAACCGTGTAGCCGGTCCGATCCGATAAATAGTTTGGCAACGAGCATTTTATTTCAGAAACTTGGCTGACTGAACGGGTAAGCTTTTACGCAACAATATTTTTCCGATCTCGCTATAAAAGTATGAAAACCAATACATTTTGTCATCATGGGGCCGCAAAAATACCTCGTATTATCCGTGTTCTCGTTACGACCGTGCTCGTATCTTCCGTTTTTTAAGACATTGAAACACGCATAGGACAGTTCGGGACCGGTGAAATACCTCGTATTAACCGGCGTCTCGTATCTTCCGAGCTCGTATTAACGAGAGTCGACTGTAGTTGTTTACGTACATTTATCGTCCTTTCGTTAATATTGTCAATGAATAACGGAATATGTCAAATTTGGAAGTGATAAGACCCAAGGGAGCAATAAGTGCCTCTCGTTAATTTTTTACAAGGATGAACACAATAGTTTCTGAAGGCTTAATTATCCCTGTCATCAAATGCTCACTGATTAATTGCTTACAATATAGTCATACGTTTTTGGCATTGCCACGGTGGTGAACGAAAAATTACATTAAAGCTAAATAATTTCACCCTTATTAACATTTTACCAGTCAGGGGAAATTAGTAATTAATAATGATTGCCATTGACTTGAACAAAGCGTACCGATGGCTATTTAGTTTTATTTCGATGCCACGTTTTTTCTACAAGCACAAGCTGGTGAGAGTTTTCCACCGCATGTTACAGTGTATCGCTTTGGGCGACTGGGCTATCTAGTGGCTAAAAGGTAGCCACTGGACCGCCCAGCCGCTCAAAGCGATAGGATGTTGAGCAGGGTTTCTTCATGTCTATAAGTTTCCTGATTTTATGAAAATTTTACTTATCAAATTGTTAGTTTAAAATGTAGCCATTTTACCAAAATGTTTTTGATGTGGAAACAAGAGATTTAAAATTTAAAAAAATCACCTAAAATTGCACCCACATTAATCTCCCATTAGCTGATGGCTTCGAGGTGCCCGGAAGCTCAATAGTGACCTTTTCGTCACCAGACTTGCACTGTCTTTTGAACGTGACCACAGGGTACCAAGTCTACCTATTTCTTACTCCATTATGGTCCAAAAACCTTCGTGGTCTGGATATTTTTGACCCCATTCCTATCGCTCGAGTATGCTGAAAAGATGTTTAATTTTCGAGACTCGTGCAGTAAATTACTAGAATTGTGGTCCAAATGTTAACATATTTCCAAGGCTAGTTCTTTACGTACAATTATCGTCTCTTTCGTTAATAGGCCTATTGACATGAATAACGGAGTATGTCAGGTTCAGAAGTGATAAGTGCGAAGGGAACAATAAGTGCCTCTCGTTAACGGCTACCTGTAGTTTTTATTGCGATTTTTTTTATAAGCGTGAACAAAATATTTGTATAGGCTTTGATAGATTATTATTAATTTCCCCATTTCTCAGTTGACTTGTTGTAAAATGATAATAACGATGAAATGATCTATGTCAACTTCTTTCATCATCATGACAATGGCGCGCGCAGTGTGTTACTCGCTCATGGTGTTTCCCACTTTTAAAATCTGCATTGTAAAAGCACGTACTAAGCTTTTTATTAATATATTTTAATAGTTTCTGTATGCAGTATGATTATTTTTGTTTGTGAAATGTGTGTTTATTTTTGAGTTACTTAAAAACAATGTGCATCTAAATGTATTTACTTTTTACAATGGGAACTTGTTGAATTATTTACATCATTTTTTCGGCTTGTATTTATTTGTATTTTATGTAGGCCTCAACTTTGAAAACAGGTGTTTTTTATATCTATTGAAGTATTTCTTACTGTCTTTTTTTTGCATATCACTTTTGTTTTGTGATTTAATTTTTTTTTTAAAGTTCCTTAAATATTTGTGATTTAATGTATGTTTAAGCTTTTTGTTTGCTTGTTTGTTTGCTTTTGTTTTTGTGCTTTCTGTTTTGTATGTATTTATCCCTCTGGGTGCTTTAGTATATTATTCCAGCTCCGGGTGCTTTAGTATATACCAGCACCCCCATCCAAAATATTTGGGGGTGCTGCAGCACCCACAGCACCCCCCGCTCTCGCGGGCCTGCCCCGCTCTTGGTGGTGGTAGTGGCGGTGGTGGCGGTGGTGTTGGTAAAACGGTCGTACCTGCCAAACTTATTACTCTGCGTATTGTTCGACATGTGGTTATTTTAATCTCCATAAGTAATACTTTGATTTACTGAAATGATTACCTTTGATTCATGTGTACGTTACTGGAAATTTAAAATTAAGAGTAAAACAAAATTCGGAGTTTGGCCTCGATGAATCCATGAATGAAACAATCTGAAAACCCCTTTCATTTTTAATCTTTCAGAAGAAGTCCGTCCACTTTGATGCAAAATTCTTAACCAGTGTCATATTTTCCTTTCCTCCTTCATTGGTATTATGCTTTACAACAGTAAATCGGGCTGGTTACAAATGGTCTTGGTGTATTCGGGATGAATCTTGTCTCCTCGTTGACGTAACAAGTGCTCCCATAATAGCTGTTGCCGCATTGTGTCACTTTTGCGTCTCGTCCTTGAATGCTGATCAGGCCCCATTCGTTACTACGGTAACCCGCATCATAGGCAGCTTTCAACTGAGCCAATGAACACAGTTGCATATCACACTGTGCACAACGCTCTCTGGCTTGCGTCAAGTCGGCGCTTGGAAAAAGTTCTGGCGTTATCAAGATCGGGTATCCTGAAAAGTGGAAAATGTAAACAAAAAAGTAAAGACAAAAATATTTATATATAAAATTAGTAGGGGAGATGGCCTTTGCTTTCGATCCAAACCGGACCTTCGTCAGAGGCATAACAAAGAACAAACACAAACATATCCATTAATAGCAAAAAGAGGATTAAGGGAGAGATCCAGAAAAAACGGGAAAATATAGCCAATCAGAGATATATATTTACAAACAAGGGGTGGATAACAACAAATCAGAGTAAAGTAGTGAGGACAAAGGGTGCTCAGCGTGAAAGGGTGGATAGCTGGACCATAAAGGTGGTACCGCATTGTAGGCAATACAATGCGGGAAGCATGCAAGGGTTAGATTAGAGGGCAAGCTGCATAAGAAAATGTAACTAACAATAGGAGAACAGGTAAAAGTAATTATAGAATAAAAGAATCAGTGTAAGAAGTTAAAAATAGGCAAGAGGAACCTGCAGAGAGAGCGGGTTAATAAAATCCTCTGCAAAGGGAATAGGTTATTAACAGGTTGATTTTTAAAAACTTCTTGAGAGAAAGAAGCGTAAAAATGGAGCAGTGGAGAGAACGTGTTATTTACAGTAACTGTATTTATTTTACATCAAAGAAAAAACAAGCAAAAGTGAAAGGAGGGATGGGAAGTTATTTAATACCAGTGTTTACGTTGAGTCCAAAGGGTTGGACCGTCTTGAGTTGGTGAATCCAGTGTGATTCTCTGAGTTTGCGGTGAGTGTCATCACCATTGCAAGCCTCAGTCACAATGAGTTCAACGTCTTTGACGCTGTGATTATAAGGTTGTTGAAGTGGATGAAGACGGGATACAGTTTCTTTGGAAGAGACATGGTTCGCAAAGCGAAGAATGAGTTTGGTCTTAGTCTCTCCCACATACTGAAGTCCACATCTCTTACAAGATATAACATCGACTACATTGGGTGTTTATAATAATACTACTGATAATGAAAATTACAAGTACAAGTACAGGAACTAAAAAAAAACGCTGCTGTAGTTTGTGCCCCGGTTATTTACTTAGTAATTATTTACATTGTTTTATGCATATTGAATGTAAGACGCGAATGACCCGAATGTGAAAAGTACTTACTTTCATATACGTGACAAGTAAGGCAACAGTATGCATATTCAGATGTTTCTGAATTTGGTGATATCGGAATTAAACCAATTTCAGCACCGCCCTCAACGACAAAGTAACAAGTGTCAGTTGTGTTGTGGTATCCATCGCAGGACATTACCATCACCTTAAGGTGTCGACCTAGCGTGTCGATCAAACCCCAGTGGTCATCGCGGTAACCTGCATCGTAGGCAGCTTTCAACTGAGCCAATGAACACAACGCCATCCCACACAGTGCACAGTGTTCTGAAGCCACCGTCAAGTCAAGACTAGGAGAAAGCTCGGGGGTTCTAAAGATAGGGAATCCTGCAATGGCAAATACAAAAATATAAACATGAAGGCGAAACATAATGTAGGACGAAGTATCTTTTGTAGTTTTAGCTTCCATGTCAAAAGTTCCAGCCAACATTAAAGAGGGGAAATTGTCATTGTATAACGCAAAAACCTTGTCAAAAAGTTTTCTGTGATCCAATGTTCTTCTTACTGTCGGAAAGCACGGAGTTGCCTGCCATAGGGAAAAACACAAAATCATATGCTTCTCTCCCTTTTTTCTGACGTGTTAGCTATGAATGTTAAATTATGTATGTTTGTGGGGTATTTGGAATATCCACATAATTTGTGTTTAGTAAATGACAATAGTTATTCACATCCATTCTACTTCCAATACTAAGTAAATGTTTATTGATGCCTAAGAACGACATTTACTTTGATCCAAGTGGCAAGTATAACAGCAGTGTGCTGGGAGGAAAGGGTCCATTCGGTCTGTATTTGGAATTAGGCTTCTCTCCTCATAACCGTCTACTACGTAGAAACACTCGCCCGGCCTATCGTAGTAGCCTCCGCACGACGTCACCCTTGCGTCTCTCCCTTGTACGGAAACCAGACCCCATTGGTTATTACGATAACCTGCATCGTAGGCAGCTTTCAACTGATACAGTGTACACAGTTGCATGTCACACAGTGCACAACGCTCGCTGGCCTGTGTCAAGTCGGCGCTTGGATACCTCTCTGGCACGAAGAAGATCGGGTCGTCTGAAAAAAAGGGTCACGTAACATTAACGCTTTGCTAGTGCACTTGCTACATTCAATGCGTTAGCAAGTGTGGCTGGTGCCCTGTGCGTGGTTACCTAAGCGCGATGCAAGTGTATCAGGGGGCTCTTCCTCTCTTGTAATTGCTGTCTGTACTAATTGACACTAATTTGAGTCGTGTTCTGTTGGTGGTACATGTACATGTAGCTTGTTTAGTGTTGGCAAAACTGCAGGCCGTGAATGCTACGAGGGTGAGTTGCAGCACCTCGTGTATGCAGTCATTAGTGAAAGTGATAGTATGGTATACACCTGCAACCTTGCATCCCGCATCTTGTGTTATCGAATTTCGCGTTGGGTTCTCAGTCTCTCATCTCGTGTTCTCGAATCTCGCGTTAGGTTTTAAATCTCCCATCTCGTGTTCTCGAATCTCGCGTTAGGTTTTCAATCTCCCATCTCGTGTTCTCGAATCTAGAGGTGGGCTTTCAATATCTCATCTCGTGTTCTCGTATTTCGAGTTAGGTTTCCAATCTCACGAATTAGGTTTCCAATCTCACGAATTAGGTTTTTAATCGATTGTTGGGTTTGGGCGGAACAACAACACGTCGTGTGACGATTGGTGTCCGGCAGAATGCAGTGTGGTAGCCGGGCGCACGACAAACACCATCAATGATAGTCTGGTCCCCAGACCAAATAATTGAAAAACTTTTGCGGGATTCGAAAAGGCGAATTTCGAGATTGAGAAACGTATGGAGTGAGTGAGATTAAACAAGATTGAAATCTAAGACGAGATTGAAAACATAACGCGCGATTGAAAACCTCACGCGAAATTCGATAACGCGAGGGCGAGATCGATAACAACGCAAAATTCGATAACGCGAGATGCGAGATGCAAGATGGCAGATATAGAATATCATATCTATGAAAGTGATTATTGTTGAAGTTGTTGTCATTCTTAGTTGGAATAAAACAGTACCAATGGTATTTCTTCAACCTACAAAATATTCAACACCTGATCAACCGGTATAATCACCCCCTTAAAACGCAACATTTAATCGACGTCAATAAACACCCGCTAGGGGAACAACTGTTTATCCAATAAGCCAGCTGAGACCAGGTTGATAACCGGTGTTGAATGCATAATCCCTAATAGGCAGTCAGCCTCAGGCATCTGCAGTGACTGCTCGTCGCAGAGGCGAAACATATATTTTAAAGACCTTACCGATGTTGTAAAGATTGCCTGGTTTAAGGGTATTATATTTATTTTAAATAAAATTTAAAATTTCCGTTTGAACTGGAAGTCTGTGTCAAATTTGTGTGTACCGATTGTCATAAGCTACAAGACGACACAACAATTATGACTCTGTAATGGGGGTTCATAAGGCTATTTTTGTTTGAAGTGTGTTTTACACAAACAGAACACCAGCAGTCTACTTGCCACATTGCGTATGAATAATGTCAAGTAAATTTGACACCTGCATCGGCTGGTAAACCGTTCACGGACCATTGGCCATTGCTTTTCCCCTGACATTTTTCGTTAATTGCTTACAAACTCTACGTTCCTTTAGTTCGTCTATTGTTTTTCTTAAAAAAAACCAAACAAAAACATCGTTAAAATAAAGTAATTGATTATACATAACTAAATTAAGTAAACGGCAAAACAGTAAACTCCTTCAACCTAATTACCTCGTATTTCTTTTTGCTCCAAGGAAAACTAGAAAACAAGGTACAGATTTACCAAAGGCAGACTCCTCTTTTTAGTATTTACAAGTTGCATGTCCGATTGCAGAATGATATGCCTATATGCGGTGTGAACTACGAACTTTAAGGATAAACAACTAGAAGACAATAAAATGCTGCATATTTACCATTGTTGCGTTCCTCCTCACACGGCTGCTGTGATCTTTTCTCAGTGGAAAAACTGATATTCTGCAAAAGGATAAGTGGAGTTCATGAGCACGTGTTCGAAAAGCATAATCAGTCATTTAACTGCAGGAATTCTTAAGGATTTATATATTTTTTAGTATTGCGGCGAAAAACTCGTGTCGTGGTGCTGTTAATTGACCTGGTTCTGGCATCCTGTCTCCGGATGTGTGCGCGAACTTTCCAGCGCTTGGGCTGTTGTCGTATGGCAGCCGTTGAGGCAGCTGTCCTTTGGAAGAAAGAGGGTAGCCAACATGCACCCGTGCATGTCACGCAACCCCTTAGAGAAATACTTAATCAGAAAACCCTTATGAGATGACATAAATGCCGAAACTCAAATGCAGAACAAAGGCCGTTTGCGAGGGCTTATACCTAGATGTTTCTTTACTGTGTATTATTAAGAAATTGCCACAAGAACAACAAGGCAACGATAGATTGTAAGCGACATAAGCATGCCAGTTAGTAGAGCAGTGACTGTGTAACTGGTGTTAGGTGGACATCAGATTGCTCGTAATTTGATCATCATTGCCTCGCAATACCGCTGTTTTGTCCCTGATTTGACAAAACTGGAAAGTCCCATTCATAAGTTGACGGGAAAAGGGACGTAGCTCAATTTTGTCCAGTGAGCTTCAGCAAGCATTTGACCATCCAAGACAACGACTAGTTTACGTCCCCCATCCTAGCTTACCAAATGGCTATCAGCACCTTTATTCTTGATACGGATGCCAGTGTGACCTTGGTATAATAGTCGTGTTATCGCAAAGTGACGAGTGTGCAGTTGAAAGAGTAAAAACGTGTGATAGCCGTTCCTTCACTAAGAGTGAAAGGACTTATTGTGTGACTAAGAAAGAGCTTTTATCAAATGTATGAACGCAAGCTCGAAATTCGAACATACCGTGGAGCATTACATTTTAAAAAATATGTTTATGGGGTGGGGGGGGGGGAGTTCAAGAACCCCGTGGGAAAACAGCCCGATAGCTTCAAGTTTTAGCCCAGTATAATTTCGTAATAGAGCACGGACCCGGACGCAGGCATGGACATGCCGATACTATGTCGAGAATGCCTTGCCGGCACTGTAAACGTTCCCAAGAGGACTGGGAGAGGCACCAATACCGAACACTACAGCCGATGAGCAAAACGAACGACCATCAACAGGAAGTTCTCAGATGAGTCTGCGCCCGAGATGATGAGTTTGCACACCTAGTAATTGCAACTGAGCCGGATTGGTTGTCGGGATTTTTGCATTCAACGCTTCCACAAAAACAGACAAAGAAAGCATCCTGTTTTACAGCAAAGTAAATCAATTTTGATTGATTACGGAGGCCCAAGACCGCCATGTGTCGGCACAGAGTGGCCGATTTAAATTCTCTTTTTGAGCTTCTAGAGGAGAAATCCGGTACCTCGTAGCTATATCCAACAGGCAACTACATGACTCACCTACCGGGGATCATGTGGGATTACGAAAATTGTATAAAAGGGTGAAAGCTCAGTTCTAACTGTTGTTAGTGTCAAGGACTGGTGCTGAAGATGATTGGAGTGCTCCAAGCAAAAGTTGCCGTAGAAAAGAATGAGAGCTCCATTAAGGCAACATAGCTCTGGTATAGACTTGAGAGGATTGCAATCATCATTACGGGTCTTTTACTATCGCTTCGTTCAGTAAGTGGATGGGGTCCTATCCGATACCAACCATACAATCCAAAGCCATCACTTGAGCGCTAGTGGACTGGGTTATCAGTAGACTCGGCGTGCCCGTCAAATACAAACCGACCAGGGTCGACAAGTCGAGAGGAAATTATTCCAGGACTCAAGTGAGCATAACGCTTTACCCCCCCCCCCCCCCCAGTGTTGGTCATGTGTAACGGTTCAACTTAACGTTAACTGCTACGCTAGCACCCATGTCTCGACCAATTAGAGGATTGGGACAAGTATGTGAATCTGTTTTAAAGTCTTGTCGTGCTTCACCCCACGACAGCACGGGTATCACTCCAAAAAGAGATGGACGTAATGTGTGGTCTACCCCGTGAAGAAAAAATATGATGTTTCTAGCTATGTAATTAAGTGATTTGAGAGAGAGACAGGAATCTGCTTTTGAGGCAGCCCGAATTCAACCCCCAAAATCTGCATGTGCCAAAGTCGGCAATACAACCTCAGAGCCGAAACAGGCAAAGGTTTTAACTGAATTGGCAGTGCGGTGGTGGTGAAAGTTGGGACTATGACAGCGGGGTTGTCTCCGAAACTTTAGCCGAAACAGAATGGCTCATAGGGTCTAATATTTTCACCCATGGGTTGAGTGATGTTGTCAGAATACAACGGGTGGCAAAAGCCAAAAGTACTACGCCTTGGTGGGTAGGAAGACAAAACGCGCCTCTCGCCTCGATTGCGGGGCGGTGCCAGTCCGCAGGAGGACTTATGTCATCAGGATCACAGTGAGGCCCGTGCCCGTGCCGTTAAGTCAGCCGAATGTTGAAGTATGCCAAGACTCTCAACGGGGATTGTCCGAGCCCCTCAGTAAACGAAAGCCCAATACCGTTTTGGTGATTGGTGTGCTAGAATAATGCAACAAAGAAAAAGAAAAGCGCATTGACCCGGTATTTTTTCTTGTAACCTTTCACCAAGTACGGAGAGTGGAGACAGCCGAAAACGGGAGCGAAGTCGAACTCCACGGAAAAACAATTAGTGCAGACTGCCATAAGATGCTCTTTTCCTCCGCCAACCTACGCCATGTGGAGAAACAACACACGAAGAGTAGAAACAGGTACACATGCCCCAACTGCCCCGACCGACTTACCAGGAAACGTGACCTGGACCAACATTGGCAACACTCTCACAAGGACAGATTAGAGTCAGCTAACATGGCCGAGGAAGTGTCTAGAACACCCGGTCGTATCCATGCCCACAGTCCAGTGGCCTCAAACCAGTGTCTTCAGACTTGAGACCCCTATCTTCCACACCGTGATGATGCAGCTTCAACACTGACAAGACCCTCACGGGAGTTAAGTTGCCCTCCCTACCGTGGTTCGACCCCAAACCTCAGCAGTGGAGCCACCAGTGATCAGACGAATTGTAGTAACGCCAGAGGGAAGCGTTACAGGTACACAGGAGCAATGACCTTCTCGTCATTATGCATGATGTCACTGAAAGTATGACTAGTTCAGACTCAGAAAAAAAAGTCAAGAAGGTATTTTTTGTTGTAAAGTGAAAAAATTAAGAAAGTTTCACTTTATAAGTTCTTTTGTTTTAATTTTTTTTATCTGTTAATTGACAACAGATTTCCTGCTTAACATTGTAACAAATTGTGTAACACACTTTGTTGGGCTGTTTGGGCTACAAAATAGGCTAAAATATGACTTCAAAGGTCTTCCAGGAATGGAGAAGAACGGTTCCTAAAAGAACCCATCAAATTTTGCCGTTTTCGAATATTTTTCAAAAAAAGAAGGTCACGTAATATATCCGAACCAAAAAAGTGGTTCGGATAAATCACGTGATCTTCAAACGAGTTAGTTTTACTACCAGCCGTATAAAAGTTAATTACTGAACCAAATTTAAGTCTGTTTTTTTTAAACTAATATTTATGAGTATTTGACAAAAAAGACTATGTATTCAGATTATTGATACAATTTGTAAATAATGATGAAAAATCGAACGTAAGATTCGCATTCAGAATTTCATTGCAACCGAAGCGTGTTTTACGGCTCACCAGCGTGGGGGCTAGCGGAACGTAGGCCTAAACCTTTGGGCATATCCCGTGCAGCCGGTGCCGTGTCTCGTGGGGCCAGAGAGACAAACCCCGGGTCATGAACTCCCAAGCTTGCCGGTCTAGCCGTGAGCTTGGGAGCTTGTCGGAGGGGTTGGGAGCCAGACCAACAATTACGGTTTTTTACGAGGGTTTTATTCTGTACCCCTAACTATTATCCCCTAACTATTGCAACGTGTTGCCTGTGCTAAACACGCGGGACGTGTTGTGGTCGCGGTGCTGCTTTTGCTGGCTTTCCCTTTGGATTTATCGTGTTTTTGGACTTTTTACTTTTCGTTGGACAACCTTCTGGGTGTTGTTTCTTGTGATGTTTTTTGTACCGATCCTTGGATGTCGAAGAAATGTTCTCCATTGCAAGTAAGTTCGTCCAGTTCGTCGTACACAGAATACAAGTTTGGGTGCGTTTTCGCGACGTAACCAATAACTGTTTCAATGGCAAGTTCAACCGAAACAGTTATTGGTGACGACCGCGATCGGACTTCGACTAGGACTGACGTCCATTTAGGTTTGTTTTTTATTTACACGTGAGTTTGTGCTTGATGGATATGACGTCTGGATCCTCATGCCTCGCCATTGTTATAATTAATACATAAACAGAGCACCAGTCTACTTACAACATTGCGCAACATTGTCACGTAAACTTGACAGTTGCAACGGCTGGAAATGCGTATAAGCTGACCCTTTGACCACATTTTTCTTCTTCACATTTTTCGTTAATTGCGTGATATTTAACAATCATCTAAAAATTATTGTCTGTCATTGCACATTACTAAATTAGGTAAACAGTCAGCCGGTGTGTCCCTTTTGGCTTCAAAGTGTTGTTTTGTTACAGTTTTGTAAAAGAAAGAAAGGAAGAAAAAAACACACCTCATGGCCTAAATTCGAGTTGTTTATATGATGTGAAGACAGAAATGGCCACCTTAACCCTGCGTGACACCATCAAAAAAAAAAAATCACACACTTATGCCATCAGGTACTTTTCAAGTGTCCGTTTTATATTTTGCGTGTAATACGTGTTTTTTGAGAACACAACCATGTTTAAATCACCCAAACTATTGGATATAGACCCTTGTGACTAAATAAAATAAATTCAAGCAAAATTTCCATTGAGATCAGCCCACATGTGTCTCTAAGCCATTTGTTTGAATGAAACCCTCGTGTTTGATGAGTCAGCAAAAACATCATAATTTCTTACATTTCTTACATTTCTCAAGGGAATACCGGGAGAACTGGTCATTGGTGGCGGAGTAATTACTTTTTAATTAAAAACGGACACCTAAAAAGTGCCTGATGGCTTCATCTAGGGTTAAGCAGTTTTGAAATAATTAGTTTTAATAACTTAAAAATAATATATAAAAAAAAGAGTTGTTTTTATTGTAAAAAAACTCCACTAACACTTGAATATCATTACGATCAAAGTAAATTGACGCCATAACGTCTTTCTACATCCCTATCGAACCTTGGTTGCCCACATATAACAGCCGTCTGATTACTACTGAGCGGTGATAGACTGTCTTTGGGGAAGGGGTGGGGCGAGGGTTTTACGGGGGATGCTACTCTGACCTTTGCTTGTTTTTTGTTGTTGCTATAAATGGTTATGTTTGTGTTTGTGCTTGTTAATGCCTCTGACGAAGATCCAGTTTTGGATCGAAAGCTAAGGCCATCTCCTACAACTAGTAAGGGGACCTTAGCTTTCGATCCAAACTGGACCCTCGTCACAGGCTTAAACGAGCACAAACACAAACATATCCATTAATTTTATTATAGCAAATCTAAGCTATTAACTTACAAACAAAGGGGTGGCTGAGAACCAAAGAGTAAAGTAGTGAGGATAAATGATGGTCAGTGTGAACGGGTGGATTATTGGACCATAAAGGTGGTAACTGCATTCTACAATAGATATTGCAATGAGGGAAGCATGAAAGGGTAAGATTAGAGGGCAAGCTACATCAGGATAATGAAACTAACAAAAGGGGCAGGGAAAAAATACTAGTGAAATGAGACTATAACTGAAACAATTTTAAGAATCGGATGTTTACTTCTTGAGATATGATCCACACAAGATTGACTAATTAAATATTCATACTGCTGTCACGTGAATAATTAATTAAGAATTAAAATCTAATGACATCTAAAAATAATTCAAGGAATAAGCTTTAATATCATATATGATTTGTCTACTTCTGATAATTCTATAATAGGGACATATGGCTTTTGAAAGAGACAATGCTAAGTGAATACGATTTTAGGGAAAGCTAAAACAGTTAAACATAAACATCTCGACGATTACAATAGCTGTTCCGACTAACAGGTCGGAACAGCTAATACAAATCTCGACGATTACAATAGCTGTTCCGACTAACAGGTCTGAACAGCTAATAAAAATCTCGACGATTACAATAGCTGTTCCGACTAACAGGTCGGAACAGCTAATAATACAAAATAATACAAATCTCAACAAAAACAATAGCTGTTCTCGACAGAAACAATAGCTGTTCTGACTAGAATATAAAAATCTCGACGATTACAATAGCTGTTCCGACCGAACGTCGGAACAACTAATAATAGTAATAACAAAAACAATTAAAACAAAAATATCGACGAAATCGGTGGTATCGCCTACCAGGCCGAAACCCCGATAACTAAATAACGATATCGCATCAATTAGAACACGATGACCTTTTTACATCAAAGGTTCTTATGAGAAAGATGACTGAAACAAAATGACTAAGAAGAATAAAAAAAATATAAAAAAAAAAACAAAACACAACAATAACAAAAAACTAAGAGTAAAGAAAAATAATACAAAATAAGTACAAAATAAAAATAAGTTAACCATTAAATGTAACCAAAGTTGAAATACTGTTGCTTGTTAGAAGTACAATGTTTTGTAAACAAAATTGTGGTTATTATTTTGAATTAATGTACTGTATGGTTGACGACTCATCTTTTCTTTTAGACGTAACCTTATATTTGCACTTTTTATTGGATTTAGCTGATTTATTGTCATTTTAGCAACTTTGAAACTATTTCAAGGACTTCCGCCAGATGAGTTGTTGTGTGTCATTTTTACCTCAAGTATGATGAAATTTACTTACTTCTTCCGGCCCATAATAGTAGCTCCCGCCACTCTCAGCCGAGGCTTGCGGGAACTGCGACGCTGATGCCCCGTTCAGCTCACACAGCTTTTCCCGCTCCCAGTAGTTGATGGACAAACAGCGGGGGTCGGATAGACACAGATTGCCGCAAGATATCAACGGAATGCCCGTAACGTTGCGGTACCCATGCCCGCGTAAGATCAGATCACTGAAATGCAGGTTTCGAGAGGTACTGGTGGTTGCATTTTGACAGGACGTATTAGCCTCAGCGAAAAGGCAGTAATACGTGATTAGCAAAAAGAGAATACGCATCTCCTTTTTAAATTTGATTAATATTAACGTAATTTTGTTTTCAAAGACATGTTAATTCAACAAGAATCGATCTAAGGAGGACACGTGAACTGTCTTTTGTTTGAACAACTCTACTGGAATAGCGTTTTACCGCCTTAAAACCTGTCTCTGCTCGGCGCTAGTACGAAGCAAAGAGTGGCGTTTGTATCACGAAAGTCTGAACAAAAGCCCATGCGCATCGTAGCGAAAAGTTTGGACACACCCACATTTACAATGAACGCTTAAACTTTACAAGCAGAGAGCTAGCGGTGAGTAGTCGCCTTATACAAAACTGTGTATTGAGAAAGTTGCAAAGAGAAACAATTTTCGGTCCCCAAAACGTATCCGCACACAAAGAGTGAAAGAACCAAAGCCAAAGAACTGGAAATGAAAACGCTTTTTATCTGACTTATAGTGGGAATTAATGATGCGCACAACTGTTATACTGTGTGTGTGTGTGTGTGTGTGTGGGGGGGGGGGGGGAGATGTTCACAAATGTTGTGGGTGTTATTGATGAGCATATTATATTGACATGAAAACTGACGTTAAAAATGTTTGTGTACAGAGCAAATACAAAAAAAGAAAAAAAAAGAAAAACAAAAAGCAAGCCTGGCAAAACAGACATGAAGATCCTCTCTAGGAAAGGTGTCCTTTTCTCTGTAATGTGTACCCAAGCGCAAAGCACCCACGCCTCACTCGTTCTGTATTGTTTGGCTCCCACTCATTTACACTGATAATTGCATTACTAATACATGACGTTAGTTCGTCTTTGTTTGTTTATTGGGGGGGGGGGGGTTCTTGTAGTTGTTTTGGAGAGTTGGTAATTATCACAATAATGTGTTTCTATTGTTACCATGGATGGAGTGTTTTGTATATTCAAATGATAATGAAAAAACAAAGTTTATGAAACACTGCCGTCTGCGTATTTGCAGTCGAGTAAAGTTATGAGGTTTACAAGAAAAACATAACTATAGCAATTTGTAGACATTACAAATGTGGTAAACGAAGTTTGACCTTGATTGGGATGGGGGTAGGGTGTATTCGTTGGACCAGAGGACTTGAAACAAAAAGGAATCAGGTGTTTTCCAAGTATAAAATCGAAGGTAAACCAATTCAGCATCACTCTACTCCCCCCCCCCAAAAAAAAAAAAAAAAAAAAAGGGACTTGCCTTACACAGCGGCGGCACCAGACCTGTTAATCTGGGGGGGGGGGGGGGCAAACTTAAATTTAGGGGGGGGGCAAACAAAAATCTATAATGTAATTTTGTACTGCAGAAAAGCATTGACTTACCACGTTGACGGACTTGCACCAGCGTTATTTTTGAGTGGGGGTGTTTAAGCGCAACGACTAGCAGTAGGCAAACTACAGCACTCCTCAATCCACGTGAATATCAGGTTTATGTCGTGTGATACAATTCACTCCAGAAATAAGATTTTGCACTGTGTGAATTTGACATGTTGTGCGAACTGGGTGTACAATGGCTGCTTGTGGTTTTGGGCAGACAATTCATTTCTACTTATAGCAAGTTTCCAAGCTTGTACAGATAAATAAATCCACATGTTATTAACATTGCCAGAGAGGGAAAGTGTATTGGGCTTTTTTATGGTACCAACTAATAATGATGGATGAAATTGAGTTTATTATTTACAGCGCAAACAACATTGTAACAAATTGGGTGCAATGGTTTGGGATTAAACTCAATTTCCGACATCGGGGAAAAAACTGGGGGGGGGGGGGCGGCAAACCGGGGGAACAAATAACTGGGGGCATTTGCCCCCCCCCTGCCCCCCCCTGCCCCCCCCCCCCCCTAGAGCCGCCGCTGGGCTTACATCTTTTGGTTTAATGCAGCACCTATACTTTATTAAAGGCACGGTCATGTTCTGTTAGGTGTCCGTGCAATGAAACCATTGGGTCTCTAAAACCAGTGCCTGTTTTTATCCAGCAGATAAAGACAGGGGACCAGTCTAAGCGACAAGCAGCAACGCAGCGCGGCAAGTCTGCAACATTGAGGGCGCTATGCACGCAGCGGCAGCTATGATGAAAGGCGCGACATTCTGCAAAAAGTATGGTGTTCTATAAAGGACACTTACCTGTTTTGTCGTTCGTGTGGAGAGGTCCGTCGTGTTTGTGAGCAAAGCGTCGTGCGTGTGAGCAAGTCCGTCGTGCCTGTGAGCAAAGCGTCGTGCCTGTGAGCAAGTCCGTTGTGCGTGTGAGCAAGTCCGTCGTGTCTGTGAGCAAAGCGTCGTGCGTGTGGAGAGCTCCGCCGTGCGTGTGGAGAGCTCCGTCGTGCCTGTGGTGAGCTCCGCCGTGCGTGTGAGCACGACGGACTTGCTCACACGCACGACGGACTTGCTCTATGGTGTTCCATAAAGGACACTTATCTGTTTTGTCGTGCGTTTGGAGAGGTCCGTCGTGTCTGTGAGCAAAGCCGTCGTGCCTGTTAGCAAAGCGTCGTGCCTGTGAGCAAGTCCGTTGTGCCTGTGAGCAAAGCCGTCGTGCTCACACGCACGACGGAGCTCTCAACAGGCACGTCAGACTTGCTCACAGGCACGACGGACTTGTTCACAGGCACGACGGACTTGTTCACAGACACGACGGACTTGTTCACAGGCACGACGCTTTGCTCACAAGCACGACGCTTTACTCACACGCACGACGGACTTGCTCACAGGCACGACGGACTTGTTCACAGGCACGACGCTTTGCTCACAGGCACGACGCTTTGCTCACAGGCACGACAGACTTGCTCACAGGCACGACGCTTTGCTCACAGACACGACAGACCTCTCCACACGCACGACAAAACAGATTAGTGTCCTTTATAGAACACCATAAGTTAGTGCTAATTACTGGTTTGTGGAGCGACGTTTCAATACTGTGAGGATGATGCTCTGCATGATTAGGGTGAGGCAATGAGTTGAAATGAGTTGAATAGAGCATCTGTTAACTGAGATGTGTTCTCTTGTTGGGTTTTGTTCTTTATGTACTTCCCTGCCCATCGTCTTTCCCCGCTTCGCTGGATTGGAATTGTTGATGCAAAGTATATAAACATAATAATGTAATAGAGCATTGATAGTCGGCTCGTCAAATAATTCTTACCACTGAGATATGCCCCTTCAGTCTGACTCACTCACTATCTATTTACTTTCTCTCCCTTTTATTACCACTTAATTTGTTATTTTCATTCCCTACACGTTTTGGTAAAACAACCCACTTGTGTGAGCTTGTTAAAAAAAAAAAAATAATAATAATAAATCAATGAACCGGTGTGCATGTTGCCCAACTGTACCTAAAAAGTGGAAATAGGGTTGCCATGTGCATCGTTATCACTACAGTCGACTCTTGTTAATACGAGCTCGGAAGATACGAGACGCCGGTTAATACGAGGTATTTCACCGGTCCCGAACCGTCCCATGCGTGTTTCAATGTCTTAAAAAACGGAAGATACGACCACGGTCGTAACGAGAACACGGATAATACGAAGTATTTTTGCGGCCCTTGTTACACTCCTCTTTACTCATTCCCACTTTCTGTGTCTGCTTCATCATCAATTTACACTTGACTTCTTTTTTACACTTGTATATATGGCGTTTGTTATGTTTTCATTTAGCCTTCGTGAAAGCATATGCTAGGGTCGAAACAGCAAGCCACTAAATATTATTTTGGCTGACAAAGTAACACACTAATTGAACTAACATCACCTTCCCACGTTTGCCTCCAAGTGTTTATTATTGTAAATTGCGATTAAAATTATATCAAAACAAAATTAGGCAAGTGGTTCTATGGGACCCCTAAAACAAGTGTGCTCAGTTTGGTGCTTTAATCCGGTGTGTCACGATTTTTTCATTAATCCACCGGACTACAAGGGAAGAGTGAGAGTGAGTGCACGTCCGATCCGTTTCCAGGCGTTGTAGAAAAGCGAAACAGTGGGTGCACTCTCAAGCCGTTTTCAGGCGCTGTCGGTAAGGGAGACAGCAGGTTGCTCTCCAAGCCGTTCCAGGCGCTGTGAGTGTGGGAAACGGTGGTTGCTCGTCTGATCCGTTTCCAGGCGTTGTAGGAAAAGGAAACAGTGGGTGCACTCTCAAGCCGTTTACAAGCGCTGTAAGTAAGGGAGACGGTGGGTGCTCATTTCCAGCCGTTTCTAGGCAGTGTAAACTTAGGAATCGGCGGGTGCACTTTCGCTTGTAAAAACAGGCCTCAAACGAGATGTCGTAAAACGGCATTATACGAGCAAGAAAAGACTTGGTTTCCAGTCCATACCGAATCGAGTTCTCTCTTACGAAAACAGCAATTTATTACGGAATACAAATCATGGGTGTTTGGGTTGTGTGAGTGGCACGTAAGTAATGAAAGTTAAATATAAAAAGATTCACATATATGGACATATAATCCACATAAACAAAGGTTTATAATGTTTGTTTCTTATTTGAGTTTCCGTTGAGGACAGGAAGTCGGTTCAAACAAGGTCACTAAAAATAAGAAGAACTCAAGCCCGTCAAACTTACACAGACAAAGCAATAAAAGCTGTGGTTTTGAGATAATGAGTTTTGATAAAGTGAACGACTTGAAACCGATGGTGTCATTATTGTGTAATTAAATGTTATGAAATTTGTATTCATGTAGATGCCTTTGGGCATTTTAGATGATCGTATGTACCAACATTTAACAACATGCAACAACTTGTTAAGCAATATAGTACATTTCTAACGTTTCACGAGAGGGTGCTGTTGAGGATGATGACGTCCTTATTTCTATATTTCGAAAGTCTACGGTCAAACGTAATTCATGTAATTCAGCATTTTATGACGCCATCAGTATGCTATTTAAGCAGAGTGTCCTCTGTATTAAGAGAAGAGCTAAATATGTGTGAAGATTGAAGGTTGTACGGCTAATTAATGTTTGACAAACTGGTGCGCGTCAGTGAGCAATTTCAAACGCTTTCTGTTCGCCTGCTCACCTTGTAAACAATCGATTAGTTTCACAATTATTTCCTCTCGGTTAGTTAAATCACGGCAGTGGTATGCACTTTGCATCAGAATAAGCATGGATACCCAACGTATAGGTTCGCCTGCTCTCCTTTTCGCGCTCATGCTAGCGATACCAAAGTCTATGACAATCGCTGCACAAGCGTCTGCTTTCCCCGTATGGTGCACTGTGATAGATGCTGCATTCGTGGGTTTTAGAAGCTATTTCATTCCAACGGAGAAGCAGAAATTATGCCACGTTGCCTGCAAAGACTCCGGCTGGTGTGAATCTTCAAACTACGAGATGACATCAGGTCAGTGTCAGCTCAACGTTGCTTCACATTACGATGACTCTAAGGGATTGGTGAAAAAACGAGGCTGGGTTTACTCATACACCTGCTCCAAGGTAAGAAAAATTGCAATGGATTCAACTTCATTTTAAAGAAATACCTGGTTGCCATCAACACATCATTGCGATTGGTCTGAAGATACTACTTTTTTTCTTTCGGTGAAATGGCCCTTAATCCCCGATGCAACGTAAAAAACCTGTAAAAAATTAAATGAATGAAAACATAGTAAAGTCATTTCGTTCCCTCAAACTAATTTCTTTACCACGAGTACGTGTCGCTGCTCATGTGACGACACAGCTCGCACTTTGTCTCTGAGCTTTTTTTAATTGTTTATTATTTTTTTTACTGTTTTTATGTTTTACAGATCGTAATTGCGACATGGATGTCACTAAGAGAAGTATGACATGTTTTTGCCAGGGACAATGTTTGTTACCCGTAGTTTTAACATTTGTATTGTGTGAAAATGTTTAGTTTTCGTTGCCAAGAAGTTCTCCAAGTAGATGTTCTGCTGCAGAGCTGCATGCTATGGACGTTTGACAATTGCATGACAATGCTTGGCTATTGAATCTGGACTTTCCAAAAGGTATGAGACGGCGAAAACGAGGCAAAGCTGGTGAAGTAAAGAAGCTATATGAAACCATAGGTTTGGACCTCACTTACCCTCAGTTATAGAGGGCAGCGTACAATAATTGAGAAATATGAGTGACGAACAAGATGGGTTTAGTTTGCTACGGGGGCTTGGGAACTTAAACGATACAGAAAAAGCTTGCGGTGGTGGAGTTTTGAAAAATGGTTTCATTTGAGCAATGTAGTGATTAAACGCCATGCATGTTCTTCAAACTTGGAAATTCCGACTGTCAGTTTACGTTAAGTTAAGTTATGTGTTCAACAATATACATGTACATTCCTAACCGGTCAGTTGTTAAGCAGTGTGGCAGTGAATTGTGTTCAGCTATCATGATATTGAACGATTATCATTTTATTTTGTCTTTTATCTTTCCACTTCCCCACTTGTCCCTTTAGAGGCTCCGTACTTCTGAACCAAAGTTCAAAATTATAAACGAACTATTATTTGAATAGTCTGCAAATTTGCATCAACTTGATCTTGAACCTATTTTTTTATTTTATTTATCTTATTTGTGTATTTATTGTATTTACAATTTTTTTTGTAATGTGCTGAAAGTTGAATACAAGAATATAGGCATCACTTCTTTAAATGATAATACAACATTATGTAAGCGTCAATTGTTATATTTTTGTAAAGAAAAAAGAACAAGAAGAATAAACAGATACTTTAGAAATTGACAAGGTTTGACAAAGCTAACTTGTGCAAAACCACGTTTTTTATTTTTATTTTTTTCCATATTCAATCATCGTTTGTCTAGGACTACATTTTCATTAAGTTTCAAAGCTTAAAAGCTTTTTTCTAATTACAATAATCATGCATTACAAGCTTTGCTCAAAAGTGACAATTGTCCGAACTGACTAAAAGGTTCAATTTACAATAATTGTAATGAACGGTGCGCATTAAGCTCACATGAGAACAGTAAATAATTATAATTACCTTGGCGAGTTTATGCATTCTGATTGGTTGAGAACTGGTCACATGGGGTTTTCTTAACTTGTGGTAATTGACAGGCTCTGTAAACTAGCGAATGATGTACAAATGAAGAATTAAACATACCTATAATACAGCAAACAAAATCAAGTTAAAAATAATAAATACATACGGTGTCGCCATGTTTCACTTCAGAGCGCCGCCATATTGACATCACGAGGTGCGCAACTAATCGTTCCGGTCACAAACGTTTGCGCAAAAGGTTGCGATCTGTTTGTGCAAGTGGAACGCACCCCTGATGACAGCCTCGCTACCATGGGCAGCGCGCCGTAAAGGCATTCTGGGAAATAAAAAACATGGCGTGGCGAGATTGTACACCACTTGGAACGAGTTTGCCCTGATGGTGCCGCGTGCACGGGCAAACCACACCTATGCGTAAACGCGCAGACAATGTACCAATTTAAGGTAGCTGGTACAAAGCATAACTATTCTATTTCTATTCTTTTTATATTTAAGGTGCTGTTACTTTTATAGCCCTGGGCCCAATTTCATAGCGCTGCTTAACGGTAAGCAAATTATCGTGCTAACTGTAGCAGAAAAGTTTGCTTGAGCGTAAGCGTATTTCACAGGTTAGCAAGAAAATTAGGCACCCATCTTGCACGTTCACCTTGGATTTGCATTGTTACGTCATTCATTTTCATACAGTAAGCACCGGAAGGTTAGCTTGCCTTTTCTTGTGCTATGAAATGGAAATTGCGCAGTAAGCACACAATCGGCCGATAAGCAGCTCTATGAAATTGGGCCCAGGGCTCAACTTCACAAAGAGCTAAGATTGATCTTAATTGCAAAATCACTCTTAGTTGCTATTAAGCATAGTGTGATGTCACAATACAAATCACTATGGCAATACTGACACCACATCATGATCTATTGGTGCTTTGTAAAATCAGTGTCCCAAAATATGCACAAATAGTTAATTATGAGACTAGATGCCACGCAAAAGATGAACAGCCTAAGTAATGGCCCTTCAACATGAGTGGAACATTTCTAAAATTAACAGCGAAAGACAAATCATAAATTCTGATGATTAGTACCGTTTTTCCTCGTTAAAGGTATATGTTAATGGCAATTTGGTTCGGTGTCCATTAACAGCGGCCAGCCACCAACCCGGTCATTACCACACAGTGAAGACCGGCTCCCCACACTGTTAAAATGCGTTTTTCATGCGCTAAGTCTATGGAGAGTGTTAAGTTAGAGGCACAATGGAAAGTCCTCGCATAGATAGCAATGTAAGAATGTATGTATGTATGTATGTATATATGATAGTGCTATTGGCGAAAATCACTTTTGCAAATGCGAAGGAAGAAAACAGTGAGAGGAAAACGTTGCCCTGGATTGGGCGATTTGAGCTATAAAAAGCGTTTTTATGAAAAGGATGTTTGGGAAGATGTTGGGAGACTAAAATGTTTGACTCCACAAAATGGCGAACAGTTCAAAACGTAAAAAGAAAAGCACACAGTTAAGAGGCACATTTTGTGTGGACTATCATACTCTGCTTTTAAAACATCTTTCAAATCATAATACATTTCATACAGACGTGTTTTTGTCAAAACGCCCAATGCAAGGTAACTTGTCTCTGTACCTTGACGATCAAAAAGAAAATCACTTTTTATGATTATATTGAGCCTAGAAGGTGTCCTTCTCCAGTCGATCGAAAATCAATCATAGCTGTGATGAAATGGGAACGTTGAGACGCCATAATAATCATGCAGCTCTAACACGTTGTTTCTATGGCAACTCACTCCATCCTACTGTGGATGTCAACAAAACAGTAATACCTCATACAACCAAGCTGAGAATTTTATCAAAACAAAGTGGTGACGTGTTGTATGAAGTTGAGAATAACACCGACATTTTGGCAACCTATCGCTCGTGGCAGAACAAATCTTTCACCGCCATAAGTATCAAAGTTAAGTAAGATCGCTTTCAGACTTAATTTATGTCAGTTCCCCTGTTTAAAAGTTCAGTCAAAATACAAAACAAAACAACGTTACAAGTTTGTAGAGATACAAACAAAACGTAGAAATTTGACATACGCTTGCCACGCAGCCACACATGATTGGAATTTTGCAGTAAAGTGAACTTTAGTGGAAAAGTCAAGGATTTCGTGCCAAAGGTAGTGGGGGGGGGGGTGGTGATATGTCAATAGATGTGCATTATTTTTTTCAGTGTTGAGTATGAATTAATAACGGGAATAACGGGGGGATCTCAATTTTAATAAAGCTTTAACCACATTACATCAACTATCTATGATTTAAAACTTTGCATATTATTTAAACAAACAAACAAACAAACAAACAAACAAACACTTCAACACCCCAAATATTGCTAAAGGAACAAAAGTAAGACATCCATCCACTTTCGACAATATTTTTAACAGTCTTTGAAATTGTACCATTTTGTTAGCCAAACGAGATGTCACAATGTTTTACTCCAAAAAATCAAAGGCATAGTATCTAGGCCTAGTGCCTCTAGGCCTAGTATCGAGAAGAAATATGCACACCGTTTAGTGACAATGAATTATTGGGAAACCTATTGGGAAAGCTGACGAAAAGAATATATGGATCTAGCGGTAATAATTTAAGTCGGGGGGGGGGGGTTGTTATCCCTGTTCTTCAAATCCAGCCGGCAGAAAGGAAAGGAAAACCTTTGTTGTCCATGTCGTGCAAGCGGTTACACAAACACCTTTGATAACATACAGTTTTGCTCAGCACATCATGCGCTGACCTTTCGGCATAATGTCACTTTTGACGTTGGTGAAAAGAATTACATTGATATAAATTTCCAAAGAAGCAAAAAAAACCAAAAAAAAACAACAAACACAAAAACGCTCTGTCATCATGATGGAAACTTTGTTAAACTTTACCTTTATTAATCGATCATCGATAGACTATCAAAAATGAAAATGTCCACCCTTGAATCATTATAACCTCTTATCTTTTTTTTATTTTATTATTATTATATATTTTTTTCGGCTGGGCAAATTTGCACGCGTCTAAAATAACAGTTATTTTCGCCTCGTTGACTGTCTACGTCAAGAAACACCAGGCTGAAGGTTATTTGTTGCGCCGCTGATTTCAAGCAGATGCTGATACGGATGTACAGGTATATTAATTATGAAACAAGGTTGGTTTGAATATTTTCAGGGGAGTCTCTTCTGTGAAGAACCAGGCTTGCAAATGAAGTAGTTCGATTGCGTTATTGGTCCTCTTGGATTTAACCAGGGAATCCTTGGCTCATACAAAAGCTCACGATGAAAACAATAACAGATAAACCAACAGGTATAAACTAGCAAATCAAAACTAAGACATACAAATAAGGATGAACACAAATTAAACGATAAATCTTGAGTAACCAAAAACTACAAAAAGTACATATAATAATAAGTAAAAAAAATATAATAAAAAATTAAGAACCAATTCGGATAAACATATAGTCTGAGGAGAATTGATTTCTTCGATATCTTTTGCAAAATCAAAAGAAAGCTATTTTGAACAAAAAGAGGGCTTCCCGTACTTTGTCATTTCAGAAGAGTGAATAAATTGAACGGGGGAGGCTGATTGAAGCAGTAGAACAACCAGGCTGATTACCTAGATTTAGCAGTCACTATCTTGTCATCAAAATATGTACTGCAAGTTTTCTCAGAAAAAAATAATACACCAGGGGAAATCGTCTCAAGACTAAAAGGTTTCCATTGCAAACATATTGCCGTAACTTGTCACTCTTCACTTGACGGTCTTCTCTGTGTAGATATCGGGTACAGGTTTGAACATCCACCATGGGGTAACAAGCAAAAGCATTTTAGTTTTTTGCAATTTAAGACAAAACCCATGCCATAAATGAAACATAAACAATGTCGAAAGGACGGACGGACCGACAGACGGACGGACATACATCTTTATGAGAGCAACATTGTTGGATTTCCCCATGTGTTGTCTACCATCCCTTTTCTTTAATCTTTCATGTGAAAAACATTGTAGGGTCAACCCACAATGTCAAAACATCCCACATTTACAGTTTCTACCTAAAACTCACCCCACAATATCTATCTCGTAAGCCCAGAGAGACGGCCGGCCGGACGGACGGACAGGCAAACAGACAAACAAACAAACAAACAAACAGACAAACAAACAAACAAACAAACAAACAAACAAACAAACAAACAAACAAACAAACAAACGCAAACTCTAACAAAGTCATGTGCGCTTCTATTACTCTTTATTTTATTTCATTGTTTATAAATAGGTAGTATAAACTTAACTTAAGAAATTTGGTTTTAAATGCCTGTAAAAAAATAATATTATAATGATTGGAACGAATCTGAATGAAAACGAAATCATCTCTGCAAGAAAACGAGATTGACTTCAACTGTAGCTTAAAGGAATCATAATTATTAGGTGACAATGCGTTTGCTGAAAGGTTGTTGATAACATTGACTGAGTTTTTGCTCACATCGGCCGGGAAGACCTACATTCATTTATGTTACATTTTCATTTATTTATTTTATTTATTTGTTTTAGGCTTTGTTTTGATAATAATACAAAATGCTTTAGAAAAAAGGGTTATAAGGTCTATGATTTGGAAACTTCCATTCGTTGAAACTATCAGATATGCACTTATAAAAAAATAAAAAATAATAATAATCAACAACAGCAACAACAATTTTTTTTACATACATATTTATATATATATCTTTTCTTTTGGTAGGTTACAAAAAGCAAAGACACCCTAAGGAACAAAAAAATACCACACAATGCGTCATTTCTTCCAGTGGCGACACTATATCCCATTGTAATCTGATGAACTTTTGAATAGCGAATCTTTAATTTTCCATGACCAATTCACAGGATGCAGTTGAAGAAACCAAAAGACAACAATATTTATGTCAAGATAAGGAAAATCAGCACGATGGTAAATATTAAAACTATATTTGTTTTGTGATAGTTTGATGAATTGATAAGCAGTGTTATGTTCCGACTCGACACTTTAGCACCGAGTTCTTCAGCCAATGGACTATTTTAATTGCAGTTTGTGCATTTTTCACTGTCTCGGTATTATTTGTAGTCATCAGCTCTCTATTTCTACATGTGTACTTAGTACAACCAGTACTGTTGTCAAAATTGTTTTAATACGCAGAAACAAATATAAAAATAGATGAAATTAATAATGCAATAACAAATTCAACTTGTCTCTTGAGACCCAGCCAAATAGCATGAAAAAATAAAATTACCCTGAGTTGATCATTTGACTAGATAAACCATGGGTGACCTTTTTAGAATTCCTACAGGGGTGGTATGCTTTTCTTTTGTATCGCAGTCATGTCTTTGCAAGATGAACTTAAGGAGCAACTACTGTCATCCTTAAGCGATAAAACAACGATAGTCCTTTGCGCCTAGCTATTATGCTTAGACATTTGACCTACAGTTAGCTTTAGAGTGTTGGTGTCATTAAGAGTTGCCATCTTCTGTATTTAGGCTACTTTTATTTTTTAAATTTCTCACAGAACAGAGAAAGCAAACTAGCCCCTTTTAAGATGTTTTAAGCTCTTCAAAATAGGACTGATCTAATAGGTTATTAGTGAAATAACGAGCATTGTATGTTTTTTCTGTTTTCGCTAGATTATCCAATATTAAATACTGTACTGAAGTTTCCAAGCGCTGACTTGACAAGAGCCCGAAAGCAATGCTCAGAGTGTGGAATGAAGTTGTGTTCATTGACTCAGTTGAAAGCTGCCTACGATGCAGGTTACCGTAGTGATGAATGGGGCTTGATCGACATCCAAGGATTGGACGCGAGGTCGACACCATGTGGTAGCTATTACTTGTCACCGAACGAGTGTTTCTACAGAATTGAAGGAAATATGAACTCCAGCCTAATCCCGTACACACCGAGACCATACGAGAACACGACAGCGTACTGCTGTCTTGCATGCAATGTTTACACTAGTAAGAAACCATACTATTTTCGGCATGACTCTTTCCTAATGACAAGTACACGTCCGGGGCACAGTACCTTCACATTTCAACATTTTGCTGTTTATAATTGCTCCTTATCCATGTCAATATTTGTTATTTGACGTGTGTGCGATTATTTTTTATTTTTTCTTCTTTCTTTTTTGCAGACTTTCCCATAGTACAAACAACTGAGGCTTACCCCAATACCGACCTGTCGCTGGCTAGTAAACGCTGTGCGCAGTGTGGTATGAAGTTATGTTCACTCGCTCAGTTGAAAGCTGCCTACGACGCAGGATATCGCAATGACCAATGGGGCTTGATCGACACCATTGAACAACTTGCCAAAGTGGTATCATGTGGCGATTTGGTTGCGGATAATTGTTACTTCGTTGGTGAGGGCAGTAACGGAGCAAGCGGTATTCCTTTCAAGAATCATTCGGCTGGATTATTTCCTTCTTACTGCTGTCCCTTCTGCGATGTTTATAAACGTAAGTAAACCATCACATTATCACAAGGACACACATTATAATACATTTTTACATAGCACTAGCAACAATAACCAGTATCGATTCTTCGTTTGGATGAACTTTCAGACTACCCGATCTTCTCAACACCAGAGAGGTATCCTAGCGCCGACTTGACACAGGCCAGAGAGCGTTGTGCACAGTGTGATATGCAACTGTGTTCATTGGCTCAGTTGAAAGCTGCCTACGATGCAGGTTACCGTAGTAACCAATGGGGCTTGATCGATACCCAAGGACGAGATGCAATGGTGGCGTCATGTTCTGAGTACTACGACACGTCGGAAGAGTGTTTCTTTAGAGTTGAAGGAGAGGGAGAGAATAGCGTCATACCAAACACACCTCGATTGAGCGATAACTTGATTGGTTACTGCTGTGTCCGTTATATAAGGTGGTGAAACAGCTCTAGATTAACTTTGTAAAAATAGTGTCATATCCGTACATGTGTAACCATCGCCCACCAGGCACACGTAGCTAGTATTCTTTATCTTCACAGTGTTTGATATAATTTATTCATTATTGAATCTAAATCGTTTAAGCCTAAAAATAACATTTATAATTGATCCATTGCACACACGTCACCCGGGGCCACTCGGCCGTGCCGTGCTCACCATTAGGGAGCTACGGGTAAGCGTGGAAACGCCCCGCAGCCTAAAAAAACACAAACCATAAAACTAAAACAAAAACAAAACAAGCAAAAACATACTGCGCTGTGTAACACACATGGACATTGACTCCCGAAATTGCGCAACTAAGTTTACTGCTATAATAATAATAATAATAATAATTTATTCTTCATATAGCGTTTAACATAAAATCTCAAAACGCTGCACAGGAAAACACAACAAAATATACAGTAAACCAATAAATCTGTAAACAACAAGTTAATAACAAATACGATGATGACGTCAGGTGAACTTGGTCATTAGGTCATCACTTGGTCATCTTCGGGTAAAGTGATTGTGAACGTAAATTTTGCTGCCCGTGGTCAGTACATAAGATTGAATAATTCAGATGGGGAGATTGAAGCATTAGAACAATTAAGCTAACTTCCTAGAATTAGCAAACACTCTTCGCATCAAGAAATCTACTGCAAATTTTAGCAGAAAAAAAGACAACATACACTAGGGCAAAACATCTCAAGGCTAAAAACAATTATAATAATAATAACAACAATATTTTTCTAAATTACACCGAAACTTGTCAAGATGACATTTTTCTTGACAGTCGTCTGTACGTTTAGATATCAGGTACATGTTTAACTTTGATCATTGGGTAATAAATAAAAAGTTAACAATTATTGCAATACTAACAAAAGGTGTATATGAAATGTCAAAATTTTTTTTTAAAAAAATCGAATTAAGAACCTCGCATTAAGAAAAAAAATCTCGCATTAAGAATCTTGGTGATAATAAAAATGAGCTATTGCCAGCTTACTCGGGGAGCCGAAACTCATTTTTTATTTGAACGCAAAGTGGTTGACATTCATTGCCCAAAAACGAAAGAAAAAAAGAGGGGACAAAAACAACAACAAATTCATGTTCACTTCGACGAGTTTGAATTTGATTTTATCAATAATGTAAAAGGTAGTATAAATTCAACTTAAAACTTATCAAAGTGTAGTCTTGAATGCCTCTAAATGAAATGGAATGACTGAAACGAACCTTGAATAGAAGAACGAAATTTTGCACACGAAGACGAAAGTGAATGCATTAGTTGCTAAAAATGAACCCAAGTTTGAGCGGATTAGGGGAAAAGCGTGAATTTGAATGCGTGTAAATAAATGTACTTTTTGCTGAAACTGGCTGGGAAAACGTAAATGAAATATATTTGTAGAAACCGTTTGGCTTTTCGCGGCAATTTTTTGTTTGTGCTGAAATATAGATTGAAACAATGTATTTTTACGCCAGTAGACATCACATAAGTAATTATTTGGGTTTTGGGTATATCAGTTAGTTTTAATGTTAACTTGTTTACGGGACACCATACCATGTTACCCTAGAGCTTGATTGTTAACAATGATCAGAATTGGGCACCATGCAATAGTGATGTGATTTTCTGGTATTGTAGAAAACGGCGGTTGTTTATTTCATATTTAAACAAGTAAAATTACACTATATTGACAAAGATGTGAGGACTTTGGCCTCTATGATATTAAAATTAGTTAACACACCGAGGAGTGATTAAAAAGAGCATTACGACAATAGTGATGCATGACTTGATTAAATGTGTGGTTAATAATTTGTCAGCCTGTTATATAACTCCCTGCGCTGTGCCTTTCGGGGATAAAGACGACACTTTGGGCGGGCCCAGTATCAACAAAAGGCAGTGCGGGAAAAGTAGCATATCGACGACATAGGAGCGGTTTTTAGGTTTCACATTGCGTAAATCTGCGACTGCCATAAGATTGAATTGTTTCCATGTTTACAAAGTTTCCAGGATTTCAAAAATGTGTAGGCCTACATGGTTATTCATAGCGGTAGCTGTATATTGTGTATGCGGCGTTACTTCACAACAGCCCAACGCAACTAAAGGTAAATATAAGACTGTTTTATTCATGAATATAGTTTTCCTTTCAGATTCTGATGTACTTATTATGGGCTTACGGAAGTGTGGGCTAGTATTAAGCCCACTGTTACCAAATGGTATATCTGTCATACTATAACGATATTTTTAGTGTGGCAACTTTGCGACAACCAAATGCATTGGATGCGGAACAATTCAATATAACACAATTTTCAATTTTTAAACAGTAGGTCTGTCTTGCCCTCCCAAAGACAAAAACTTATTTTGTGGAATACGAAATCATAATTTAATATATGTACAATAAAAAAAATGTCTGGAACGTGTTGTCTATTTCATATTACGGTAAAGAGTGCGTGTTGGCCATATTGGCTCTAGTTGTACGTAACGAAGAAGCGCTGTAACAACTCATTATAATTTTTTCAAGATTCCAATTTGGAAAATTATGATTGAAAAGCCTAGTCGAGAAACTTCGTTTTTTTTAAAGAAGTAGCCAATAAAGTAAAGGATGTATCATATTTCGTAATAACAAACAAAACTGTTTTGACGTAAAACAACACACTCATCATGATCGTAATATCGGGAACAAAAACTAAGTAAAAAACTAACCGATTTTTGAGCGATCCGAGGGTCGCGAATGAATTACGTACCACCCTGCTCCATTTGATGTGTATACTTGTTATCTCTCTTAACCAATGATATCAATTGGTATCTTAAGATAAACCCAATTTGTGATCAAATAGTGATATTCCAGTCTGAAGCTATGCTTTTTTTTCCAATAAAGTATTTAACTACGCCGTCATAATAATGAGAAACTGGGCGAACTAATTACCAAGACATAAACGTACCTTTAATATATATATATATATTGTGGATCATTACTTGATATAAAAAAAAAACCAAACATCTAGATTGTATTTAAAAAAAATTAAAGCTCAAATATCACTAGTGCTATTCCATTTGTTCGTGTTTGTGTGGGTAATTATGAATGATGTACGTACGACAACGCGTCTTACCGAACTTATCTTTGTTATTCAAACTAAGCTCCTAATACGTCACAAACTCAACCTTTGTACATGTACACTTATGTGACGATCCTAATACATGTGCTGTTTTTGTGGTTATCTCGTTTGACCAGATTACAATCAGTTATATTGGTCAGATTGTGCAGTTGAGTCTGCAAGTTTCAGCTTTTGTATCCAGGTTTAACATAGGTGACCACAGCATGTAACGGTGCCTGTTGTATCGGTCGATTATTCTTAGTTTGAAGTTGTCCCATAAACGTAAACTGAAACTCGGTAGATTATCAACAAGGAACTGTTCCCGACTGAATACTTTTTTTGCAATTATTTTCTTCCATTTTGTTATATAACAGGTGTCAATATTCGGCTATCTGCCGGCTCTGGGGCAAATGAAGGTATTGTGGAGGTTTACCACAACTCGAAATGGGGTGCTATTTGCTCACCTTACTGGGGTAGGTACAAACGTGTTGCTTCTAAACACGTCCTTCTAAACACCCTTTCGTCCCGGCAAAAGGACACTTGATATAATTGGCTGTTCGACCTTTTACTGGGCATGCCAAGTACAACATTATTGTCATTACAGAAAAGGTTACCCGGTAAATTGGTTTGTTTTCCTCAAAGAAAGTAAACGAAAGAAGAGGAAGACAAAACAAACTATTCCACTAAATTCATACACTCGTAATAAAGCGGTTTTCCTTCTCAGTTGAAACAGTCTCTGCCAGGTTTCAAGTGTCACATACCATTAGTATTGAGGACACTACTTCTTGGTCATCTACATGTTTGTCCGTAGTTAGGCGCTAACAGCGTTGGTGTGTTCTACAGGACATCCTGTAGTTGTATAGGCAGATATGGCTTAAATCGGCAGCCTATTTGCCAACCGGGAAGACCCAAAGCACAAAGTGTTCTTCAAATACATTATTTATTTATTTGTTGTATTTGTGTTATATTTTATTATTTATTTTTATTTTCATTCTTTATTATTATTTGTTTTTCATTGCCAAGCAGAATGTTCTTTCCTTATAATGAATATTCAATGTGCAAATTGTTCAAACTTTCTTGAAACTGCATATTATTATTGTGTTTTTCGTGGCATCCGTGAAATCCTCGCGAAGTTTACAACACAGTTATTGTAACGTATTTCAATGGTTACATGTCCTGGTTCAAATTGTGAACTGTTTCAATCCCAAACGCTTCAATCTCCTAAAACGTAAAAATTGCTGAAGGCTCCCTTTTCCCAAGTTGTGTGACATTGAACAAATTATGTCACAGTGTTTCAAAACCTCTCTATGGAAATAGAGAAACAATTATGTGGAAGACATTCACACCTTTTGAATCTTGCGATGCTTTATACGCCATACAGATATAAATGATGCAACAGTTGTCTGCAGGCAGCTTGGATACCCAATGGCAACTCAGCCATCGACTGGAGATCGGTTCGCTGCATCAAGAACCTACGAGAGCTATTTGGACTCAGTAGCTTGTAATGGTATGATATCTCGTCATTCAACTATGTTTCGTATTAAAAGAGCATACTCATTGTGAGGTTAAACAAAATAATAACAATGACATATACAAATTAATAAATAACTAAATAAATAAAAAGTGAAGTAGGTATAACTCTCAAAACGTGAAAATTTAGTTAATTCTTGAAAAAAAAATATTTATATTTGTTTTTTGAAATGTTTATCCTTAGAAAATATTTAAAGAAGAAAAAAATGTTCCGAGTTATTACATTTTATATAAGCAGATCTATTTTTATTTTTCGATTGGACATTTTAATGTTTACTTTAATGATATTGCTAACAAAAAACACTTAAATTTGTAAAGCGGTTTAGTTGGAGCGTAATAACTCAAAACATAAATGCACACATTAGTAAAAATGTGAGATCAATGCTTAGCTCTGCAGATCAGACATAAAGAGAGCAATTGCATGTAAATAACAAAATAATAATTTGTTATTATTTTTTTTTATCACAGGAGCTGAAAATTCCTTAAACGATTGCTCATATGGTAATTGGATCACCGCGTGCCCCGGTGTCAATACAGCAGCTGTTATATGTAGCAGTTATACAGGTAAGCAGTTAGTTATAATATCTATGCCCATGTTAGTAAGTTTCAACAAGAAGTGTTAACTGAATTACATAATTTGACGTTTACAATACTTGGAGGACCTGTGAAATACCAATGGATTGTCAAAGCTACAACAAATCAATCAATAAATCAATCAATCAATAAAAACAATATTAAAAAGGGTCAACATTCTCAGCAGACGCATCTCACGTTTTTGGGGCAGCATTTTTTGTTATTTTGTATTAACTTGTTTATTTATTTTAAAATTATTTTTAAAAATTATGTTTTCCTTTTTTATGCAAAGCGTCAGTCTCCAAGCATGTGCTCCCTCATGACAAAGGGAAATAACACAAGTTGCTCTAAGACTGAGTCAGACAAAGAATTGAGCTTGACCGAACCTTTAGTTGGCGGTTCTGAGTACACGTCAGAAAGACGTCAATCCATAATCCACTCCCGGGGATCCAGTTGGGGGTCTGTAATAACAAAACACAACAATTGAAATAATCATGTCAACACGTACCACAATTTCCCACCACCCTCTAGATCACGTTTTTATGTGCTTGTATCACTATAGAGTATTCTGTACGTTTGGTTGGTGGACCGTCGCGTTTTGAAGGCCGTGTGGAAGTGTTCCATATCCATACCGGTGAGGAACCAGTTGAGATGTGGGGGACCATTTGCAATGACTACTGGGACATTTACGACGCCCAGGTCGTGTGCAGACAGCTTGGCTATGGTAACGCAAGGGTAAGTATCCACACAGTTACCAAGCATTTCAAACCGTTGTTTTTAGTAGTAAGTTTCAGTTTGACAGATTCAACATCAATTATTTTAAGTTTTCTCCATGGTGCATGGGTGACATGGTTATATATCTGGTTTGTTTTCCTTCCCCCTTCTTTGTCTAATAATTCTCGTGGCCATTGCGATTGGTGTATGTTGACCACCTAACACCTAACAATTTAGCCATCCGTTTGATGTACCTCTTCACAGCATCTTTGAGGTCGGCCTTGTATTCCTGTCCACGTAATCTTGGTAATCTGTTGGTAAATAAAGCAACAAAGGACTAACTCAAACACGGATTAAACAGTCATGCCTTTCAGTTTAGTGTTAGTTTGCTCTGGAGCAATAGCTCCATGGTTTGCTACATAGATCGCTGCATACGTAAACGGTACTTGTCAAGTTTACTGTTGTCGATTAGCAACAAAATGCTGCAAGATTAATTACTATAACGGTACTGCTTGCAGTTTTTGCTTACAGTGGTAATAGCTTACTGAATGTATCTAACCTCCCAACAGGCCGCCGTAGATGATGGTGATCGCTACTACGGCAAGGGTACCGGGCCCATCCTGCTCGAGACGGTAACCTGTTATGGGACAGAAAGTTACATCGGCTACTGTCTTACCCCTGGTTGGCACATCCACAACTGCGGTCACAATGAAGATGTAGGCGTCATTTGCGAGTTCGCAGGTAAATAAATTTATGTTTCTAACATGGGAACTCGGCCAAGCTCCCACAGTGGGTAAACAATTTCGCCGAGCTGGCAGCAGCCAATCTCTCTCACACAATTGTTTTACGTCTACGATTATGAATTTCTAAAATCAACAACTTGTGATTCAGTACTACTGCAGACGACAATCGTCATTCGTGAAAACGATCTTGACACAGTTGGTATGCTTAACTAGTCGGACATGTCACTAAAGTTTATTGACCATTCTGCTCTGTAAAATCTCTATCTGATTTAGCTTTTATTGGCTGAGTACGAATCATATTAATCGTTGTTGTTGTTATTGTTGTTGCTGTTGTTGTTGTATTTTAACAGATAGCAATCAGCCACTGCCGGTCTGGGCCATTATCTCCATCTCCATCACCAGTTTCTTGGTCGTTAGTATCTTCGTAGCCTGTGTCTACGGCATGTTCTCCAGCTCAAAGAGGAAACGACGACGAACCACCACATCCGACCAGCGTGTGTCATACTCGACGTCTAACGAGGCATCCGTTGCAGCAGAGGGATTCAACCACTACCCTGGCCCACCACCACCGGGTTTCATTGTAACGACTAGCGGGGCAGCTGGAGGAGCCACCGCTGGTTTTACCGCTTTGGCACCGATGCCTGCACCCCCTCCGTACTCGGAAGCAGTTGCTGTCGTCAACGAAAAACCTCCAGTCGAAGAACAATCTCCATAGAGTGTTGATGGATGTCAAACAAGCTTTCTTTTCAAAGAAAGAAATGTCTTCAAACAATCAAATAATAAATACAAAAGAAAAGTAAATCTTTATATTGGTTTTTGACATACGATAATTGACTATTATTATTCTTTCTTTTATATGTTACTTACCCTTTCAGCCCCAATGGCGACTTTAGTCCACCGTGAACTCTCCCTTCTTGAGCACCCCCCCCCATGGCAAATTAATTAGTCACCCAAGATAACACACGAAAAGCACTCAAGCTTGAGCACAGAGGCAATTTTGATAAAAAGGTGTAGTTTTGTCCATGTTCACCCTTCATATCCACTTTTACCGTTATGTGAAAGAGAAGGACGCATCATTCCCATGATGGTAAAAATAAAACAGGGTTGCTATTATGCAATCACTTCAAATTGGACTGGAAAGATCTGAACTGTTAAACCCCTACGGAGCGCCATTATGGTTGTGTGCAAACAAGTGTTTTGGTTCACCGAACACACCGGGGAAACGAAAACCATTAACTTTGACATTTTGTTGGCTGATATTATTGATGTCTAGATTATGAAAGGAAATTAAATGAGTGAGACAACTTGTATTATACTTATTAAAACGGGCTAAAATGAAGGAGACTAGTTATTCAGTTAATGAATCACGCTTGAGGCAAACTGTTTTATAAGTGCTTTGTAAACAACCGTATCTTGGCATCTCAATAAGAATTTCGAAACGACGACTTTTAAAATCGGCATTTGGGCCGCCATGCAGGCCTCGTTGTTGTATTACCATTGTACAGTACAGTACAGGCGGTAAGAGTCTCTCATAACGACCATGACTACATTGCTTTCAGTCACACTGACGTGACGACTGGGTATTATTCGATAATATTTAAAAAAGTAATTCGTAAAAGGAACCTTGTTTTCAAAGTTCGACTTTACAAACTATAGTATTACTTAGAAGGTGTCATTTCAGAGCTTAATCCTTACTACCATAAACTCTGTAAACATATTCATACTTAATTGGATTTTGAACTACAACTGCATATCATGTGTAAAATGAGAAGACCTTGTAAACAATAATTACAACTGTTAGCTGACAAAACCTTAATACAAGTGGAAAAATATACTACTTCAATCGATAGCAGTTGCAACCTTTTCAGAATCAATGTTTTATGACCACACCCACCCCCGGTTTTCCTTGTTAATATGAATGAATCATTAAGTTCATGCGATCATGGAATGAGCAATAACAGTATCAGTGTCTGAATCGGAAAATATCAGACCAAAAACACCAAACAAAAGTAAAAACCCTCAAAAGACGCACATGTTCAGCACATGCTGACATTAGTTTGATATTATTTCCTATGATTGTCTAAATCACAGTACACACTTGTCAGCTGATTAATTCTAAAACTGGACCTTGCCACACTCCTAGTGGGGTTTCAATCAACAGACGGCAGTGATTTAGTTAGAAGGGGAAGAACAAAACTCTCTCAGCATCCTTTGTGTACAAAATGTACGTCAATAGTCAATGGTAGATGAATCAATTCATAAGAATTAACTAATTAAACAAGTAAAAAGCTTAAATTTACCCAGACACTGTCCGCATAACTTGTAAACAACACATTAGGTGAGAAAATCAACAACAAAAAAACCTTTTAATCGACAGAAAACTTCTGTCAGCACGTTGGTCTCTAGCTATAGGTGCCTCGTGTGAGAGTTAAGAAAATTAACAAACAACACACTTCTGCATAATCCAGTCACGAGAACAGTAAGCAATACGTCTCACTTATCATTGTTATTGTGGCGGAACTTTACAACTTGATCCCGGGCCTACTTTCACCTCAGGTTGTAGATCATAAAGTAATCTGAACGCTAAGGAGCTTTGTCCGTTTTGGAGGAAATATACCGCCGATTGTAATCGATTGTCTCTCCCTAATACACAGTAATCAATGCACAGAATAATTCACAAAGGACATCAATTTATAACCAACAAGCATCAACCAGTTTAATTATATTGTTGCCTTTCTCCAGTATGATTCAACAGAATCTCAGTAGGTTAACTTATCTACGGCATAAAACAAACAGATCACTAAGTCAACCACGTACTGTGTTCCTGCTTCTACTGTTATTTGCTCGTACAACAGCTACGCGCAATTACCGCGCCTAGTCAACCACGTGTCACTACAACGCGTCAACCAGTACTACACCCGAGCATTGACTGGAACACACATCAGCCAACCCCAGCGCGCACTAGTGTACAGGTTTACTTAGCAATAGCTTCACGAAAGATCGTGACTAACGGTTCTTACGTCCTACCGGTAACCCACGCACGCAGCGATAGTCAACCCGGTGACAACCGTTCAACTCAAATACAATGTAAACCTCCACGGGTAACTGGAACACACGTCAGTTAACCCTGTAAACCTTCACGGCTAACTGGAACACACATCAGTCAACCCTGTAAGTCTCGGAGTCTCTGGCTCAAACCCTCTATGCACCTCTAGCATCAACCACACGCAAAAGCGTCGCAAAAGCAATTGTACTGAGCATGCAGTAAACAGAACAATGAACACGTACCTGTTACTTCAAGATCTTGCAGCCGACTGACTCGCCTCGTGCACACCTCGTGTACACGACGACCAACCAGTCGCTCCGCCCGGCACATGCGTAGATCGGCACAAGTCACCGACCCGCTCGCGCACGCGCCCTTGCATACAATTTAAATACATACAACATGCACTGACCGTCACATTATTATGTATCTCTGGTAATGAAACCAAGGATGCCTCATAAGTGAACGTAATCATTGTTGCTCGCAACTTCGCAAGGCTCAGGAAACCTGTAAACAAGGGAGCTTGCCCCTGGTCATCGACGATAGTCCCATAAGTGTTCTTGGCTTCTTACGTGCACAACAAATACTCATTACCGTTTCAACGTTAAATGAAAAACAAATTGAACCCAACAAACAAGAAATGCGAAAGAGAGTCAAATAATGTATTGTTCAATAATAATTTATTCGCAAAACTACAGCTTCAGGGAAACTCCCTTGTAGTAGAGATGAGGGAATATTTTTTTCCATTCGGCGGCACTTGAGGGCGCTTCAACATGACCTCCAATGTTTTGCTGCATGTGTAGTTTGTTGTTCCTCACTCTATGCTCAAACCTGGCTGCTGAGAGTCTCAACGTCACTTTCCTAGACAAGGTTGGAGGACAAACCGAGAGCTAAACATGGCCAGACACCACAAACAGTTTCTGAACTCGGTCGGGACGTGTGTCGATGAAATGCTGGAAGGTGTCGTGGCAGTGAATCCACGCGTAAAGCAACTCCAAGGTGAGTAGTACAGCAGTACAGTACGTAGTCGCGGTAGTTTACTAGTACAGTAGTACTGTAGTACTACTTTTTGGTAGTTGTAGCTGTTGTGTAGTCATGTGTACACACACGTTCATTGTACACACACCCACACCCACCTGTTGTACACTCGGTACTCCACGAAAGGATAAGGTACGTGTAGCATTGGACTATTGTACTATTATAACCCGTGTTTCCACTGGTTGTTATTAGTTAGTGATTAGATTGGGCATTTGTTGCTTTGTATACATTACAAGGGACTTTGATAAGGGTTCACTCATAATCCCGCTTTGTGTGTACTACTCTTGACAAGTTTTCAGTGTTCTGTAGCATAGAGGAATTCCTGTGGCTTCCGCTTCCCAGGATGTATCGTAAACTTGGGTGTGATCCCTGGCTGCACGTCAGCTTACAGTTGAATGGCTTCTGACTGGCACCCCCGAACAAAGATATTGACTAATTAAATAGGGAGACCGGGCGCCAACATAGGGCTGGATAGCTCAGTTGGTTGAGCGCCGGTACGTTAATACGGAGGTAGTTGGTTCAAGTCCCGCTCCAGTCAATTTTTCTTTGTTCAAATCCAAATTATAAAAAATGTACCCAGTCAGTTTCCCTTGTGGTTTATTACTTGGTCATTAATATTGGTCACAGACAATTGACGAGGATCGTGAAGAGCCTGAAAAATTAACGACTCATTCTCGTTCCCAGGGGTGATCGATCTCACCGCGCCATTTTTCCCAGCATGCCTTGCTCGATCATAACCCCTGGAATTGGTTCATTAAAATGTGCTAGAATTTAGCACATTTTAATTAGGCTTGAGGCCGATCTATTTTACGCGCGCTCTGAAGTAAGGTAACGCGCAAAAGAGGCATAAAGTCAAAGAGCAACTGGTCCTCTGTCATTCTTCTTGATTTTGTGATGTCTAACTGTATGCAGTTTAGGGTGACCGTGTAAAAACATGATTCATTCGAAATGGAATCGCGTCAAAATACTTGCATTTTCACACGCGCGTACTAAGCGTCCTACAAGTGCCATGATGCGCTCGAAAGTTTTTAACAAGCGTGCACGCAAAGTAGTCACCCTTAGGAGCCAATCAGCGTTGTTTTTCAGTACATCCCTACCAAGGGATAGTGATGAGAGGTATCGATTAGGCGCACTGCCCATGGTAGCGAGGCTGTTACAGACTAAACCTAGAAAGAAAAAAACACTCCCCCAAAAGTAATGACGTTTGACATACTTGCAAATAGACTGGCTATAAGTCGCTTGTAAACACAACACAGTGCATCAACAGTGTGTAGACGTATGAGTTTGGAGAAGTTCAAGTTTACAAGATTACAAGTTTGTGATTCTTTGGGATATTGGAAGCCAGTGAAGAACTACTAAGTTTGGTTTATGTTGACTTTACAGAACTGTCCCCTTGTCCTACAGGTCACAGAGTTATACTGCGGGGAGATGTTGAAGAATACAGACAAACGAGTAGGGTTGCTGTGCTCTCTGGTGGGGGGTCTGGACATGAACCTTTTGCTGCAGGTATGATTCATAGTAATAACATAGAGACTTTACGTGTTGCATATTGGAGACATCTTATTTTGAACAATCTTACCAACAACATGCGCTGAATTTAAGACATTGCTGAAAGTATGTGGACAATATATTGTTTATTATCACAGACCAGTATCCACACTTTGTGTAAACCAACATTAAATAGCAAACCTGTGAAAGGTTAAGATCAATCGGTAACCGAAATCACAAGAGACTAATTAAGAAAAAACATCATGTTTCATTCTTTTCAAGCACAGAGTTTTGGACTTGTGATATCAAATATACAGTTGCTTCACTCATTTCTCATAAACTATAGCATTTCAGGCAAACCAATTCAAGGAAAGTTTTCCACCTTGATTATTAGTTGCTTAACCTTGTAAGCTATCGCTATCTGAACATTTATTTGTCCACTCTTGCCAAATGTTACCATTTCAAACTGAACTGAATCGATTCTTTCATAAGTTCGACATTCCCTTCACTCAGCGACTCGATCTAGTAAAAATAAATTTAGCAGTAAAAGGGATTGGGATTTATATGGCTCTGTTTTTTTTAACAAGTGCCAAATAGGTCAACCAAGAGGGTAAACAATGAAAATAATATGTCAACACACTTTAAATGCACAATTTTAACATCAAAAGTGCTTATATTTACAGGAAATGCGAAAGTCTGAGCTTAAATCTATCTCTAAACTTGTGAAACATACATGAACATAACAACATTTCCCTATTTTACTACAAATAGTTACATATTTAAAAAGTGTGATAATTGACTCATGCTTTACCAACCACTCTAGAAATGAATGTTTATGTGAAGAGCGTGGATCAGAGATTATTTATGGCAAATACTGAGTTTCTATCATAAAAATTAGCATTTTTACATGGCTTGAAAGTCAAAAATAGCCTCCAATACTTGGTTTGGCCATTTAAAGTTTTTGTCTGGTATATCAGACATACATTTTTGGGGGTCAAACTTAATACATGTAAACATTGGATGATGTTGAATAAGTACATGAAAAATTTATTTTTTTGAAAAAGTACATTGGCGTATAACCTTTTATTGAACCCTTGCTGTGTTTCGGGAGTTACACTATGTTAACATCTCAACCGTATTTTAATTTGTATGGCTTTAATTTGATTTCATTTGTTTGTTAGCATATTTGCTGGCTTCAATGTACTACATGTTAACATTTTAGGGCAAACTCTGTATTCAAATAGCACCCAAAATAATTTTGCAGTGTATTTTATAAACTGCAATACTCGTTGTACTATAAATTTGATCCATTTAGTTTAGATCTATGTAAACTACTTCCAAATGATGCATATTTAATTGAAGACAGTAAATTGTGAATTTGATTGCAGTCAAACCATAACCCTAAAATTACACTAAACTGCATACTGAGCTTTCTATGGTACACAAGACAATGCTTTGTTGTTGTTTCGGACGTTACATGATGTTAACATCTCAATCAGTTTACAAACTTTGCTGAGGTCTTATCTGTTTGTGGTGTTACTTTTGTTAAAGTTAGATCAGTACAGTCATAGTACAATCTCAAGTAATAATTGAAAAAGTGCATGAATCAATTATGAAACCATTATTGCAAGACATCTTGCAGGTGCATGTAGCTCAGTGAAGGTTGAGGAGTTTTTTCAAACCGGTTGCTTGCATAACCCCTGTTATAGCAACTCCCTTTGAGCTTGGACTGGAACCTGGGTTTTTGTGTTGGGTGTTTTATCGTCTAGTTCCTGGGTCTGGAATGTTCTTTGCATCCATATTGACTCTTTTAAAGCTTGTAGAGTGGGTCTGCGCATAGTCAAAGAAGATGCTATTCGCATCCGAGCAGGCCGTTTGTAAACTTTGAAGGTCTCTTTCTGTGCTGTTAGTGGTTACCAGGTTGAGACTAGATGTAGAACCAGGCATGGACCCAAATCTGAAAGAATATTTGACAGTATCCAGGCACAAAGATGGAGACTATTGGTCCAGGTGTAGAATTGTTTATGTTAAAATACACAGGTGCGGGTGCACTTTATTAAGATGCTTGGAGGTTGGAATTGGTAAAACAGTTAAGGAAACCATGTCTGTTAATAAGTATGATCAGTCTTTGCCATCAGGAAGGACAATAAGAATGTCTTGCAACTCTTCTTGTGTTACCGTTTGTAGTAGTACTCAAGGTGGCAGTTGGGGGTGGGGGGGGGCAGTGGTAGAGGAGGCATATTCAAGGAGGTTCCCCCTGTATAAAGCTAGAGGATGTGTAAAGAATGTGTCAAGTTGATCGTTGAGATGGTATGAAAATTAAATGCAAAGAGGTCTTGTGAGGTGTGTCCAGAATGTTTAAGATTTGTTGGGCAGTGGGGTGGTAAAGGGACCACCCTGTGGAACTGTTGTCTTCCCCAGACAGAATGCTTACAAGTAGAGAGATTGGGTGCCCCCCCCCCATATTCGGAAGGTTCAATTGTCCATAGGTCTGGCGAACCTCAGGAGATCAAGTACTGTAGGAAGAGCACCAGTTGAGACGTTTCTATTTTTTTCAAGCAAAGGGAAGGGGAGTGGGCTGGTGATCAGGTATGAAACTACAAATAAATTGTCTGTTTTTGTCTAGACTCTACAATTTATGGAGCCTACTTGGTGTAAGAGTTGTAGGCTGTTGATGCAAAGAGGCTTGTTTTCAGGGGCGGTGCGGCAAGTTCTGGCTGCAGAGAGTTTAGCGTGCATGGAGAAATTTCAAAGAGTGGTGAACTCTATAGGCTTAGCTGATTGACAAGTTAAAATCTTTGTACTAGAGTATAAAAATGGCCTCACTGGTGTTGAAAATGGTGTTTACTTATTTTGAAACCTGCGAATTAAACAACCTGGAATCTACACCTAATAAAAAAACATCAAAACAAGCAACAACAAACAACAACAACAACAACAACAACAACAACAACAACAACAAAAACAACAACAACAACAACAACAACAACAACAACAACAACAACAACAACAACAACAACAACAACAACAACAACAACAACAACAACAACAACAACAACAACAACAACAACAACAACAACAAAACAAAACATTATCAGCAGCGTTTAAAAGAGGACATCAGCTCTTTTTTACAGCCAATATTTTAATAATAATAATATCGAAGTCTTATATAGCGCACGTATCTACCAAACAAGGTACTCAAGGCGCTGAGTATATACAAATTTTCAGAAAGATAGGTTATTGCAGTGGTGGATTCTGAGACCCATTTATTTAGCACCGTATAAGGGTTTACAAGGTGCTACGGCGCATTAAGCAGCCACAACCAGGAACACCGGGGGCGAACCCCTTCTCTTTTCGATAAGTGCACTGGGTTCTTTTACATGCGTTACACAACGCATGGGTAAAGTGTCTTGCTCAAGGACACAAGTGTCATGGCTGGGGATTCGAACCCACACTCTGCTGATCAGAAACACCAGAGTTTGAATTCGGTGCTCTTAACCACTCGGCCACGACACTTCCCTCATTTGAACATTTCTGATGATAAAGCTGTGTGTTAACACTATGATGTAACGTCCGAAACTTGCTTCAGTGCCCCAGAAAGTATTATTAATATGGCCAAAGAATTATGATGGGTAGTTGTAGTTGAATTTGTTGTTTTGTTTTACTACAAGTATGGTTGTTTTAAAGCAACCCAACAATGCCATGCCCCACATAAAGTATCTTTGAATGTTTAATTGTTACCAGTTTATTATTGCAGAAAGGTTAAACAGCAGATGGTAAATTTGGATTTTGGCATCATACACATGTTAGTTTTTCATTTAAACTAAATAAAATGAATGAAATAGTTTCCTTAACATAACAAAAACAATTTGGTCTCCCTTTTTTGGTTGACAAAATTCCGTTAACATTTTGCTGTTCAGCGATACCTAAGACACATGCCGTATAATTTGTATTAAGCTATGGGAGATTAATCTAGGTCCATGCTTCAAACAATTTTAAAAGTGAGTTCAATTACTGTTTGTTTACAAAAATTGAGGCTCTCAAAGTGCCATTAAGGTATTTGGTATATATGTAAAAAAAAACAGAGCCATATGTATATATTTTCCTGGACCATTTTTTTATTGGTAGTTTACCAAATGCATTTCAAGTAGCAATCGGAGACTGGGTTTAGCCTCGGACCTTCCAGGCCTCTATTTGTTGCAATATTGGAAACAACCTCTGGTCCAAATACCTTTTAAAACTAGTAACTTTAACTTTTGTTTCTAACCCTAAGGTTATGTTGGTTATGGAATGCTGACGGGGGCCATTGCTGGTTCAGTCTTTACCTCACCCCCGGCAAGCGACATCTTCACTGCTATACAGGCTGTTGCCAACCCAGGTAAATGTTATCACGCCCTCTGTGGACGGATGAGTTTTATGCCTCTTTGAAAGAAGAATTTCAACCCCAGTCTCTTTATAATATAAGTGTTTTTGATGCTGTGTTTTTCAGCGTAAAAGATTGAAATTACAGAAAAGAGGATAATGCAGTGATGGAGGTAAAAGCAGAAAATAAATGTGTTGGTCTACCATCTGCGCACATAATTTAGATGAATTGAGATTTTACAATTTTTTTTTGCGACTTTGTTCACCAATAGTTTAGAAGGTCTAGTTGTCAAATGTTTGAGGTGTCAACTATTTCATTGTATAGGAAGTTTGCCTCGGCTGTGGACTTTTTACCTTCCAGGTCTCTAGCAAAATACCGAGAGCTACCAATGGCGTAAAATATAATTGCATACCCTTGTTTTCGCCCAAATGTAATTAGTTGCATCAGTTTTACAGTTATGTTAGTTTCAACTGGTCTGCTATTTTTATTTTCTTATTTTTTTAAGGAGCAGACTTCAGTTGATCTGTCGACAACAGAATAATTATACTTCTTTATCTAATCGATAACGATTCATACTATCTCGTTTTCGGTTTTCTTTGAATAGCCGGCGTGCTGTTGATCGTTGCTAACTACACTGGCGATCGCATCAACTTCGGCATCGCTGCCGAGAAGGCAAGGTCACTTGGCATCCATGTGGAGACTGTTATGGTGGCAGAGGATTGCGCCCTCACAAGTGTGGACAAGACAGCCGGAAGACGTGGGCTTTGTGGGATTATTCTCATACAAAAGGTAAGCTCATAATAATAGTTTCCGTAACTTGTTTTAGTTAATGGGAAACAGCAATGTAGCTTAGATCTAAAAGAGAAAATAGTGCAACGAATGAAAAACAAAGTAAACTAAGCAGTTAAATAATTCCATCAAAACATTATAATAGAAAGATGTGAACGATAAAATAACATACATAATAGAATATGTTTCGCTCGGTCCCAGTGGCTGAACCAAATGCTAATGAGATGGATTAACTATCACCTGTCCACGTGGGTACATTAATTGCAAATTCCACTCTGAGCAACACGTTTACGTGTACCTACGTTAGCGTGCGTTCCGATTGTGCGCACTGCACTGATCAGCATTACGATAATGTCCCACCATGCGTTAACACATCCTGAAGAACAACTTGTTCAACGTCACCAGCTGTATGATATTCTAGTTTGAAAAAAAAAACAGTAACAAACTCGACTTGAGGGGAGCTGCGGAATCTTCATGGAAATAGGTTAAGATACTTTATATCTTACCCCGCGATGTATTATTGATATGGAGGTTTAGGATGATGATCCTCTTTGAGAGTAGTAATCCTGTCTGAAAGACCGCATTCTATCAACGGGAGAGTTTGAAACTATAGGTGGCAGCATTCATTCTCGGTAAATTGATTGCGTGGAGTTATGAGTGGGCGCGTAATTCAGGCCGTATCCGAATTGGCAGCTACAGCTATGGCTACGACTGTTGCTAGGGATGTTGCTATAGTACGTCCTATACCAACACGTGATGAAGCGGTGAACAAGCCGTCTCCATAGCCGTAGCCACCACTTTGGACACGGCCTCACTGTATGTGATAGCTGATGAGTGGCTCTATTCCAATACCTCAGATAAGTTTGTTGGTTTGGGATCATTTATCAAAATACATTGTAGTAAATAAAAATCTATTTTTTCCTTTTCCCTACACATGTATAAAAACAACATTCCACATTGCATTTAATTTTTATCAGGCATGTAAATAATTTCCTCTTGGTGCTAAATCCATGTTGTAGAAAAGCAAATTCTAGACTGTTCTCTAATTGCATTAAATCTGACAATCAGATTGCCGGCGCTCTAGCGGAAGATGGGCACTGTTTAGGAGAGATCGTCGAGGTCACGACTAAAGCTGTGAAGCACATGGGTAAATCCAACATTTCAATTATTTATTGGTTCATTTATATACGCATCTCGGCTTTTATGTGATGTCGAGTTTTAACGGTATGTTATCCATCTGTTGTCAGAGCTGAGAAAGGACGAGATTTTCGTCTGGTATTAGTAATCTATTGGTTAAACACAGTCGTGTACAGACGTGCAGGCCAGATTAATAGTAGCTTAACAAGAACACGCTCACTAGACCAAGATTAACAGCCAAAATACCATGAAATATATGCCATCTTTGACTGGTGTTTTTGTTTTCGTTTTTTTTTTTACAGTATTTTTTTCCCCTTTTTTTCGGGAAATAGTTAAGCATTATCTTTTACTCAACTTAAACACTCTTTGACGTTGCATATTATGCCCAGTAAATGCATGCATAGGTTCAATAACAGAAGCGCTTTGATACGGCATTCGGGCTGTGATAAAGCGCTTTATAAGAATCGATTATTATTATTATTATTCAATAATAAATGGGAGATTTGAGGCATTGAACGATGGAGGATCGAGGTTTACGGCATGTCACCATGCGATAGCTACTTTTGCTGAGAGGGATTAAGTTCCGATAATAACTTGTCCAATAACTTCATCAGCTCTGAAAGGATTTACCCATCTGTATGAGTTTTTGACTATATTATTGGATCGGGTGGGGGGGGGGGGGGGGGTGGGGGGCTTCTTGCACTCACTATCTCTCAGTGGGGTGAGTTTGGTTAGACTTGCTTTAGTCATTCTACTTGCACTTAGTGGACAGGGGGAGGGTATGTTGTTTTGCCATGATGTTCTTGTGATAGTCTTATGTCTTGTCTATCGCATCCTGGATTGACCATATTTTTGACCGCACAAGGGCGCTGTCATCAGGGAATGTCTTGCATCACAATAGCAGTTTTAGCTTATTATAATTGCCTGTTTGTAGTTTTCTTGCACCAATAAAAAAATACATAAAAAATAGCGATAAAAAAGTGAAAAAAACCCTGTTTGTTTACTTGTTTTTCATCATGTGAAATTTATCCACATACGCCCTCACGTGGTCAAAAATACGGCGAATTGGGATTCATTTATTGAGATGTTTGTCTAAATCGTTGAGTGATTTTACCGACGGCTCCGACAAAGAAATTAACTTACGTCACTTTCCCATGAAAACATCTTCATATACACTTTGTTTATAATAAATAATAATAATGAGTTCTTATAGAGCGCACTAATCCTAGCAACTAGATCGAGGCGCTGTACAATCAAAATTAACAAGTAATAAATGCAAAGCTCTAAATAGATCTAAATAGTTCAGTCTTGAGTTGTTTCCTGAAAACATGAACAGAAGTTGATTGCCGAAGTTGGGTGGGGAGGTTATTCCAGAGTCTTGGACCAGTGTATCCGAAAGCACCGTGGCCAGCCGATTTTGTAGAAAATGGCTTGCAGAGTGTTGTGCCTTCTGTGAGTTTGCGTAGCCTGCTATCGCGTTGGTAGATTGATATGAGATTTTGGAGGTAGACAGGGGACATGGAGTTCAGGCATTTCCAAATGAGTACGAGGACCTTAAATTTTATGCGGAGCTTCACTGGAAGCCAGTGTAGGGTGAAGAGGATGGGAGTAATATGCTCATATTTTCCTGATCTGCTGATGATGCGGGCAGCAGAGTTTTGAATTCGTTGTAATCGTCGAACCTGGTTTTCTGGGATATTGCAAAGGATGGCGTTACAGTAGTCCAAGTTGGATATTACAAGGGCCTGGACAACAGTGCGGCAGCTGGAGTGCGTAAGATATTTTCTGATATACCGGATGCGACGGAGGTGGTAATGACATTTCTTGCAGATATTTGCTACTTGTTCCTTCATTGACAGATGGCAATCAAACATCACACCAAGATTTTTGCATTGCGTTTCTGAGTGGATAACTGTGTCGCCAACCTGAATGCTAGTGCTGCCAAACTTGTTAAGATGGTAGGGAGACAAGAAATGCATGAATGATGTTTTATCATCATTAAGCTTGAGTCGGTTGATGAGCATCCATTGGCGAATATCTTGAATGCACGAGGCGAGAGTTTCTGTGGCTATGGCAAGACCACGATTGTGATATGGGTTGTAGACAGTATAGACTTGAATGTCATCTGCGTATTTGTGGTATTGAACATTGTGACGCTTGAGAATCATTTCAAGTGGAGCTGTGTATGTGTTGAATAAGATTGGGCCAACAACAGAGCCTTGCGGAAGGCCGGATTCAAGGGAAAATTCATTTGACAAAGAAGATCCAATGGCAACACGTTGGGAGCGGTTGAACAGGTATGAGGAAAACCAAGATTTAGCTGTGTTGGTTACACCAAATTGACCTTCGAGAACATCAATGAGACGACTAGTATCGACAGTATCAAATGCAGCAGAAAGATCTAGTAGAACCAATAGCACAGCTTGGTTCTCTCCGAGGGCTGTAACGATATCATGATGTACTTTCACAAGAGCTGTTTCAGTGCTGTGAAAAGGTTTATATGCAGACTGGTGAATCTCATTGTAATTATTTTGGTTGAAATGATCATCAAGCCGTTTTATGGCGAGACGCTCACACAGTTTCCCAATAAAAGGCAGGTTGGAAACAGGTCTGTAGTTGTTCAACTGCTCTTTATCCAGATTGGGTTTCTTCAAGACAGGAGTGATCACTGCTTGCTTGAGATCAGAAGGGAAAATGCCACTGTTGAACGAGGCATTAATAAGGTTAACAAGAGTCGGAAGGTGAGCAGAGATTGTGTCCTTGAGAATGGCAGTTGGAAGTCCATCAAGGACACATGACTTGGTAGGACTTTTATTGCAGCATTGTTGGAGTTCATCAAGGTTAGTGGGTTTAAGAGCTGTCATTGGGTATAGGCATTCACGAACGGGAATGACAGATTCTCCATCGTCCAAATGAACTGATGCTCGTTGCTTCAAAAATTCTCGAATTTTTGAGACTTTACTTTGGAAGTAAGCGGCGAATCTGTTGCAGAGAAGTTACTCTGAAAGGAAATTTAAATATGGGTTTTCTCAGGCATTTTCGGCAAATAAGTGGTACATTTAGTTGTCGTGTTATTATATTTCGCCCGAAATTGAAAGCTCCTCAAAACAGTCGTCCAAATTAATTTACTGTGTAAACAATTATTACTTGGCGTCAAATGTCATTTAAAACAGATGACCATTCATTTTAACAATTCACTCGCGCAGCA